>CM033401.1:28326765-28963485 GCA_019426215.1 Buddleja alternifolia
AATTGGTCCTACTTCTAAGGGCGACGACTACATAGAACTAACCTCTCAAAAATTCTAGATGGTGACACAAACTTTTCGTATAAGCTAGTCAACTCCGGCCCATACATCCCTATGAACTAAGATTATCCTAGTCCTATACTTGGTGTCACCATCACTATGGAACCTTTAAGACAATTAAACATTAAATTGAATTCCATCAATCTACTTTATATATTAAGCTATTAATGATTGATTTAAGCTCTAATTTTTTTTTTTTTTAAAATTATTAATTAAATCCATGTAGTCCTATCAAATAATCTAATTTAGTTGATTCTTAATCACATTAAAGTGTGTCGACTAATAATAAAATCAATGGTAATCTAAGCTAACACATAGCACCATCAGGTAATACTCTAGGTAATAAAACCTTGATTTCGTTTGAAAATCAAGTCCATTAATATTCAATAATCCATTAAATATTTAACTAACTGTTGGTCCCAAGTGGCATACGAAAGGGTCTAGAAGGGGGGGTTGAATAGACCCTTTAGTCTTTTTCGACTTAAAATTGATTTCGTATTAAACGTATTTGGACGCTTGAAATGATAGGCGCTTGAAGAGTGTGACGCTTCACCTTAGCGTTCACACAAGATATTTGAGACTTGTGAAGCGTCTAATGAAGACTGTTTTATAAAGTTAACTTAGACTTCAGGAATTGAATACTTTGACCTTGTAGGTTAAGCGTTCAGTTCTTTTAATCAGGGTTAGCACAGCGGATGATTTTTGGAGTCTTCTCTTTGAAAGTTTTAGCGTCACAAGATGTTTCTTAGGTGCTTAGCTTTTGATTGTGTTTTACTTATGCATGATATGATAGATGAATGAAATGACTGAAAAGTAAATAACACAATATTTGTAAGGTTCGTTGGGTGTGTAATCCCAACTACGTCCTTCTTCTCCTTTGCACTTGGAGGCAATCCACTAAGATGATTCTCAAAGAATCACACAGAATCTTCTACAAATTAGGGAGAGATGGATGTCGATGACTTGAGCTCCTTGATCACACAGATTTCTGCTTCAAATCACTTCACCCTCTTGCTTCTTTCACCCAGAAATGATGCAAGTATCCAACTTCGACTTCACACAGATCGCGAGGCTTGGATGGGATTTTCTAAAAGGTTTGTTTGATTTTGATGAAGTTCAAACAACTTGGTATATCTCAGTAGGAATCTGGTTTCTGCAAAAGAATGTTTGAGATATTTGTTGACTGTCTCAGGAATATAAAAAGCAATTTGGATGTTTCTTGAAGTTTCGGGCTTTTCTGAGAATTTAAGGAATGAGATTTTAATGCAAGCAATTTGGCTTTGATAAAATGTTTTGCTTCTTATTTTGTTTGTTGTTGAAGTCCTATTTATAGGTATTCTTGGAGAAAGTGTCCGTTTGACACATGCACTGGCGCGTGTCTCTCACTTTCGCGAGTGACAGCTTTTGTCCTTTTTCCTGAAAATCTGCTGCACGAAAGTTGGTGCTGCAGTCTGAGATAGTTGACAGTCCAATAGGGTGGCTTCTCCGTACGTCTGACATTGCTTATCATATTAAATGCTCTTATCAACATTTAATGCATTTGAAATTAATACCCTTGGTATTTAATGCTTTGAGAATATTTGCATTAAACTCCTTCTGGACTTAGAAGTAAATTCAGGTGAAATCACTTCTGTCCCATAAGGTAACGCTTGATATAGCTGGCCAAAGTGGACGCTTGGAGACTGTATCTATCTTCTGAGATCAGCGCTTGAGTCTTCGAACTTTACCACTGATAAACTCACTCAGAAATCATCACCGCCAGCCTAAGACTATTTTGCCTAACACTCTAAAGTAAGATAACAAAGCCTAATAAATCTATTACAAGTCTAACGCTTCAAAGCCTATACAAGTTTTCTACAAAATAAACTTACAACTTTTTGGGGTCTAACAAACTTAATTGTCATCATCAAAACTTCTAACATGAAATTCCTAACAATTTCCCCCCTTTTGATGATGGCAATACTTACTCTTTTATAGTTCAAGAGTTAGATAGCCAAACGTAAAAGTTAGCTTTGATCAGTAGACGTTAGTTAAAGTTAGTTACGCTTCAACGAGATGTTTCAGCAAAAAAATGCATTTCATATTTATCGAGAATTACAAGCATTTTTACAGCTGAATATTTAAAGATATAAGAGACAAGAATATAGATAATGTAAAATCAGAAAGCTTTAATGACTTGGTCTAACTCTGTATCGCTTGGACATTTCAGCTCGGATAGCTTCATTCAGATTGTCTTCCAAGATCATCATTGCTTCATGATCTTTGTTGATGATAAGCTTGTTTTCTTCTTTGTTGTCCTTTTTTGAATACTTTAAAGTGATTATCCCAGTCAGTTGGGTCGATACCAATGTACCTTAGGCAGATTCGAAAAGCTTGGCTAAAATCAGTCATTTTCCTTTCTTCAGCTAAGATCTGTGGATCTGTAGGTTCTGAAATGGATGTTCTCTGAAGAGGAATGTCAAACTGTTCAAGCAGTGCTCTTGTAGGAATTGGTAGGTTTGGATATAACGCTCTAGGAGGTTCCCTTAGTGTACTACTGGGCGCTCCGATGAACTTTGTGTCAGAGCAGTTATCCAATACGGGAGCATTAGCGCAGACTGAGAGGAGGCATTTGACGCTTAAGCAGACGGAGGGATCTTCAACTTTTGAACTGGACAGCTTGCCCCGCTTTTCTCTGAGCGCTCATTACTTGAGTTTCAATCTTTGCCAGGTCTTCCTTAATCCAATGGAGAGATTCTTCACTCTGGTAGCTTGAGCGCTAATTGTCTCCAAACAGATTTAAGCAGGTGACCGAAGGCTTGACTCTCATCTGATGAACCACTTGAGGAGCTGGTCGCTTGAATCGTGATGAGTGTTTGAGAGAGTCAAAAGGAACTTGATAGCTGGATCAAAAACAGTACCTCGAATATCCAGGGAAGTATCTTCAGCACTATCAATGGTAGCATGTTCAGGAGCGTCAGGAATACTGGTATCTGCAGATTTGGACGCTTCAGATGTCTCAGCAGGCGCTTCCTCAAGCGTTGACTCAGGCTGGCGAAAGTCAGTGAATTGAAAGTTCCAGCTTGCTGAGTCGGCATAAGAGGTGGATGTAGAATCCAAGAGTTCAATGAGTCTGGTCCTGGACATACAAGTACCGGAGATAAATGTGCGAAGAGGACTATCAATGGCCCTGATGTACATTGGACCAATGATATCCAGCACATGATCTGGGAAAATTTTGGACGGCGCTTGAGCGATGGAGAATAGTGAATCTGTGCAGTGAGTTCTGGAAAATCCAATCAAGCAATCTGAGGGAAGAGATGCAGGACGTCGAGGTGTAGGCACACAGTCCGCATAGTACTCTTCAAGATACGGATAAATGGCTTGAGCGAGCTCTTGATTCCTTTCAAGCAGAGAAAGAACATACTCATAGTGATTGAGTACCTCACTGCGAATGGAAGGGAGCAGCGGATATCCTTTGAATGAATTGATCACTGAGCCATTCCAAGATCTGAGATTGGCAGTGAAGATTTTATCAAAGAGAGATACGGGAGATAGAATCTTTACCATCAGATTGAAGTTTTCTTCACAGTGGCTTGGAGCAAGATTTAAGCACCGTTCACCAACTGTACCACTGGAAGACGCTTGAGCATTAAACCGAAGAGGGGTGATGGATAATCTCTGAAGTTCTTGACGTAGACATTGTTCTATTTGATGTCTAATAATTGGGAGCTTGAGAACAGGTCCGAGTCTTTGTTGACGCTTCAGGAGGCAATACTTGGCGAATTGACGCTTCTTGTCATGCATGCCTATGCCGAAAAGATGGGGAGCTTGGACTAACTCTGGGAAGGTGTATTTATGTCCCATGTACGCTTCAACCCAATTTACTTCATTTATACAGAAGTCTGTGCCAGCATTCACCATAGCACGAATACCTTCAAGATGAATATCTCTTATGGCTTCAAAGCGGTGCTTATCAGGCTGATAGTTGGCATTCCAGACGCTGTCAAAGTAAGCATCAGCTTCAGTCTGGAGCAGATCGGTCAACGATTCAAGGCGCTCACCAGCATGAATCTCTTTATTTTTCCATAGACAGAGAGGTCGGGCCGATGCAAGATTTTCAGGGCTGTGAGCCGTCTGAGGGAAATGTGTGTAACCTTCTCTGTTCAAGACTGACTCTGAGGGATTGAGAAAGCTAGGACGGAGAGGATCATACACACGAACACTGTAATCCCTTAGCGCGAACCCAGTTGGTCTGCTGTGGCCATTGTCAAGATAGTAAGCCACATCCACGGCACATCTAGGAGGTCTGTCTCCTGGTCTGTCTAGAACGGTTGCTTTGATTGCGCTGTCAAAGTCAATCAGTCTTGCAGCGTCAGCTTCTGCAGCAATATATCTTTCTATATTATATCCTGCAGGAATGAAATCTTCGTCGAGCGCTGGGGGCATATATAGTTAATTGAATGATCAATTGTCTTCAGCGGATCGAGTTGAAAGAGTGACGAGGAGCTCTAACGTCTTCAGCAGCGTTCTGATCTTCTGAACGTGCCTCTGTTAAAGTAGCAGGTTCCTCAGGTTCAATTGCAGCTACTTTAGCGGCAACATCTTGAGCGATAGCTACAACTCCAGTCAGGTCCACATCCAACAGAACATCTGTGGACACTTCAGCAGCAGCTGGAACTATAGCTGAAAAACAAGAGCCATCCTCTATAAGAGCAGGATCTTCTACAGATGTAGGAATAGAAATGCTGTGGGAAGAAATAAACTTACCCTGAGAACTAAGCTCAACAGCAGTTTCTGGATTGCTTGCGCAATTGTTGTGGCTCAACTACAACTTGAGCGCTTGGCTCAACTGTAACAAATCTTGAGCGCTTGGCTCAACGACGACTTGAGCGCTTGGCTCAACTGTCTCAGGCTCTTCAGGAGTAGCTTGACGCTTGCTAGTCCTGGAACGCTTAAAGATTTTCTTAATATTGACTCCTTCAACTAGTTTAGCCGGAGGGTAGCGGGAGGATCAGCAGCTGGTTCTTCAAAGTCTATTTGCTTAATGATCCCTTCCCAGCTTTCGTCTTTTGAGAGGCAACTTGTCCTCGCATCTTCATCAGTTTCCTCATCAATCTTTTGAGAGGGACGGCAATTTTAACTTTGGGTTTTCTGGGGGCTCTCTTCTTCGTTACTGCTGGACGCTTCACAGCTTCCTCTGGCACTGGTCTCTCAGCCTTTTGAGCAAGCAGTTGGGGGCGTTCTTCCAGTCGCTCAGTCGATAGTCTGTCGTCTAGCCGCACCATAACTTTTGGAGGATTGAACATATTGGTCAGAATCCGGTTTTTCCCAACAACTTGGACTTATTCAAAGGATTGAACAGTCCATTCACGAGTACACACATTCCATCGAGGAGAGCCACAATTCGATTTAAACAAGATGTCACTCAGGATGAGTCCATAAGGCTTATTTGAAGCGCTTAGACTGTCCCGAAACCGTCCGAAGATGTACTCACTCCAGTTGATTTTGATGTTGAAGAGTATAGCAACCATCATCTGAAATTGGACAGGATTTACTTTATCAAAGGTTCCCACGCGGCATTCTATGATCTTGCTGCAGAAATCAGCCAATAACCGATATTTGGACACCAGATCTTTCTTCTCGAAGTATTGAGTGTAAGGAACGTCGTCGTACGCACTCATGATTGCCCATGCTTCCTTAATTTGTTTTAACGTAACAGAATCCAGTGCCTCACCCTCATTAGGCAAATTGAAGTTCTTGGCAATGGTGGAAGCAGATAGGATGAATTCCTTTGGAGACTCCTTCTTGGAGAAGGGAATTTTACAAGAGATGGACTTCTTGTCCTCTGAAAGGGTAGCAGTCTTCCAGAAAGTTTCAACTTCAGTAGGAAACATATAAGAGTATTGGGTTAAGAAGGGTTTGAGCCCAGCTTGGACGACCATGTCCATTACGTCCGTCAGGTTGATCTGAGTTTGTTCATATAGGAATTTCCAGTCGACAACAAGACCTTCAGTTACCTTGATGGTAGTTTCAGCAGAAGTAGATGATGATTTCTTTGGTGCCATTTTTTGTTTTTAAAACGAAGAAGATGAACTGAGATTTTCTGTTGTATTGAGAGAGATAAAGAGAGATTTGCAGATATGCGTGAATAGAAAGTAAGTTACTTTTTCTGCAGAGTTTGTGTTTTTAAATGACACAGTAAAGAGTTTTTGAAACTTGTGTTGTGTAGTCTTAGTAGGATTTAAACACGTGTAATAACTGTTGAATCTTAGCCATGAATTTATTAACTGCGGACGCGAGTTTTGTGTAAAGAGAGAAGTTACATTTGGTAATTCTCATATATAAAGATTTGACATCCGAGTTAAAGAAAAATTAACGTTTGGTATTTTCAGAGTGTAACACACGCGCATGTTTGTACACTGACACGTACACAAACACGTGCTATCTCTGAACCGTCATTTTTAAAAAATTTGAGTACCCGCCAGTTTGATGTGATAGAGGCGTGTGAGTAGGATTACAAAATAGACCTTTGAGTCTACCCACGACCTTGAAAGAAGTTTGAAAATTTTATGCATGGCTTGTAACAAAATATTTTATAAATTTTTGATAAACTATTCAGCGCTTAGCTGATAAGATGGACGCTTGAAGTCAAAAGACTTCAATATTTTGAGCATTCAATATTTTATGCAAACATAGAACTGAGCGTTGATGATTATGCATCTGAAATTTTATCATTGACGCTTACAGTTATGATCAAGTAAAAAAATTTGTTTAAGAATATTGTGAGATATAACTTAAGTGGATTCCCCCTAAATTATATGCCTAATAAAATATGATGCTTCATGATCAAGCGTTTAAATCAATCATACCTAGTTCACTTCTCAAAGTGAGAAAACGTTGTTCATTGAGTGCTTTGGTGAAGATATCTGCCAGTTGTTTGTCAGTTCCAATGAAGTGCATGGAGATATCTTTCTTTTGAACGTGGTCACGAAGGAAATGGTATCTAATGTCAATGTGTTTGGTTCTTGAATGAAGAACAGGGTTTTGAGTCATGGCTAAAGCGCTTTGGTTATCACAATGAATGGGGGTTGGTCCTAAGATTGTTCCGTAATCTCTAAGTTGTTGCCTCATCCATAGAACTTGTGCACAACAACTTCCTGCAGCTACATACTCAGCTTCGGCTGTGGAGGTAGCTATGGATTGTTGTTTCTTGCTATGCCATGAAACTAACCTATCACCTAAGAATTGACAAGTACCACTAGTGCTTTTACGATCTATTTTGCAACCTGCAAAATCTGCATCTGAGTAACCGATTAGTTCAAAAGGAGAATCCCTGGGATACCATAAGCCCACATGTTGTGTGCCTTTTAGGTATTTAAGGATTTTCTTGGCAGCAGTCAAGTGTGACTCTTTAGGATCAGCTTGGAATCGTGCACACATACATACCGAAAACATAATATCAGGTCTACTGGCAGTGAGATAAAGAAGTGATCCTATGATACCTCTATAATTAGTGATATCAACTTTCTTTCCACTTTCATCTTTATCTAACTTAAGCGTTTGGCTCATTGGAATTTTTGAATATGATGCATTTTCCATACCAAATTTCTTAATCATATCTCGTGTATATTTAGCTTGGTTGATAAATATGCCATTAGGGAGTTGTTTAACTTGTAGTCCTAAGAAGAAGGTTAATTCACCCATCATGCTCATTTCAAATTGTTCTTGCATCATTTTCGAAAATTTCTCACACAGACGCTTATTAGTAGAACCAAATATAATGTCATCAACGTAAATTTGAACTAAGAGAATATCTTCATCATTGGTAATTTTAAATAACGTTGTGTCAACGCTGCCTTTTGAAAAACCTTTACCAATAAGAAAGATAGAGAGAGTGTCATACCATGCTCGAGGTGCTTGCTTAAGCCCATAAAGTGCCTTTTCGAGCTTGTAAACCATACCCTTACCATGATTGTTGATGAATCCTGGAGGTTGCTCCACATACACTTCTTCTTGGAGTTTACCATTCAGGAAGGCACTCTTTACGTCCATTTGAAATACTGTAAACTTGTTAAACGCTGCGTACGCTAGAAACATGCGGATTGCTTCAAGACGAGCAACAGGAGCGTAAGTCTCATCAAAGTCAATGCCCTCCTCTTGGCAGTATCCTTGAGCTACGAGTCTGGCCTTGTTTCTTACAACAATGCCGTCCTCATCCATCTTGTTTCTATATACCCATCTAGTTCCAATAACTCCTTGATGAGTTGGTCTTGGTACTAACATCCAAACTTTATTTCGCTCAAACTGATTGAGCTCTTCTTGCATAGCTTCAATCCAACTTGGATCACTTAACGCTTCATCCACTTTCTTAGGTTCCATTGAGATAGAAAGCTTGCGAACATAGCCTCATTAAATGTAGCGGCTCTAGTTCTAACTGGTGCTTCAATATCTCCAATGATTTGCTCAGGTGGATGGTCACGTAACCATAGTCTATCTGTTTGGAAGGGGTTTTGAGAATGAACAGACGCTTGAGAATCATTCGCTTGACCATTCTCCTGCGTTGGCGCTTCAAGTTCATGATTCCTTCTTTGCACTTGATGATCATTCTTTTCATGATCATTCGTGTTTCTTACATGATAATTTAGATTGATTTCACGAGTATTCTTAGGAGGAGGCACTGAGATCTCATCATCATCGTCAGTATCTTCATCAATAGTAATTTTGGACGCTTGATGACATAGATCTTCAACTCCTACATCATTTATACTTACCTTACTCGGCTCTTGGTTAGCATCATCAAACACAACATGAATAGATTCCTCAACCTTCGATTTGATCTTATTGAGAATGCGAAAATTCTTTCCATTTTTGGCGTAGCCTAGAAAGATTCCTTCATCCGCTTTAGGATCAAAAGTCTTTAGGCTTTGGGATCCATTATTATGAATAAAACATTTAGAACCAAAGACGTGAAAGTATGAAATATTTGGCTTACGTCCCTTCCACAGTTCATATGGAGTTTTTCCATGCTGTTTGTTGATCATGCATCGATTTTGAGTGTAACAAGCAGTGTTGATCGCTTCGGCCCAAAATCTAGGAGCAAGCTTAGATTCAGCTAACATAGTCCTAGCGGCTTCCTTAAGCGTTCGGTTCCGGCGCTCAGCAACACCATTTTGTTGGGGAGTTCTGGGAGCTGAATACTCATGATGTATTCCATTTTCTGCACAAAACTTCTCAACAACCTTGTTAGTAAACTCAGTACCGTGATCGCTTCTTATTCTTGCAACCTTAAGATTTTTCAATGTTTGAAGTTGCCGAATAAGCGCTGTTAACTTGTCACATGTTTCATCTTTGGATGAAAGAAATTCCACCCAAGTAAATCTAGAGAAATCGTCTACTACCACTAAAGTATACTTTTTACCGCTTACACTGATTGTTTGAACAGGTCCAAACAAATCCATGTGAAGTAGTTCAAGTATTCTAGAAGTAGATAGATGAGGTTTTCTCTTGAAAGATGATTTAACTTGTTTACCCATTTGACAAGCGTCACAGAGGCGATCCTTATGAAATGGTCCATTTGGCAATCCCTCTACAAGATTTTGACTTATAAGCTGAGAGATTGTCTTAAAGTTGAGGTGATTCATTTTTCTATGCCATAGCCAACCCACTTTAGATTCATTTTTAGCAACAAAGCATGTTGGGTTGTTATCAAGTGTTGAACCCCAATCTACCAAATATACATTGTTATTCCTTTTTCCTTTTAGTTTAGTAGATTTAGTCTTAGCGTCGTTTATATAGCAATAGTCACTTGAGAATATGACTTCAAAGCCTTTATCGCAAAATTGACTTATGCTTAATAAGTTGTGCTTTAGACCCTCAACAAAATAAACATCACTTATCATGATGTTCCCCCTATGCACAGTACCTATACCTTTGGTTTTACCTTTGGAGTTATCACCAAATACAACCTGAGGACCATTGGCGGCTTGATAGTTGATCAGAAGATCTTTGGAACCTGTCATGTGCCTTGACGATCCACTATCAAAATACCAAACAGATGTATTGACTTTAGCTCTAGGTACCTGCAATCAAAAGGGAAGTTCTATTTCTGTTTAGGTACCCATTGTTGCTTGGGTCCTTCAACATTAGTATCCTTGTTAGTGTTAATTAGAACTTTAGGAATCCAAATTTGCCTTGTCTTCATAGTAGGAATATTGGCTTTTTTGGTTTCACCTTGTGCTGTGTGTAATTTTTGGATGTATAATAATATCCACGATTATAATAATAGTCATAATCATAATTATCATAGTATCGATAATATGATCTTGACTGTTTTGGATATCGACGCTGGTATTTCCTTGGCTCTGGCTTGAGTTGCACGTTTGGTGCTAGACGCTTAGCGCTTGATTCACAGTGACTAGATTTATCCTTAGCTTTTTGAGCGTTTGGATGAGTCTGTCTTTGTGGATCATTTGCTTTAGCCTTACCCTTGTCTGAGTTAGTTTTGACTTTCTCATTTGGCCTCTTACCATTGTCCCTTGGTTCATTTTGAGTTTGACCTTGTGAACCTTTCTTAACAAAGAAAACACCCTTTCCTTTGTTGTTTGCCGTAACATTAGGTTTGTTTGGTTGTTTACCGAATTCATTGCATCCTAAACCGGTCTTTTCTCCAAACAACCTTGTTATTTCAGTCACATTGTCGAGCTTTCTGGATGCTTTGGACAACGATGAGATGAGCTGTTCTGACTTGGCAAGTCTAGCCATCAGATCAGCTTCTCTCTTGACTATTATATCAATATCACCTCTCAATTGAATAACTTCACTCTCAAGCGATTGGTTTTTCTCAATGCACTGTTGCTGAATTTGCAACTCTGCTCTGAGCGTTACTTTATCGTTTGTGAGTGATGAAATAATAGCGAGATCATTTTGATATATTTTGGCAGCTTCTTGACATTCATTGTAATATTCTTTGACTTTGTCAAGTAATTCATCATAAGAAAGAGGAATTGATAATTCATTGATTACCTCAGGGGACGCTTCATCATCTCTGGCCATGAGACATATGAGCGCTGAGTCATCTATCGGCTCATCATCATCACTACTTTCGTCTGATGATTCTAAATCTTCAGGTGCTGATGCTGGTTCTGATTCCGCAAGCAAACCTTGTTGTCGAAGGTTGCTCCTGAATTGGTTTCTATCCAAGTAATCCTGCCTTGAGGGCTTGGATACATTTGGATAGGGACAATTTACCTGGTAGTGCCCCGGTTTCCTGCAATTATAACAAAGATTGGTTTTCATTTTTTGTTCACTTGTTAGCCTTGCAGTGTGTGGTTTAGAAACCACTGGAGCTGGAAGATTTTGAGTAGACGCTTGATATTGAGTAGGCGCTTGAGGTAAAGGAACAGAATATTGAGGCGCTTGAAACTGTTGTTGTATGGGAGAAGGCGCTTGATATGAACTTTGTCCTTGATTATTAGGACCTTTTCCTTTCTTTTCATATCTCAAGAACTTCCTGAATCTATTCAGCAAAGCCAACTCTTCTTCCTCATTAATGTCCGAATTCTTTCCTTTGTTACCCGATTTGCCTTTGATTGATGCAATGAGCGCTCCAGATTCAATCACTGGATTACTCACAATGTCACTAGCAGAGTTCAACTCGAACTCAAAAGCTTTTATCTCTGAAAAGGCGTCTTCTGGAGTTAAGAGATCCAGCATGTTTGATTCTCTCATAGCTGTTGTCTTCATCAAGAATTTACTTGGTAGACTTCTAAAGATCTTAACCACCATTTCTCGATTCTGTAAGTCCATTCCCAATGACGTAAGTTCTGTAACAAGAGCTGTGAATCTTATATCCAATTGCTCTAGCGTTTCATTGGGTAGCATCTTAAATCCGTTAAACTTTTCCTTAGCAATGGAAAGTTTGTTTTCTTTGATTTGAGCTGAACCACCACAGATTGTAGCCAGCTTATCCCATATTTCTTTAGTCGTTTTGCAAGATTTGATTTTATTGAATAAGTTATCATTATCACCAATAGCCGTATACAGAGCGTTGCGACCAACATTGTCCAAGTTAGCTCTTCGACGCTCATCTGGAGACCATTCTTGTTTTGGTTTTTCAACGTAACCATCAGGGGTTTCTTCTGTGGCTCCAGGCGCTCTTGTGATAACTTTGTATATTTTGATTGGCCCATCTGAAATAATATCGCACATGTCATCATCGCATGAACATAAATACGTAAATGCTTTGACTTTCCATGTGTCAAAATTTGATTCTGTCAATTTGGGAACTTTAGCAAATGCCATATCTAAGCCTTTTTTTTTTTTTTTTAAAAAAAACAACTAGATTTTGAAAGAAAAAGATCTAAACAAGCAGTTATGCTTGGAAATTTTAAAATTTCAAAATTAACCGCTCTGATACCACTTGTTGGTCCCAAGTGGCATACGAAAGGGTCTAGAAGGGGGGGGTTGAATAGACCCTTTAAGTCTTTTTCGACTTAAAATTGATTTCGTATTAAACGTATTTGGACGCTTGAAATGATAGGCGCTTGAAGAGTGTGACGCTTCACCTTAGCGTTCACACAAGATATTTGAGACTTTGTGAAGCGTCTAATGAAGACTGTTTTATAAAGTTAACTTAGACTTCAGGAATTGAATACTTTGACCTTGTAGGTTAAGCGTTCAGTTCTTTTAATCAGGGTTAGCACAGCGGAATGATTTTGGAGTCTTCTCTTTGAAAGTTTTAGCGTCACAAGATGTTTCTTAGGTGCTTAGCTTTTGATTGTGTTTTACTTATGCAGTGATATGATAGATGAATGAAATGACTGAAAAGTAAATAACACAATATTTGTAAGGTTCGTTGGGTGGTGTAATCCCAACTACGTCCTTCTTCTCCTTTGCACTTGGAGGCAATCCACTAAGATGATTCTCAAAGAATCACACAGAATCTTCTACAAATTAGGGAGAGATGGATGTCGATGACTTGAGCTCCTTGATCACACAGATTTCTGCTTCAAATCACTTCAACCCTCTTGCTTCTTTCACCCAGAAATGATGCAAGTATCCAACTTCGACTTCACACAGATCGCGAGGCTTGGATGGGATTTTCTAAAAGGTTTGTTTGATTTTGATGAAGTTCAAACAACTTGGTAATATCTCAGTAGGAATCTGGTTTCTGCAAAAAGAATGTTTGAGATATTTGTTGACTGTCTCAGGAATATAAGAAAAGCACTTTGGATGTTTCTTGAAGTTTCGGGCTTTTCTGAGAATTTAAGGAATGAGATTTTAATGCAACAGCAATTTGGCTTTGATAAAATTGTTGCTTCTTATTTTGTTTGTTGTTGAAGTCCTATTTATATGTATTCTTGGAGAAAGTGTCCGTTTGACACATGCACTGGCGCGTGTCTCTCACTTTCGCGAGTGAACAGCTTTTGTCCTTTTTCCTGAAAATCTGCTGCACGAAAGTTGGTGCTGCAGTCTGAGATAGTTGACAGTCCAATAGGGTGGCTTCTCCGTACTTCTGACATTGCTTATCATATTAAATGCTCTTATCAACATTTAATGCATTTGAAATTAATACCCGTTGGTATTTAATGCTTTGAGAATATTTGCATTAAACTCCTTCTGGACTTAGAAGTAAATTCAGGTGAGATCACTTCTGTCCCATAAGGTAACGCTTGATATAGCTGGCCAAAGTGGACGCTTGGAGACTGTATCTATCTTCTGAGATCAGGCGCTTGAGTCTTCGAACTTTACCACTGATAAACTCACTCAGAAATCATCAGACGCTCAGCCTAAGACTATTTTGCCTAACACTCTAAAGTAAGATAACAAAGCCTAATAAATCTATTATAAGTCTAACGCTTCAAAGCCTATACAAGTTTTCTACAAAAAATAAACTTACAACTTTTTTTGGGGTCTAACAAAAACTTAATTGTCATCATCAAAACTTCTAACATGAAATTCCTAACAAAATCCAATTTAGAATTTGAATAAACTTAAATCCAATTTATTTTGTTCACTAAGTTCAATTTAGAAGTTGAAAAAAAAATTATTCAATTAGGGTTTCTCAGTTGATAAATAGTTTGGTCAAACTTTTAATTGTGTCAAACCCACATAATTAATTATTTTTCAATTGGGTAACCCAATTAAATAGCTAGGCCAAGCCCGACATAATTAATTATGCTGGGCATGACCCAATTTTAATTTAAATTACAAAGCTCAGCACATTAAATTAATTTGTTGGGCCAAGCCCTGCATCGCTTGATCGCGCCTAGCGCTATTTACCAGCCCAACGCGGATCATTTCTGCACTTGGCCGAGGCCAGCGCTGATCCACCTTGTGTTGGGCTCAGCCCAGTGCTAATGTTATGCGCTAGGCCAAGCCCAGCACTAATAATTTTCGGTGTTGGTGTTAGTCCAACACAACCCTAATTGTGTTGGCCAAGCCCAACACCCCCGCTTCTACCCAGCCCGCGCCATCAGGCGTGGGCGTGAGCAGTACGCGAGCGCTGCAGCAGCGGCACTGGAGGTGACGTGCCGTCAAAAAATATGATTTTTCTAAAATATACGAATCCAATTCAATTTTTTGTTTTACCCGGTAAATCCAATTCAACTCATAAAAATCAATTTTATAGATTCGCTTGCATAACATAAATTACCCAATTCACATACAATATGCAAATACATGTTTATGCTATTAAAACAATTAAAACACATAAACATACATCGAATATCATGAATCTCCTGAATTTTGGCTATGATACCACTGTTGTGATTCGGTCTAACGGATAAAAAATTTGATCCAAATCACTCTAAGAATCGAATCTGGGGTTTCATGACATTATTTCACAATAATAATAAATTATGTAAGAGAGTAATCAAATTAACTCTTGACGAACAAAATCTAAATAATCAGCAGTGGCCCAGACTCCTACCTCTAGATTATCCTGTGGAAGAAAAATCTCTAACCAAAATACCCTTATCATGGAAAAACTTTTATTTTCTTCACATAGCGCGACTCTCTAGGCTCAATTCAATTGGCAGTGGGAGGATTCCAAAGGATAAGGTTGTCACCTAGCCAGCACCGTGGAACCAAACCATAGCTCAATTGAATACGAGATGAACACGTCATCACGAACCTTGATTACGACTACCGTATGCGTATAAACTCTTCACCGACATGACTCGATCAAGTAACAGCCATGGTACGTCAAACTCTTAAAACTTGATCTTGTACTCGATAATCATAATAATTTGAAATTACCAAACTACTCTCAGTGACCATCACTGGTTAGTTTATATGCTTTGGCCAAAGAATTTGTGATTTCAATTACTTATGATCGTACAGGTCACATACTTGTTTACTGTCGAGACGATGAATCCCATATTGGTAGTTATCTTACAATGTCGAATGCACCATGTGAATCGTACTTCAAGGTCGACCCCACCTATCAGGAGATACGGGTCTAACTACTTTGATAACATACCCTATACTACAAGCACATTGTAAATAACTCCTCAAGTCTAAAGTTTACACATACTATCGTAATCTTAATCCCAATCATTGACTGTCAAAGAGTGAATACCCAAGTGATCGGATTAATGCAAGTTGAAGCAGGTGTCATACGAATTGAATTTTAATGCCCAATTAAAATTCCTTAACTCGCTAACTCCCTTTTAAGAGATTAAGTACTTGACTCTTCCAGTGCTTCCTCTCAACCATAAGAGTTGGAAAGTCTATCTTCATATCTCATGGACTTATTTGTTCAACACATTTAAATGCCACTAGATTTATATGAACAAAATCAAAACCTTTATTCTATAAATAGAAACATAAATCTTTTGTACAAATAACTTATCAAAGCCCTACTCAATCTAATTCCTCATTGGGATTGAGCGCATTCACCTAACACGGTCTTAGCGTCTTTGATATAGCAATAAGCGCTTGAAAATTCAACTTAAAACCTTTATCACAAAGTTGGTTTATGCTCAATAAATTATGCTTAAGAACCTCAACATAATATACATCACTCATCATGATGTTCCCCCTATGCATGACACCTATACCTTTAGTTTTACCTTTGGAGTTATCATTGAATATAACATTAGGACGATTGGTATTTTTGCAATTAGTTAAAAGATCTTTGGAGCCTGTCATGTGCCTTGAATACTCACTATCAATGTACCAAATAGATATATCAGCGCTGGCCTTAGGTACCTGCATGCAAGGTATTAAATATCGGTTTTGTTGTAGATTTTGGGTATTAAATTTATGAAAATTTTGATGGAAATTTCGAGGATCACCATAATTTCGATTTCTATTCTATTGAAATCATGGAAATTTATAAAAATAATTGAAAATTTTGAATAAACTTTGGGTTTCTTTAATTTGCATTGTTATGCATTTTTATATTAATAATATTGTGTGTATAATATATATATATATATATATAGTGAGCTTTTTAATTAGTATGAGTAAAATCTATGGTGAAAATTCAAAATAAGTAGGATTTGGAAGTAAAATAATGAATAAATAGCTTTAAAACTTCACTACCATAATACACGTACAATTTTCATAAAATATATTATTCGGAATCATATGAAATTTCTAGGATCAAAAATATTATACTCCCGCTCATATTAACTTTTTGTACTCGATAAATGTAGTCCCAAAGAAAGAAAAAGAATATCTTAAATTATTTTTTACACGTTATAATTAGACATAAATAAAATATAAATAATTTAATATTATCTTCAAATTTTGGAAAATTTTGGGTTTCGATGGAAATCTCAAATCCAGTTTGTCTCCCACTTGCTGCTTGACGTAAGCAGCGCATCCCCACACCCTAAGGTGTTTGTATGAAGGTCTCTTACCATACCACATTTCATATAAAACCTTAGGCACACTTTTAGCAGGAACCTTATTCAACAAATAGGTTGACGTCATCAAATCATAGCCCCAGAATGAAGAAGGAAGTCCAGTGTGACTCATCATGGATCGAACCATGTCCAACAAAGTTCGATTCCTTCACTTAGCTATCCTATTTAATTGAGGCATGCCGGGTAAAGTCCACTGTGAGAGAATCCCATTCTATTTTAGATAATTCAGAAACTTGTTGGATAAGTACTCGCCTCCTCGATCCGATTGAAGAGTCTTGATACTTCTATTAGTTTGTTTCTCTACTTTATGTTTGAACCCTTGAATTTTTCAAAGGATTCAGACTTGTACTTTATGAGGTACACATAACCAAACCGCGAGAAATCATTGGTAAATGTCATGAAGTAGCTAAAATCAACTCAAGCAGTAATGCTAAGTGGCCCACATACATCAGTATGGACTAACTCCAAAACTCCACTTGCACAAGCCATTGACCCAGAAAATGGTGCCTTGGTCATCTTACCTTTAAGACATGATTCGCAAGTCGGCATTTCATCTAAGTCTCCAAGACCAATTTGACTTGCAAATATAAAAATCCTTTCTTTTGAAATGTGACCAAGTCTAGCGCACCAAGTTGATGTACTTATGGAATTATCTAACTTTTATTTGTTACTTTGTTGAATATTGAGAGTAGGATAAGTAGGGAAAATGTGCAAAGACCATCTTGCAATTTTGACTCTATAATAGTATTAGATTCATAAAACAAATAACAAATATTATTATGAATCTTAAAACGATATCCTTCTCTATCCAAAGCAGGAATGGAAATGATATTTCTTATTATCTTGGGTACAAAATAGATGAAATTTAAAGTTAATATCCTACTCCCTAATGGCAAGTGGATGGTCCCTACGTCCTTGGCAGCAACCATTGCACCATTTTCCATCCTTAGGGTTATCTCTCTTTTACTTAGCGCCTTACTTCTTATCATCCCCTGCATATCATTGCAAAGGTGAATACCGCATCCAGTATCAAGTATCCAAGAAGCACTGTTAACACTAATGTTAACTTCAACAAAGAACATACCTCGAGCCTTTGGTGGGTCCTTGCAGCCCATTCTTCCAGTGCCCACGCTTCCCAATGTTGAAGCAATCAGCCGACTTGGCTATCTTACCTTCTTTGCCTTCTTCACACCACCATTGCATTTCAGCTCCTTGGTCTTGTTCTTCCTCTTCTTTCCTTTCTTGGATTTAGATGAAGAACTCACAAGTAGCATAGGCTTTTATTTCTTGATGGTGCTCTCACCAGTCATCAACATGTTCAACAACTCATTGAGTGAGGCATTCAAGTTGTTCATGTTGAAATTGATGACAAATTGGTCATAGGACCTAGGAAGAGATTGTAGCACTAGATTGACACATAGGTCTCCATCGAGTACCACATCCAAGTCACTCAACTTATTGATCAGACGGATCATTTTGAGGACGTGATCTCTGACAAACGACCCCTCAGTCATCTTTGCCCCAAATAACTCTTTCGAGATAGCATATCTCTCCTTCCTAGTCTTAGTTCTGTACAGCTCTTCTAGGTGGTTGACAATATCCTTTGCGAGTGTCATCTTTTCATGTTGCTTTTGTAATTCGTTAGACATTGAAGTCATAATGAGACACCGCACTTAGTCATCAGACCATAACTTAGCGTACTCCCTATCTTCATTAGTGATTTCGAGAGTTATTCCAGGCTATTCAGCCGTCAGGATATACGCTCTCTTATTAGATTAAAGGACGATTTTCAGGTTTCTCAGTAAATCGGCATAATTAGGCCTAGTTAACTTGTTAGAATAGCATATAGTGGACTTTAGCCATTTTTAATAATGATCTACAAAGCTTTCAGCGAGGCAAATATATTAGCATTCATTCTAAACAAAGTCCTTACATAATTTGGTCTTTAATTGCTCAAGGCTCCCACTATTTTTCCAAATTACACCACCATCTGGACTAAAATTGAGGAAAAATTAATTTCCCTTAATGGGCTTGAGATCTAGCTAAATTAATCAAATCACCCCAATTATATGAGTGTGATTGATCCATTTAGTTAGTAGCTACGCTGGGCCTTCCACCTCGTTGGATGGTTCTCAAGATCGTTTTACCTCGTCTTTCACATATGACCCAATTATATGGGTGTCCAATATGCCACCTCAACGTTAGGCCAAACCCATCAAATATTCCATGGTCAATCTCTCAGTTCATCGCCCCAATTATATGAGTGCAAGACTAGTGATTAGATCCCACATAGCATCTCTATGCTTACCGACAATCACAGACTATCTTGACTAAGTTAATCCCCTATTATATGAGTGATTCACCTAGCCTCAGCGGCATTTTACATGTTGCCACTTATGATGTAAGGCATGAAGAGATTGAATTTCAATTCCATATGGGCCTAATATTTTTTCGGGAGGGCATTACAATATAATATAGGTCTCACCAGAATATATTTATCTTGTTTAATTTTCTATCTGATGCATGTATTCCAAACACATCATATATATAGACAGAAAAATAAACATCAACAAAGCGGTAAACTAGGATGAACCACCTCGAGCCCTAACCTAATCAACCCACTGAGCCAAAGTGGGCTAGACATCTAGGAAATAAAAAATAATCTAACTATTACAATGGATCTCCACTGCATACAAATCTTCAATTTGTCATTCGACTTCTTTCTTCGTCTTCATGATTACATAGACTATAACTAAATACAAACTATTAATCTAAACACAGAAAAAATAAAATTCAAACCGGCTATTTTTACAACCCATATAAATTACATACATCGAAAACCAAAGACTAGACTAGGCTCGTGGTTCATCCTATCACATACAATCATGCCAAGCCACATAATATGTGATATCCAAAATTTACCTACCTCTTCTTTAAAATAAATTGCAATTTAATTCGGATAATTTGGATTTTTCTCATAAAAAAAAATTCAAGGAAAAATAATAATTTCCAAAATTATAAATTTCCAAAAAATAATTTTAAATTTCAAAAATCTAATTTTTAGAAATAAAAAACTTAATTTTCTCAAAAAATTAGGTCGGGTTTGGGCGACCCAACCCGTGGGCTTGGCCCGCCCACAGAGCGGGTTGGACACACATAGGCTCAAAACTGTGTGTGTTCGGCCCGACTTTGCCCGGCTATTCAGGCTGGGCAGCGGGTTTTCGAGTTTCGAGAACCTACCTCGGGCCAGGTTGTTACTCGAAGTTCAAGCCTTTGGCCTGTTCGTCTCGCTACTTTCCACCACCGGTGTTTCTCAAATCCTAAAACCTTACCACCAACCTAAATCACCCAAATTTGTGTTTTTTCGAGATACCAAATTCGTCACAAAATTTTCACAATTTATACGATTAAATCCCAACATAAATCTAATTCATAATAAACTTAAGGCATCTTGATTAACATGCTTACAATTTATTCATACAAAAAATAAATAAAGCCTAATAATAACATAAATTAGTTCGATTAAACTAACCAGACTCTGATACCACTGTTGGGTTGGGTAATCCCCGGGGTGGCTTAGCACAGTGGAATATTAAAAAATTATATAATCCTACCCTAAAACAGGATTATGGCCAATTTAATCAAACTAATAAAAACTACGAGATAAATACACTACGCAAAATACTTTTCACGCTATTTCACTCGTACAAGTTGTTGATCAATCAACTCAAACCAAAAAATCCTTCCCCCTTCACGAAACCTGTCGCCCACTTTGACATCCCGAGATCCGATTTTTCGTTCCTTTTGTATCTCCGTTACAAGCGATCCAAACGTTTCGCCTCTAAGATGTATCCACACCTCCGTATAATTCTCAATAATTATATATAGGTGCTAGCCTATATAATTATTCTAGATTTAATCTAGACTTATATATGAAGGCTGGAATATTATATGTGAAAGATTAAACTCAACACATGAGCAAAAACTTATCAAAATAACTAGGCTAGGGGCGGCTATTGAGAGAGAGAAATAGAAGACAAATTTTTCTTTCTTTTCTTCTATGTAGGATGAAAATTTCACCTTGTAAAAGTGTGTGTGTTTTTCTTAACACACATATTTATAGAGAGATTCCTAGGTTTAATTTACTTGGAAGACAAGATTAAATCAAATTTCTAAAATTTGACTTTCATCTAATCCTACATAAACTCTTTTAAGGAATCTCCTAAAAAAAGGAACTTAGTCAGCAAGTCATCTAATTCCTCTTCTTTCTCTTAAATATTTCTTTGATACTCCTTGATCAAGACTTGGGGAGGAATTAATCCTCCCCTAAATTTCCGTCCACCTCACACTCCTACGGATGACCTGGAGTCCAAGAATTTTATCTCTCTTGATTTAATTTTTGACTCCTATTTAATTAAATAGTTCAACCATTTAATTATATATTACATAATAATGAAAGTCCAACCTTAATTATAATTAGCCCATATTTGTTAATTTTATTGAATTTTTGGCCTAGCCTTAATTAAATAAAACCCTTGGACTCTACTAGGACTATTAATTAATTAATCCACCTTGATTAATCAAAATTTCAATTAATTGATCTCATCAATTAATTAATAATCCCAAGTAGGAAAGTACTATACTTTCCCAATATACCGCAACTTTCAAAATTGATTAATCATATCCTATAAGCAGGAACCTCGGGAGTTAGTGTGTCACCCCTTAGGCTCGGTCATAAGCTAGTGGTAAGTACAATTTCCAAAAGTGCCAGTGTACCTTCCTAATTTGGAAAGTACTAGATTAAATCTTTCTTGATTTAATCAGACCATGAATTATTCACCATAGTATAATAGCACCTACAAATCTAGGTTACTGTCTAGCAACGGGCCTCGAAGACCTAGACACGAACGATAGTAAGAAACATAACCTATCATAACCACGATCCTCGCGTAAGTAAGATCCCCCCATTAAATTTTGCGGATTGGTATCTCGAGTAATGGCTTAATCAAAACTCTTAGGACCCAATCTCTATTTTTTATTCATTACATAATATCGATTCTCGCAATCCAAACGAGGAAACACTCCACCTCTTTGGATTGGCATACTTTGGCCAAAGTTTTCTTGAATCGATTCATTGAGTAGTACATAGAAAATGTCTGATTAGCTAAATTAGTGATGGATCCCAGCTTGGTCTCTCATGCACCTTTGTACGTAATCATATCATACCCAAGATATCCCATAAGACGACTCGTAAAGAAATCATGAGATAAGTCAAAGTATAATCATCTATGCTCAAGGAAATTTATGGAACCTCGGGTCCATAAGGATTACTCTGACGCCTACGTGATTAATGGAAATTTCACATTCGATTAGGAAAATCATTTTAGGAATTTCTAGTGGGGTTGTTCAGTTCACTCATTATCCAAAAGAGAACCCTTGTACACATCTATGCCTATTGAACGAGGCTTGTCCTCTAAGGACCCATGTGTACAAGCAAGTCTTTCGGATCTTTGTCAATATCCCTCATCTTGACAGACCCTTTAGTGACTTGGAACCTTTTAAGAATCAAGACTTTAGAGACATATTCCATCATCGTCATTCCCGATGTCCGATAATGTTCCATAGTCATGTGTGATTTAAGGGATTTCGTTCTAAGCATATAAAGACCGTTTAAGAACAACGAATGCCATAAATAAAGTCGACTTTGTATATTAGAAAAGATTGTCTCATAAGTCTATTACACAGAAATGGTGCCCAAATAATTGGCAGGCCGGGCATCTACTCTATCACCACTACCATGGTCGCGCACAGTAGAGACCAAGTACGAATCTGGGCCTGTGAGTACATGACACCAGTGAGGCCAATCACGGAGAGTGTTAGGTAAGAGGGTGGAGATACATCAATTGCGTGTATGTGCCAAAGAGAGTACAAAATGGTCATGAAGGTTTGAGCTCTAAAGCAAGCCTTATTTGGATGGCCAACTCTACTATGAAAAAATATTTTCAGAGATTTTTTTCTCTGAAAAACGTATTTGGTTGGTACTCAGTAGAATTCTTTTTAAAAAAAAACAAAAAAAAAAGAGAAAATGTATATTCGACTATTCATAATTTGACAGTTCAATCATCAATTAAAAGGGTTTCTTCCGGCTATTTCTCAACACCGAGAGTCAAATTAATCACATATCCTAGTGCAAAATAGTGTCTATCTTTATGTCTAAATCGATGAATTTGACTAAGATAGGTTTATGAAAATTATATCTAAACACCAATTCATACAAATTTCTTACAACAAAAAATATCACATCAACCACAATCATTACATGTTTTTCTCTTAAAAAAAACTTATCCAAACACACTTTTGACACCATATTTCTTATCCCTAAAAATATTTTTTCTCAGTTTTATCATAAAAAAAGTTCTCCAACATGGATATTCCATCCAATTAAATTAGGTCTCTTAACAATTAGTCCTAAAAATATATAATCTGTAAGATAATTTCAAATTTAGTATGATTTCGATAATCTTGAATTTTATGATTTTCATGGTAGATTTTTTTTTCCATGTCACTCTTATTGACCCATAATCACTAGTTTATTTGGGGAAAATTAAGAAAACAACAACATTTTGCATAAGGTATTAAGGGTATAGTAACCAAACACAAAAATTTTAAGTGTCTAGCACCCTAAAATTTGCGTTTTAGCCCTTCAACCAAGCCACTATTTTTGACCAAGTCAAAATGCCCAAAACCAAGCAAAAAATGACATATGGCAGGTTATTTTTATTTTTTAAGTATATGAACTTTTTGTTATTTTAAGTTTGGTCCCTTTATTTTCTTGTTGAATTATTTATACCCATGAGAGCAATTATACATATTTTAAAGAAAAAGGAATCCCAACCCGCATATATAAATCTACATAAAACCTTTTGCTGCACTCATAATTTATCTACATGCATGTACCCGCTCATATTTTGAACTCTTTTATTGATTGTCTTAATACCTTAAAAAACTTAGATTATAACAATCAGGAATTAATATTAGAATTACGAAATCAATTAATAATTAGGAAAGATAATTGGATCAATAATTATCTTAACACACCACCTAGATTTCAAGATCACCAAAACTATATTAAATTCCTTTTAGTTTTAAATATATTAATAGCAGCCTTTTATTAAAATTGATCCTTCTAATTTTAAAAGATTAAAATATTTAGATCTAGAATATAGTTTAACCGAATAGATCTATAATCTCTTTAGATAAACATAAATTTATTTGTAGATTTGATTCAAGTTTTAAGCACAAGTTACATTCGGAAAATAAACACTTAAAGAGTTTAACGGATTTACTTATATCTCTAGCGTCGAACTTAGAATTAGAAAACACAAAATTTTATAAAATCTTAGAATTATTAAAAGAAGCCGTTTTAATAAACAGGGAAATAATAAAAAGAGGTGAAAGTAATAACTTAGATTCTATTAAACAACAGTCTGACGAAACTTTGAAAATAATTAAAAAAATATAATAAGCTTTTTCCTACTAAAGACGATATAATAGAATTAAAATATAGTTTAGAAAGTAATAGAATAAAACAAATAGAAATCGAAACAAAGAAAACTCTAAGCTAAGTAATAGATAAAATAAATAAATTTGAAGCCCAAATTTTAGAGACTAATAAAACTTTAAAAAATATAGAAAGAATAGTTAGTGGATGAAAAATCTAGAAAATAGACTAGAATATAAACGACCCATTGAACTAGCAAATAAATATTTAGATATAGAATGAGGATTTACTACATATCAAGAAAATAGTAAGTCAGGTAAAATATATCCTAAAATTTGGAATATTCAATTCGCTTTAATTCTTCAAATATTTGAAAAGCTAAATAAGTTAGAAAATAAAATAGAAAGGTTAAGTACTAAGATAGACACTGTATCTCAAGTAATTAAAGTAGATTTTCAAGATAGTTTAGAAGAAAAATTAGCAAATCTAGTATTAGACAAATCTAAAAAACTCAAAAAGGAACCCAAAATATATATATATATATATATATAAATATATTGGTAAAAATGTTGAGATCATTTAGTGGTACTAGTAGAACTATAAGTGAATCAAGTAGTAAAAAAAAAAAAAGGGGAAATAAGCAACACTTTCACTAAAAGAATATTTAGAGGATCGGGAAGTCAAAGCTCGGCTAGAGAGGTAGAATTAGAAGAAATAATAGACGTAGAAGAAAATCTTAATTTGTGCAACAATAAAGGAATAGATAAGTTAAATCTAAAACGTTATATAAAGTAGGAAAATGGATTTTAACACTCATTTAATTAAAAAATTTAGAGAAAAAGAAGTAAAAGTTACAACAAATGTTGAAAACATAAGCTTAGTTAGTCCGGAATGTATAAAACAATTAAAGCAGTTAAAACAAAAATATATACATTTAGGATTAATTATTGTAGGAATAAAAGAATCAACTAGAAAAGGAACCGGTGGAAAGGTTTTAGTTTAACTATTAGATAAAAGTTGGTCTGATGCCAGAAGAGCAATATTTGCTAGTATGGAAATAGTGTTGGGAAACATGCGAGTAAAAACGCAGCGGATAAGACAATTCCCAAACCATGAATCAATCCGATTCATTGTTGATTTCTTGACAAAAAAAGGAGATAAACAATTTACCTCTTGAAGCGTGAATCGATTCGTATCTAATTAACGGTAGTAGCAATCCCCGGGAATCCTACCTCTAGATATCACGCGGAAGAAAAATCTCCAAGAAAGCTCTGATCTCCTCCCCGAAAACTATGGCGGCAGCGGCTAGTTGGAAAAGATGGATGGAATTTTTCTTTTCTTTTGATGTAGGTTTTCAGGCTTAATGTCAGATTCAGAATTGTGACTTGTGTAGAATTCTAACACTGACTAATAATATATATACCAAGCACTCAAAACCCCTAATCCAATAAGTGAGGGGCGTCCAGTTGGGCCTGCATGGAATGGGCTTTCGCGCTTCGTTCCATCTTAGCCCATATGTAACTAATTAAATCCAAATCCAATCCAATTGACAATTAATTAATTACTTTAATCCAATTAATTTAATTCAACTTATAAATTAATTTTTCAATTAATTTAACTTATGAATTAATATGATTTAATTAATTTATTTAATCTAATTAAACATATTTAATTAAATCATGCCATCCATTTTGTTAGTCCATCACATCAAATGTGATTTTACCAAAATATCCTTAGCATAGAAAAGCATTCCTTTTCTTCACATAGTGCAACTCTTTAGGCTCGATTCGATTGGCAATGGAAGGTTTCCAAAGAATAAGGTTGTCACCTAGCCAGCACCGTGGAACTAAATCATAACCCAATTGAAAACAAGATGATCATGTCATCACGAACCTGGACTACGAATACTGTATGCGTATAAAATCTTCACCGATGTGACCCGATCAAGTAAGAGCCATGATTTCGTCAAACTCATAGAACTTGATACTGTACTTAGAATCATAATAATGTGAAATTAGCAAACTATCCTCAGTGACAATCACGGGACAGTTTATATGCTTTGGCCAAAGACTTATAATTTCAATTACTTACGATCGTACAGGTCACATACTCATTTACTATCGAGACGATGAATCCCATTTTGGCAAGTCATCTTATAACATCGAATGAACTATTGGACCGTACTTCGAGGTCGACCCCACCTATCAAGTGATACGGGTCTAACTACTCTGATAACATATCTAATACTACAAAGCATGTTATAAATGACTCCTCAGGTCTAAAGTTTACATATACTATCGCAATCTTAATCACAATCATTGACTGTTAAAGAGTAAATTCCCATGTGATTGGATTAATGCAAGTCGAGTTCAAATATGTTAATTCCATTAATCATATTCACGACACTAGCTCCCACTATCTAATCAGTGTACGACTGGCACTTTCTTGTCAAAGAAGGTGTCATGTGAATTGAATATTAATGCCCAATTAATATTCGTTAACTCACGAACTCCCAGTTTAAGAGTTTAAGTACTCGACTATTCCAGTGCATCCTCTTGTCCATAAGAGGTGGAAGGTCTATCTTGAAATCTCATGGACTTATTCGTTCAATACAATTAAATGTCATTAGATTTATATGAACAAAACCCAGTGCCTTATATAATATAATAGTTCGTACTATATAAGTAAAGTGCCCTCCTTAATCTAATTCCTCCATTGGCATTGAGGGCATACACCTAACAATCTCCCACTTGCACTTAAAGCCAATAGCTATGATATCTAGCGCCCATCTTTCCAAGATATCGCTTTAGCACAGCTTGTGATAATGGCCTAGTAAGTGGGTCAGCCACGTTGTGGGCTGAGGCTATTTTCTGTACAGCAACCATGCCTCTATCCAATGATTTCTCGAATAATTTCTACTCTCGATGTGTTTAGATTTGTTTTGAGACCATGATTCCTTAGTCTGCGCAATAGCTCCATTGATGTCATACCATAGTGACAACAGTATTTCCATGCTAAGAATCATTTGAAGTCTGACCATGAACTACTTAATCCAAACAACTTGTTTGGCAACCATCAAGGCCGCCAAGTATTCAACCTCAAACGTGGAATTAGCAGTTATACTTTGCTTGGAATCCTTCCAAGACACTGTTTCTCCATTCATAATAAATACAAAAACTAGATGTGGTTTTTCAATTATCAACATCAGATTCAAAATCCGAATCTATGCAACTGTCTACCTTTTTATTTCTTCATGTTTTAGTCCTTAAAAATTACTTTTGGATGCACCTCAGTGCAGTCTAATGCTCCTTACCCATGTTATCTTGAAACCTTAATACCATGTTTTTTAAGCAAGGTTCGGTCTCTTTCCCAACATTGCATACATGAGAATCCCTATTGTATAGGTATAGGGTATGCCACTCATCTCTCTTTAATCTTTGTCGGTTTTAAGGACTTATAGATTAGAGAGATGAACTCCATGTATCTTGAGCAAATTTCCTCCCTTAGAGTTGTCCATCCTTTAGGACATTTTCTAAGTAGAGGGCTTGAGGAATTCCTATTGTTCCATTTGCTCTATCCTAGTAGATGCAAATTCTCAAGGATATATAAGTAGTTCTTACCAAGTCTTTCATGAAGAGTGTGCTTGAGATTCATGTCTATGACCGTAGTCAATGGGCCTTTGCCATTCACTATAAGTAGAATGCCATCCACATATAGCATCAAGAATGTCATCTTGCTCCCACTGACCTTCTTGTAGACACATGGTCATCTTCACTCTCAATGAAGCGAAAAGTTCTAAACATCATCATCGAATAAAAGATTTTAGCTGCAGAGGGCCTGTCTAAGTCCATAAATGGACTTATTCAGTTTGCATACCTTATGAGAGTCTACGTTGGATATGAAACTCTTAGGCTTGTTCAATATAGACGTCCTCCTTGAGGAGTTCATTTAAGAATGCGGTTTCTCACATCCATTTGCTAGATTTCATAGTGTAGGTTTGCAGCTATGGCTAATAGAATTCTAATGGATTTGATCATGACTATTGGTGAAAAGGTTTCCTCATAGTCAATGCCCTTCTTTTGACTATATCTTTTCGCCATAGCTGGCCCAGCCACTCGGACCGATTCTTCTCTTATAGCTCCATTCATGCCCTATTAGACTGAAGCCTTTGGGCAGATTGGTAAGAGTCTAGAATTAGTCTAAATGCATCAGATCCATTTCTGTTTTCATAGTTTTTAGCCATTTTGCAAAACCAATGTCCGTCGCCGCTTGGTCATAGTCAGAGGGATCATATCCATGGCTTTCTTCTTCTAAGGCATAAACAATGCATTTATAGCAAGTAGCCAGATCTTTCAGGCGGTTGAAATACTCTGCTAGACCGTTGTTGCAACAGTTGTGTCGTGTTAGGTTCAGTTTAGGTTTCTTGAACAGACGTCTCCTAATGAGTATCATTTTGTTCTCCAAGAACAATCCTTTTTCCAGCGATTCCTTCTCTGACAAAGGATCTTATGCCATGATGATTCTTTGATCACTATGCAAGTAAAAGAGGTATCCTATGATTACCAATGAAGCCTTCTTTTAAGGATCTATCATCCAGTCTTTCTACCTTTGTCTTCTTTACATGCGCGGAGCAACCCCATATTGTTATGTATTTGAGACTAGGTTTCCTACCACACCATATTTCATATGGTGTCTTCAGAACAAATTTCGAGGGACATGTGTTCAGAATAAGTGAAGCTGTAAGCAGTGCATGATCCCACAATGAGATGCATAGCTGAGTATGAAATGTGTCATGTCCAACGATGTACGGATCTATCACTTCTACTATCTCATTTAGTTATGGAATCTTTGGAGGATAAAGTTGTGAGACTATGACTTGTTCTCCTAAGAGCTTGTCAAACTTGGCACTCACGTATTTGCCACCTCAAGGTGTTCTAATACGTCGCCTAGTTTCGTTTTCAGTTCAGCCTTCCAATTTTATGATTAATTCAAGAGCTTCAGACTCATACTTCATCGAGCACACTAGACCATACCTAGAATGGTCGTTCGAGAAAGTAATAAAGTACTGAAAACTTTGCGGGCCGCATTCTTAGAAGGGCCCACAAAAGTCTATCTTAAAACTTTAGTGATCGAAGCAGATCCAATCTCCTTAATCCTCGATATTTCTACTTGTTTCCAGATCCTTGTTCAAAATACATCCATGAGTGCTAGCTCCGGGATCTGAAATCTAAGAAGTACAAAAATAGTCATAGAACAGTTAAGTTCTATACCTTCTAGCACCTTGAGCTTTCAGCTCAAGACAGTCCCATTTTTCAATGCCCCTGCTCTATGCAGTAAGGCAAGTGTCTGTCTACTTTGGGCGATTTCCTCTGAACCTTTTATATGGAATTTCCTTCTTGATACACCCTTCCAATCTGGACACGCCCAACCATTTCCTCTTAATTGGAATAGTAAATGCACCTCATGGTTTTTATGCATTTATAAGCTTGTCTATAAGCTCAGTCAACGATCCTTCATTATCAAATATATCAAAACTTGACAAAGTAGGTGAGGGATCTGGGGTTTGACTGAAGGATGAGATTAACTTGAAAATGAAAGTTCATGTAGCAATCCAGAGAACTCAATTTCTCCTACATGGATATCATTTTAAGCATGTGGTCTCCCACATTTCCCAATCCCATCATTTATGTATTTGATGAGTTCATTCGATATCAAATATCAAATGGTTCTACCGTGCTTTCCAAGAATCTTTTCTATGTACAACATGATTGATCTAGGACTATCACAGTTTTTCATGTGTGCTACCTATTTCACTGCACATTGAGCTCATCATTTATCCCCTGACTTTGTGGTTATCAATGATCTAGTCTATGAAGGGAACAAAGAACTTGTAATCGTCATCAACTCTATGGAATTGATGTCGTTCGAGGTCCAGTATGTATTCCAATGAATGGTCATTGAGAACAATTCTCAATCTTCTGATCCAATCAGTGTATTATGGTCCAGTGAGGACATTTTTGTCAAGTACTAACGGGTTATATTGAGAGAGATAATTAAAAATAGAAAACACTAAGGCTATGTTTGGTTATGTTTTGGGATGGTATTTTGATGAGAATTATTGGTGAGAAATTTATGGGGACACGTGCGTGTTTGATGAGATTGTGTTTGATTTTATTTTGGGAGTTGATTTTTGGGTGTGTTTTTTTGGTGAAATAATGTTTGGTTTTGTTTTCAGAGGGAACAAAAGTTACTGTAGCCAGGGACGGATTTACGGGGGGGCTGGGGGGGCCCCGGCCCCCCCGAGATTTAAAATTTTTGGTATAGAATGTGTATATTTCAATGGTTTGGCCCCCCCAGTAATAGTATATATAAAATTTGTTTTGCTAAATGTAACAAGCACACATGTAGCTTAGCTGGTGAGGGAGCGTGCATTAATTCATGAGGGTAGGAGATCGAATCTTGCATGAGTCCTGTTATTTTTAGTGTTAACCAAAAAACCCAATAGTTTTTTTTTTGTTGCACTCTACAGTCTATAACTAAAAACCCAATAGTTCTTTTTGTCAAGTTAAAACCCAATAGTCCTTTTTGTTAAGTGAAAACCCTTTAGACCAATGTTACTCTTTTTTTTAGCTAAGTAGACCAATTTTTCTCACTTTCTGTACATAAATTTATGATGAACAAAACATTTTCTTTAAAAAAAACTCATTTCTTGTATTTAAGAATAAAATTGACAAGACCACTAACTCCAATTAAAAAGAGATAGAATCAATTAAAAAGAAAATTTTAAATTTTTTTCTATCATTAATAAATGAATTATAGATTAGTTTTATGACTTGAGAGGACGCTGTGTACAATATAAATAATTTTTTTTAAGAAAATTGTGTATATATTTCGAAACTACTATAAATTTACATGAAAGTTATTTATTTTTTTTACATGTAATGTTGTTTTACTTATCTATTAAAACTAAAATAAATTTGAATATTTATTTATAAATAATTTCAAAAATTTTGCATAGTGGTAATTCGGCCCCCCCAATAGTTCATTCCTGGATCCGTCCCTGACTGTAGCAGTCAAATCATAAAGTTTTTGTCTGATAAAGAGGAGAGAGAAGAGAGAGAGCACATAGAGAGGAGTATAGGGACAAAGTAGGTGTAGAAAGATGAAAAATAATTATTATATTTTTTTTGGACCAAAAAAGTAGTGTATTTTTGATCAAATATTGTGTGAGCCAAACATTGTTTGGTGGGGATTTTGGACCAAATATGAGTTGAAAACATAACCAAACATACCCTAAGATTTACGAGTAGATATGTTATTATGTACTCAATTAAACAAAGACTTAATGTTTACTTGTCTCCCACTACTTTTCTCGAGTCATTGCACTTCCACTGCAATAATCGAAAACTTCGTTGGATGGGTTTCGTAGTGAGTGATTGAGTTCCCCAATGATCTAAACAAGTTGCAACCTTGAACGATATATGGCTCGTTAGATCTTTGAGGTGATATCATACACCATTCGGTCCATCCGAAGAATCAATCTCCTTTAGCTCATGGATTAGTAAACCACAAATGTTTTCGATATATAGGTGGTGATCCATCTGAATCATTTATCCCATCCACTCCTTTCAGTCTAACAATTTAATCCCGTCTTGCAACCTTGAACGATATATGGGGCGGAATTCGCTTCGACATGAAGGCATCAAATGCACTAGAGAAGATAGAGTATCGCATCTTGATGGATGACCCCTTTATTCCGGGAAGATGCCATACAGGAGAAGTAAACCCACCTTCTAAAGCTTGATGGAGAGCTAGGACATCCAATGCCCCTTCACTTACTCAGTATTTTCTAATGGGAGAATTATAACATTTGATAATGTTAATATAAATTTTAGTCTCACTTTGCACATTAATTTATTATAGCGCAGTAAAGGAAACGTAAAAATAGAAGAAGCCTAGCAATTCTATCATCACACACTCATATGGACTTTTCTAGATCGGCCCGAGCCAAGGGGTCAATCAGGGGAGGGGTTCTATCTATTACAAGAGCTTCCACCTATACAAGATTCTAATCTTCGGGCTCCAAGCTCTTCGTGGTTCCGCCAAGCTCCATTTGGACCTATCTAACATAAATACAAAGAAGCAAGCCTATACAAGTATTCTATGTAATGAAAGATACATCCTGGGAGGCTCAAACTCCGACCCAAGACAACCCAGTTAAAACAAAGATGAAACCCTAAGTCCATAAGAGGTGTCAACCATCACATATTAAAGGGAGCACATAAACAATTTAAACACACATGTGATTTTAAGGGTTAAATCTAATTTAACAATTAAATCTAATTAAATAATTAATTAAATCCAATTTAATCATTACAAAATAAATCTAATCTATTTTGACTTCTTTAAGTAAATATAATTTAATCATTGCAAAATAAATCTAATCTATTTTGACTTCTTTAATTAAATCTATTTTAATTAAAGTGAGACTATATCCAATAAAGTCTCTATGGGTGAACAAATCTAAAAACATAAGAAAGTAAGTTTAATTCAATTCCAAGAACCATGAAATCTAATTTAAGTGTAAATCCTATTTACATAATCCAAATCAAATTCAATTATTTAACTTAAATCCAATTTACATAATCAAAATCAAATCCAATTTATTTTGAGGCTAGTTAAATTCAATTTGAACAAGAATAAAATTAAGTCCAACTTATTTTATTCATATGACTAAAAGTAATTTTAATCAAAATATAACTAAATCAAATATAATTACTAGAGAAGATCAAATTTTCAATTAACTAAAGGGTATTTAAATCCAATTTAATTTTAAAACAAATCTAATTTGTATACCCTTTAATTTGGATATTAAATCTTAATTTACTTTATTAAATTTAATTTATTTTGATAGGCTAGTTAAAATTTAATTTGATCAAGAATAAAATCAAGTTTAACTTATTTTATTCACTTGACTAAATGTAATTTAATCAAAGTGTGATTAAATCAAATATAATCACTAGTTAAGATCAAATTTCTAAATTAACTAATGGGTCTTTAAATCTAATTTAACTCTAGAACAAATCTAATTTATATACCCTTAAACCCAAAAAAATAAATTTAATTTAAATAAATTAAATCCAATTTAATTCAAATGAAAAAAGGGCCATGAATTAATTCAAATGGGGCAACCATATGTATTGGGTTTGAATACTTGTTAATTAACACAGCCCAGCGATCCTTAATTAATTTGCTAGGCCCAAGCCCAACATCATACTAATAAAACACGTTGGGCTCAAGCCAAGCGATAATTCATCAATGGCTGGGCTCAGGCCCAGCTTTCGGTCAACGCAGCGCTGGGCAACAATTGAATGTGGCCCAGCGCTGAATTAACCCCTAATGTGTTGGGCTGGCCCAACACATAACCTAATGTGTTGGGCCCAACCCAACACATCAGCTTCCCTGTTGCCCGCTAGGTCATCAGCGCCGCCGCGGTTGCGGCGCCGGAGACCGTATCTTCGCTGGTTCACAGTTGCGGCGCCCTACGCCACAACCCGGAGACCGTCTCCGTCACTTGAACGGCCCGGAGACCATCTCCAGGTCGTCTGTGTTCGATTGGAATCTGCAAATTTGCAGATTCCGATCGCAAGCTTGACGGCATTTATTAACGCCGCCCTTTTCAGCGGCAATCAATGACAGACGGCGGCGAATCTTTTGCCGCCGTTAATGAGGTTTGGCAGCAGATCCGGCGCGGCCCTGCGATTTTCAAAATCGCTGGATGTTGTGCGATATAATCGCACAGCTTCGCCGGATTCCATGTCGTGTAGCGATGCCTGTAGCATCGCTCCTCACCGGCGAACTTCCGTCGGCCGAATTCAGGCAAGCAACATTCCATTGTTGCTGTCAAACAGTAGCCTTCTCTTGGATTCCATGAAAAATTCAGATTCAAAATTCTTTTAATATTTACATATCCAGATTTCAGATTCAATAAATTCACCGAAAACATAATGATTCAAAATCAACAACATACCATATGTAATTTTCATGTTCATGTAATATCAAATACAACATACATAAACATAAAAGAAATCTTCAAAGCCACGAATTTAGCTCTGATACCACTGTTGGGAAACATGCAAGTAAAAACGCAGCGGATAAGACACTTCCCAAACCATGAATCAATCCGATTCATTGTTGATTTCTTGACAAAAAAAGGAGATAAACAATTGACCTCTCGAAGCGTGAATCGATTCGCATCGATTTGATGGTAATAGCAATCCCCGAGAATCTTACCTCCAGATATCACGCGGAAGAAAATCTCCAAGAAAGCTCCGATCTCCTCCACGAAAATTATGGCAGCGGCGGCTAGTTGGAAAAGATGAAGGGAATTTTTCTTTTCTTTTGTTGTAGGTTCTCTGGCTTAATGTCAGATTCAGAATTGTGATTTGTGTAGAATTCTGACACTGACTAAAAATATATATACTAAGCACTCAGAACCCCTAATCCAATAAGTGAGGGGCGTCCAGTTGGGCCTGCATGGAATGGGCTTTCGGGCTTCGTTCCATCTTAGCCTATATGTAACTAATTAAATCCAAGTCCAATCCAATTGACAATTAATTAATTACTTTAATCCATTTAATTTAATTCAACTTATAAATTAATTTGTCAATTAATTTAACTTGTGAATTAATATGATTTAATTTATTTATTTAATATAATTAAACATTTTTAATTAAATCATGTCATCTATTTTGTTAGTCAATCACATCAAATGATATTTGACCAAAATATCCTTAGCATAGAAAAACATTCATTTTCTTCACATAGCACGACTCTCTAGGCTCAATTCAATTGGCATTGGGAGGTTTTTAAAGGATAAGGTTGTCACCTAACCAGCACTATGGAACCAAATCGTAACCCAATTGAAAACAAGATGATCATGTCATCACGAACCTTGACTACGAATACCGTATGCGTATAAACTCTTCATCGACGTGACCCGATCAAGCAAGAGTCATGGTTTAGTCAAACTCGTAGAACTTGATACTGTACTTAGAATCATAATAATTTGAAATTACCAAACTACCCTCAATGACAATCACGGGACAGTTTATATGCTTTGGCCAAAAACTTATAATTTCAATTACTTACGATCGTACATGTCACATACTCGTTTACTATCGAGATAGTGAATCCCATTTTGGCAAGTTATCTTATAATATCGAATGCACTATTGGACCGTACTTCGAGGTCGACCGCACCTATCAGGTAATATGGGTCTAACTACTCTGATAACATATCCAATACTTCAAGCATGTTATAAATGACTCCTCAGGTCTAAGGTTCGCACATACTATCGCAATCTTAATCTCAATCATTGACTGTCAAAGAGTAAATACCCATGTGATTGGATTAATGCGAGTCGAGTTCAAATATGTTAATTCCATTAATCATATTTATGACACTAGCTCCCACTATCTAATCAGTGTACGACTGGCACTTCCTTGTCAAAGAAGGTGTCATGTGAGTTGAATATTAATGCCCAATTAATATTCGTTAACTCACGAACTCCCAGTTTAAGAGATTAAGTACTTGACTATTCCAGTGCCTCCTCTTATCCATAAAAGGTGGAAGGTCTATCTTAAAATCTTATGAACTTATTCGTTCAATACAATTAAATTCCATTAGACTTATATGAACAAAATCCAGTGCTTTATACAATATAATAGTTCGTACAATATAATTGAAATGCCCTCCTTATTCTAATTCCTCTATTGGCATTGAGGGTATATACCTAACAAATAAATATGAACAATAATGTCGGAATATTTTATGTAGCTCCTAATATGATGAAAAGTATTAAAAATATTAATAAAATTACTATAGGATTACAAACCAGATGATATGAAACATATGATGAAAATAACTTAGTTGTTTCTATAGCATTTTTAAGAAGGGTAACCAATAATAGTTTTTCTCAATATAAAATAATATAGATGGAATAATAGATGGTTTAACCTCAGTAGAAGTAAAAATGATTAAACCTTTAAATATAGATAATAGCGATTTAAATGGAGAAGAATGAGAATTAACCAAACACTTAGAAGAAAATGAGACGGTGAAAATTCTAGGAGAAAGTGTAATGTATACAAATAGTAGAGGTTAAACTTCTATTGGATTTCTTAATTACCAAAAGCAAAATCCCAAAGAAAATTTAGAAGATCTAGAAGAAGAAATTGATAATGAAACAGAAAAAAGCTATATGAATATTATAGAAGAAGAAGAAGTTAGAATAACTAGTAGATTTGCAAATTGGGAAATAGTATCAGACATAGAAAGCGAAGAAGGAGAAGAGGAAGAAAATATAGAAGAAATAGATGAAGAGATTAGACAATTAGAAAGTCAGTTTAAAAATGATTATAGACCAAAAAATATAAAAGAAATGCTAACAAAGAATTTCGAGATAAATAATTTAAGAGAATTAGTAGATGAAATGTACTTCGAAACGATGAATTTAGATATAAGTTTAGAATCAGCTGAAGAAGAATTTAAACAATATTATAATATTGATTTAGTAGATGATATATGTTCGGGAAAAGTAGAATTTGAAAAATTCTTTAAAAATAAGGAAAAGAATAATAACGAAACAACTTTTATGGCAGATAGTCAAGCAAGTACTAGTAGTAATATAGGAAAAAGAATTAGAGTAGAACCAGATTATAGTGAAATTCCAGCCAAAAATGTAGAACAATATTATAATATTAATTTAGTAGATGGTATATGCTCGGGAAAAGTAGAATTCGAAAAATTCTTTAAAAATAAGGAAAAGAATAATAACGAAACAACTTTTATGGCAGATAGTAGTAATGATTTAGATTTTTAAAGAATTAGAACAAAACAATATAGAATTTGAAACCTTAGACATACTACTAGATGAAGAAATTAGAGATATAGGGAAAGGATTAGAAGTTCTAAACCTAGAAAATGAATGAATTTTGCACAAGTTAGAAATTTTAGGACTCATAGGAGATGACTTGGCCAAAAATAAAGTAAAACATACTTTTAAATTAAATATTTTAAACCTTGATATAGTAATAAGAATAGCAGCTATAGAATATACGCCTGAAAATATAAAAGAATTCAAAACACAAATAAAAGAAATGTTAGAAATTGGTATTATAAGAAGAAGTTATAGTCCTCATAGATCGGCAACCTTCATAGTAAGAAATAATGCAGAATAAAAAGAAAAAAACCTAGAATAGTCTATAATTATAAAAGACTTAATGAGACTACAGAAGATGATTCTTATAGGATAGTAGGATACTTAATAAAGATGAGTTAATTAATATAATACAAAATAAAAAGATATTTTCAAAATTTGATCTAAAAAGTGGATATAATCATATTAAAATGGTAGAAGAAGACAAAAAATGGACAACGTTCAGTTATAGCGAAGGACATTTTGAGTGAAATTTTCTATCTTTTGGTTTAAAACATGCTCCAGCAATATTTCAAAAATTTATGGATAGTACATTTAAACATTTAGATTTCTGTTTAATATATATAAATGATATTTTAGTAGCTTCTGAAAATATTAAACAACATCAAGATCATTTAAAACAAGTGTTTAATTTAATAAAAGAAAATGAAATAGTGGTGTCTAAAAAGAAAATGGAACTTTTTAAGAGAAAAATATGCTTTTTAGGCTTGGAAATAGGAAATAGACAGATTAAATTACTGTTGGGAATGTGCCCTCGATGCCAACGAGGAGTTAGAATATAAGGCACAAGTTTATATTGTGCAAGCTATAATTAATATAAAGGCAACAATATGTTGTTCATATAATTCTTGATGACATCTATAAAGTTTTAAATGAACGACTAGTCCATGTATGTCAAGACAAACATTCGTATTCCTTAAGGAGATGGGCACTGGAAGGGTTTGGTACTTGATCACTTAAATCGTTCGCAAGTCGGAGAATCTCAATTGGGCATTGAGATTTGTATGGACTTGTATGACACATACTCTGACCAAGGAGTGTCAGTCGAACATTATGGGATAGTGGGAGTTTGTGTCATAGATACATTGATGGGATTAGTGTATTCGAACAGGGCTCGTAGTAATCCGATCACATGGGTTTTTACTCATTCACTGTCAATGATTGGATTACTGATTATGAAGGTATGCGTGAGCCTTAGACCTGTGGAGTTACGGTCACAGTGTGCTTGTGACGTTGGATTCTGTCACTAGAGTAGTTAGGCCCAAATCACCTGTTGAAAGGTAGGGTTGATCTCGAAATGCGTTCCAATGGGCAAGTAGCATGTGAGGTGATTACTAAGAAGGAATTCACTGTCACGAAAGTAAACGAGAAGTATCCTATGCAATCATGTTACTATGATTCTTAGCATAGCATTGAGTCCTATGAGTTTAACCTATTCCATGACTCTTACTCGATCGGGATACGTCAGTGAAAGACTTATACTCATACGATATTCATAATCTAGAGGTTCGTAATGACATAGTCATTTCGTACTCAATTGGGCTACGATATAGGGCCACGGTGCTGGATAGGTGTCACCCACATCTTTTGGTATCCTCCCATTGCCAATTGAGACGAATCTAGAGAGTCGCGCTATAAAGGAATAGACAGAAAAATCAAGTCTTGTATTTGCAGGGTGTTTTGGTAATTTGTCCTTTGGAAGGACGAATTAATTAATTGGACAAATTAATTTAATTGGTTGTTTAATTGGATTAGACAATGGTTAATTAAATTAATTAGTTTGAACATTTAATTGATTGGGTTAATTAAACATTTAAACTAGAATTTTAAATGATTATTTATTAATTAATTAATATTCATTTAATCAATATATATTTAATTAGATTAAATTAATTGGACTAAGTTGACTGGGTCAACATAGCCCAATTAATTGTCCAATAAAGCTCATATGGGCGTGTGTGTGATCCGGTGGGCTTAAGTTGGAGGATTTATTTATGCCTCCAACACAAGCTAGAGAACACAAGAGAAATCATTACGTGAAATTCCTCCACCAGAAATACACAGCATAGGAGAAAACGTTTCACTCTTCTCAGTCCACTCAGTCTCGCCTAGCCGCTGTGGAGATTGGAGCTGGAGATTTCCCGAAGTCCGTTCCTTCGTGATGATCTAGAGACGTTACAATTGAATCGTTGGAGAAGATTGAAGATTCGCGAGGATTAAAGATTGAATATACGAAAAGGTAAGGTTTTTGTATTCATCTTTTTCATGTTTAAAATCGACGAAAGCCACGAATTGATCTTGGTTGGGGAATCCAGATCTGTTTTTTGTTTCCGCTGCGCATGCCTACAAGATTCCCAACAATTACAACCCCATATAGCTCAAAAGATTCTAGATTCCCCTGATAAATTAGAAAATCTAAAACAAATACAAGCGTTTCTAGGAATACTGAATTATTCTAGAAAATTTATTCCTAAACTTAGTAAATTAGTTTGACCATTATATAAGAAAACAGGAAAGTCTGGCCAGAGACACTTTAATCAGGAAGATATTAATCTAGTAAGAAAAATTAAGAAAATAGTTAAAGACCTAAAGCCTTTAGAATTACCTTTAAATTCTGATTATGTCATAATAGAAGTAGATAACTCTATAGAAGGTTGGAGAGCAATATTAAAGTGTAAACCTCATAAATTTTCTCCAAAAAGTGAAGAAAAAATATCAGCTTATTCCAGTGGTAACTTTAATAAAACAGGAAGTAATTAGACCAGTCTAGATTATGAAATAACAGGAATAGTTAAAGCAATAGACCACTTTAGACTATATTTAAATAAACATTTTACCATTAGAATAGATTGTGAAGTTGTGGTTCATAAAAATGAAAATTCTAGAAAACAAAATAATAAAAGATGGTTAAATTTTAAAAATGCTATAGAAGGTAATGGATATAAAGTAGAATGTGAACATATTAAAGGATCAAATACTAGCATAGCAGATTTGTTAAACAGACAATTAACTTTAATTTTGGGTGACAGATCATGGCAACCAATAACCAGGACAATCAACAAACACGACCTCCCTCTGCGACTTACAACCAAATAGTCCGAAGACCAGCTTTCAGGCCTAATTTTCAACGAGTTATCCAGAATAGACCAACATTTACAATAGAAACTCAGTTTTTCAATCCAACTACACAAAGCTTTTTTCCTAGACCAGTTTTGAAAGCTTTTGGCAAAATATCACTCCTAGTTAGACAAAATTTCAAACCTCCAAGAGATACTCCCTATATAACTGAAGATCAAAGTATTTTACTCAATGCTCTATGGGAAGCTAATACTTCATCTACCATATTAGCAGCATTAAATGCACTTTATTATCATTTTGAAAAAGAGAATAAAGATTTTCCAGTAAATGAAGCAGCGATTTATCTCGTTATTAGAGGGCAGCCCGTTGGAATTTTTGAAGATTATCAACGAGCACTAGAAAGTATTCAAAAGGTTTCAAATGGATATCTAGTACCCTTCAAGCAATTTCATGAAGCAATAGCAGCAGCAAGAAGAATATTAGGCCCAAATCTTTATATTCAGCCCAATGCAGATATCTTCAAAAGGAAAGCAGCCTATAAGCCCAAATGTTAATCAATTAGAAGAAGATCTTGACACCATAACAAAACAATTCACCAACCTAAACAGATTGTATCAACAACTTTTAGTTCAACATGAAAATCTCCAGGATCATGTTACAAGCCCAAGTCAAAGAGATGTACCAAAACAAATACAACAAAAGGCTTTCCAGTACCTAACAGTTAGAACTTTCCAGTACCCTACCCAGACTGTTTCATCCCTACCTGAAGGGATACAGACTATGATTTGGCAAAAAGCAGAAGATAATTTGTATAGAAAAATGTTAAAGGTAGCTCAATTAATTGTGTCTACTAAAATAGACGAAATAATGCCTTCCACAACCCTTGTACAATGGAAAGGAGAACCAATCAGACAACAAGGAAACCTAAAATTTTATACTGCAAAGTATATTTCATGGCCAAACATTCCGATAGACACTTCAGTTTTTCAAGAAAGATGGATCGAAGGCATTTTTGTCACTATCCAACAGCTTCTAAGCTTTGGTTTTGTATCAAGACTATATGTTACTGATCTAGATCAAATTGAAAATTTAGAAAGACATTTAGAAGACGCAGTAAGCCTCCAGCTAAGAAGAGGAATAGATATTCTACGAATCGAAGTTATAGCCATACTACCAATTTGGGTAAAATCAGGAGCTCAAATGGGACATGCATTTTATTGGATACTTGAATCCTTTGAAAAAAGAGAACCAACTTCAGAAGTATTTTGGTTATTGCACGAAGCAGTAAATCCCATTGCAGACACAGCAGAGATGAAACTAGCAATTGAAACTTGTCGAAAGGAACAGAGAAAATTTATGTTAAACACAGATTCAATTACAAATTTTCAACTTTTGTTCCAAGAAAAAAAATCATAGTATTTTCATCCCAGCTAGAGATCGAGTTTATCATCGGACATGGTTTCAAGGATCTAAAGCATTGACAAGTGTAGAATTTCCTCCAACATATGCACTAGACTTTGGAGCATCAGACTCAAGAATACGAAGTCCATAATCCAGCAAAAGCAATGAAAACTTTAGCAGCAATAATTCACCAATGAGCAATAATTCAGCTACAAGACAGAAGTAATAAATTCAAGGGATAGCTCTTGCAGACAACATTCAAAGTTTCAGCAACCTTTTTACTATTTACTTTAATTTAATTTGGCCGCATGTGGCATTATTGGTAGTTACTGTTCATATAATAAAGGCAGCATTGTAGCTTTAACAGCTACCTGCTGCGGATGTCAAAATTTTATCTCAATTTGTTGTAATGTTTTTCAATTCTGAGGCCTATAAAAGGACCTCTCCCCTCATTTGTAAAAATTGCCCCTTAATATTCTCCAACCCACACTTCTTGGTTGCTAGAGAATCTCTCCACTTTTTTTGTAATAAAATATCTTCTTTGTGTGCAAAATTACTTGTAAGTTTTTATATGCTTTATAATTATGCATAGGGAGTAAACTACCCCAGGGATGAGATTCCCCTATTATTTAAAAATATTATAGTTCTCTCATGCTCAAAAAATACAAAAGCATTAAAAAACCGAAAATACAAAAACATTATATATACTCAAAAAACCAAATAAAAATAAAAAATAAAAAATTATGATGAAGAGTAGCAACATTCTACCCTGTCATCGTCCCAAAAAAATGTTTCCGCTGTACAAATTGTTGTTTTCAATAATCTCTAATACTGTTTTGGGAAGATTTTATTTACCTTCTCGGTGTATATTGGTCGAGAGACAAAATGTGCGAGATAATTCCCCCAAACGCCTAAGCAATCTGGTATCAGAGCAGTGTTCCTGAGTTTAAGTTATTAAATAAGTTAAGACTATATTTTAAAATTCAAAAGGGTAAGACAGGTACTTTACTCCAAATCCAGCGTAAGTCTTCGTTGATGAAGCAACCGGATTTACGAAGCAACCCTCTTACATGAGAGTTTTATAGTAGAACGCTTAACTCGTTAAATGATAAAAATTTAGTGACACTGTTCGTATGTTATGTAATTATGTTGCTATTGTAAAAATTTATTTTTATGAGGACCAAAGTTTAATGTCTTCAAAAGTTACTGGACCCATGTGCAATTAAAAGAAAATGACTACAGGAAGGAGGTGCTATTACCTTAAAGGGATTTGAAAAAGTTGCTATTTGGCTAAATGTCCCCGTTTATAAGTCCCCGGAAATAGGACGAATGATTTCTCTGCATTTTCAGCACGGTATATTTTTCTATTTTTTTATGCTTTTCTCATTGTGTCTGTGTAAGTGTAGAAAAACTCTTCTTTAAATAAAATATTAAAAGATATCTCTCATCAAGATACTTGTATGTAGAATCATGTCTCCTCTCTAGCAAATAAGATTTAATTCTTTAATATTACATATTGATTAATTTATTAAATATCCTTCAATATTAATAAAATAGTAACGTATAAATTATAATATATGGGGCGTATCATTTATAAGATTCTCCCGCTTGACCCATAGATATGTTTTTAGGATTTAGAGTAAACAACATAATGTGCCCAATAAATTTATTCTAAATCTTTCGTTAAAACTGACTATATTGTTGTATCATGATTATTAAGTCAAATTGATAATTAAAAATCATGACGATTAGATGTCATTATCTGAACATAGTTTCACCCATGAACTACAACATTAATTTCTCATAAATGATGAAACTTATTGATCTAGCACGGATTCTACCCCACCCTATTTCAGTCAAGAAGACCTATAATACATACCAAATAACTCACTCTCTAGATTATAGACTGCACTCGGATGTTATCGAGCTGCCTACGTACCTTTTCAGGATCAAGTCTAAATGTAGTTCAAATGATGACGTTGGATTTTCTATGATTCGTATTCCGTAGATCTCTCTTCTTTATATTCTAGATTCGTACTCTCAAGTCTCCGATTACCCGAGCTATACGAAGTATGACTCGTATTATTTATTGCCCAGATTCTCGGTCCTCAGAACTTCATAAATGATGGTATTTATAGTCTTTCCACTCTGTACTGTAGATTGAATGACAGACAAGACGTCTTGCCGGTGGATACCCTACATGCGTATCTGACGGATGGTACCGATCAACTCACATCGGGTCGGGTCATGGGTCAACCCTAATTGATTTAATAAAACACGCGAATCCTGGAGTATAATGCAAATACTATTATACTAGAGACCCGTTATGCTCTCTACTTCGTTTCCTCGTATACGAGGCATACGACGCACTTCTTTATGTTGCACAGTAATAAATACGAGGCGACGAGGACTGATATATTCCATGTAGCTATTTTGGTATATCATTAAGTCCTCCACTTCGTTAGTCATAAAGAAATAACTGTAACTTATTAATTAATGATTGACGAAGTATAATATTAATACCATTCATTTATCGTGACTAGCCAGCCGTTCCAGGTAATCATTACTCTGCAGCCATTTCATGTCATTCCATCTGACACGCCATTTCCCAAGAGACATGTCTCATTGTAACAGACGGCTGTTTCGAATTCCAAGGGACGTAAGTTGAATTCGAAACGTTACCATTTACGACCATCAGATCTGATATTTTACTTTCGATCTGAGCCGTAGAAACTCATTTTTCCTTCAGTATATATATCCCTTCTTTGGCTTCATTTGAACTTTTACTTTACACCTTCAAAATTTTTACCAGAGCATTCTCTTTTCTTCAAAGCGTTTTCAGAGAGCAAGGAGTTCTTCCACCTCGTCTCCTCTAGTTCAGTCGGGTTACCCTCGCTAGGTATAGTCTAAACTCTGCTAAATTTCTATTTTATTTTATTTTTCATTTTTAATCCCAATGAGTAACCCTGCTGGTATCGCCGAGTCACCTCGCCCTAACGAGGATAATGATTCTACCTCGTCAAGCTCTAGTGAGTCGAACGATTCTGTTACCTCTAGCAGTAGTTCGGGTAGTCCTGCTACCTCTCCCGAACCCAACATCGACGACCCCCCTATGGTCATCGAGCCTGAGGAGCCTGACGTGCTCTCTCCCTATCCAAATCTAGAGGGGGATGAAAATGTTAACACACAACTCTTTCCTAACATGGATAGGGCTCGTAGAATATGTCCCTGGTTAAGTTGTTCGTCCATCCTAACCGAGGCCAACCTTGCGAATATTAGGGTTAGATACCACATTCCCCCTAATTATCGTATTATCCTACCTATCGAGGGTGAGCGTATGCATCGTCCCCCTATAGGGTATCACATCTTTCACGTAGCCCACCTAGCCTCGGGAGTCAGATTTCCTCTCCATCCCGCTATAGAAAACATTATTCTCTATCTTCGTCTGAGTCCGACCCAATTACTTCCCAACTCGTATAGACACATTATCTACTTTATAGTCGTTATGAGAATGTTCGGGGTTCACCCCAATATCAAAATTTTTAATGGTTTTCTATCTGTCCGTCGGAGTATACAAGCGAAAGAAGAGGGTTTTTTCTTTCTCGCTCCTCAACGTCACTTTAGACTCCAAACTCGCACCCAGTCCTTCTTTGAGGATTGGAAAAAGAAATTCTTTTACATTGCCCCCCCTGAAAATGAACGTTGGAACGTACCCTGACCATGGGGTATGGACCTCGTTAATTTGGAAAACGTAGGTAGACCCACCATTCCGCGTCCTACCTTGAAACGTATCCTTAAGTGGCTATTCAATCCCGAGGTTGTGATGAACGAGTCCATGCTCATTTCCTACGGATTGAGTCATGCTAACATACCGGGTGTCGCTAATTTGGGTAATTATCATCACATATGTAAATCTCATCTTTGATTTTTACTTGCGTATTTTCTAATATGTTTCCTTCGTTTTCAGCAATGGAAGCCCGATACGCTCGCATGAATAAAAGAGTCGTAATCGCAGCCGAAGCAGCAAAAAGGGCGGCGACCGCCGCAGGTCGTGGCACTGGACAGGGATCCGGTCTAGGCCGCGGACGAGGTCAAGGAATCGTTATTTCTGAACCCTTGCCAGCTCGTCAAATGACCTCCGACCACCGCGTGCCCGTTGCATCGACCAGATCCGCACCAGTGCCACCACCCAGAGTGTCGTAGGACAACGTCGTCCACATCGACGAACCCGAAACCTCACTTGTCCGTCGACCAAGACAACAAGCCTCCACGGAGCCAAGCTCATCACAAGGCCGTGCAGACAAACACCCTCGGGTAGAAGGGTCTTCCGAAATGGCTCTCACTGAGGCGCAACCTGCGTCTTCGTCGAGGGAGCCCGATTTCGAGCTTTTAAACCAAGCTGAGTCTCTCGTGCTAAAAGACTACTTGGAGTACGAGGTTACCGAACGAGCTCCTATCGTTCCCGACACTCAGCAATCATCTCCGATTGGCATATCTACCCCAACAGTTCTATTTTGGGAGATTCGTCGGGCAACACAGCCATCGAGCTGTTTCACCGCACTTTGTTGCCCTGGGACAAAGCTCTCATCCTCGAACAGCCCCATCCCCTGATCGAGAAGAAAGGGGCTTAATTTTTAGAGAAAGTAAGTATATTTTGAATTTCACACGTGATATTTTGTAATGTACTCCTGTGGTCCTCGTATTGTATTTGATATATCTATTTATTTCACTCGTATCGTATCTTCCAGGCTAGCTTGTGCCTTCATCAACTAGCCCTCCACAACTCCCACATGAAAGAGTTGTGACAACAAGCTGAGCAGAAGCTTACTGATTACAATGGACAAGTCGAGGCTGAGCTCGTTGCCTCTCGAGAGGATAGAACTCGCGCTGATTCATTGTAGGTAATATTTTCCCTCTATGCCGCTAGAGCTGATTCGTACGGATTCTTCTATTATTGTAAAGTCAAATTACAACTTATTTTGTTTTTTGCAGCAAGAGCTGAATGTCATTTGCAAATCCTACGACGCGGATAAAATAAAGATGCGTGAGCTCGAGGCTGCCAACGCTGAGTTGCAGCAACAAATGTCGGTACACCAGGCAAACCTTGAAGTCGAGAAGCGTCGTCAACACTCCCTCGGTAAGGTCGCTGGTCGTCGCGAGTTCCAGGAATCCCTCGCCTTCCAGCATTAACTTGCACAAGCTCGATTGAGAGGAGCTCGTGATATGCTCCGATCCACCATAATGGACGATCGTTTACGCGATAGAGCTATTAACGATGTCCAAGATGGTTTCTTCAAAGCCTTGGACTATTTGAAGGAAACAGGGAGTTTGGTTCCCGACTTCCAAGAGGATCAGTTTATTGAGCAGTACTTGATAGCACCTCCTAAACGACCTTCTCTAACCATCGAAGATCCTGACGAGGTCTACCACCATTACCCCGAGTTTGATGCCTTGGTTATTGGTGAATCTGGGGCGAGCCTGCAATTTGAGCGTGAACTCGAGGCTACATATGATCGAGGGGATCAGGATGAAAATGCAAATGCCAAAGGAAGTGCAGCTGCCGACGCTCCCCAACATATCGAGGACTAAATTTGATTTTCAATTTGATTTGCTTTTATGTACTAAACAATATGTAGATTCGTTATGGCTTTACGCTTATTTCAATTTTTCACTTCAAATTAATCTTAATTTGCATGCTAATTATATCGTATGAATATCTGTGATATGCTATGAAGTGGTGTTAAAGATCATTCTACACACGAATGTCCACAACATTTCGTTGAACGAGTAACGCATGTATATCCTTGAATATAGCCCAGGGCAAATGCATGTCGTTCTCGTTATCATAATTAGTGTGATTGGCAGACTATCATCAATCTGTCGAGTGTAAATCACACAAAATTTTGCCAAGTACAAAATATATTTCGTAATTAATCATGCATAAAACTTCCTCAGGTTATTTACATTCCAGGGTCGAGGTAGATCTTTCCCCTTGAGATCTTGCAATCTGTAGGTCATTGCTTTGGTGATTTTTACAATCTTTGAATGGCCCCTCCCAGTTTGCTTCCAACTTTCTCACATGCTTCGACACTTCAACTTTTTTCAAAACAAGATCCCCCACTTGGAAACAACGAGTCTTCACTCTTTTGTTATACGCTCTTGCCATCGTGCTTTTTTGCCTCAACATACTGGCATACGCCTTATCTCGTACCTCATCGATGATATCTAACTCAAACTCCCTCGTTGATAGATTCTCTTTTGGTTCGTAAGTGGTCACTCGATGAGTCATCATTCCTATCTCAGCTGTAATAACTGCTTCTGAGCCATAGACAAGGCAAAACGGAGTTTCTCCCGTCGATGAACGAGGCATTGTTCGATATGCCCATAATACTCCATTTAATTCTTCTACCCATCCAGTTCGCTCACCATCGAGTCTAGTTTTCAAGTGTTGCAAAAGTATACGATTCGCCACTTCTGTCAGTCCATTAGCTTGGGGATGACCAACCGAGGTGAAATTCTGCTGGATCTTCAATTCGGAGCACCAATCAGTGATGGCTTTGCCATTGAAATGCGTCTCGTTATCAGATATCAGTATTCGGGGTATACCAAACCTGCATATTATATTCTTCCAAATGAGAATTTCAAATTGCCATTCGTATTTATTCGATCTTATTTAGGTTAATTAACCTGCATATTATATTCATCCAAATGAAGTCAATGATGACTTTTTCTGTGATACGAGCCACAGCTTCTGCTTCTATCCACTTCGTGAAATGCTCAATTTCCACAATAACAAATTTCTTTTGATTTTGGGCTGGAGGGAAAGGTCCTGCAAATGAATTAATCAGTCAAATATGCGTTTTACGTCATTTTACAACAAGTGTGCCAACAAGATTATACCCACCTAGGATATCAATGGCCCATTGGTCAAATGGATATGCAATTTTTATTGCTTCCATAGGGGTTCCTGGTTGATGTATATCATTAGAATGTACTTGACATTGCCGGCATTTTTTGGCAAATTCCTATGCATCTTCAACCAAGGTAGGCCAAAAATAACCCTGCCTTGTTACTTTTTGGGCAAATGACCTTCCCGCGGAATGATTTTCAAAACTCCCCTCGTGGATTCCTCTTAGAACATATTCAAACTCTGATGGAGTTAAACATCGTAACAGTGGGCCCTCCACCGACCTTTTGTATAGCTCTCCATCCATCATTACAAACCTCGTTGCTCTTTGGATGACCTTCCTGGCCTCAACTTTATCATTAGGTAGCTCATCATTAACTAAATAGTCCGTAATTGCATCCTTCCACGAACTCTCAACTAAAATTGGTATTACTGACGTCACTAACTCTATTTCCAAGTGTTCTGCCACCAATAGAGTTACCTTCCTACTCTTCAAACCCACAATTTGATTCGCAAACTTCGATAATGCATTTGCTCGTTCATTCTCATCTCTTGGGATTTGATGCAACTCAACTTTTTCGAAATTCAGCATCAACTCCTTCACTCTCTTCAAATATTTTACCATCGTTTTCTCTCTAGCTTCATACAACACGACAACCTGTCTAGCTACTAACTGTGAATCTGTATAAACCATCAGCATTTTCACGTCTAAGCTCTTTTCCATTGTCAACCCTGCAACGAGGGCCTCATACTCTGCTTCGTTATTGGTTACGTCAAAGTTTAACTTAATTGCAAATTCCATATCCAGCTTATCCAGGGTTTTTAGCCAGATTCCAATTCCTCCTCGCTTCGTCATTGATGAACCATCCACATGCAAAAACCATGGTTTTGCTGATTTCGTTACGACCACTTCAAGGACTGACTCCGTTGTCATCTCAACGACGAAGTCTGCTACTATCTGCGCTTTCACCGCCATACGACTTCTATACTCGATGTTGAATTCTCCCAATTCAATGGCCCATTTTATGAGTCTTCCTAAAACATCGGGCTTTGCCAACACCTGCTTCAGTGGTTTGTTCATTAGTACCACAATGTGATGGGACTGGAAATATGGCCTTAACTTACGAGCAGAAGTCACTAGAGCAAGTGCCCATTTTTCGATCTCCAAATAATTCAATTCAGCCCCTTGAATCAACTTACTGACGTAATATACTGGCTTGTGTTTGTTTTCGATCTCTCGGACCAAAACTGCACTGATGGCTGCTAAAGAAACAGCTAAGTACAGGAACAGAGGTTCCCCGAAGACAGGTTTTGTTAATAATGGGGGGGGGGGATACTAAGTATTCTTTAAGCTCTTGGAAAGCTTTTTCACATTCTTCTATCCACTTAAAGTTTTTAACCTTTCGTAGGATTTTGAAAAATTAAAGTCCTTTATCAGTTGATCTAGATATAAATCTATTCAGGCTTGCCATTCTCCCCGTCAATTTTTGTACATCCTTCACACTTGAGGGAGATTTCATATTCAAAATGGCCTCAATTTTTTCCGGATTGGCCTCAATACCTCGTTCGGTTACCATATAACCCAAAAATTTTCTCCCTCGAACTCCAAATGTACACTTATTTAGGTTTAATTTCATCCGTATCGTTTTATTATTTCAAAAGATTTCATCAAGTGACTCAAATGGTCTGACTCGTCCACAGATTTGACAAGCATATCATCAATGTAGACTTCCATAGTCTTCCCTATCTCGTTCTCAAACATCGAATTGACCAATCGTTGATATGTGGCTCCGGAGTTCCGTAGTCCAAACGGCATCACATTGTAACAATATACACCTCGTGCCGTGACGAAGGAGGTTTTCTCCCTATCTTCTTCTGCCATCATAATTTGATTGAAACTTTGATAGGCGTCCATCATGCTTAACAAAGCACAACCTGCAGTTGAATCTACTAATAAATCAATACGAGGCAAAGGATAAGGATCACGAGAGCAAACTTTGTTTAGATCAGTGAAATCAGTACGCATGCGCCATTTGTTTTCGGCTTTAGGTACAAGAACTACATTCGCTAGCCATTCAGTAAATTGAATTTCATTTATATAGCCTACTTCTAGCAGCTTCTTCACTTCTTCTTCAATAATGGCGTCTCTGTCAGGACCGAAATTTCTTTGTTTCTGACGAACTGGTCTTGCCTCTGGGTCAACATTCAAACGATGCACTATCACCTCAGGATCAATGCCTTGAAAGTAGGCAGCTTTCCACGCAAAAATATCAGTGTTAGCCTTGAGAAATTTTATCAATTTCAACTCCATCGTGGGACTCAGCTGCCCCCCAATTCTCGTAGTCTTCTCTGCATCGTCTTCAAAAAGTTGAACTGTCTTGTGCTCCACAGGCTGCACCCTTGTATCCACCTTTTTCTGCTTCTTATCCAACTGCTTCATCAGTATAGCGGCATCCTCGTCTATGACATTTACCCTCGTAACCTCTCTTTTCCTCTTCTTGCTCGAGTTTGGCACTAACGAGGTAGTGTAACAGTCTCGAGCTTCCAACTGATTGCCCCTTACCTCACCTATACCATTCCTGATTTTAAACTTCATTTTCAGGTGAGGAGTCGATACTATAGCTCCAAACATATTTAGCATCGGTCGTCCCACAATCATGTTATAAGCAAAAGGGCTATCTACGACTAAAAAGGTTACGCGCAACGTCCTCCTCTTCGGAGCCGACCCCAGTGACACATCAAGTTCAATTGAACCTTTCGGCATAATCTGTGATCCGGTGAACCCCATTAAGGGAGTATTCACCGTTCGCAGACTCACCTTCCCCAGATCCATCTTTTACAATACCTCCTAAAAAATTATATCTGCTGAGCTACCGGTATCAACCAACACCTTGTGTACAGCAAAACTTGCGACATCCATCGTTATCACCATCGGATCATTATGGGGAACAATCATGCCCTCGTAATCTCTATTGTCAAAAGCTATTGGTTGGTCTTGAATCTGTACAGAGAAGACCTTTGTAGGCTCCTGACGATAGTGATTGCCACGCATTTCCCTCTTATGCCTTTTTCTTGCGCTAGACGAATCGCCTCCAGCTGGTCCTCCCGCGATAGTGTGTATCTCTGCCCTGGCCTCATTGGTATGTTCTTTACGTCGATCTCCCTGACAACTGTTATCCTTCTCCCTCTTGTCATCATTTCATCGATAATTATCATTTCGACGATACTCATCATTCCGAGGCCGGTCATACGGGCGATTGTCATGGACACGATGGTCATATCGACCTTCATTCCCTCTATATTGAAACTGATCAGGTGACCGGCTATGCGATCGTCTCACCTCTTTAGCGCGGTTGGTCTCTGGGGCTCTTACTTCCGCAAGAGTACGATCAATGAAGTCGTTCAGAACACCATCTTTTATTAGATGTTCAAGTTCATCTTTCAACTGATAGCACTCTTCAGTATCGTGCCCTTTGTCCTCGTGAAATTGACAATATTTATTCGGATTCGCTCTGGATTTTGATTTCATTGGCTTCAGCCATCGAATCGCATTCATGTGTTGTACTGCCAGTAACACTTTTCCTCTTGATGCTTTCAAGGGGGTGTACTGTTCGTGTTTTACGTATAGAGGGGGTCATTCGTGGTTCTTTTCAGACCTCGACCCTTCCTGCCGATAGCTATTATCTTTTCGATCTCTTCGATCGTTTATGGGCTTGCAAACCTCAAAATCTTTTGATAGATTCATTTATTCCTCATTGATGCATTGCTCTTCCAACTGCATCAATTCTTCTTGATCTTTTGGTGCACGTCGAGCTAAGGCGGACGTCAAAGTACCTTTTTTCAAAGCCAACAAAAGAAACATTTCCACAAGATCATGAGTTAATTCAGGTATTTCTAAAACTTCCTGATTAAACCTATGAACAAAATCCCTCAAACTCTCGTTAGGACCCTACTCAAACCCCATCATGGAAGATACAGACTTCCTGGCCTTCTTGTTGGCGGCAAAGTGATTCTCAAACCTCTTAATGAGCTGCTCATAGGATACTATCGAACCGGGTTGCTGACTCGTGAACCAGTCTTGAGCTCGCCCAACCAGGGTCGTCACAAAGACCCTTGCATTGATTGCATTCGACTGATGATACAATGACATCAACAGTTCAAAAGTCGTCAAATGCGGCCCCGGAGCACCTGTCTCATCAAAAGTAGGCAAAAGAGTCCTTCCACTCTGTACTGTAGATTGAATGACAAACAAGATGTCTTGCCGGTGGATACCCTACACGCGTATTTGACGGATGGTACCGATCAACTAACATCGGGTTGGGTCATGGGTCAACCCTAATTGACTTAATAAAACACGCTGATCTTGGAGTATAATGCAAATACTATTATACTAGAGACCCGTTATGCTCTCTACTTCATTTCCTCGTATACGAGGCATACGACGCACTTTCTTATCTTGCACAGTAATAAATACGAGACGACGAGGACTGATATATTCAATGTAGCTATTTTGGTATATCACTTATTAACCTGAAGGTTGTCAAATACAAACTTCATATAATGCCCATCCTTTCAATATACATGCTTACTAAAAATCTTGGGTGACAACTTTGTTAAAGAATATGCTATTATGAGTTTGGTACTAATATATTCGATTGATATTCTTTATTTCCGAACATCTTCTTTGAGGATAAATTACTTAATTTCGACATGCTTAGCGCACTTAGAATACTTAGGCTCTGTTTGGATGTATTTTCATTTTATTTTCAACCGTCATTTCCTAAAATGTATTGAAAATGAGATTTTTTTATTTTTGTGTGAAAATAACGATATGTTTGGTTGTTTTTCTGAAAATTTTTGGAATTGATGATTTGATTATATGTGAAATGATTGAGTTAATTAAGAAGTAATTATTATGTATATAATATAGATAAAATAGTAGATAATATTATATTGATTAAATATACTTGTAGGTAAAAATGATAAAAATTGACCCCAAAAATACACTAAAAATACTCGAAATGAGTCTTAAAATGTGTACAAGCCTATGACGGTTAATAATATGTCTTTTATTCCATTATAACACTATAATTGTTGCCGAAAAAATGAATTTTTAGAAGGAGATGTGAGATAAAGAAAAATGTGAATGTGAATTGATAAAGTAAAAGGTAGTTATTGGAGAATGTGAAAGTGAAAATGAAAATAAATGTATTTTCAGTTGAGAATGATGTAAATTGTGTATTTTCATTTTCAAATGAGAATGAAAATAAAAATGTGACTCTGAAAATACAAACAAACATAGACTTAACATTCTATGGAAACAAGACTGTTTCGGTGTTTTTCGGTGTTCTCACAAATATCATTACCATGTGCGATAACTTACACACTATTTGTGACTATTAAACTTTTGAAATATTTTATTGTTTGACAAAATAAAATTTATCATGATCACTAAGGCTCTGTATGGTTGTGTTTTTTAAAATGAATTTTGAGTTTTTATTGAAGAATGTATATTATAGAAATTCGTGTGAAAATATTAATTTTTTTTTGTTTGTTTGGATATGTTTTTGAGAAATGTTTGGAAATTGTGTAGATATGATGTAAACTTGATTGGATTAGTTATATATATAATGATGATAGGAGAAAAAATTAGAATAATATTTTATTTATGATAAAGTAAAAAAGAGAATGTGTTGGATAGTTGAATAATGTAACTAATGAAAAGAGAGAATGAAATGATTGAATTGATGAAATGATGAGTAGTTATATAGGAGAATGTGTAGTAGGATTTAAAATTTGATTATTTTTTGTAAAATTTATCTTGAAGTGTGTATTTTCATTTTTTAGGGATCCAAAAAATGAAAATACATTTCAAAATACCTAACCATACAGAGCCTTAGTACTAAGTAGTATATATAATTAGCGACAACTGTTGTAATAATGTCATTAGACATCTTTTCGCTATTACTTTACTTTGATATAGTAATATTTCACAAATTTATATGTTTTGCAATTCTTTATGTATATAAAGCAGGAAGTAAACAATATTCATTGGCAATTTTAAAATAAAAGAAGCCCCCGAAACATTGAAGCATATATTTATGTTCCAAAAAATTTCAGCAGAATAAATATATATTAATTTAAATTCCAGCCTTTTAAAACATTCAGTTGGACTTTTGTTGGAGTACTTCATCTGACACATATTAATATCGTTTACAAGTAGGTAAGCAATATAATAATTTATACATTATGATATGATAATACATGTTTAGGTTCTTAAAACTTTGGAGACACTATTCTAAAAAAATACGATGATTACAATAAAGAGCTAATGGAGTCTCCTAGAAGGTCAATATTGGTATTTATAGATGTAGTCTTATTGTTCCTTGTCTTAGCTTGAACCGTACATGTGTAATATTCTTGGGTGTGCCACATGTCTTGGTTAGACCGACAATATTCGGTAAATGGGCTGACATAGGCGTGCAAACGAGTCTAGCTGGAACTCAAATATGACGAATCGAGCTGGAACTCGAGCTTGATCGAGCATTCAAGCCGTAATTTGAGAGCTCGAGCTCATGGCTGGTGAAAAAAGTTCAATTCGAACTCAAGCTCAAGCTCGTGAATTTGAGCCCAGAATTCAAAGTAGGCTCACGAACAAGAACCAGAAAAGGCTGCAATGGGGGAAAATGGAAAAAACAATAAAATAGGTAAATGATTTTAATTGTTGGTTCACCAGCGAGAAGAATGGCGGTGGGCTTCGCGCGGCGATGATGCGCCGGGAGAGGACTTGATGGAGCTTCAAAACGTGGTGGATCGCGGTGGTACACTCACAGGCGCAGTGGTGAGCTTCTCAGATTGAAGTTGTCGCGGCTGTGGAGGCAGCATGGGTAGGGGGTTAGGCTGAAGCGATCGTGGTAGACTTATAGTGGTAGTTTTCCGGCGTAATGAGGGGGTGGACTGAGGCGGATGTATGGTGGACTGGTGCCTAGGGTTCAAAATTTTCAATTGGTCGCTGCTATAGTTTTGAGAAGAAATTGAAATGAGATTTCTGAAAGGTGAAAAGAAGAGTTTTGACTTTCTACTTTCTGGTTATTTAATTATTTTTAGAAATATAATTAACATATTAAAAATTGTAAAGTTCGCAACCGAGCTTCGTACAAATGGAATTGGGCTCAATCTCGAGAAACTCGAGCTTGAATCGAGCTCGCCTCGAGCTAGCTCGAAATGAGTTACACCCCTAGGCTGACATGTGTGACCTTCAAGCCACTTTGGGGTCGAACCCAAATCACATAGAGCAGAAGTGAATGCGAGAGTGAGAACGTGAGAGTGTCAAAATATGAAATTTACTTGAGAGCGAGAGCACCTAAGAGCGTGCATTAATAAAATATTTTTGTTATATAATTATTATAAATTGTTTGACGAAATTATCTTTAGATATTATTATGATATGACTATCTCATGTTAAAATAATTATTTGTTAATTTGAACTATAAAAATAAGATGATGCGATTATCTTTTTTGGTAGGCTCAAAAAATATTAAGTACGATAAAATGAAAAAGATTAAGATTATTAAAATAATTTTAATTGTAGGTCGCGTCCTCACTTTTGAATGGAAAGGACTCCAAAGATTCAAACTCAACGTTACAAGTTAGAGTTTTTGAATTTCTATAAAATCCATATCTGTAGTTTCACTCTTTCTTGTTTTGAAGGCAACTTCCTTTACTTATTTTGACTAATGAAAGAATTTTCAATGTATATATATGAAATATCAACTATTAGTGAAAAAACATTATTATTTTATCAAGCGTGGTACATAAATTTTAATGCGAGAGAATAAATAATTTTAAGAGTGTAATAGACCCAAACTCTTGCTCTTAAGTCGTCGATTTTGTATATTTACATATTAGTAGTAGTATTCTTGTAACCACGAGGTGTGGCGTAGTTGGTAGCTCACTTTGTCCCTTAACCATGAGGTCAGGAGTTCGATTCTTGCCCATGGGAATGGAGAGCATTTCGTGGCCAGCCGTTTACCTCCAATTGGAGAGCTCCCGCGGCGACGGGAATAGTCACTGCTACCGGCTATGGATACCCGGGCCTAGACCAAAAAAAAAAAAAAGAAGTAATATTCTTGTCACACATTGAGTCTCACAAGTCTACACAAGCATACATTTGTCCCACATTGGTTTGTCAAGGTTCTTTGGAGCTCAACTTACACTATAAATATGTGTATTGTTGGAGCTTTAAGGACAAGCTCATTGGGAGCTCCATTACTTTATGGTGGAGCACTTATAGTAGCTTCTAGTCTTTGTTTTCTATATATATATATATATATATTGAGAGGTCCAAATTGGTTCATTTGAATTGAAAGGTTGGCTTCTAATTAGTCAAAACTTTTCGGTCACTTGAGGTGGTTAATACACCCTTTCGGACCAAGTGAGTGTTTTTTGGCCGAAAGGGTATCACCATTTGGTGAGATACCATTTCAAGTGAATATGTGCCTTTTGGTGGCATCTTGTAGAAGTCTATAAATACTTCCCTTTGCCTTGGCCGAAAATGCACATGAAATACATCAAATATTTCTCTTTTTCTTTCTATAATTTTCGAGTTTTTTTATTTTATACTTGGTCGATTTTTGCTCTTAAGAGTTTCGAAGGAGTGTAGCCTTGCAAAATTAGTTAATAAGCTTTGTATCCTAGAGGTGTATTTCTTGAGGCCATCTACATCGATAGTGGAAGAAATATATACCTTAAAGATAGCATCTTTAAAGGTGTGCCTAGCCTATTGATTTTCATAAGAATTGTTCCATACCCACATATTATTCAAAAATTTTAAGATATATATTTTCTATTATAGAGTCGGTTTTGTGAAAACGCAATTGCATGACAAACTCGAACGACTCAATGGGTTGAATTACAAAAGTTGGAGTCTCAAGCTTGAATACCTACTGACAATTGCTAAGGTGTTCTATATTCTGTCGAAACTATGTACAATCAAGACTTTAAGTTCCAGTCAAATTACCAGACCGGATTCCAGTCCAAGTTTTGGTTCTGCTCCAAGTACTGGTCCAAGTGGGGTTGTATTGCATATGTCATAGATGCAATTTTTAAAAGGTCTAAACTTGGTTCTAAAGCTGTGAAATCTATTTTTATTGGTTATTCTTAAATGAGTAGAGATAGATAACACAAAAGTACGTGAAAACGTATTTAATATTAGGATATATGTAAATTGTCATATATTTATAAAATTTGTTGTCCTATTAAATGTCACGTACATAGGTTGGACATCTTTATGCATTTTTTCAACAGCATGTATGTGAACTATATGGTCTTAATTATAATCATGATTCTTGATTTATGAACACATATATCTGTTAAATTCTTTATGCTAAATTGAGAATAATTTATGATGAAATTGCATTGTGTAGATAGTATTTTCTATCTTACCCAGCACGTTTATGTGATGATGTAGTGACTCTTATTATAAAGTGCTTATTCATGGAAAGATGCTTTTATTTTACATTGCATGATATCCTTATTACTTGAGAATATATGGATGGAAGACTTAATAAATCTTATGGTGAAAAGATATGAGATTTTACTATTGGATATGTTAATGTAAAATTGGAATTAGTGGTTCATGTTTGCACCATAAGTTATCGTCAAAATGAGATAGAATCTTATATTAACACAATCTCATTATATAAAGAGAGAGAAAGTGTTGAGAAAGTTCAATTACTTTGATTGCAAAGTAAGTATTCCATTGATCTTCAAATTAAGCTAATTCCTATAATTTAAAAGGAATATGTCAAGATAATTGGAAGGCATAGTTGAATTTTATTATATATGTTTTATATGGATATATGCCTAATCCTTGATTTGAGAATTTGGAAGATTCTTGACGTATACGTGAACTTATATATGTATAAGTGTTTATATATATTGTGATGAATTCCTTTTGGCTTAAGCATGAAAAGATGTTTGAAGTGTCCACTATGTACGAAAACTCTCTATAGTGTGGCCATGTGAGTATATATACATATAGAGATGTATATTAAAAGGAAAGTAACCATGTGCGTATATACATATAGAGATGTATATATATGAGATAAGTTTTATACTTATATTTTTCTTAGTACAAAGGTATATGTCTTAAAGTGATACGATGAGGTATCTATTGACATAAATATTTAATGTCACACATTTGTCACCTTAACATAAAAGTTTACAAAGGCAATTCAATACAAGATATTAGTGAAATGGAAACATGGATACATTTCAAGTGCATAACTTAAAAATACTGGGGGTGACACTATTTCAAAGTTGCATATCTAACCTATACACTAATTACCACATGAGGTTAGGTTGAATTTTATTAAATTCTTAATAGGCTTATAGCTAAGTGGAATGTGTGTGGACATTCTTGATAAGTCTACCTATACAAGTAGAGAAGTGAGAGGCCGCTTCTTATGGATTACCATCGGTAGAATCCTAGAGTACTTGTGACTAGGATCGAGCACAAGGCCCATTTATCAACGGTGCCGCCAACTAAAAAGAGCTAAAATTCATATATAGTGAGAATATGTCTACTTAAATGATTCATATCCACCATAAGTTAAAGGCTTAAGTCCACTTCATGGCTATTCACTATATAAAGACCAAGTTATTATATTTTGTACTATATATGTAAAATAGTGGGGGACTGTTGTATATTTACATATTAGTAATAATATTCTTGTCCCACATTAAGTCTCACAAGTCTACACAATCATGTATTTGTCCCACATTGGTTTGTCAAGGTTCTTTGGAGCTCAACTTACACTATAAATATGTGTAGTGTTGGAGCTTTAAGGACAAGCTCATTGGGAACTCCACTACTTTATGGTGGGGCATCTATAGTAGCTTCTAGTCTTTGTTTTCTATATATATATTGAGAGGTCCGAATCAGTTCATTTGAATCGAAAGGTTGGCTTCTAATTAGTCAAAACTTTTAGGTCACTTGAGGTGGTTAATACACCATTTTGGACCAAGTGAGTATTTTTTGGCCGAAAGGGTATCACCATTTGGTGAGATACCATTTCAAATGAATAGGTGCCTTTTGGTGGCATCTTGTGGAAGTCTATAAATACTTCCCTTTGCCTTGGCCGAAAATGCTCATGAAATACATCAAATATTTCTCTCTTTCTTTCTACATTTTTAAAGTCTTTCTATTTTACACTTGGTCGAGTTTTGCTCTTAAGAATTTCGAATGAATGTAGCCTTGTGAAATTAGTTAATAGGCTTTGTATTCTAGAGGTGTATTTCTTGAGACCATCTACATTTATAGTGGGAGAAATATATACCTTAAAGAAAGCATCTTTAAAGGCGTGCCTAGCCTATTGATTTTCATAACAATTGTTCCATACCCACATATTATACAAAAGAAGAGTGAGCTCTAAACGCTTGAACATCAACCCTATTTGGAGGTTTATGTAATCTGGGGTCCAACTATTTAACAAATTAAGTGATAGGATTGAATTTGTCTTCAACTCGAACGGAAAATAAGACACCAAAAAAATAAAGCGAAGAAGAGAGAACAAAACTTGGACTTAAAATTCTTTGCTTTCTATTGAATAAATCGAATCTTAAGTCTTATAACTGTGAGAATCCTAAAACCAAGGGCCACTTACGAAGATACTCAAGGAAAATATCCACTAAAGCAACTACGAAATAAATACAGGATAATAACAATGTTGAAACCAAACGTGAATAATCAAAAATAAATGTTTGGAAATTGGAAATTAATTAAAGAACTTAAAATACCCTTCTTTTGGAAATTGGATCAGATGCCAATCACTACTCCTCCCATTGACTTGGGCCTGGTCCTCAGGCCCGAATGTATTAAGAGGTAAAAAGTGGTGCATCATCTGGGCTTGGTTCCAAATTTTCCTGTAACAAGCAAAATGTTTGTTGATTTAGTAGGGATTGACCTTCAGAGTGGTATTTAGTGAGCTTGGAAAGCGCCGGTAAAAGAGGTTGCAGGCCTTAGGGATGTCTAATGTTTGGAAGCTTAGGTCGATTATCATCTGAGTTGAACAATTCATTTGTTTAGGGCACAAAATGGATATTCCGCTCTGATAATTAAACCTTACAATCGCCTCTTTTTGTTACAAAATTAACGGAATTTTCCAATGGCATCAGAACATATTTTTAAAGATTTCTATGTTTTTGTTCCTCTAATCAACTATTTTCACCAAAACATCCTTGAGTGGTGAATATAATTTTTCAAATTAAAGAAAATGTAATTGTAACGTTCAATATTTAGATACATAATTTCGTAAATAACTTGTTAACATCTTGATTATGAAGTACAAATTCGGATTTATTCAAATATGAGACAATATATATGATTTAACTAAGCAATTAGGGGAACACAGTTGGTGCCCATGATATCTTAGCCTAGTGGTAAGATTGAGATTTAGGGCCCCATGACTTAGTGGTCATGGGCTAGATCCCACCAGATGTATGGGTTATTTATCTACTTATATAGTAGTTTTTTGTTTCTAGTTTGTAGCGTTGTTACTAATTTGTAATAAAAAATTTCTGATTACAATTGTTGATTCAATATCGATGTAATGATGTAACCGTTTCATTCAGCTAGATTGTTTTACAAACTTTATTTTGATGTTCGTGTAGACGAATCAGTAAACATTTAAAAAAATAAAAGAAAAAATTAATATGAGTCAGATTTAATTTTCCCCGGGGGGCATGTTTAGGGTCGTGAAGTCGAAATCGGGTTAGCCCCTTGTTGGTTTTTGTTGGTCCTTTTTGACGTGTAAAAATTTTGTATGTGTGTTATCATTTCCAATAACATCTATTTAGGATTTGTTGTTAATTGAACCCCCTATTTTTCATAGGATGAGGGAGCTCTTCTTCCCTTGATAATGAGGGTCCTCCTCTTCAGGAGGACCTCGCATTCGACTCTTGTTATTCCACTATCTCTGAAGTCGAACTTTTAGCACTTTTCAAGGATACCGCAGTGGACTTTGAGTTACCATTGTCTATAGCGGGTTGTCAAATTTCTGACCCTTCCAAAGGGCACGTGACCTTTTTCGGGGTTCACCATCCCTTATCACAAGTGTTTTGGGAAAATCTTAGCCCACTATCAAATTTGCACAAGTCAATTAACCCCCAATGGTTTCATCTTCTTTGAGGGTTTTATTCGTCGGTTTACCGAGCTAAACCTCGAGATAAATTTGGTTGCCTTCAAGGCTTTGTTTACGGTTAAGATGTGTTCTACCACGCCTTATAAGTACTTTTTCCCTTCACCGACTGTTAGGTTCTTGGAGGGTAACATTAGCCCTAAGGGTACTTGAAAATTGAAGTTCTTTTATTTTCCTATTGACCACTTGGGTATACCGATGCGATTGCGTTGGAATGAGGGTGTTGCCCCTCACTAGGTCACCCGTACCCAAAAATAACTTAGGGTTATCTTTAGCAAGGCGGGTTTATTTGACCATAGGTTTGACGTTAGTCGATTATATACTCACGGTATACATGTGTTTTTAACTTTTTCTTTCTTCATGTTGTGGCTTTTAAGCGTTGTTGGCATTATTCTCTTACATACTAATGCTTGGTCTTTTTATGTATTTTTTGTAGGAACGAAGGTAGCCAAGGGTGGCAGAGTGAGCTCTACGGCCCTCCGACCCCCCACACCACTTTTAGCCATGGTGATGTGGCCAACCCGTTAGCGCCCCCGCACTCCGCACTGAAGGGAGTGACTACGGTTGTTACATCTTTGGGGCTCGCCCCATCTGACCAGGTGCCATGCACACTGGACTTTGATTCTATGATGGCGGGTTTAGGCTCTAGGGGTGTTCAGGGCCCTAAGTTGGGTGCCCCCACTAGCCCTCAGGGTACGGTAGTGTTGGAGAGAAGGGATGGCGAGAGTACGCTTTGGGGCCTGACCCACTCCCATACTAAAGACAACCACAATACAGAGATAGCCTTTCGAGGAGGGTGCAACATTCCTGAGGGTCATGCACCTACGTATTCATCACCTCCGCCAGCTCCCTCTGCGAAACGTACGTACGGGTCCTCTCCGGGGAGCTCTAGTTCCATGGGCCATGGCAAGGGGTTATTTAACTTTGGAGTGAACCTAGATCCCAATGTTAGCTCTTTTTAGGATACCACTAATTCTGTGACCCCTTGATCTTTGATGAGAGTGGCCATGACTGATTAAGACTTTACTCGTTTATCATCTCTATCAGTAAAGCGCCTTGACAAGGAGATCTCTATAGGGGTCGTCCGGGTAAGCATTTGCATTTGTTATTGCCATCATTTAGAAGCTATATGTTTATGAGTATATGTTTTTTACACGATTTTTGTCTTCTCAGTCAGTCCAACTATCCCACCATCTTCGAGTTAAGTGCGAAGACGTGGAGAAAAAAATATGACAAGAGTTGCCAGCAGATCCAGAAGCTTCTTTCAAAGTTCTTTAGAGCTAAGAATTTGGCTAAAAAAATTGGAGAAAAAATATGAGGAGGCCAAGAAGAAGTTTGAGACGGAAAAATCCGATGGTAGTTGCTTCCTTAGCTCAGATGCCGGGAAAGAATTGAAGTGATGCCCAAAAGTCGGCGATGGATAAATTTTGCAGGAGCCCCGACTTCATCGACGAGTATAACAATCGAGCATATAATATTGCTCGGGGCCTCATGACCAAGACGGTTCGTAAATGCCGTAGAACTCTTCGTGAGAGTGGTCGGCATCCTAGCGACGATTTCAAGTGGTTGGATGGTAATGTCCCCGACACTAGCGATGGAGAAACCGAGGTGGGGGGCGATACCGCTAGTTGAGGGTTTGGTCACCCTCTTTGCATTTTAGCCCTCTCATGCCTTTAGTATTCTGGGCTTTTTACTTGTTTTTTGATGTATCTTTATTCTAGTTCTTGTTTTGTTATTTGTAAGACTTTGTTCTTGTCTACCCCGTAGTGGGTTAGTTTGATGCTTGAGCTATTTTATGCTTTGTCATATTACCTTTTGAATCTTTATGGATATTGACTATCACTATCTATTTTCGCCCTTTGAGGTCGCAAGTGCTATGTCATTTGTTTGATAATTTTTCCGTAGTACCTTGTGGCTTATTTTAGTACTAGCTTAGGTACTTAGCCATTTTTATTGTGCCATTGGCGGATTTTAACTCGCCATTAATACACTGTTTGCGGATTTTTACGCCGTTAGCGGATTTTTATGAATGTCAAGAGTAAGTATCTCTTGGTGGTTTCTCACATGGGGGTTTTGCCCCCTGTTAGTTGATGGAACAGGCGTCACGCGTGAAGGATGTGTCAGGGCATATTGTTGGACCCCCTGCGTTGTTGCCCTCACTGAAGCGTCTTTAACAAGAGCAAATAGTGTCTCTTGAGTGATCTCGAACACCCTAGATGCAGGGGTAGAATCACTGTTGGCGTTACAAAAGGCACGTTCTACTCATTTTCCGGGGGTGATATCTCAGGAACTTCGCCGTCAGCCTGACTGTCCGTAGGATCTTCTCAACCGACTTGAACGACTGTCAAATCTTCAGGCGTTGGGTTAGGGACTTCATCGGCTGCTGCTGGCTGATTGTTTTTAATCATCCTATCACCTATGGTACATGCTTGGGACCTAGTTTGCATACTCAGTGGCTGGAGCGTTGTTCCCACAGACGGCGCCAAACTGATGATAGTAAAATTCATCAGTCAGAGAATATCACGTGATTTATCAGGTGGGGAGGGAATCTAGTCCAACTCACGATAAACTAGGACGGGGTTTGAAGAATTTATAGACTGCACTCCCTGATATGCGAGTTGCCTACGTACCTGATGAAATGGGATCATGTCAATTTGTAGTTCTATGGTGAAATTACTCTCAGAAGTAGCCAGTGAATTTTTTCTGAGAGAGTAGATAATGAATGGCGCCAGCCCCTTTGAAGGTATATATAGGACCGATGGTGGACTATGGGTCATGGGCTCAATTTTAGCAGTAGCCCACCGGACTTATTAATTTACCCATTACTTGACCCTTACATTATCAAGATAGCCTAATTAACTATACCGCCTTAATAATGTAACGGGCCATATTTCCAATGGGCCGTCAGCCATTTGAGCTTGACTAGTATATTAACCACGGACTTGATCCACGGGTGGCGCTCCGGCCCGAGCCGGGGGTATGTTAATTACCATAATGCCCTTAGACATTTTTGGTACATATCATCGAAGAAAAATAATAATATCCAAAAATCACTAGGGTACCTAGCTAATTGTTAACAAGGATTTTGATGGGTATATGATAGTACTTTCACCACTTTACCCCTTTACTCTGATTGAATCGCACTTTACTGCTTTATACTCGTATCATTTTACCCCCTTTGCTCTTAAATATTCTCAAATCATTATTATTTTAAAGTTTCTATCCAAATTGCATCTTTATTTTAATAATAGAATTAGACAATAATTTTTGTTCTTAACATTAGACAAATTTCAACATACGTTGATTTTAATTATAAGCTAAATTTAAAATCAATAACAAGGTCAAATGAAAATAGTTTAGTAACTGAAAGATCCTTGTCTAAGGAAATTATTTATTAATTAAATTTACTATAAATCCTAATAACTATTGATAGTTTATCATTATTGAAGTAAACTTGATTTATCATTATTGGATAAATTAAGCAGATTAATTAATTATTCATTGGATGGATAAATTAATTTTTCAAGAGATGATATTAATTACTTAAATAATTTTTGGAGAAATAAATTAATAAATTAATTCATGAAATTAATTAATTAATTGGATAAAATAAATTAAAATATAAAAGTGAGACTAGCCGAGTCCACACAGTTAGTAGGCGTCCTCATGGATGCCTACATGCGCTTGTCTTGCTTGTTTTGGTTGGGTAATGGGCTTAAGTGTTTTAAGTGTGTATATATACTTAAAAGTTAAAACTTAGGAAGTTTTAAATCATAATCACACAAGCCTCCAAAACAGAGAAAATTTCCTCCCTTTCCCTCTGTGATAGCCGTCCCCTACAATAGATGGAAAAGAAAAAAATTCGTCAGCTCATTTGCGTAGTGATTTAGAGACAACGTCTTTGTTGTTCGAATAGGAAATGAACAAAGAAGATTGGATTTTCACAAAGGTTGTATTTTTCTCAAGGATTCACGGGGATTGCAATCTCCAGGATCTTTCGAAACGAGAAAATCTTCAACCACTTCGCTACTAGAGGTTCGATTTCTTTTTTACGGTTCGATATGCAAATAGTGATGACATTTTGAGATTATTTTTTTTAGCTGCGCATTTTTATTTATCGTTTCCCAACAGTAACTATCGCAATCAAACTCATGAGTGATAAGAAGAGATAACAAAAAGAAAAATCATTCACAGAGATTTGACGCTCTAGTGTTCCGAGCGCGTTCTCGTGACTTAAGAGTTGCAGTTTCACTCTATTACGCTCTTAAAATTCTTAGTTCTCGCACTTCAGAAAATAACAAGGATTTTCACTCTTAGCTGAAATTTATAATGTACATTCAATGAAAAATTCTCTAATTTGTGAAAAAAAGTAAAACAATTGCTCATAAAACAAAGAAAATTAAACAATAGATGTCGATTTTCAAGAGAAGCAATAGTAACATTGATTTTAAGCAATTAAGATTATTTAATAATCTTAATCTTTTTCATTTGGTCGTACGTACTTAAATATTTTTCAAGTCTATTGGGAAAGACAATCACATCATATAATCATTTTCAAAATTCAAGTTAAAAAGGTAATTAGTTTAACATGAACTCATTATATAAAATAATCACTAAAGATAATATAATTCAACAATTAATAATAATTATTTTCATTTTAAATAACATACGCTTTAAGATGCTCTCGCTCTTAAGTAACTTCGAATTTTATTGTAATTGTCTTATTTACGTGTATTTATTTTTGGTAGTTGTATGTGTTAAGGGTTTTACCTTGTTTAGGTCTCTAGTCTTTTGTATATAAATACCTTGTATTAGGGTTTTATTTGGATCATCAATCAATAGAGAAAATACTTCTCCATGTCTCCTTCTCCTTCTTCGTTTATTAACATGGTATCAGAGCAGGTTAGGAGATCCTAAACCGAGCCCCAACGCAGCGTTATTCTATCTTGAAGTCGAATCCCCTCAATCGGATATATGGCTGAAAAGAAGACAGTTGACATGTCGTCACCGTTCTTTTTGTCACCATCAGATAATCCCGGAGCGATGATTACGACTTGCGTTCTGAACGGAGAGAATTTCGACATGTGGGAGAAGGCTATGGTGAATGCCTTACGGGCGAAAAATAAGTTGGGATTTATCAATGGAACATTGAAGAAACCCGATCCAGATTCCGTTGAGGCGCACGGTTGGGAGACTTGCAATTCCATGCTAATTTCATGGATTTTCAATTCAATTGAGAAAACCATTCAGCCAAGTATAGCTTATGAAGAAACGGCCAAAGCAGTTTGGGATGACCTAAAGGATCGTTTTTCTGTCGGCAACGCACCACGCGTCCACGAGTTGAAAAGTGAGATCGTTACACTTCGACAACATGGCATGACTATCATGGGATATTATACGAAGTTGAAAGGGATGTGGGACGAATTGAGTAGCTATTCGAAAGTTCCAAGCTGTACGTGTGGGGCATCAAAGGATTTTATTCGAGAAAGGGAAGAGGAGAAATTGCACCAATTTTTGATGGGGCTCGATGACGCCGTATTTGGAACAATCCGCTCACAGATCCTAAATATGGATCCACTCCCCACCATTAATAAGGCCTATGCATTGATAACACGAGAAGAACGTCATAGGTCCATCGTTCGTGGCCAAGAGGAATGTGTGGATGTGGTGGCCTTGGCGGCTCAGACGGGAGCCAAAGGAAAATTTGGAGCTCACTTTGGATCGTCAAAACCGAGAGAAAACAGCGACAAGAAGTGCGCTCATTGTGAACGAAGCGGGCACGATGTTTCGGCCTGTTTTGAGGTCGTTGGTTACCCGACTTGGTGGAGAGGACCACGAGGCCGGGAGCGCGGGGATCAGAACCGAAGACAAGGAGGTCCAGCTGCAGCCCGCAATCAAGGCCGAATTGCGGCATTACATGCCGCCCGTGGACAATCTGACGAAACTAGCGGGATACCGGGTTTATCCAATGACCAATTCCACAAGCTATTGGCACTTCTTGATAGTGAAAATTCAGATAAACTCTCTGGTAAGACGTTTCATGAGTTTGCATGGATCTTGGATAGTGGTGCATCCAATCATATGACGGGAAATTTGGCATTACTCTGTGACGTTAGAGCCACTAATTCGATCCCAGTTTTCTTGCCCAATGGGGCGAAGACTGATGCTATGAAGGAGGGACAAGTTGTTTTAAATAAGCATATACGTTTGAAGAATGTTTTATATGTGCCGAATTTAACATGCAATTTAATTTCCATACGTCAACTGATTTCTGAGTTGAATTGTCAAATAGTGTTTGCTAATGAGCTTTGTATTATACAGGACCACACTTCGAGGATGCCGATTGGAATGGGTGAGCTTCGGAGAGGGGTTTACTATCTCAAGTCCGCAAAGATTCATTCGGCTTTGAAGACTGAAAAGGGAGATTTGTTTACAACTTGGCACAGACGTTTGGGACATCAAACGAGTCAACACTTGTCTTATATTTCCGATATTGGTAGATTAGGATCGAATAAAAGTAGTGTTTGTGATGCATGTTTACGAGCCAAACAAACTCGTTCCGTTTTTCCATTGAGTAATAAAAATGCCGACAATTGTTTTGATCTTTTACATTGTGATTTGTGGGGGCCTTATCGTAAAGCATCTAGTAGTGGTGCTCATTATTTTCTCACCATTGTAGATGATCATAGTCGCTCAGTTTGGGTTTATTTACTTAAAGAAAAGAGGGAAGCAAGTAGATATCTCGTTGATTTTTACAAATTAGTTGAGACTCAATTTGGGAAATTGATTAAACGTATTCGCAGTGATAATGGACTAGAATTCGATTCGGTTGACATGCGAGAATTTTATAAAAACCATGGCATTGTGCATGAGACGAGTTGTGTGGACACACCCCAGCAGAACGGGCGAGTAGAACGGAAGCACAGAAATATTCTCGAGGTGGCACGTGCTTTACGTTTTCAAGCCAGTTTGCCTATTTATTTTTGGGGTGAGTGCGTCTTAACTGCTGTTTATTTAATCAATCGGACTCCGACTGTCAAGTTAGAAGGGAAGTCACCATATGAAATTTTATTTGGGATCACACCATCTTATGATCACATTAAAATTTTAGGGTGTCTCTGCTATGCTCGCTCCACTCCTAAGCCAATGGATAAGTTTGCGTCTCGCAGTAGGCGATGCATCTTTGTGGGATATCCGCATGGTAAGAAAGCGTGGAGGCTTTATGATCTTGATAAACATGTTTTCTTCTATTCTCGCGATGTCTTGTTTCAGGAAGATATTTTCCCATTTGCAAACCATAGTGACTCTGCGGGATCTCTCATCAATAGTGACACTCAGGGTAATGTTGACAATGTTGAGGGTTTAGGAGATGTTGTGGAACATGGCATGGCCGAATTGAATGATCTTGATTCAAGGGGGAGCGAGCTTTCGAATTTAGATGGAGGTGAGTTGAATTCTCTTGAGAATGTTGCAACTAGTCCCGTGGTTGAGTCTCGTCCGAGGAGAGCAACTCGGGCCCCTGTGAGACTTGAGGATTATGTTGTTTACTCTGCTATTGCTGACACGTCGATTTCTTGTGAGCTAGTAAAACCCCCTCGCGAACTGCCACTCCATGATAGCACCTCAGGTACTCCTTATCCCTTGGCTCATTATCTGACCTTTGATAATTTCTCTCAGGGTCATAAACCTTCTTGGCTGCCATTAGCTCACCTATTGAACCGAAGACTTATGCCGAAGCGGTCAAAAGTGCTGAGTGGCGTGAGGCCATGTCCCGGGAAATCTCTGCGCTCGAGTCTAATCAAACATGGACTTTGGAAACCTTGCCACCCGGAAAGAAACCCATAGATTGTAGATGGGTCTTCAAAATTAAGTATAACTCGGATGGGAGTATTGAACGATATAAAGCTCGATTGGTGGCGAAGGGATTTACGCAAGTCGAAGGGCTTGATTTTCATGAGACTTTTGCACCGGTGGCTAAGCTCGTGTCTGTCCGTCTTTTCTTATCTGTTGCAGTGGCCAAAGGGTGGGAATTGCATCAGATGGATGTCAATAACGCTTTCTTGCATGGGGATTTGACTGAGGGAGTTTATATGCGGTTGCCTCCGGGTTTTCATGCGGGTCGTGATGGCGAATTTTGTCGCTTGCGAAAATCTATATACGGATTACGCCAAGCTTCTCGAAATTGGTTCGCCAAATTGAGTGCTGCTCTTCAGCAGTATGGTTTTATCTAATCTCGAGCAGATTATTCTTTGTTCACGTATCGGAAGGGACATGTGTTCTTAGGCATTCTCGTTTATGTGGATGACCTTATACTGATGGGCAATGATGGGAATGCTTGTTCAACATTCAAATCTTATCTTCATAATTGTTTTAAGATTAAGGATTTGGGGAGCTTGAAGTATTTTTTGGGGATTGAGGTAGCTCGTTCCTCGACTGGCATCTTTCTTTGTCAGCGAAAATATGTGATGGATATTTTGTCGGAGACGGGTCTAAGTGGTTTCCGACCAGCTGACAGTCCCATGGAGCAGGGCCATAAACTCGCCTTGGCGGATGGTGAGTTGGCCGAAGATGATGCATCTTACCGGCGACTTGTGGGCCGTCTCATCTACTTGACTATCACAAGGCCAGATATATCCTATGCCGTTCACGTTCTTTCTCAGTTCGCTCAAGCGCCACGTCGAGAACATTTTGAAGCTGCCTTACGAGTTGTTCGATATCTCAAAGGCCACCCGGGGCAAGGCATCATGCTTCGTTCTAATAATGATTTGCAATTGCGAGGCTTTTGCGATTCTGACTGGGCAAGCTGTCCGGTTTCACGTCGATCTATTACGGGTTATTTTGTCATGTTGGGGCAGTCTCCTATCTCATGGAAGACTAAAAAGCAAAGTACTGTTTCACGGTCTTCAGCCGAGGCGGAGTATAGGGCGATGGCTGCAGCGACAAGTGAACTTCTCTGGCTTAAATCCTTCTTAGCTTCGTTGGATGTTGTATCTTCTGAGCCGATGACTCTCTTTTGTGATAGTCAATCGGCTATACACATAGCGGCTAACCCGGTATTTCATGAGCGCACAAAGCATATTGAAATTGATTGTCATTTTGTTCGGGACCAAGTTCAGTCTGGTTCCATCGTCACCAAGCACATCCGTTCGCAGTTACAGCCCGCTGACCTTTTCACTAAAGCTCTCGGGCGAACACAATTCTTGTTTTTACTTGGCAAGTTGGGCATTCACGATTTGCATGCGCCAACTTGAGGGGGAGTATTGTAATTGTCTTATTTACGTGTATTTATTTTTGGTAGTTGTATGTGTTAAGGGTTTTACCTTGTTTAGGTCTCTAGTCTTTTGTATATAAATACCTTGTATTAGGGTTTTATTTGGATCATCAATCAATGGAGAAAATACTTCTCCATGTCTCCTTCTCCTTCTTCGTTTATTAACAAATTTTGATGTTCCCAGGCTCCTGCTTTATGTGATTTCGGTTTGCTCCATCTTTTCTGTCTTATAATTTCTTACACATTTTTCTTTTCATTTTACTTTGCTGCAAATCACACCAGCTAATTAATTAGTGTATGAAGAAAATAGGTTTGGGCTATAATTGAAAATGTGGCTCGGCCAATAAGATAAGGACTATGTGTTTATAAGGCACGATAGTGGTTTTTTATTTTTAGCTTTAATAAATCATATTATTAATAAACATATAAGGTGGTTGTGTACAGCTAATGAATAAACCAATACATATATTATTATTTTAATATTTATGATAGTGGTTTTTTATTTTTAGCTTTATTAAATCATATTATTAATAAACATATAAGGTGGTTGTGTACAGCTGTGTACAGCTAATGAATAAACCAATACATATATTATTATTTTAATATATAAATATTATAATATATATATATATAATAATAAACATATAAGGTTGTTTACAACTGTGTACAGTTGTATATGTGAATAAACCAATAATATATATATATATACATATATATATAAATTAAAAATATTAAGACTGAAGAAGGCTAGCGAGCTTTTGGAAGAGATAATTTGGCTCGAGATCTAGCTCAATAAAAGCTCAAGTTTGTGAAGGTCGAGCTTGAGTCGAGCCGGCTTGGCAGGCTCGAGAGCCAGTTCAGCTCAACTTCACACATACAGTGTAATTAGGCTGTATGTTTATTTTGGCTAAATGGATTATTTTTCTAGATTTTTTGAAGAAAAATATAGAAAGAAAAATACATATTAATGTTTATATAATTTGCCGCGTCGTATTATGAATTATTTAAGATTTTTCGGCGTACTGTGTGTATGCGTGAAACATAAACTATTATTAAGGACATATATACACGTGTAAAATGCGCATTTTATTTCAAAAATTGAAATGAACACTTAAAGCATATCATCACTTATTGGATAAAGTTTCTACGGATGTGACAGCATGCAAGGATGGGGATACGATCGATGGCCCACACATAGTGCTAAATTCGTGGGGATTCTACGGTGGATCGGGAGTGTTGCTTTCGATCAATTTTTCACCACATAAACATTTGGGGTGGGGTGATTTACACAGGGTATGTGAGTGTGAAAATCACCCCACTCATTTTAAATGTGTGGTGTAAAATGGATCGGGAACAATACTCCCGATCCACCTTAGAATTTTCCTAAATTTGTTCTATTATTGGTAGGTGAGTGGATAATGTTATATCTTTCCCATTATTGTAGGTTTCCGTCAGTGAGTGCATTAATTTCACGTGGAAACTTGCTATTTCTGTCGCTCTAAAATTTGTCCTCCTTATATAGTAGTCGCGAATGCAAGAAAGATTGAGGTAACTAAACTTAACAAAAAAAGAAAAGAAACTTAAGAAATGACAAAAATGGTGCTGGACGCAGAAGCACAAGCTCGTGCAGATGTGTGGGAGTACGCTTTCGGATTCCTCAAGACGATAGTCGTGAAATGTGCCGTACAACTTGAGATACCCGATTTGTTGGAAAAGCGTGGAACTGAAGATCCTATCTCACTCCCTGAACTATCCTCACTTCTTGGTTGCCCTGCTGATCCCCTCCATCGCATCATGAGATTCTTGGCCTTTCATGGCATCTTCAAGTCGTCGTCGTCGTCGTCCGTTTACTACGCTCCTACGGAACTGTCTCGTCATTTAACGAGAGATAACATGGGGCCTTTCATTCTTCTGCAATTGCCAGGAATGGTGCGTGGCATAAGTGCTGAAGCTTTGAGAAGTGGAGAAAATCCTGATTTGAAGGCTGCCAATGGAGAGGACACGTGGACTGACTCTGAATTCGGGAACCACATGCAGGTCTTTAGTGACGCTATGGCTTGCCATGCTCGGTCCACGGTGTCCGCGATTATCGATAACTATCCGGAGGGTTTTAAAGGAATTGGGAGATTGGTTGATGTTGGGGGCCGCCATGGTATGGCTCTTGGAATGTTGGTTAAGGCTTTCCCTTGGATTCGTGGGGTTAGTTTTGATCTAGAAGAAGTTGTGTCTATGGCTCCTCCTCGTGATGGGATTGAGTTCGTTGGAGGGAGCATGTTCGAAAGCGTTCCCAAAGCTGATGCAGTTATGCTCATGGTACGTATTAATTCCATTCCAGACCCGGTCTAATCGAACCCAATAATAATTCATTTAATCAGTGATCAATCATATGATAAAGTGTAAGTCACTCTTGTGAGGGTTCAACCAGATCGGGTCTGGGCTAGAATTTTCCTAACAGTTAATGCTTATCCATTGCGTTGACTAATTATTGCGTAAATTACGTTGAAATCTAATTTCGAAAAATCAAAATTTCTGATGACATTAAAAATATTACAATATTATTTGTCGTAAAAAGTATTTGAGGCATTGAATAGTTTATTTTACGGGTAACATATATTATTTATTTCGGATTGCAGTGGATATTACACGATTGGAGCGACAAATCTTGCATAGATATTCTGAAAAAATGCAGAGAAGCAGTTCCAGCTGATACAGGGAAAGTGATAATCGTAGATGCTGTGATTGATGAAGTCGGGGAAGGGGATGAGTACACGGGTGCTCGTTTGGGATTGGATATGGTGATGATGGCCGCAACTGTGAAGGGAAAGGAGAGGACTTATAAAGAATGGGCATATCTACTCAGTGAGGCGGGATTCAGTAGACACTCTGTCACCAATATTCATACTATCGAATCTGTCATTGAGGCCTATCCTTGAGTTTTCCTCTTATTTTTTATCACTTCAAGATGAGAATAATTAAGGGATGTCTGCTTGAATTCCTAAATAAATATGAAAATCTCATAAGGACGAATGGCGTTCTCTTGTTATCCGTTGTGTTGTATTTAGTGGCATGTCTAAGGGGACGATTACAAAATTAGACCTCATTTGTAGAGGTGTTGCAATTTTAGACCTCTTATGTTTGCTTTTTCTTTTATCTTTATAAGATAGAATATTGGCAGGCAATTTTATGTTGGATATTTATGTTTTTTTATCATGAAATTGTGAATCTCTAACGTTTATTGATATGAACGTGTATCAAGACAATCCTTTTCAAATAAAAAATTAGCTCCACAAATTGAGAAGTTAAGAGAGAGAGTTTTTTTCAAGCAAAAATTAAGCACCAGAATAAAAGACAAGAGAGATATTTTTACTAAAATAATTTTCTAGTAAAAATTTTCGGAACTTTTAATTAATAGGCGACCCTACCGATGCTTCTAATTTTTGAAAGAACTATTAAATTGACGCAACAGCTTTTGAAACTCACGACGGTGTACCGAAATTGACAGTGGAACATCATGGAAGGAGATCCCTTCAAAAATTTTGACGAACATTGGGCCTTGAGGACAAGGCCTATTTCAATGGGTGAGGTATTGATATGATGTGGCCCGCTTGCGTAAATTGGATTCTAGTAGTTTTTATTTTATCAGTATTCTTTTATTTCTCAATTGTAATTGAATTAGTGGTTTGTTTAATTGTGTTAGTGGTTAGTATTTCAGCAGTAGTGGGATAGGGCCTTTAAATTAGGATCTTAGATTTGTATTTAAGCAATGAACGATAGAAGAGAATGGCAAGAAGAAAATTATTCTAGTAAAGATATCTCTCTCGTCTTTTATTTTGAAGTTTGGTTTCTGTTCGAAAGAAACTCTCTCTCTTAAGCTCTCAATTTTTGGAGTTAATTCCTGACTCAAAAAGGAATATCTTGATACACATTCGTATCATTTATCCGCTTGCTTCACAGTGATTTTTCAATTAGCTAGGTTGCGTCTTCTATGGTTCTTCAAATTGATACTGGAATTCCCAAAGAAAAATAATAATATCCGAAAATCACTTGGGTACCTAATTGTTAACAAGGAATTTGATGGGTGTAGGAATGCAATCTGAATCTTTTATTGCAAATGTTGTTGCATTTCCTATTGGCTATTGCATTCATCTCTATACATGACAAGTGTACATAATTCAAATCACTTATATATTTTAAAAAAATATTTATACACTTGTCATGTATAAAATAAATGCAATGAGAGATGCAATACTATTTTATAATAGAGGATCTTGTTTGATAGGGATAATTATAATTTACCCCCCTATGTTAGTCCCAAATTGCTAAACACCCCCCTCTATTAAAAAAATAGGCGTAAACACCCCTCTGTTATGTTTTAGTTTGCTCAATTTCCACTTCCGTCACTTAGAGTTAAACACCGTTAAGTTTTTTGCCATTTGACCATTTTGCCCTTCTATTTAGTAATTCTTAATTTTAAAGGCTTAAAATTTTGACCGTTAGATCTTACAACAAAAATTCAACCGTCAAATCTGTTTAAACACAAAAAAAAAATCTTAATTACCTTAAACCAATTTTTTTTTTTTTTGTTTCAATCAAATACCACAAATCTGAAATTTACTTGAAACCAAAAAAATTGAATTGAAATACAGAGGGGGCTGCAAAAATGGTGATTCATGGTATCGGTCAAAGATCCGTTGGGGAGCGGCGAAGCGGTGGTCAGAACTCCGAGGGGGAGGGGCTGCGATAGAAAACAGACGGGTAGGGGGTTGGTGATGGTCGCGCAGTGGCGGTTTCGCAAAGGGAAGATGGTTGCGTGGTGGCGAATCTGGGGCATCGGAGGTGGCGGGCCAGTGATCTGGGATGATTGAATTGGTCGTAATTGATGGTGGACTACTGTGGTTCTGAGTAGAGCGTGGCTATGGTGTTTGATGGGGTTGGATGTTGCAGGGGTGGTTCAAGAAGATGGACTTTTGAAATCAAAAGAGAAGAAAATGAAAAATGGTGGAAAATTATTTTGTTTTAGAAATTACAAAAATCATCTTACTATGAGTATGGTGGCTGGGAAGTGGGAAGTTGTATACAGACGTTTTGAGGAAGAAGAAACAAAGAAAAAGAAGAGAGAAAAAGAAAAGAAAAAGAAAAGAGAAATGGAAAATGAAAAAGAGAAAAGTAAAAATTATTTTTATTTTAATTGGAGGGATAAAATTGACATTTCACATGCATACTATTCATAAAAAAAAAGTCCAAAATTGCACAACTCGCGCGTGAATCACACCTTTCGTTAGTTTCTGACGGAAGGGGGTTTTCGCGCGGGGTTTAAGATAACATAGGGGTGTTTATGCCTATTTTTTTAATAGAGGGGGGTGTTTAGCAATTTGGAATTAACACAGGGGGTAAATTATAATTATCCCTGTTTGATACGATAGTACTTTTACGTCAACTGTACCACGTCAATTTAATGACTTTAGGAGGAAATTAAAATATATTTATATATATTATTATACTAGCGTATATCCCGTGCTATGCACGGATAATATTAATAATATAATAATTATTTTCTATAATATAAAGAATCTATACAAAAATGTACAAACATGTAAATTGAAATTAAGTTAACTATTTTAATTATTGGTTTGATCACTACATCAGTTAATACCTAACTCGTTTAAATTGAAAATTTAAAATCGGCAAAAGATATCTGATATTTTTTTACTTCTTGAAGCTATTAGAAGTCACAATTTCAAACTTTACTCGAACACCTCTGCTATTTCGAAACATCTTTGTATCAGGATGTAGTCATTACATAAATTGTATCTATCATGTAACCTACTTTACATAAATGAAAATTGTTTTATGTGAAATGATTAAAAAATTTCTTTAATTATTGTGGCAAACTCTTCAACCCTCTAATCTAACAACATAGTACACTTCAATGAGGTTTTTCCCAAGCAATAGGATTGAGATCAAGAAAGAAAATTTTATAATTGTGATATTCACAATTCTAGTTTTACCTATGTCTGGGTATTTGTCCATTTGCATAATAGTTTCCTATATTTAAATATAGGGGAACGTTGATTGATACTTATGTTTGATATATTAACATATATATTGGATGTTGAACTTAATCATTTATGTATACATCTATATTTATATATACGATATATAAATTGTTTAGAAATGTACATAACTAAATCATTGTAAAGTTATTTTCAAGAATATCGCACTGATAATAAAAATCTAGTTTAGAGCATAAAATAAATATAAATGCCATTCAATTTATTAGTATGCTAATTCAAAAATACCAAAAGAATTTCATTGCAAGCATTGTGATGAAAGTAACATGTGATTAAGAAGAAAACAATATGACACTTAGTATAGGATATAGATCAAGACAAACAGTCATTATAAAGGAATAAGCTAAAATAAATCAATAGAGAACCACTCCAACAATACATTATAGCAAAAAAAATATAATCTCTTTGATGGAACAGAGAGTCGTCCAAATAAGTTGAAGTAGTACCACAAAGTCAAATAAATAATTGACATGCTAAATCTTTGGAGAAAGGCTATCAAAATATTAATATAATTATGCAAAAAGAAATTCAATAATAAAAATGTGTGTATTGACTGATAATATAACTAAACTATATTAGTAAATCACATTTCTTTCCAAAATGATTAAAAAGTAATTACATAGTAAAATATTAATCTAAGATTTAAAGAATTAATAACGTGATATGTAGAAACAATGATATATATAGTAGGTGCAAATTCATACATCAAATCTCGTCAAATAAATTCAAAATATATGCGAGGAATGCAAAAAGAAAAATGAAAGGACAAACTGATCATAAGAATATTTAATGTTAAAAAATGCATAGATTGATGAATTCAACTATAAAAATGACAATATGTTCTAGTCTACAGCATATCAAAGCTAAAGAACAAATTAAAACAGGAATTTATAAATGAAAACGTGAATAACCACGAAAAAAAAATGATGAAAAGTTCAGATCGAACATGTATGAAATTACTTAAAAATGTTTAAGAAACAAATGGAAAGATAAAACAATACAAAACTAAACTAAAAATATTGTAACCAAAAAGAAAAGCAAAAGTAAAAATAATCACTTGATCAACATGAATAAAATAAAATTACAACCATAAAAATAAATAATTAATATAAAACTAAAATAAAATAAACTCGAAATATAAAGAAAAATATATGAGTAAAATATAAAAACGAAAAGTAGATTCAAAAATAATATATTAAGGTTAAAAATGCATATGGATGCAAGAATCATATGAGTAAAAATTGTTTATATTCTTTCCAACCTATATCATAGAAAAAAATCAAACCAAAGGAAATTGGATAATAGTTGCACATGTATGATTGCAAATTCATTAGCCCATATAAAACTGAGAAAGCTTACCATTCCTTGATCGAGTTCTTAGGATTGGTTTCTTTCATAATTTAATTATTTTTGCTCAAGAGTAAAAACATGAATACCCGAAAAATGATATGGAATCAAACTTTGTGCCATTCAATGCATATAAAAAGGTGTTTATGGCAAAAGATTAAATGTTATATTTGTGACTAATTTGAAAAGAATAAATGAAATCAGATTAAGAAACTTCCACTATTTCCATTAACTGGATCCACGATTCTTGCTTTGAGAATTAGAAAAGTGCATTGGAATTTGAATAATATAATTAGTACTCGAGGAAAATAGAAATAATAGATAAAGGACAACGCAAAGATCAAATGCAAATGTTTTGAATAAAACGGACAAATAGTAATTGATATTCTCTATCCATACGTGCCATATTTTCAACAAACAATTTTTCATTTACTCCTCTATGATTTAGCATATAATTTCTCTCTTTCGCTTTCACCTTGCAAGTTTGTACCCAACTTGATTAGTGTTCATTTCGCCTAAAATATTAAAATATATGACATTGAGCATGAAAAAAATGCCTTATTCGTTTTAAATATATTCCTTTAACTTTTCTTTGTATTTACAGAATTAAATTTTAAAAAATAGTACTTGAGAAAAATAGAAATAATAGATGAAGGACAACGCAAAGATAAAGTGCAAATTGGTTTGAATAAACGGACAAATAGGACGTGTGCAAATAAAGTATTTATTGATGTGAATATTAAAAAAAATCTGGATAATAGTAACAAATCTTCAATTTGGTAACCATTAAAAGTATTATGAGCATTAACATAGTATGTTCCTGAAAATTGAAAAAACATTAGCAAAAAAATTTGTGTGGTAATGCGTCGTTGCTTCCAAATTTTTGTCTTCCTGATTAATTAAGAAGTAGCAAATGTTAATCAATTTTTTGCTTAACCTTACTTGATTGAGAAAAGGCAAAATACCAATACTAATAAATATAAAAAAATATATAAAAATAAATTTGGTACATGGTAAAGTCGAAAAGCATAATATTCATATCTCTAGATAGTCTTGTAAGTCTTTTTCATCTCAATCCATGGAAGAAATTAGAAAATACATTACATGCTAAGAAACAAAACAATATCATGAAAACATTTAAAAGCATAAAATCGTCTTAGAAATGTACTTAAGAGGTTAGAACATGCATCAAAAGAAAAAATAAATTCGGGACATGGTAAAGTCGAAAAGCATAATATTCATACCCCTAGATAGTCGTGTAAGCCTTTTTCATCTCAATCCATGGAAGAAATTAGAAAATACATTACATGCAAATATAAAAACAATATCAGGGAATACGATAAAAAACTTAGAAAAATATCATGGTAAAGTTAAAAGGCATAATATTCATACCTCTAGAAAAATATCATGGTAAGTTAAAAGGCATAATATTCATACCTCTAGAAATTCTTGTAAGCCTTTTTTATCTCAATCCATGGAAGAAATTAGAAAATACATTACATGCAATATACAAAACAATATCATGGGAAAACGATTAAAAACTTAGAAATGTACTTAAGAGGCTTATGAGGTTAGAACATGCATCAATAGAAAAAAATAATTTGGAAAATGGTAAAGTCGAAAAGCATAATATTCATACCTCTAGATAGTCTTGTAAGCCTTTTTCATCTCAATCCATGGAAGAAATTAGAAAATACATTACATGCAAATATACAAACAATATCATGGGAAAACGATTAAAAACTTAGAAAAATATCATGGTAAAGTCGAAAAGCAAATATTCATACCTCTAGAAAGTCTTGTAAGCCTTTTTCATCTCAATCCATGGAAGAAATTAGAAAATACATTACATGCAAATATAAAAAACAATATCATGGGAAAACGATTAAAAACTTAAAAATGTACTTAAGAGGAACATGCATTAAGAGGAAAAATATTAAATTTTGGAACATTGCCGGACAACAACAATTGAAAAGATCAGCAAAACTATGAAGTATACGATATGAATAGCTTCTGCGTAGTAGTTATATGATTATAAAATATGTAGGTATTAACTTGTTAAGGTAATTTTTTATTAAGATTAAATTGACTTAGTTATGGAAAAATTAACTCCAAAATCCGCCAATCCATGAGGTTAGCCATATTAATTGACGTGTTGATTATGAAGACAAAAGCTTTCCTTCTTTTTTATTTTTCAATTGCATTATAGTTATTCACTTTCCATATAGGATTCCCATCAAAATAAATTTTCGGCTGACAATTGTATAATTTTCCTTCTTGAGATAAATGTTTTGACCGATTCAAATTTTGAACATGTGATTAATTGATTTACATACATTTAAATATGGAATGATATCTACCAATGATAATTTATTTCATAATTAAAAAAACTCAAAATTCTAGAAAATTAGAATTAAGCTCAATTGAAGTCAAAATTGGTCAAACACTTCCTTCAAATATATAATAGTATAGATGTGACTAGTTTTGATTTTTTCAAGGGTAAATTCTACCTTACCCCTTTACTCTGATTGAATCACTCTTTACTGCTTTGTACCCGTATCTTTCGCTTTATCATATTTCTTCAACCGAGTATCGAAATGATCTCATTCTTGTGGCATTACAAAGTTCATATGAAAGTTTACAATTTATATGTTCAAGTCAAAACCTAAAAATGCACAAAAAAGGGAGAAAATTGAGCCGTAAATAAGAAAAAGTCATTATTTTCTTTAAGAAAATACTCAAATGTTGCTCTTTCTCTTTGTCGTATTTTTTAACCAGGCATCGAAATAATCACATTCTTATGGGGTTACAAAATTTATATGAAAATCTACAATTTATATGTTCAAGTCGAAACCTAAAAATACACGAAAAAGAAAGAAAAATGAGTTGTAACCAAAAAAAAAAACTATTAAAAAGAAAAAAAAATGAAAGGAAATAGAAGACGTCATTCAATATGCTGTCTTCTATTTCCTTAATTAAAAAAAAAAAGAAATTTGAAGACGGCAATCTTCTAAAAAAAAAAATTGAAGACGACATACCAAATGTCATCTTCAATTTTCGAAAATAAATAATAAAAAAAATTGAAGACGACATTTGGCATGTCGTCTTCTAATTTTCATATAAAAAGAAAAAGAAAATTCATGGTGAAGACGACATACCAAATGCCGCTTTATATTAAAAAATAACAAATTTTAAATTATATTATTTTAAGAATTTTTTTTATATTATTCTAATAAAAAATCCCGCTTGCTTTTTTTGTTGATTAATGAATGAGCTTAAGTGTTTTAAATGTGTATACTTAAAAGAGGTTTTAAGCTAAAAGACATCATAATCACACAAGCCTCCAAAAGAAGGAAAATTCACCCCCTGTAGTAGAAGGAAATTTTTCATCTGTTCTTCTGCATGGTGATTTAGAGACAACATCTTTGTTGTTTGGATCAGAAATCGATCAGCTTGGGTCTCCCAAAATGAGGAAATCTCCAAGCACTTCGTTACAAAAAAATTGATTTCATTTTTACGGTTTCAATATGCAAATCAGTGATGACGTTTTGAGATCATTTTTTTACGCTGCTTATTTTTATTTATCGTTTTCCAACAATAACCATAGCAATCAAACTATTGAAAGATAAGAAAAAGAAAAATCCTTCATATAGGGTTGACGGTTTAGCGTTCCGAGCTCGCTTTCGCCACTTAATAATTGGAGTTTCACTTTATTGCACTCTTAAAATTCTTAGTTCTCGCGCTAAGAATTTATAGATCGCACTTCAAAAATAACAAGAATTGTCAATCTTAACTGAATTTAATGTACATTCAATGAAAAATTCTCTAATTTGTGAAAAAAAGTAAAAGAGTTTCTCGTAAAACAAAGAAAATTAAACAATAGATGTTCATTTTGTAGAGATGCAAAACTTGTAAGGGGTAACATTGAGTTGAAACAATGAAGATTATTTTAATAACTCTGAAGTTTACTAGGAAAGACAATCACCTCATATAATCATTTTCAAAATTCAAGTTAAAAAAGGTAATTAGTTTAACATGAACTTATTATATAAAATAATTACTAAAGATAATTTAATTCAACGTTTTATAATAATAATAATTAATTTAATTAACATACGCTCTGAGGTGCTCCCGCTCGTAAATAACTTCGGATTTGACGCTCCTAGGCTCTTGATCTCGCATTCGCCCCCTCTCTAGTTCCATGTGACTTAGGTTTGCTCCATCTTTTTTGTTTTATAATTTCTTACACATTTTCTCTTTTCATTTTACTTTGCTGCAAATAGACCAGCTAATTAATTAGTGTATGAAATAGGTTTGGGCTATAATTGAAAATGTGGCTCGGCCACGGTGGCGGATCTAAAAATTTGGGTCAGTGAGGACATCAGGGACGGAGTTAGGAATTTTACTGAGGGGGGCGAGATTGTTGTGTTATAGATATACAATTTGTTTTTTACCAAATAGACGAGCCCCCCGTAATACGGTACGCTATATTTATGGGGAAAAATATAATAAAGAACTAGGTTCAATTATAATTTTTGACATATTTTATACTCTTATATCTCTTTCATTATAGCCAGAATTTTGAGTTTTGGGGGGTGGGGGGGGCGAACTCAAAGTAAAGGGAGAAAATGTAATATTTTTCGATCTTGAGGGGGGGCGAAATCAAATATAAAAAATTTTGTAAGATAAAAAAATAATTTTTCAAAATTGAGGGAAGAGGGAGGGGTGAGTGTACCCTCCAGAAAGAAATTGAAATTAAGGAAGGCCTTAAAAAAATTTGAATAGGACATTAAGATAATTTATAAATTAAAATTAAAAAATATATATATTAAAAAAAATTGAGTGGGACACTGCTCCTTTCCTTGCATGTGCGTCCGCCGCTGCTCGGCCAATAAGATAAGGACCATGTGTAATTTGGCTATATCTTTATTTTGGCTAAACGGATTATTTTTCTAGCTTTTTTGAAGAAAAAAATAGAAAGGAAAATACGTATTAATGTTTGTATAGTTTACACGTTTCCAAGCCCTGTCGAATTATGATTTTTTTAAGAATTTTCGGCGTTCTGTGCCCCATGTCTTATCATGTCTGTATCCGTAGGGACATACACGTGTAAAATGTACTTTTTATTTCAAAAATTAAAATGGACAATTAAAGTATATCATCACTTATTGGGATAAAGTTTCTACTTTTTACGGATGTGAAACAGCATGCAAAGGATAGGATAATATCGAATATCGATGCCTCTCACGCCACACATAGTGCTAAATTTCTTATATTATTGGCAAGTGAGTGTCACGTGGACATGTGGTAGGTTTCCGTAAAATGTAGATCTTTGCCATAGTGGACATGTGGTAGGTTTCCGTGAGTGAATGCATTAATTTCACGTGGAAACAAAATTAAGAGATTTATGATTTTTGCGGAATCTTCTATCACAATAATATATCACAATAATATTATATTATAATATGATTGATAAGTGTCCATTTAATTAAATTATTATTAGCAATTTTTTTTAAATAGACACTTGTCAATTTTATACGTGGAAACAAAATTAAGAGATTGAGGATTTTTGCAGAGTGAATCTTCTATCTCACAATAATATCACATTATAATAGGATTGATAAGTGTCTATTTAATTTAATTATTATTAACAATTTTTTTTAAATAGACACTTGTCAATTCCATACGTGGAAACAAAATTAAGAGATTGAGGATTTTTGCAGAGTGAATCTTCTATTTCACAATAATATCACATTATAATAGGATAGATAAGTGTCTATTTAATTTAAATTATTATTAATAATTTTTTTTAAATAGATACTTGTCAATTCCACAATAATTTAATACCATTATAATATATTATTGTGAGATAAAAGATTCGTTGCGAAATTTTTGTACCATTAACTCTTAAGAGGAATGACATTGAATATGACTTCTGTCACTTTTAAACAAATTTAAAAATGTTCTTAACTTTGTATTTCTCTCCTGCTGAATTGAAACTTGTTTTTTCTCTGTTACTCTTGAAGATATTTTTGATTTATAACTGAAGGGATCTATATGAATCAGTTGTATATTAATACACAGGATTATTGTAAATTTTTAGACCGGCTGCTAGTTTTGATCCATGCGACTCAAATTTTCGGATGTATATAAATACACAGGATCTCTCATACAAACATTTCATTATGAGTATTTCATACAAATTTGATATAGGTAAAAATACTCATATCCGAAAATTAACTCAGACCTATAAAAAAAGGAAATTTTGATGATTCAAACTAAAGGTGTCAAACAAGCCTAACAAGTCAATTCGACTTGGCTTGTTGAGGCTTCTTTGTTTGCTAAGAGGGCCGGCTTGGCCCCTTTATCAAACAAGCCGAGCCAGTTTGGCTTGTGAATGGCTTGCTAGGTTTGATAGGCCTTTTTGACTCTTCAATTGAAAAGCAAAAAAAGTTTGGCTTGGCCAAGCCTAACAATATTTAATGTATTATATATATATATATTTTTTAATTATTTATTTATGTCATTTAATCTATTATATATTTATTTACTGTTGTAAATTATTTACTTAAGTTATTTAATCGAATACATCTTTTATTTAGTACTTGTTATTTACTATTTTTCCGCCAAATGTTGCAAAATCGAGACCTCTACAACTTCAATTTGGGAAGTATAATTACGCCTCCGCCAATCGTAGAAAATAATATAAAGTATATTTTTAATATATTTGAACTAATATTATATTTGTTGAACTAAATATAATGAATTATATGATTGATATAAATATAAAGTGTATAAAGTAGAATTTGACAATATTGAAATTTTTGTAAGAGATTGGAAGAGTTTGGTGTGAAAAATATAAATCAAATGTGATCTATTTATAGGAAATTATTCATGAATTAAATAAATAATAAAAACCAAAAAAAAAATGTTTAAGATGCAACGGTCGGATGACCGTTGCTCCTGACATGTGTTCAATCGGCCAGCATTATGCTGGCCGTTTGAACACTCATTTATACTTTTTTTTTTAATTTTTTAATATTTAATATTATATTATTATATTTACGAAAAAAAATTTACACGGGCCAAGCTTTTTAGAGCCCGCGAGCCGAAAAAGTCCGGCTCTCCATCGGGCTGAGTCTGCTCGGTCCGGTGGACTAATGGGTCAAGCCATTAAGGCTCAACAAGCCTTGATGAGCCAAATCTTACTAAGGTTGGATTTTCAAAAGCCCAATTCACACCTTTAATTCAAACTGCAAGACGATTTTTGTCCAAATAGGGGAGGCCCAAATCTTAGAACCCATTTCTTCAACAAAAAAGAAAAATCTTCGAACCCACTCTTGATTAAGGGAGTGTTTAAAGTGAACTACGGGCTCAACACATAGCCTGGATGAGGGGGTATTTTAGTAAATGTCCCCCCTATTGGGAGATCCAATGGTATACACCACACCGGGACCATTGGTATCGGTGTGACATAGAATGACCCCGCAACATATGTAACCATCATGCACGGTCAAACTCACAAGCAAGATTGCACACGTGTTAGGCACAAGATTAAGAGAGTTTTCAACTTTTTAGGGAAAATTACAAAAAATTTCCTTACTTATGGGCTAAATACAAGCACCTCTCTCGTTTTTGTCTAATTACTTTCACCTCCTTAAAATGAGGTCCAATGTAAACTGATGAAATGTCAATTTTGTCCTTAAGTAAAACAGCCAAAAAAAAAAAAAAATTAAAAATTTGCAAAAGACACTTTTACCCCATGTGTAATAGAAAAAGGAAATAACATTGAAAATAGAAAAAGAAATGAAATTGAAAAAAAAAAAGGTAAAAAAATGGATAGATCGAGATTCACGATCTGGGTGGGAGACATCGCCGGCCGCCGGGGGTGGGAAGGCGGGGAAGAGGGGTGGTTGACAGAGCTTTATTCATTGTTTGATTTTTTCTTCTTATTTTTATATATATATTTATATATTTTTGTGTTTGTATATATATATATATATACTGTTCATTACTTTTCTTTTCTTTTTGTTATTTATATCTAGATATATATATTTACTTTTCTATTTTGTTATTTATATCTATATATATATATTACTGTTCATCATCTTCTTGGGAAGACGATGAATTGTATTTTTTCTATTTTTTTTTTTTGCTATTTATATCTATATATAAAAATATAATATTTATATACTTTTTGTATTTGTATATATATATATGTGTGAGTGTGTAATATTACTATATAAGTACAATATAAATATACATATGTACATACATGTTATCTTTTTTTTTTTGATAAATATACATGTTATCAATATATGTATTATATTTATGTGTTTTCCATAAAAAATATATTACTATATTTATATATGTACATATATTATGTGTTTTCCCTATATATATATATATCATAAAAAATATATTTTATAAAACTAATTATCTTTATTTATAAAACTAATTTTCAACTACCTCCGTGAAATATATATTATTTTGTAATTTTTGTGTTTAAAAAATTATTTTTGTGTTATTAGTATTTTTAATTATTTTGTTAAACTAATTACAAGACCTCCTTGAATTTGAAAAAGATTGCATCCAGCTCCTCATATGTAAAGGATAGACTGGTCTAAAAAAATAGTCAACAATCACAAAGGTTAACCCGAAGAGTAAAATCGGATTTTTATAAAAATTTGGTGATGACATCATCAATTTTCGTACAGAAAGGACCTCAAATGTAAGTCAGATATTAAATTTAGGGAGGTGAAAGTAATTACTCAAATTCGGTGGAGGTGACTGTATTTAGCCCATAAATTAGGAAGTTTTTTGTAATTTTCCCCAACTTTTAATAGAACATGAGGGATTTAAAGAAGGGACTTTGGTCATTTTGCAAGAAGACGCTTTGTAACCCCAATTACTCGTGTTCTATTATCAATCAACCACATTTTGTAGTCTTATTTCGTGTTTGTGATTCTTGTTATTTGAGATTACATTGTATATACTATATCCGATTGATATCATGTTGGCGCTGTCTGTGAAAAAATTTGATAGATAAAAATTGAATTTTACTCAAATTTAAATTAATCTACGCTTTGAGTAGATAAATTTACATTTCAATTACTCAAATCTGAGTTTGGATTAATGAAAAATTAATGATTGAAGTTAATGACTTCAAATGTGATATAGTTTCTAAATGGAAGAAATCTTAGGCTCTGTTTGGATGTGTTTTCATTTCATTTTCAACCGTCATTTTTTAAAATGTATGGGAGAACGTGTTTTTTGATTTTCGTGTGAGAAAAGTGAAAAAAGAAGGTGCGTTTGGTTGTGTTTTTGAAAATAGTTGAAATTTGTGAATGTGATGTGTGAAATGATTGAAAAGTAATGATTAGATGATGGTGATGGGTGAAGAGAGAGAGGATGGTGATGGGTGGATGTGAGAGAAAATGTGAGTTAAGTGATGTGAAATGTAATTTTAAATAAATGATTGAAATTTTTTGGGAACGTAAAAACAAGAATGAAAATGAGAATATTTTCAGTTAAAAATAGTGTAAAGTGTGTATTTCCATTTTCAGATGAAAATGAAAATGAAAAACGTGGGATAAAAACACAAACAAACAGAGCCTTAAAGTTAGATGAGTTTATAATCCATGCTGGTGGAGTATGGGTTGACCTTGGGGCCACCCAAGTTTTTGTAAGAGAGAGGACTTGGGTCCTAGTTGATTTAATTTATGTAATTTTTGCGAATAAATATTTATTTTATATAATTTATATTATATCAACATGTTACAGTTTGTTTGGAAATTTGAACTTGAAACTGATTTTAATTGATTGTTAGAAAAACTTGTAGGATTACATGATATGGATTGTACGAAATGCGTACATCAAACTTGATATATTATTAAGTGTTAGTGCGTTTTCATTATGGATTACATGAATTTGTTCATTAACTTAGTATTTCTTTCTACAAAAAGTTGTACCATGTTGGTCCCAAGTGGCATACGAAAAGGTCTAGAAGGGGGGGGGGGTTGAATAGACCCTGAAGTCTTTTTCGACTTCAAAAAGATTTCGTATTAAACTGGTTTTGGACGCTTAAAAAAGGAAACGCTTGACTGCGCGTTTTCTTAGAAATATAGACGCTTAGGTTAAGCGTCTGATGAAAACTGTTTTTAGAGAGTTAACTTAAACTTCAAGATTTGAATACTTTAACCGAGTGGGTTTAAGCGTTCAGATCTTTAATCAGTGTTAGCACAGCGGAATGATTTTTCTAGCCTTCCTTTGAAAGCTTTAGCGTCACCAGAGGTTTCTTAGTTGCTTACGTTTGATTGTATTTTACTTAGTCAATTTATGCAATGATATGATATGATATGATTGACTGAAAAGCAAATAACACAATATTTGTAAGGTTCGTTGGGTGATGTAATCCCAACTACGTCCTTCTTCTCCTTGAACACTTGAAGGCAATCCACTAAAGTGATTCACAAAGAATCACACAGAATCTTCTACACAATAGGGAGAGATAGATGTCGATGACTTGAGCTCCTTGATCACACAGATTTCTGCTCCAAATCACTTCAATCTCCTTGCTTCTTTCACCCAGAAATGATGCAAGTATCCAACTTCGACTTCACACAAATCGCGAGGCTTGGATGGGTTTTTCTAAATCGGTTTGTTTGATTTTGATGAAGTTCAAACAACTTGGAAATATCTCAGTAGGAAAGTGGTTTCTTCGAAAAGAATGTTTGAGATATTTGTTGACTGTCTCAGGATTGAAGAAAAGCAAAGGGAATGTTTTCTTGAATATTCTGGCTTTTCTGAGAGTTTAAGGAATGAGACTTCAATGCAACAACAATTCGACTTGAAGATTAATTGTTCTCTATTTGGCTTGTTGTTGAAGTCCTATTTATAGGCATTCTTGGAGAAAGTGTTCGTTTGACACATGCACAAGCGCGTGTCTCTCACTTCCGCGAGTGAACAACTTTTGTCCTTTTTCCTGAAAATCTGCTGCACAAAAGTTGGTGCTGCAGTCTGAGATAGTTGACAGTCCAATAGGGTGGCTTCTCCGTACGTCTGAAAGTGCTTATCACATTTAATGCTCTTATCAGCATTTAATGCATTTGAATTAAATATCCGTTGGTATTTAATGCTTCGGGAATATTTGCATTAAACTCCTTCTGGACTTAGAAATAAATTCAGGTGACATTACTTCTGTCCCATAAGGAAACGCTTGATGTAGCTGGTCAATTGGACGCTTGGAGACTTTTATCTTCTTTCAGAAATCAGGCGCTTGAGTCTTCGAACTTTACCACTGATAAACTCACTCAGAAATTATCAGACGCTCAGCCTAAGACTACTTAGCCTAACAATCTAAAGCAAAATAAAACAAAGCCCAATAAGCCTATTACAAAACCAACGCTTCAAGGCTTATACAAATTTTCTACTAAAATCAAACTTACATATTTTGGGGTCTAACACAAAATCCTAATTGTCATCATCAAAACATCTAACATGAAATTCCTAACAATTTCCCCCTTTTTGATGATGGCAATACTTACTCTTTTATAGTTCAAGAGTTAGACAGCCAAAAGTAAAAGTTAGATTGATTAAATAACGTTAGTTAAAGTTAGTTACGCTTCAACGAGATGTTTCAGCTGAAAAATGCATTTTATATATATCGAGAATTACAGGCATTTTTACAACTGAACAAGTGAAGATATAAGAGACAAGAATATAGATAATGTAAAATCAGAAAGCTTTTAATGTCTTGGTCTGACTCTGTATCGCTTGGTCATTTCAGCTCGGATAGCTTCAGTCAGATTGTCTTCCAAGATCATCATTGCTTCATGATCTTTGTTGATTATAAGCTTGTTTTCTTCTTGTTGTCTCTTCTTGAAGACAGTAAAATGATTGTCCCAGTCAGTTGGGTCAATACCAATATACCTTAGGCAGATTCGAAAAGTTTGGATAAAGTCAGTCATCTTTCTCTCTTCAGCTAAGATTCTTGGATCTGTAGGCTCTGGAATGGACGTTCTTTGAAGAGGGATGTCAAACTGTTCAAGCAGTGCTCTTGTAGGTATTGGTAGATTTGGATATAACGCTCTAGGAGGATCCCTTAGCGTACTACTGGGCGCTCCAGATGTACTTTGAGCAGTTATCCAAGACGGAAGACGAAGCGCAGAAGTAGAAGTAAGCACTTGACGCTTAGGAGACGGAGGCTCTTCAGCTTTTGCACTAGACGCTTTCCTCTTTTCTCCTTTCTTCTTCTTTTCCCCCTTATTGCCATCATCAGACTTTAAGAAATGATCTGTGAGTAAACTGACCTGATGAGCAATTTGAGACATAGAATCTGTGATGTCATCCAGACGCTTGTCGAAGCGCTCCTGCAGAACGAGAAGCTTGGCGCTGGTAGCATCATTTATAGAGGTCTCAAGGGTTTCAAGGCGCTTCTCAAGCTCTTCTTTCATGGCAAGTTGGGTTGCTTGAGTGGCATCATGCATTACTTGAAAATCTTGCTTGCACTCACCAACAGCCGCTTGAGCTGAACTACGCATATGAGCAATTTGGGCGCTCATGACGTGAGTTTCAATCTTTGCCAGATCGTCTTTAATCCAATGGAGAGATTCTTCGTTCTGAGTAGCGTGGGCGCTAATATTCTCCAAGACGGATTTGAGCAAAGGACCAAAAGATTGACTCTCATCGGAAGGAACCGCTTGAGGAGCCGGTCGCTTGAACCTTGATGAGTGTTTTAGAGAGTCAAACGAAACTTGATAGGCTGGATCAAAAACAGTACCTCGTATGACAAGAGACAGATCCTCAGCACTATCAGCAGTAACAGGTTCAGAAGCGTCAGGAATATCCTCGGGTGGAGACGCTTGAACGAGTTCTTCAGCAGACGCTGGAATACTTGTAACTGCAGACTTGAACGCTTCAGCTGATGTATCAGGCGCTTCCTCAAGCGTTGACTCTGGTTGACGAAAGTCATCGAATTGGAAGTTCCAGTTTGCTAAGTCGGCATATGAAGTGGATGGAGAATCCAAGAGTTCAGTGAGTCTGGTTCTGGAAATACAAGTACCGGAGATGAATGTGCGAAGAGGACTATCAATGGCCCTGATGTGCATTGGACCAATGATATCAAGCACATGATTGGGGAAGACTTTGGACGGCGCTTGAGCGATGGAGAAGAGTGAATCTGGACAGTATTGTCTGGAAAATCCAATCAAGCAGTCAGAAGGAAGAGACGTAGGACGCCGATGTGCAGGTACACAATCAGCATAGTACTCTTCAAGATACGGATAAAGTGCTTGAGCCAGCTCTTGATTCCTTTCAAGCAGGGAGAGGACAAACTCATAGTGATCAAGTACCTCGCTGCGGATTGAAGGGAGCAGTGGATATCCTTTGAATGGACTGATTACTGAGCCGTTCCAAGATCTAAGATTGACAGTGAAGATCTTATCGAATAGGGAGACAGGAGTCAAAATCTTCACCATCAGATTGAAGTTTTCTTCACAGTGGCTTGGGGCAAAATTTAAGCACAATACGCCAGATGTACCACTGGAAGAAGCTTGAGCGTTGAACAGAAGAGGAGTAGTGGAAAATCTGTGAAGCTCTTGACGCAGACACTGTTCGATTTGATGTCTAACAATTGGGAGCTTGAGAACAGGTCCGACTCTCTGTTGACGCTGCTTGAGGCAATACTTGGCGAACTGACGCTTCTTGTCATGCATGCCTATGCCGAAAAGATGGGGAGCTTGAACTAGTTCTGAGAAGGTATACTTGTGTCCCACATACGCTTCAACCCAGTTAACTTCATTTATGCAGAAGTCTGTGCCAGCAGTCACCATAGCGCGAATGCCGTCAAGATGAATATCTCTGATAGCTTCAAATCGATATCTATCAGGCTGATAGTTAGCATTCCAGATGCTGTCAAAATAGGCATTAGCTTCAGTCTGAAGCAAGTCTGTCAATGATTCGAGACGCTCACCGGCATGAGCAGCCTTATTCTTCCACAGACGAAGTGGATGGACTAATGCAATATTTTCAGGGCTATGAGCAGTCTGAGGGAAGTGTGTGTAGCCTTCTCTGTTCAAGACTGACTCTGAAGGATTGAGAAAGTTAGGACGCAGAGGCTCATACATACGAATGCTGTAATCCCTGAGGGCGAACCCGGTTGGCTTGCTGTGCCCATAATCCAGATAGTATGCTATGTCCATGGCACATCTAGGAGTTCGATCTCCTTGTCTGTCTTGTATGATGGCTTTGATTTAACTGTCAAAATCAATCAATCGAGCAACATCATTCTCTGCAGCAATATATCTCTCTTCGTTGTAGCCTGCAGGAATGAAATCTTCTTCGAGCGCTGGGGGCATATAATTGATTGAATGATCAATCGTCATCAGCGGGTCGAGTTGGAAGAAGTGTCTAGGCGCTGGAACGTCTTCAGCATCGCTCTGACCTTCTGAGCGTGCCTCTGTTATAGCCTTAACAGGAGATGAAGTCTGAACCTCTGTAGCAGCAGGTTCCTCAGCTTCAATTGCAGCAACTTCTGCGGCAACATCTTTAGCGATAGTAACGACTTCGGTCAAGTCAACATCCAGGATGATATCAGTTGACGCTTCAGCAGCAGCTGGAACTATAGCTGAAAGAAAGGAACTATCCTCTATAAGGGCATGATCTTCTACAGATGTAGGAAAGGAGATGCTGTGGGAAGAAATAAACTTACCCTGAGAACTAGTCTCAACAGCAATACTTTGAGCGCTTGGCTCAACAGCAACTTGAGCGCTTGGCTCAATAGCAACTTGAGCGCTTGGCTCAACAGTAACTTGAGCGCTTGGCTCAACAGTCTCAGGCTCTTTAGGAACGGGAGTAGCTCGACGCTTGCTAGTCCTGGAACGCTTGAAGATTTTCTTCACGTTGACTCCTTCAACGAGTCTAGGCGGAGGAGCGGGAGGATCAACAGCTGGTTCTTCAAAGTCTATTTGTTTAATGATCCCTTTCAGCTTCCTTCTTTTGAGAGGTAACTTGTCCTCTACATCCTCATCAGTTTCCTCATCATCCTTTTGAGTGGAGGTGACAAATTGAACTTTGGGCTTTCTGGGAGCCCTTTTCTTGATTACAGCCGGACGCTTCACAGCTTCTTCTGGTACTGGACGCTCCGCTTCTTTATCGGACGCTTGACGTACTTCCAGACGCTCAGATAGTGGTTTGGCAGCACCACCAATTTTGGGAGGATTGAAGAGATTGTTCAAAATCCTTTTTCCCAGCAACTTGGTCTTATTCAACGGAAGACCAGAAGAATATACACACTGTGATTTGTATAAGAGGTCACTCAGGACAAGCCCATATGGTTTATTTGCTCCGCTTAAACAGTCCCGAAATCTTCCAAAAACGTACTCACTCCAGTTAATTTTGATGTTCAAGAGTATGGCAGTCATCATCTGGAATTGTACTGGGTTCACCTTATCAAAGGTTCCCACTCGGCATTCTATGATCTTGCTGCAGAAATCAGCCAATAGCCGGTATTTGGACACTAGGTCTTTCTTTTTGAAATATTGAGTGTAGGGTACATCGTCGTACGCACTCATTGTAGTCCATGCTTCCTTGATCTGTTTTAAAGTAATAGAATCCAGTGCCTCACCCTCATTTGGGAGTTTAAAGTTCTCGGCAATGGAGGCAGCAGTCAGAGTGAATTCCTTGGGAGGCTCCTTTGAGGATAGAGGAATTAGACAAGAGATAGACTTCTTGTCCTCTGAGAGTTTGGCAGTCCTCCAGAAGATATCCACTTCAGTTGGAAACAGATACGAGTATTGAGTCAAGAATGACTTGAGCCCAGCTTTGACGACCATATCCATCATATCTGTTAGATTGATCTGAGGTTGCTCATACAAAAATTTCCAGTCGACGACAAGGCCTTCAGTAACCTTGATGGTAGCTTCGGCAGAAGTAGACGAGGATTTCTTTGGTGCCATTTTTAGTGAAAGAGATGAACTGAGATTTGCTTTTGTTTTTAAGAGAGAGAGAAAAAATAAATTTGCAGAGATGTTTGAGTATGAGTAAATGAAGTTTCTGCAAATTGTGTTTTTTTTTTTAAAAGACAGAGGTTGATTTTTGAAACTTGTGTTCTCTTATCTCTGTAGGATTAACACACGTGTAAAGAATTTTAATCTCAGCCATGAATTCATTAACCGCGGACGCGAGTTTTGCGTAATAGAGAGAAGTTACACTTGGTAATTCTCAAATAAATATTTGACATCCGAGTTAAAGTTTTAGAAACGTTTGGCATTTTCAGAGTGTAACGCACGCGCCCGTTTGTACACTGACACGTACACAAACACGTGCTATCTCTGAACCGTCATTTTGAAAAAGTTTTTGATTACCCGCCAGTTTGATGTGATAGAAGTGTGTGGGTAGAGTACACAATAGACTGTTGAGTCTATCCATTACTTCAAGAAGCATGTAAAAAGGTTTTATGAATGAATTTTTAAAAATATTTTTATATTAAGTGTTGAATGGAATAGTTTCAACGCTTAATGCCACTTATTGGGGACAATATAGACGCTTAAAGCTAAATTCCTTTTATGGTTTAGCGTCCAACATATTTCACAAAAGAATACTGAGCGTTGATGATCATGCATCTGAAAGTTTTTGATCATTGACGCTTAGTTAGGTTCAAGTATAATTTTAAGGTTCCCCCTAAGTTTAATAACTTGTACCATTAGTTTTGTAAAGAAAACTTTTAGATATAGGCCAAGTCGATTCCCCCTAAATTGTATGTCTAAGAAAGTATGATGTTTGATGATTAGGCGTTTAAATCAATCATACCTAGTTCACTTCTCAAAGTGAGAAATCGTTGCTCGTTGAGTGCTTTGGTGAAGATATCTGCCAATTGTTTGTCAGTTCCAATAAAATGCATGGAGATATCTTTCTTTTGAACATGGTCAAGAAGGAAATGGTATCTAATGTCAATATGTTTGGTTCTGGAATGAAGAACAGGGTTTTGAGTCATGGCTAGAGCGCTTTGGTTATCACAGAGAATGGGGGTTGGACCTAGGATTGTTCCATAATCTCTAAGTTGTTGCCTCATCCATAAAACTTGTGCACAACAACTTCCTGCAGCTACATACTCAGCTTCGGCTGTGGAGGTAGCTATGGATTGTTGTTTCTTGCTATGCCATGAAACTAACCTATCACCTAGAAATTGACAAGTACTACTAGTACTTTTACGATCTATTTTGCAACCTGCAAAATCTGCATCTGAGTAACCGATTAGTTCAAAAGGAGAATCCCTAGGATACCATAAGCCCACATTTTGTGTGCCTTTTAGGTATTTAAGGATTTTCTTAGCAGCAATTAAGTGTGACTCTTTAGGATCAGCTTGAAATCGTGCACACATGCATACCGAAAACATGATATCAGGTCTACTAGCAGTAAGATAAAGAAGTGATCCAATGATACCTCTATAATTAGTGATATCAACTTTCTTTCCACTTTCATCTTTATCTAACTTAAGCGTTTGGCTCATTGGAATTTTTGAATATGATGTATTTTCCATACCAAATTTCTTAATCATGTCTCTCGTATATTTAGCTTGGTTAATAAATATTCCATTAGGGAGTTGTTTAACTTGTAATCCTAAGAAGAAAGTTAATTCACCCATCATGCTCATTTCAAATTGTTCTTGCATCATTTTCGAAAATTTCTCACACAGACGCTTGTTAGTAGAGCCAAAAATAATATCATCGACATAAATTTGGACTAAGAGAATATCTTCGTTATTAGTAATTTTAAATAACGTTGTATCAACGCTGCCTTTTGAAAAGCCTTTACCAATAAGAAAGATAGAGAGAGTGTCATACCATGCTCGGGGTGCTTGTTTAAGCCCATAGAGTGCTTTGTCTAGCTTGTACACCATACTCTTACCATGGTAGTTGAAGAATCCCGGTGGTTGCTCCACATATACTTCTTCTTGGAGTTTACCATTCAGGAAGGCACTCTTCACGTCCATTTGATACACTGTAAATTTGTTAAACGCTGCATACGCTAGAAACATGCGGATTGCTTCAAGACGAGCGACAGGAGCGTATGTCTCATCAAAGTCAATGCCCTCTTCTTGGCAATAACCTTGAGCTACGAGTCTGGCCTTGTTTCTTATTACAACGCCGTTCTCATCCATCTTGTTTCTATAAACCCATCTAGTTCCAATGACTCCTTGGTGAGTTGGTCTTGGTACTAGTGTCCAAACCTTACTACGCTCAAATTGATTAAGTTCTTCTTGCATGGCTTCAATCCAACTTGGATCACTTAGCGCTTCATCCACTTTCTTAGGTTCCATCTGAGATAGAAAGCTTGCGAACATAGCCTCATTGATTGTAGTGGCTCTAGTTCTAACAGGCGCTCCAATATCTCCAATAATTTGCTCTGGTGGATGATCTCGCAGCCATAGTCTGTCTGGTTGGAAGGGGTTAAGAGATCTAACAGGCGCTTGGGGATCAGACGCTTGACTACCTTCTTGCGTAGGCGCTTCAAATTCACAATTCCTTGTTTGCTCTTGATGATCACTCTCTTCATGATCATCAGCATTTCTTATATAATTGTCCAGAGTAATCTCACGAGTAATCTTAGGAGGTGGCACTGAGATCTCATCATCGTCGTCAGTATCTTCATCAATAGTGATCTTAGACGCTTGATGACAAAGATCTTCAAATCCTACATCATTTATATGAACCTTACTTGGTTCTTGGTTAGCATCATCAAAAACAACATGAATAGATTCCTCAACCTTCGATTTGTCCTTGTTTAGGATGCGAAAATTCTTCCCATTCTTGGCGTAGCCTAGAAAGATTCCCTCATCCGCTTTAGGATCAAAAGTCTTTAGGCTTTGGGATCCATTATTATGAATAAAGCACTTAGAACCAAAGACGTGAAAGTATGAAACATTTGGCTTACGTCCCTTCCACAGTTCATATGGAGTTTTTCCATGCTGTTTGTTGATCATGCAACGGTTTTGAGTGTAACACGCAGTGTTGATCGCTTCGGCCCAAAACCTAGGAGCAAGCTTGGATTCTGCTAACATTGTCCTAGCGGCTTCCTTAAGCGTTCGGTTCCGGCGCTCAGCAAAACCATTTTGTTGGGAAGTTCTGGGAGCTGAATATTCATGGTGTATTCCATTCTCTGCACAAAACTTCTCAACAACCTTGTTAGTAAACTCGGTACCGTGATCACTTCTTATTCTCGCAACTTTAAGATCTTTCAGTGTTTGAAGTTGTCGAATAAGCGTCGTTAACTTGTCACATGTTTCATCTTTGGATGACAGAAATTCCACCCAAGTAAATCGAGAGAAATCGTCTACTATCACCAAAGTATACTTTTTACCGCTTACACTGGTTGTTTGAATAGGTCCAAACAGATCCATGTGAAGTAGTTCAAGTATTCTAGAGGTAGATAGATGAGGTTTTCTCTTGAACGATGACTTAACTTGTTTACCCATTTGACAAGCGTCACAAAGGCGATCCTTGTGAAATGGTCCATTTGGTAATCCCTCTACAAGATTTTGACTTATAAGTTGAGAGATTGTTTTAAAGTTAAGGTGGTTCATTTTTCTATGCCATAACCAACCCTTTTTAGATTCATTTTTATCAACAAAGCATGTTGGGTTGTTATCAAGTGTTGAACCCCAATCTACCAAATATACGTTGTTAGTTCTTTTTTCTTTCAATTTAGTAGACTTTGTCTTAGCGTCATTTATATAGCAATAGTCACTTGAGAATATGACTTCAAAGCCTTTATCACAAAATTGACTTATGCTTAATAAATTATGCTTCAGACCCTTAACAAAATAAACATCACTTATCATGATGTTCCCCCTATGCACAGTACCTATACCTTTGGTTTTACCTTTGGAGTTGTCACCAAATACAACCTGAGGACCATTGGCAGCTCGATAGTTGATCAGAAGATCCTTGGAACCAGTCATATGCCTTGACGATCCACTATCGAAGTACCAAACAGATGTATCGACTCTAGCTCTAGGTACCTGCACTCAAGAAGGGAGTTCTATTTCTGTTTAGGTACCCATTGTTGCTTGGGTCCTTTAACATTAGTAACATTGTTAGTTTGAATTAGAACTTTAGGAACCCAGATTTGCCTAGTCTTCATTGTAGGAATATTGACCTTTTTGGGTTTCATATTGTGTTGTGTGTGCTTTTTGGGTGTATAATAATATCCTTGATTATAATGATAATCATAATCATAGTCATAATCATAATCATCATAATATCGATAATATAATCTTGACTGTATTGGATATTGACGATGGTATTTCCTTGGCACTGGTTTGGGTTGCACTTTTGGTGCTGGACGCTTAGCGCTTGATTCACAGTTGTCAGTCTTATCTTTAGCTTTTTGAGCGTTTGGATTAACCCGTCTTTGTGAATCATTTGCCTTAGCTTTACCCTTGCCTGAGTCAGCTTTGACTTTCTCATTTGGCCTCTTACCATTGTCACTTGGTTCATTTTGATTTTGACCTTGTGAACCTTTCTCAACAAAGAAAACACCCTTTCCTTTGTTGTTTGCCGTAACATTAGGTTTGTTTGGTTGTTTACCGAATTTATTGCATCCTAAATCGGTCTTTTCTCCAAATAACCTTGTTACTTCAGTCACATTGTCGAGCTTTCTGGATGCTTTGGACAACGATGAGACGAGCTGTTCTGACTTGGCAAGTCTAGCCATCAGATCAGCTTCTCTCTTGACTATTATATCAAGATCACCTTTTAATTGAATAACTTCACTCTCAAGCGATTGGTTTTTCTCAATGCACTGTTGCTGAATTCGCAACTCTGCTCTGAGCGTTACTTTATCTTTAGTGAGTGATGAAATAATTACGAGATCATTTTGATATATTTTGGCAGCTTCTTGACATTCATTGTAATATTCTCTGACTTTGTCAAGTAATTCATCATAAGAAAGAGGAATTGATAATTCATTGATTACCTCAGGAGACGCTTCATCATCTCTGGCCATGAGACATATGAGCGCTGAGTTATCTAATGGCTCATCATCATCACTACTTTCGTCTGATGATTCTAAATCTTCAGGTGCGGATGCTGGTTCTGATTCCGCTAACAAACCTTGTTGCCGAAGGTTACTCCTGAATTGGTTTCTATCCAAGTAATCCTGCCTTGAGGGCTTGGATACGTTTGGATAAGGGCAATTTACCTGGTAGTGCCCTGGTTTCCTGCAATTATAACAAAGATTAGTTTTCATCTTTTGTTCATTTGATAACCTTGCAGTGTGTGGCTTTGAGATCACGGGTGCTGAGATATTTTGAGTAGACGCTTGATATTGAGCAGGCGCTTGGGGTGGAGGAGCAGAATACTGAGGCGCTTGGTACTGTTGTTGTACTGGAGTGGGTGCTTGATATGAACTTTGTCCTTGATTATTGAAACCTTTTCCCTTCTTTTCATATCTCAAAAACTTCCTGAATCTATTCAGCAAAGCCAACTCTTCTTCCTCATTGATATCTGAATTTTTTCCTTTATTACCCGATTTGCCCTTGATTGATGCAATAAGCGCTCCAGATTCAATCACTGGACTACTCACAATATCACTGGCAGAATTCAACTCGAACTCAAATGCTTTTAGTTCTGAAAAGGCGTCTTCTGGAGTTAGAAGATCCAGCATATTTGATTCTCTCATAGCGGTTGTCTTCATCAAGAATTTACTTGGTAAGCTTCTAAAGATTTTGACCACCATTTCTCGGTTCTGTAAATCCATTCCTAACGATGTAAGTTCTGTAACTAGAGCTGTGAATCTTATATCCAATTGCTCTAACGTTTCATTGGGTAGCATCTTAAATCCATTAAACTTTTCCTTGGCGATGGAAAGCTTGTTTTCTTTGATTTGGGCTGAGCCACCACAAATCGTAGCCAACTTATCCCATATTTCTTTAGTAGTTTTGCAAGATTTGATTTTGTTAAATAAGTTGTCATTATCACCAATAGCCGTATATAGAGCGTTACGTCCAACATTGTCCAAGTTAGCTCTTCGACGCTCATCTGGAGTCCATTCTTGTTTTGGTTTTTCAACGTAACCATCGGCAGTTTCTTCTGTGGCTCCAGGCGCTCTTGTGATAACTTTATATATTTTGATTGGCCCATCTGAAATGATATCGCACATGTCATCATCACATGAATATAGATATGTAAATGCTTTGACTTTCCATGTGTCATAATTTGATTCAGTCAGCTTGGGAATTTTAGCAAATGCCATATCTAAATTTTAAAAGACAACTAGATTTTTGAAAGAAAGGATCTAAACGAGCAGTTATGCTCGGAAATTTTAAATTTCAATTTTAACCGCTCTGATACCACTTGTTGGTCCCAAGTGGCATACGAAAGGGTCTAGAAGGGGGGGGGGGTTGAATAGACCCTGAAGTCTTTTTCGACTTCAAAAAGATTTCGTATTAAACTGGTTTTGGACGCTTAAAAAAGGAAACGCTTGACTGCGCGTTTTCTTAGAAATATAGACGCTTAGGTTAAGCGTCTGATGAAGACTGTTTTTAGAGAGTTAACTTAGACTTCAAGATTTGAATACTTTAACCGAGTGGGTTTAAGCGTTCAGATCTTTAATCAGTGTTAGCACAGCGGAATGATTTTTCTAGCCTTCCTTTGAAAGCTTTAGCGTCACCAGAGGTTTCTTAGTTGCTTAGCGTTTGATTGTATTTTACTTAGTCAATTTATGATATGATATGATATGATATGATTGACTGAAAAGCAAATAACACAATATTTGTAAGGTTCGTTGGGTGATGTAATCCCAACTACGTCCTTCTTCTCCTTGAACACTTGGAGGCAATCCACTAAAGTGATTCTCAAAGAATCACACAGAATCTTCTACACAATAGGGAGAGATAGATGTCGATGACTTGAGCTCCTTGATCACACAGATTTCTGCTCCAAATCACTTCAATCTCCTTGCTTCTTTCACCAGAAATGATGCAAGTATCCAACTTCGACTTCACACAGATCGCGAGGCTTGGATGGGTTTTTCTAAATCGGTTTGTTTGATTTTGATGAAGTTCAAACAACTTGGAAATATCTCAGTAGGAAAGTGGTTTCTTCTGAAAAGAATGTTTGAGATATTTGTTGACTGTCTCAGGATTGAAGAAAAGCAAAGGGAATGTTTTTCTTGAATATTCTGGCTTTTCTGAGAGTTTAAGGAATGAGACTTCAATGCAACAGCAATTCGACTTGAAGATTAATTGTTCTCTATTTGGCTTGTTGTTGAAGTCCTATTTATAGGCATTCTTGGAGAAAGTGTTCGTTTGACACATGCACAGGCGCGTGTCTCTCACTTCCGCGAGTGAACAACTTTTGTCCTTTTTCCTGAAAATCTGCTGCACAAAAGTTGGTGCTGCAGTCTGAGATAGTTGACAGTCCAATAGGGTGGCTTCTCCGTACGTCTGAAAGTGCTTATCATATTTAATGCTCTTATCAGCATTTAATGCATTTGAATTAAATATCCGTTGGTATTTAATGCTTCGGGAATATTTGCATTAAACTCCTTCTGGACTTAGAAATAAATTCAGGTGACATTACTTCTGTCCCATAAGGAAACGCTTGATGTAGCTGGTCAATTGGACGCTTGGAGACTTTTATCTTCTTTAAGAAATCAGACGCTTGAGTCTTCGAACTTTACCACTGATAAAATCACTCAGAAATTATCAGACGCTCAGCCTAAGACTACTTAGCCTAACAATCTAAAGCAAAATAAAACAAAGCCTAATAAGCCTATTACAAAACCAACGCTTCAAGGCTTATACAAATTTTCTACTAAAATCAAACTTACATATTTTGGGGTCTAACACAAAATCCTAATTGTCATCATCAAAATATCTAACATGAAATTCCTAACATACCAGTACCAATAATTTAATTTCTAATAGTAAGATTGTGATACCCGAGTTTTTTTTAATGATAATATACTAATTCGATGACAAGTAGTATACTCTATTAGAAATTACTTGATTTAATAGGTATTAGTTTTATAAGTAATGTGTCAAGATATTATATTAAACAAGTGGATTGAGTTCATTATTAATAACATCTATGTAGGGGTTTGAATGTAAATATACTTGCATTAGAGATCACATTTAAAAAGATGGAAATAGAAGTATTTGCATATAAGTCCTTGTTGCAACTCTATATATACCGGGAAATTTCTAATACCTATTTAATAGCACTTTTTGCATAGTTGATTAAGGGTATAGCACCCAAACTCAAAACATTTAAGGGCATAACACCCTCAAATTTGCAATTTGGTCCCTCAGCCAAGCCACTATTTTTGACCAAGTGAAAATGCCCAAACCCAAGCAGAAACGAACACATGGCAGGTTATTTTTATTTTCTAAGTACATATGCTTTATTTTTATTTTCAGATTGGTCCCTTTATTTTCTTGTAAAATATTTAAACTCATGAAAGTAATTATACATGTTATAAAGAACATGAAATCTCAACCCGCTTTTATAAATCTGGATAAAACTCTACATTTGCACTCATAATTTATTTACATGCCTGTACCCGCTCATATTTTAAATTCTTTTATTGATTGTCTTAATACTTTAGATTAGATTGTAATAATCAGGAATTAATATTAGAATTACGAAGCCAATTAATAACTAGGAGAGATAATTGGGTTAATACTTATCTTAACTTACCTCCTAGATTACGAGATCACCAAAACTATGTTAAATACCTTTTAATCTTGAACATATTAATAGCATTTTCTTATTAAAATAGATCCTTCTAATTTTAAAAAATTAGATTATTTAGATCTTGAATATAGTCTAGCAGATAGATCCATAATCTCTTTTAGATAAACACAAATTTATTTGTGGATTTGATTCAAGTTTTAAACACAATTTACATTCAGAACACAAACACTTAAATAGTTTAACGGATTTACTTATATCTCTAGCGTCAAACTTAGAATTAGAAAACACAAAATTTTATAAAACCTTAGAACCATTAAAAGAAGCAGTTTTAATAAATAGAGAAATAATAAAAAGAGGTGAAAATAATAACTTAGATTATATTAAACCACAGTTTGAGGAAACTTTAAAAATAGTTAAACATTTATAATAAGTTTTTCCCTACTAAAGACGAAATAATAGAATTAAAATATAGTTTGGAAAGTAATAGACTAAAACAAATAGAAATCGAAACTAAGAAAACTCTAAGTCAAGTAATCGAAAAAATAAATAAATTTGAAGCCCAAATTTTAGAGACTAATAAAACTTTGAAGAATATAGAGTGAATAGTTTGTGGATGAACAATCTAGAAAATAGACTAAAATATAAAAAAAGCCATTGAACTAACAAATAAATATTTGGATACAGAAGCATGATTTACCACCTACCAACGAAATAGCAATTCAGATTAATTATATCCTAAACTTTGGAATATTCAATTCACTTTAATTTTACAAATATTTGAAAAGCTAGATAAGTTAGAAAATAAAATAGAAAAGTTAAGTACTAAAATTGTCACAATATTTCAAGTAATTAAAAGAGATTTAATAGATAGTATAGAAGAGAACTTAGCAAATTTAGCACTAAACGAATCTAGAAAACCTAAAAGAGAACCCAAATATATATATATATATATATATATTGGTAAAAATGTTGAGATCATTCAGTGGTACTAGTAGAATTATAAGTGAATCAAGTAGCAAAGAAAAGGGAAAAAAAGTAACACTTTCACTAAAGGAATATTTAGAGGATTAGGAAGTCAAAGCTCAGCTAGAGAAGTAGAATTAGAAGAAATAATAGACGTAGAAAAAAAATTTAGTTTATACAACAATAAAGGAATAGATAAATTACAACATAAAACATTATATAAAGTAGGAAAATGGATTTTAATTAATCAAGAATGTATAAAGAAATTAAAGCAGTTTAAACCAAAATACATATATTTAGGACTAATTATTGTAGGAATAAAAGGATTAAATAGAAAAGGAACTGGTGGGAAAGTTTTAGTTTTATTATTAGATAACAATTGGTCTGATGTTAAGATAGCAGTGTTTGCTAGTATGAAAATAGATATGAATAATAATATAGGAATATTTTATATATCCCCAAATATGATGAAAAGTAATAAAAATATTAGTAAAATCACTATAGGATTACAAACTAGAGGATATAAAACATATGATGGTAATAATTTAGTAGTTTCTATAGACTTTCTAGGAAGAATAACTAATAATAGTTTCCCTCAATATATTTTTAATATAGATGGAATAATAGATGGATTAGCCTCAGTAGGAGTAAAAATAATTAAACCCTTAAATATAGACAATAGCGATTTAAATGGAGAAGAATGAAAATTAACCAAGCACTTAGCAGAAAATAACAAAGTTAAGATTTCAGGAGAAAGCGTAATGTATACAAATAGTAGAAGTCAAACTTCTATTAGATTTCTTAATTACCAAAAGCAAGATCCCAAAAAAATTTAGAAGATCTAGAAGAAGAAACTGATAATGAAACATAAACAAAATATATGTATATTATAAAAGAAGAAGAAGTTAGAATAACTAGTAGATTTGCAAATTGGAAAATAGAATCTGACATAAAAAGCAAAGATGAAGAAGAAGAAGAAAATATAGAAGAAATAGATGAAGAAATATGATAATTAGAAAGTCAGCTTAAAAATAATTATAGAACAAAAAATATAAAAGAAATACTAACAAAGAATTTTGAGACAAATAATTTAAGGGAGTTAGTTGATGAAATGAATTTTGAAGCAATGAATTTAGAACTAAATCTAGAATCAGCAGCAGAAGAATTTAAACAATATTATAATATTGATTTAGTAGATGATATATGCTCAGGAAAAGTAGAATTTGAAAAATTCTTTAAAAATAAGGAAAAGAATAGTAACGAAATAACCTTTATGATAGATAGTCAAGCTAGTACTAGTAGTAATCTAGGAAAAAGAAGTAGAGTAGAACCCGACTATAGTGAAGTTCCAGCTAGAAATGTAGAACTGAGTGGAAGGCCAGAATGGAAAAACCCAGTACATGAATATGGATCAACTCAACCAGGAAAATATGTAGAAATGAGACAGCCCATAGGAAAAACCATGAGTGGAACCATGTTAGTAATTGAACTAGGAAGCCCACAAATGTGGTCAGAAGAAGTAAATATATGGGAACAATGTGTAGTAAGACATTGTGAAATAAATAAAAAGGCAGATATGGATATTTTAACTTTTTAGAAACATGTGTAGGACCTACAACATTATCAATTTGGCAAAGTAAAAAGAAAAATGATCCAGCTAAAATTAATGTAATAAAGGCCCTAGGAAATAATCCTTACAATTTTACTAGTTTTATTAGAAATCACTTGTTTATTAAAATATCAATACACACACACACACACACACATATATATACATTGTCCACTAAAGTGGAAATACACACACATACACACCTACTTCTCTTTCATAGAGAGAGGCGTATATGTATATATATATATATATATATATATATGTTTCTTTCTCAATTTAATATTTCAATATTAAATTTTAAGTCTATCATTAATTAATATTATTTAATATATATATTCCTTTTCCCGATTAATTAAATCCATTTAATTAACCTCTCCATTAATTCACAAAGAATTAACTAGTCAATAGGTATTATACTAAGTTACGTGTGTGACCACTCAGACTCATTAACAAGCTAGCAATAATTCCTCACTCATAGACTAGATTAATTATTCTTAATAATGAACTAGGCCTTGGATTAACTTCACCAATCAAAACAAAGCACCTATTGGTCATGGTTCGATGTCTAGCAACGTTGCCACAACTTCCTATATGTTAATGATGAAAAGCAAATCTATCCAGGTTACGATCTTCATGTCAGTAAAATCCTTTCATCAGTCTATGGTCTAGGGTACAGCGACGTTCGAACCCTAATGACCTTAGAAAACTATGACTGTGTTGTGATATCTATTGGTCTAGTCTTCCCAGCCGGGACCACAAATCTCTCTTATAAGATAATCTCTTTGATCAAAGGCTTTAATCAATCATTTAGATTCTCACAACAACATAGGAAATGCCGGGTACTTGACCTGGATGAATCCCTTGACGACTGCCATTTGTTTCGCTGTACTATGATACCATACCCAACATACACGCCATATGTCTCTCTTGGAGTGCATGTGTATATCAAAGCATAGTGGATAAGACCCTTCCCAATGACATCTCAGGTCTAAGGACTAATCTCACGCTACAAAACCCAAAAACTCCATGCTCGATAGAACTAACAAGGATTCCTTGCGGGGTCGTTCAATTCCATACTTCTCTTAAGTTTGAATCTTCGTGTATGTATTGACCCATCCGGCCATTGACAATGGAACACGTCAATCTCTAATAAGAGTTACATACACGAACAAGTCTTGACGAGGCCCGTGATATCCCACGTCTCACAGCCTCTGTGACTTAGAACACGTTTTAGGATTACGGTCTTTGAGAATATTCCATAGGTATCTTGACCGCTTCCCTAACCATAATGTAATCCCTGGGATCTCTATCTATACTAGCATGAGTACTTAACAATAAAGAATCATACCATAAATAAAACATTTAAGATATTTAAAACAAGACTGTCATGATGTTTACAAATAAAATGGCTGAGCCTAAATAATGGCTCGCCGGGCACATAACACTATTAATCTCACTTTCCCTAGAGCCATTTGCCCACGTACTTAAGTCCCATCATCTCCAAATATTTTTGAAATACATTTTGACTCAGGGCCTTGGTGAAGAGGTCTGTTAAGTTTTCCTCTCTACTCAAAAATCGTCTTTTTCAACCATATCTCTGATAAGATGATATTGCCTAAGGATGTGTTTGGATATCTAGTGAGACCTAGGCTCTTTTGATAGAGCTATGGCTCCATTATTATCACAGTACATAAGTACATGATTAGTAATGGATGGAACTACTTCCAACTTATGGATGAAGTTCTGCATCCAAAAAGCTTCCTTCGCCGCTTAAGCAGTAGCTATATACTGAACTTCTGTGGTGGAGTCAGCTGTTGTCTACTACTTGGAGATTTTCCAGCTTACTGCTCCTCCATTGAGTAAAAATACATATTCTGATATCAATTTAAGATCATCTATGTCTGACTGAAAACTGGAGTCTGAATAATACCCCAGAAAGTGATTTTAAGTACTTCTCAAGTACTTTAGAATCATTTTCACGGCGATTCAGTGGTCCTCCTCTGGATTTGATTGGAAACGGCTTGTCACGCTAAGCGCATATGCCACATCCGGTATAGTACATAGCATAGCATACATAATGCTTCCTATAGCCGAGGTACAGGGTACAATTAACATTTTCTCTCTTTCCTCTGGCGTCTTAGGGGACATAGACTTAGAAAGAGAGATTCCATGTCTTGCTGGAATGGATCCTTTCTTAGAATCTTCCACATTGAATCTTTTCAATACTCGTTCTATGTACTTAGATTGGGAGAGTCCCAGCAACCTCTTTTCTCTCTCTCGGTGTATTCTCATACTAAGTACATAGGATGCTTCTCCCATATCTTTCATTGAAAATTGGGTCGATAACCAACTCTTCATTGATGCAACATTCCTACATTGTTTCCAATGAGAAGAATGTCATCAACGTAGAGTACAAAAAAGCTTATGGCTTTCCCACTAACCCTTTTGTACACACATGGTTCATAACTGTTCTTGATATAGCCGTATTCTTTTACGGCTTCATCAAATCTCAAATTCCAGCGTCGGGAAGCTTGTTTTCGACCATAAATGGATCTTTGCAGCTTGTACACATTCTGCTCCCTCCTACTGGATGTGAAACCCTCAGGCTGTTCCATATAAATTTCCTCGTCAATGTTTTCATTCAGGAAAGTTGTTTTCACATCCATATGCCAAATCTTATAATCAAGATAGGAAGATATAGCCAAAAGAATCCTAATGTACTTGTTCATCACGACAGGCCAAAAAATCTCCTCATAGTCAATTCCTTGCCTCTAAGTATAACCTTTCGCCACTAAGCGAACCTTGAAGGTGGTAATCTTTCCATCTACTTCTAACTTTTGTTTGTATACCCACTTGCAACCAATGGTCTTAATGCCCGATGGTAGGTCTACAAAGGTCCAAACCTTGTTGGAGTACATGGATTCCATTTCAGATTCCATGGCTTCAAACCATTTTCCCGAGTCCTTGTTGGACGTTCCCTCCTCATAGGACCTTGGATCTTCATCCAACTGGAGGCCCTCCTCATTGCTTTTCAGAAAGAGAGCATAATACCTCTTAGGTTGTCTCGGTATCCTTTCAGATCTTTTTTGAGGTGGAATTTGTGTACTTTCAATTTTGGTCCATTTTGCCTTTCTTCCATTGCCAATGGTGTTTGTGTTTCTTGATTTTCCTCAAGTTCTATCACTCTTTCTATATTCTCTCTGAAGAGTTGCTTCTCCAGGAACACAACGTTTCTTGAAACAATGACCATTTGTTCCAAGGTGTGATAGAAGTAGTACTCATAAGATTCCTTAGTGTAACCCACAAACCTACATAAGATAGATCAAGAATCTAGCTTATCTCCCACTAGTTGATTGACATAAGCAGCACACCCCCATATCTAAGGTACTTATACGAGGGTGATTTGTCATGCCAAATCCTATATGGTACCTTAGGAACACTCTTTGATGGCAACCTATTCAATAGGTAAGCCGCTGTTTCCAGAGCGTAACCCCAAAAGAACATTGGTAAATCCATGGACATCATTATTGATCCAACCATGTCCATCAATGTTCGATTTCTTTGCTCAGACACACGATTTAACTGTGGTGTTCCAGGCGGCATCCATTGAAAGACAATACCGTTCTCTGTCAAATGATCTAAGAACTCCCTAGATAAATATTCTCCTCCTCGATTAAATCTAAGATCCTTAACACTTTTACCAGTTTGTTTTTCTACTTCATTTCTAAATTCTTTGAACTTATCAAAAGCTTCAGACTTTTATATCATAAGATATAAATAACCATACCTAGAATAATCGTCGGTAAAGAATATGAAGTAAGAAAAGTTCCCCAATGATCTAACTTTAAGTGGTCCACACACATCTGTATGAACTAAGTCAAGTGTATCCTTGGCACGTTCCATTTGGCCTCCAAATGGTGACTTTGTCATTTTACCCTTCACACAAGATTCAAAAGTTGGTAGTTTCTCTTTTTCATCAAGCTCGAGAAAACTTGACAACTTGCGAATCTTATCCGTAGATGCATGACCAAGTCTAGCATGCCAGATTTGTGCATTGGATGTATCATCAGATTTACGCTTCCTTTGATTGTTTGTTGAATTGCCAGAGAATTAGCATGTGGATAAATATAAAAGTTGTTATACATACATGCCCTAATGATTAATTTTGAACCCAAAAATATTGAACAAAAACTATTATTTATTTTAAATGAAAAACCTTCTTTGTCCAAAATAGAAACGGGAATCAGGTTCTTAATCAATCCAGGAATATAATAAACATTCTTCAAAATAAACCTACTACTATCCTCAAGAACTAAGATGACATTTCCAACAACCTTTGCAGCGACAGATGCTCCATTAGCCGTTCTCAGGACCATGTTCTCGTCATTTAGTTATCTGCTTCTAGGCAGCACCTGCAAGTCAGTGCAAAGGTGAGTACCACAGCCAATGCCAAACACCCAAGAAGCATGGTTAATTGACAAATTAACCTCAATAATAAACACACCTTCATTGTGGCAGTTGAAAGAAGCAGGACAATCCTTGCCCAAGTGTTCCATCTCATGGGAATGAAGGCATCCACCCTTTAGCGTCTTGTCTCCAAATGGTTGCTCCGACTCATCAATAAGATCCTTGGCTAGCTTGACCTTTCCATATGTCTCAATCATGCAGTTAGACACCATAGACAATATGAAACGTCGAACATTAGCCTCATCATAGATCTGCTTTGTCCTGTACTCCAAAGTATGAGCACGAGTTGCCGGTTTGGGCTAAGATAGAACTTCCTCTTTGATTATGTAATCAAGATTCTCAGCCTAGAGATACACATCTAGAATCAGACACCAATGGGCATAATTCAAGCCACTAAACTTGTTGGTTTCAAGAATCCTTAAACCTGCACTAATGATATCTATGATATTACTGTATTTAAGCGAACAGGCGAAAAATTAGCATTCAATTCTAAGATATACACATGCAATTAGGAATTTAATATTTATATGTGTGCCCACACTATCTTTTCAAACTCCATCACCTCAATTGACAGAAAATGGGAAACATGAAAATTTCCAGTGGGCTCGAGCTGCCAAGTATCCCATACCTCATTCCACGACTTGTGAGACAATTGGCGGTAATACACGATTGGGAACGATGACCCCATCCACTCCCTTGTGGTCCTCGAGATGTTTGCCTCACATTTTATGCACGTCCCAAGAACATGATGGAATCGTACATTAGTATGTGGTTAAGTCTGACCCATCAGATTCTCATAGCATAACAGTAGCCAAGTGTCCCACGACTCATGGACGACTCCTTAGCGAGACTGAAACCCATGTGCACTTCTAATATGACCACCTTGTTATAAAGAAGGCCCAGTTACGAGATTTTACACTTAACTTGCCACCATTCCATAGCTTGTGAGACAATGATGACAAGCCTCGCGCTATTCCACTCACATCTAATGATGGAAGGCAGTGGACCTACCCCGGTATATCCATTTATGGACTTAATATTTATTTGGGAAAATGGCATTTTTAGTCCCTGAAGTGGCCAGAAAGTGTCAGAGTAGTCCCTCAAGTGAAAAAATTAACATTACCGTCCCTCAAGTCATATTTTGAGTTTCAATGTGGTCCTTCTAATCAGTTTTCGATCACTTTTGTCCGGCCAAGGTTGCAAAGCAGGGGTATGCTCGTCTTTTTATTTCAATTTAGTCCCTGAACACAACAAATTCGTGTCAATTAGGTCCCTGGTCAATATTTGAGCAAAAGAAGCGGGAAAGGGACTATGTATTTGACCAAATTCGTGTTTCCAAGCACTGGCTAGCCGTTTTGAGTGGGGATATAGCGATTATATATATCTTGAAGTATTTAACTTGAAAGATTAATTATAATTTATTGATTTGGACTAAAACTCATGTGGGAATTGTTTTTGGGGACTTAAATGATTGTTTAATTGTCCCTTCGGGATTAAGTTGCACTTAGGTGATGTTCAGTTGGGTCAATGGGACAGAAACAATCCTTCATGCAACTCGTGACTGTCTATGGGCTAAGAGATTATGGAGACAACTCGTCAAACCGCAAGATTTGGAGACTTTCTTTCAGGTGGATACCATAAGATGGTTGGAATGGAACCTCAAAAACGAAGCCGGCAGGTATGTATGGGGAGGTAATTGGGCTACCACTTTTACCGAGATAATTTTGTTTCTATGGCAGGGACGCAACGAGACAACCCATAAGGACGACATATCCACACCATGCTTGTCTATCGAATATATCCGTTTGTGGGTAGAAGAGGCGCACAAGGCGTTTAGAGATGACCCGGAGATGGCGGAGTCGGTGATTAATGTGGGATGGATCAAACCTCAAGCAGGCTGTTATAAACTGAACGTTGATGCAGCTGTTCGTGAGTGCACGTCGAAGACGATGGAAGCTGGGCTAGGTGGCCTTCTTCGAGATGAAAATGGTAGATGGATATGTGGATTTAGACGAAGACTATGTCACCTAGAAACTCTTGAAGCTGAATTATATGCAATAATAGAAGGAATGCAGATGGCATGTGATATGAATTGCAAAGATCTCATGGTTGGAACACGATCGCCTAGGGATTACGTGGCATAGGTATACGACTTCAAATCCCGGCATGTCGGGATAAGTCATTAGGGTACCCCTCCCCCTTGAAACAAATAAGTCATCACCCCTATTCATTCATTAGATTAGATGAACCTCAATTAATCATTCATTCATGAAATATTGGCCTTGGCAAGGTTGCATGGTGAAAGATATTGGCCTTTCCCTCTTCTTTTGGTCAAATGTTGACCAGGGACCTAATGGATACAATTTGTTCTGTTCAGGGACTAAAATGAAAAAAGAAACAAAAAAGACGAGCATACCCCTGCTTTGCCACCTTGGCCAGACAAAAGTGGTCGGAAACTGATCAGAAGGACCACATTGAAACTCAAAATATGACTTGAGGGACGGTAATGTTAGTTTTTTCACTTGAGGGACTACTCTGACACTTTCTGGCCACTTCAGGGACTAAAAATGCCATTTTCCCTATTTATTTAAAGGGGTTTTTCAAACAAGGTCTCACAATTTCAGTTACTTATCTTTCTTAAGTGATCATGCAAACATGCACATCATACACAACATAAGATAATAAGTAACAACATTCATAAAGCGGTAAATGTGATCTTAGTCTAGCCAATTCCCAAACACCCTGAGCCATCAAGGTGTTGACCAATCTAATATAAGGACTTGGACCCTATAACTAAGGTCTTCAAGTCTTCATATGCTCGAACGCTTCCAACTCCGTCTTCATAATTACATATAAAGAAAACCTTTCCCTCTCTATTACAAGAAAAGAAAACTTGGCACGCATGCCTTAAATTCTTACAACGACTAGTCTATGGCTTGACCCAGATTACCACATAATCACAAAAAATATGCTATCATGCAGTTCATGAATTAATATTCACCAACTTTAATTAAGGATAATCAAATTAATTAATGGATCCAATGACTTTAATTTCTAAAAACTAATTTTAGAGATCCACGTGGAAAAGTCTTACTTTTTTTCAATTAATCTAAAATACAATTTCAAAACCCCAATTTTATTTAATCTTGAAAATTAATAAAATTCTTATTTTATCAATTTCCAAAAATAAATAAAAACTCTATTTTGAAATATTCCATTTTGGGACAACCTAAAACATAAATTTTTTTAATTTGAGATTCAAAACTTAATTTTATAAAATCACAAATTAGGCTAGCATTTTAATTAAATTTCAAAAACGACCCAAGGCCTAAAACACAATTTAAACGAAACATATTTGAAAATAGGGAAAATTACAATTTGATTTCTAGGTCAAATACATAGGCTGCCGGACCCACGCAGCGCGTGTGCCATCATGGACGGTGCTGCTTCCGACAACCACTACTCATGGCATGTGCGCGCAGCGCCACTGCTGCCTGCGCAAGAGTCGCAGTAGCGATGTTGCTGTTCGTTGAGGCGCTGCTCCGACGGTGCTACCTGGAGACGGAGAATCTGAATCTCTAATTGTTTTTTTTATTCAAAAACACAAAATGCAGCCTTTCGATTTGAGATTAATTCCAATCAATAGATCAAAAAATTAAACAGGAAATCCAACAGATTCCGATATGCAATAAAACCTATTTAAAGCATATAAACGCGAAAAGAATCCGAGCCATATCAAACCTTGGATCTGATACCACTGTTGGGATTGGTACAACCCCGGAGATGTTGGTGCAGCGAAAAGTAGAAATTTTAATTAAAATCCGGCATTCCCTAAACAAGGTTAGGTAGACATGGTACCATCGGATTTAAAAACTAATCAAGGTGAGTTTTCTCGTGTTTACCTTTTGAAGAACGTAATAACAACTTTCTTTTTAAGCTTCCAGCTTCAAAATTCCCGAACTAGTTTGCCCTAGCGCCCCAAGTGTTGCACCTTTGAGATGTATCCGCATCCTAACTTGTACTCTCGATTATCTTCACCAGTGCTAGTCAAGAGAACATCAAATTTTGGCTTGTGAGAAAAGGGTAGAAATATATTTTAGTGTTCTTCATACTCAACACATGAGTTGGAAGAATAATAGTGAAAGAACTTGAAGAGAAATTAGAGAGAAAGTTTTGAAGAATTAAATCACTTGTTTATTAAAAGATCAATACAAATATATATATATATATATATATATATATATATAGTCCAGCAAAGTGGAAATACACACACATACACTCCTACTTCTCTCTCATAGAGAGAGGCGTGTGTGTGTGTATATATATATATAAATGTGTATATATGTTTCTTTCTCTCTTTTATTTTCTATTCCTTAATTAGTTGGATACCTTTCCAACTAACTAGATATTTTCATATATTTGAGATCATCTCAAATATACCATATCTTTCCAATATCTTTACTAATATATTTATAAGTTCTTTCCATATCTATTGGTCATGGTTCGATATCTAGCAACGTCGCCACGACTTCCTAGATGTTAACTTATCCAGCTTACGATCTTCATGTGAGTAAAATCCCTTCATTAGTTTCCTGCTATGGTCAAGGGTATGGCGATAGTCGAACCCTAGTAACTTAAGAAAACTATGACTGTGTTGTGACATCTAATGATCCAATCTTCCAAATCGGGACCAGCAATCCCTCTTATAAGACGACCTCTTTGATCAAAGGCTTTAATCAATCATTTAGATTCTCGCAACAACATAGGAAATGCCGGCCTTTTGAACCTGGATCACGACTGCCATCTGCTCCACTGTAGTATAAGACTATACCCAATATACACGCCAGCTGACTCTCCTGGAGTGCACGTGTATATCAAAGCATAGTGGATAACACCCTTCCCAATGACATCTCAGGTCTAAGGACTAATCTAACACTATGAAACTCAAGCACTCCCTGTTCGACAGAATCAACGAGAAATCCTTGCGGGATCGTTCAATTCCATTCTTCTCTTAAGTTTGAATCTCTGTGTATGTATTGACCCATCCGGCCATTGACAATGGAACACCTCAATCTCTAATAAGAGTTACATACACGAACAAGTCCTGACGAGGCCCGTGATATCCCACATCTCACAGCCTCTATGACTTGGAACACGTTTTAGGATTACGATTTTTGAGAGCATTCCATAGGTATCCTGACCGCTCCTCTAACCATAATGTAATCCCTGAGATCTCTATCTATACTAACATAAGTAATTAACAATTAAGTAGCATACCATAAATAAAATATTCAATATACTTAAAACAAGAATTTCATAGTGTTTACAAATAAAATGGCTGAGCCTAAATAATGACTCGCCGGGCACATAACACTATCAGTTGCTAGTTCAGGCGTTCAAAGGTAGAAGAAGGGGAGGGAAAGGAAAAAAATAGAAAAGAACTAGGATTTTATGTTTTTGTTACGCATATCTTACCCAAACATATCATATCCTACCCAAGTATAATTATTATTATATTTTTTTTATCGAAATTGAAGGGATAAAATAGTAATTTTACAGTTGCACTTCACATAAAAAACTAATTCACTTTCAGTTCGGTTGCGTGTACACCACTCTCTATTAGTTTGTAACAGAGAGGGATTTTCGTGTAGGGTTTCTAAAAACATAAGGGCGGTATTGGCTATTTCTTAAACACAGGTAGGTTTTCAGCATTTAACGACTAACACAGGGGGTAATATGTAATTTATCCTATTTGTATATGAGTGTTATTGTCTTTTTATTAGAGACAAAAATAAAATTGGAGCTCTTATAATAATTTATGGAGCTTTGATATCAATTTCCTATATTTAATTATGTTTGTATGGTAAATATTAATAACTATTTTAATTTACGTCATAATAAGAAGTTAAGAAAATAAATCAGCCAAAAATGAAATTAAATAATATGATGGGAAAAGAAAACAAATGGAGAAGAGAGATGAGAAAACGTCAAAGAAATAGTAAATGAGACTTGACAGAGAAAAGTAATAAAAACCATCTTGATATTATTTATTCAAAGTGAGGCTAATTTTGTCTTTGTACGTATATAAGAGATATCAAAGTGATTACTCTAAGACTTCAGATTTTATAAATAATTATATAGATATTATTACTCTTTTAGTGCCATATGTATTGCCATATTACCACAAACTTATTATTTGTAGGCTTTGTTTGTTTGTCAGGAAATGAAATTCAAATTAGGAATCAGATATATGGTAATCAGATTCTCAGTTATCTGATTTCATAATAGTGTTTGGTTGTGTCTAGAAAACTGAATAAGAATTTTTCTAAATGTTTAGTTCATGGACATTTCATAATAAATGAAATTTATTTGAAATTTTTAAATTAACATTATTTTTTAGATTAATTTTTTGTATACGTTGTGTTTCCCAAGCTTGTGAAATATTTATATTAAAAGAGTCAATATTTTTTTTATTAACTATGATTTTATACTCATAATTAATATATAAATGCTAACTATTAAAACAATAAAGTGGTTTGACGAAGACACGTCAAAACAATTAATGAATCCAAAATGTGAAGTACAAACAATAGATTACTATAAATATATACATACACATATATATATATTATGTAAAACAACTAAAAATTAAATAAACATATAATTGTTTATAGATCTATACACTTCATAATATATGAATACATGTTCATATATATAAATATATGTATATATATATATATATTATCATGTAAATAATATATTTATATATAAATGATATATACGTAAATTATATACAAATATACATACATATTGATTCTTATGGCATATTTAATTAAATAATATATTTATATATAAATGATATATATGTAAATTATATACAAATATACATACATATTGATTCTTAAGGCATATTCCATTATAAGATGAAATATAATAATTTCATATGCACAATATTTTTATTGCTAAAAAAAGATATAATATGAAAAGTAAAAATATTTTGCAAGATTTAATTTCAGATTTCCTGAAAAGGGAATAAGAAACCCTAAAAAAATAAGGATTTAGATTTCTTGTTTTGGGGCGCAAGATTCCTTATTTTGAGAAATCTGATTTCATTTCCATAATTTAAGTAATGTTACCAAACACAATAATCTGATACTAAGGAATCAGATTTCCAATTTGCATTCTGTTCTTGACAAACAAAAGAAGTTGTAATCTTTTGCTATTTCTTTTTGTTGTTTTTTGGGTTTAGTTTACTAGAAATATTTCATATTTTTGACATTGTTAATATTCATTTGAAAAAGAAAAGTAATAGATGATATTACATTAATTCAATCTTTATTTTTTGGGCATATATATCGTTATGAAACAAAAATCTACAAATAGGCACTGAAAGACAATTAAGAGGTGTTTTAACTTTTTTAAATATTGGCTACTAAAATTATGATAATTACTTATGGAACGAAATCCACGTTCGTGTTGCAAAAAATTTCTTAGTTCGCCATTTCCTTCATTTATTGAATAAATGACACCTTGAATGTAAGTACGTCATTAAGAGGAATAAGATTATCCTCAGGCTAATAAAATATTTTTTTTTTAATTCAAGACGAAGGAGATACTCTAAATATCTAACTCAATAAATTTGTGTTGATAGTCATAATTTTGAACCATAAAAATTCTATCTAGTTCCATAAAGGAGGGGAGGGTCATAACTTGTGACAATTTGGATTCGAACTTAGGACTTTTCAAATAAAATAGAAGATGGATACCGTTAAACTAAAAGATCTATGATAATAATATACTTCTCACACCAAAAAGCTGACGCGTTAAAGCTTTTGGAATTTTGCTTCTTTAAGAAATGAGCAACTCTCAAAACGGGTCAATAACAAATTATCATTATAACTTTCACAATTATCATAATCCATCAAATAAGATCATTTTTTTGGCAATTGGATTTTCAATTTTTTCTAAATTTGTTTATTTTTCGAATCAAGATACATTAGAGTTATGTTCATTATAAGTTGGGGAAAATATTCTAACGTGATAATGAGCGGTATTTATGAAGATGCAAAATGATACGTCGAGACACGAGTTTTCAATTACTCGCTTTTCTTAAGACAATATTGCCTCGCTCTCAGTGGTTACGGAATACGGAAATTGTCTCCCAAGATACAACGACGCGAGACGAGAATAGTACCACTACAAATTCTCGAATCTAGCGAACAAAATACTTGTTTCAAATTCTCTCAATGGACATGAAGATTAAATGCTTATCTATACACTTAATATGCACAACTATTCTTACAATATTAAAATAATATTTAAGAATATTCAAAGTACTTATATTAATACTAAGTAGTTCTTAAAATAATATTTAAGAAGTCCAAGAATATTTTAAATGCTCAATTTAGCATTTAGTATTCTACACTATTCTTAAAATATTATAATTAATATTTAAGAAACAAAAGAATTCTCAAAAATACTCAAAATAGTATTTAGGAGAAAAAGGGAGAAAAGAATATGATTATGGGATGTTTAATCTCAAAATATGGGGGTCTATTTATAGAGAATGAAGAGTTTTGGGTCAAAAGTTGCAACTTTTCGTACATTGCAGAATGGCCCAAAAGTTGTGACCTTTGGGCTAAAAGCCCCCTGAAGCACCTTTTTCATTTTAGCCCCAACAGTTGTACCTTGAGCGAAAAGCCCCCTGGCACGAGCTAGGATCCAGTGCGGGCGGGTGTACCGTGCAATTCAGCCCCTAACTTTTCAAAATTTTCAAGTTGACCCCAAAACTTTGAATCGTGATCAAATAGATCCTTTCAAATTGGTCCCTTAATTTTTCGATTTGAACATTTTAGTCCCCAAACTAAATGAACCATTTTCTATACGATCGCAGCCGTCGATCGTATGAATTTGATCATTTAATCGTGTACGTTCATATCAATCCATTGATTCCAATTAAAAATCACATTTTAAGTGACATATTTTGTTAATTAATTTCTCATTCACCCTAAATCGGAATTGAGTAATTAAATACTCAAAATTTATCTACTCGAAACGTAGATTAATTGAGTCAAAGACATTCCACTTTCAAATCTCTATTTAAATCATGCTAAAATACGATTTACTCAATCAAAATTTCCAACAATAATTCTACAATTTTGATTATAAATAATAAAAATATTTCATATTTGACTAAATACTTTTGGAGGGCTCCACAATCTTATTTTTGTGCTGTTTTTTCTTTCAAATCTAAAATGCGTATATTGGTTCATCAAATTCCAAACCAATCTTATATTAATATCTACAGTTACATTTCCTCAAATCCCATACCAATCTTTCATTAATATCTAAAGTCACAATTCCTCAACCTCCCAAAGCAATCTTACATTAGTATCTAAAGTCACAATTCTGTTATAAATAAACAAAAAATAGACTCATTTTTACCAATTTTACCCTTGCTTATATAGGATATTCATCCAAATGAGTGGATATCACATCATAATTTATTATTGATAAAACATCATCATCATGTATTATTGGTAAAACAACATAATGACTTGTATATTTTGTTCACTTTTCTTTTATGAAATATGTAGCACAGAAATTTATTAGTTTTGTGTAATTAAGAAGCATAAGTAAAAAAGATCGTGGTCGGCAGGATTCGAACCTGCGCGGGCAAAGCCCACATGATTTCTAGTCATGCCCGATAACCACTCCGGCACGACCACTGCTTTTGTTTAACGATCAAATTTCATATTAAAATTTTCTTTCGCCACTAATCATCTTTAGAACCATCTATATGAGGAGTGGTGAATGTGGATATTGTTATATCTTCTCTGATTTATTGCAGATCGTTTATACAGTAAATAGCTTTCAAAGTATCAGTCTTTGCACGTTTTGGCTTTCTTTACCTTAACGGGTATAGATTCTGTGTAAATTCATATTCAAGGTATTTTATTGAATTCTGATTTTGTATTTTACTTTTTGATATACCAAAATATTGTTATACGCCTCGTTAGGTCGTATCGCGTATGTCGTATAGGGATCAAAAGGACAGATGTATATCGTCTGAGGCAATGCTTACACAAAGGCCCCTAGTAAGATATATAATACTTATATTACACTCCAAGATCCCCGTGTTTTAATTAATCCAGGTAGGGTCGACCCATAGCCCGACCCGACGGCATTAGATCTAAATCGTCCAATGATTGCACGTGTAAGGCATCCCACAAAAGATGCCACATCTGTCAATCACTTTACAGTACAAAGTGAAAACTCTATAAATACCGTCATTTATTGAGATTCATGGACGGACAATCTGAGCAATAAATACTACGAGCCATACATCGTATTGTTCACGATAGTCTAAAGACTTGAGAGCACGATCCTATTATTGTGAATCCTATATTCATGCACAGCTGAAACGAGAAAAACAGATTCGGATTCACAATTGGATACCTTTTGGGTTTTAATAATTTTTCCATGTAAATTTCAAAAATAACATAAGAAGATGAAATCTAATTTCATCTTTTTATTAACCTTTTGATTTGATGAAAGTCTTGATCTTCCGGGTAGTAGCAATTCCAAACCTCCGCCTCTAGATATCACGCCGGAACGAGCTTCAAAAAAATAAAATTCACCACCTTTATCACCACTTTGGCCGACGGCTTATCCAAGGGGAGGAGACAAAATTTTTCTCTTCTTTCTTTGCTGTCAAGTCTAATGTGAGAGTTAAGTTTTGACTGAACTAGTGTTAGATATTTATAAGGAGTGATGGGCTTAGAATTAACTAATTTCTTGACCCCATTCAACTCTTCAAATTCGCCTAACACAAGCCTATCATCATCCTCATTAGGCTAAGTTGACTTTCAACTTAGTTCAATTATTAATTAGACCCAATATATTTTAATCCAATTAAAATACAATACTAATTAATATTCTTCCAAATTAAATAATCTAATTATTTAATAAAATGATGAGTATAATAAATAAGTCTATTTAGTTATTATAATTAATTTATTTTCATTAATCCAATTAATCAAATAAATTAATTTGCTCGTCAAACAGCAAATTAACTAATTTATGTATTTGACAAAGAAAGAATTCTCTTCGCTCAATTCCTTTTAAGCGCGACTCTCTAGGTTTGTTTTAATTGGCATTGGGAGGAAACCAAGGATGTGGGTGTCACTAAGCCAGTCACGTGGACTCACATCGAAACCCAATTGAAATGAATCGATCAATACGGACCTTTAGGTCACAGATACCATGTGAGTATAAGCCCTTCATTGTAACATCCCGATCGAGTGAGAGTCATGAAATATGTCAAACTCACAGGACTCGATGTTGTGCTTTAGGGAATCATAGTAAGACGAAATTACTGAACTACACTTATGTACTATACATAAGTTAGTTCTCTTCCTTTAGCTAAAGACTTATAATTTCATTTACCTACGATCGCACAGGACATTAACTCGTTACTACCCGAGATAGGAATTCCCTATTTGCAATCACCAAACAATTGCCACTTGTCCTTCTGAACTGTACTTTGAGGTTGATCCCACCAAAGGGTCAAATGGATCTAACTACTCTAATAACTCGTTCAGTATCACAAGTCCAACCTTCATGAATCCTCAGGTCTAAGGCTCACGCACACTACCACGACCAATAATTCAATCAATGACGATCCAAGAGTAATTACCCATGTGATTGAATTACGGCGAGCCATGTTCGAATATGTCAATTCTATTGACATATCTATGACCAAGCTCCCACCATCTAAAGTGACCGACTGACACTCCTTGCCAAAACTTGCATCATACAAGTCTTGTCTTAATGGCCACTTAAGACTCGTCGACTTGCGAATTCTATTTTAAGCAAACAAGAAACCGATACTTCTAGTGTCCATCTCCTCAGACCATTGAGGAGTAGAAACTCCCTCTTGATTACCTTGGACTTATGTGTTCAATACCTGTATTAATGTCATCAAGATTGATATGAACAAAACTATGCCTTTATTAATGATTAAGAGTTTGTACAACATAAATGTAATGCCCTAATAATCTAATTCCTCTATGGCATGGAAGGTATAATCCTAACACCTATAATATAAATACAGGATATTCTTAGATCACGAATCATCGATATTACAACTGAAATACATGAACTAGATTTAAACTTGATCCCTTTGAGGTACGTAGGCATCTTGGTCAAACCCAAGTGCAGTCTATATTCTTGAGAGTGCGTCATTTGGTTCGTATCCGAGGTCATCTTCACTTAGAGAGTGCGAGGTTTATATCCGACCTAGATCAATTGGCGCCATCTGTGGAAAACTACTTGAAGGTTGCTGAATTCAACTTTGGAGATGGAAGGAGACAATCAGAAGGAAAAGCATGTTCGTATTTGGGAGTCTTCATCTGTTGTAAGGGTCTCTTCACCACTGAGGGAAGTGGGAGATCCTAGCGAGGGAAGGATATTACTGACGAAAGGGGAGTTGGATAAGTTAATACAAGATCAGGTAGACAAGGCATTGAGCCAGATTATGGCATCAATGCCAGCAACTCCGAATGTCCAGCAGATGCATGCAACACTTCTAGCACTAAAAAGACTTTTTCAAGATCCTGAGGGAGTGACCCCGGAGCCAAAGAATAAGTGTGAGACCGTAGAAGTGGCCCATTCAGTTAAAGAGGTGGATAGTAGAGTGGATGCACGATGAGAGATTCGTCGAGGAAAATAGCATATCCATGAAGAGAGGGAGAAACCAGCCCTGTTGAAGGCGGAGATTGATGATATGTATGAGAAGGTGGACATGGTGAGTCGTAGAGTAAAGGTTCCTAGACCGAGGTTTAGATCGGTATCTGCTTCAATGGCTAGGAATTCCCCATTCTGGAGAGCAATATATCTGAGGAGCCCCCGAGTTTGTTCAAAGCTCCGCTCTTGCCTACTAACGATGGAACGGGTGGCCCGAGGCCGCATTTGACAACATTTGAGCTGTTAATGTCGCTGTATCATCAATCAAAGCAGTGAATGCGAGAGTTTTTGTGACGACATTGGTTGAGCGTGCACAAGACTGGTTCACTAGCCAGCCCCTCGGTATGATAGTGTCGTATGAGCAGTTGGTTAAAAAAGTTTTAGAGTCATTTTGCTGCAAAGAAAAAAGCCAAGAAGTCTGTATCTTCTATGTTGGGGTTCAAACCGGGTTATACGGAGAGTCTAAGAGAATTTGTGCATCATTTTAATCAAGAGGTTCTGGAGATCCTTGAGTTGACTCATGACCTTGCAGTGACTTTTCTTTTGTTGGTCTTGAAGAAATGACCGTTGGCATCTGCCTTGGCTCCGCACACGTCGAGGGATGAAGAGGAATTGATGCAGCTGGAAGAGCAGTGCATAAATGAGGAAAAAATGAATCTATCAAAAGATTCCGAAGCTGTTCAGCCCACGAACGATCAAAAAGATCATAAAAGCGATCAACAAGAAGGGTCGAGGTCGGGAAAGAACCATGAACGACCCCCCCCCCACGATATGCAAAATATGAGCAATATATGTCTAGAGGTTGTTAATGTTATGCCCTCAGATGCCATAGAAGATAGAATGTATAAGGCATATTCAACGTAATTAAATGTTATTTATAAAGGCATTTGCCTTGTTTTCTTATTGACATTTGTAAGATAAAATAAGCAACTCTAAGGCCATGACATTAAGTCGGACCTTCTACTCCGTATGGGTTAGGGAGAATATTAATAGAAGGATTCCGTACTCCTTGTCTAAATATTCGCAAGTTAATGAAAGTCTTGACAGACATCAGGAACATATAAGACTTGTATGGTATAAGCTTTGATATAGAAGTGCTAGTCAAACACAAGTGGGAGATTGTTAGAATAGTGCCCTGCGAGCCAATCCTATATAGGCTTTGTTTATCTATTCTTGTAGTAAACAATTTCGTTTTACATTATATTAATGAAAGGCCTTTCTTCATCTTATGTTTATTTTGTTATAACTGTATGATGAAGTCCCTAGAAATCACACATAACCATGGGACTTGATATCTCATTGGATGAATATCATAAAACAAGTCTCTAAGGCTGTGATTTTTAAATACCATCCAAGTCATAGAATTATGAAGATGAGACATTGATAATTCGGATAGACTTGCGCCTATGATGCACACTCTTAATTAGAGAATGTCTCGTTTTATAGACATTAATGTAGTTGGCACAAATGCACATACGCGGGTGTTTGTTGAGAACAAGTTCACTGATTTCCCTGACTGAAACTTCCTAAATTAGAATTATTTCTATATATGTCGAATTAGGAGTTTCTTAATCACGATAGTGCAAGATTAATTCTTTGACTTGATTCATTACAGTAATCTTGTATATTGACTCACTGCACTTTGACACCTGTGCCAGTTCTTTTACAAGGACACATATGGACTGGTGATCGGGTGTAGTGACTCGTATATGGAGGTTGGTGTTGACAACAAAGGATCCATCACTTGTCTAGATGAACAAGTGAATTTCCTATAATATTCTAAGTGATTTGACTAAGTTAGTCATTGGCCAAGGCAAGTAATTAATTAATTAATTAAGAAATGATTTTCTTGAATTAATTAATCACTAGTCAAACACACTTGAATTATTAAGATTGAATTTACAAGGATCTCGACCAATAAGATTTCCCGATTCTTAATTCAATTGGGAAATTAGTTGATGGAAGAATCTCACTTGCATGGAATGCGCGATTGGAAAGGTTCACTTTGAATCACCTACATCTAGGTCTTCAAGATAAGTAGCTAGAAACTTTTCTTTGATTTATGGGTATCTTATATTTAATAAAGATTAAATAATAAGATGGTTAATTAAAAGTGTTTAATTAATCGAGATAATTTAATTATCCAAATAAAATCATAAAGGTTATGAACTCAATACTAGTATGTTGGTGAACCTAAAGGGTCACACACAATACTCGGACAAATCCATTTCTTAGCTAAGGAAATTTAATTCAAAGTAGTTGAGTCAATATATTAATTAATTAAGACTTTTATTTATTCAAGTGTTGGATAAATAAATTAATTAAGTTGATTAGATCAATTTAATTAAACTTAAGTCTAGAAAGCATTTAATTAATTGAAAGTGACTTTTAATTAATCTAGTGTGGTGGATTAATTATTAAAAGGCTATTTTATTAAGCCTTGGTCGAAAATTTGGTGGAGAAAAAATTAATTAAAGAGTTTAATTAAATTTCTCTTAGAAGGAAATAAGATTTCTTAGAGAGAAAGAAAACTAATTAAAATAGAAGTGTTCTATTTAAGAATTAATTAGTCTTCTATTTCTACATGGAAACCCTGTAATGTAGAAGAGTTCTATATGGGAAAGAATTGCAAGAACCTAGTTCTATAAATAGGACTAGGATGGAACGAAAATAAGATGATGATTTTTGAAGCCAAAATTTTTGTTCCTCTAGCATAGAAAATCGTTTCTCTCTCTCCACATACAAGTTCTTGAGTACTTGATTATTCATCAAGATCTTGAATTCAAGAACTCTTCCAAAATACTTAGAGAAGTAATTTTTGCTTTCACCTTAATCCCATACACTATTCCTTACAGTTAGAATAAACGTTTATAGATCAACCTAGCTAAAGATTATAAACGAGTGGGTATCCGGGGTGTGGATCAACTTTAGAGGAGAAACACTTGGGTCTCTGAAGTGAATCAAGAATCCGATCAAAGGCGGTTTTGGTGGAGGAATTCAAAATCTTCATTAAAGGGAAAGACGAAGGAGTTTATTCAAGGAACGAGGAGTAAGCTAGGGAGCTTACGTTAAGGACGATGGAACTTTTCAATTTTTGCAAAAAATCGAATAAGGTAAGCTCTTCTTTATTTAAGTTTTAACTAACTAGTGTAGGGATGCGCAAGCCTGTGATACGTGATAAGTCCGTAGGATTAATAAACTCGCATGTTTAAATCCTAGAAACTAAAATTTTAATTTTTCGTTGTGCTTAGTTGGGCTATATGTATATTTCCCAACAGTGGTATCAGAGCCTAAGGCTCGCGCATCGTTATACATGATCCATTTAATTTTAATCGTTACATGTGATGCACGTTTAAAATTATTAAATTCATGAATTTAATTGATTTGGGGATTTTCATAAACACTTTTTATTTCCAATTTTCATGGCTTGTACATGCATGTGCATGGGAAATTCCTTTGCAATTTGGAATTGAAAGTGTAGGTAACTCATCGGGTGATACTATGGTGGACCGAGACCACTGGTCCCGGTCCACAAATCACCATTGGATCCCCCACTAGGGGGGCAATTACTAAATTACCCCCCGATCCAATGGTGATTTGTGGAACGGGACCAATGGTCTCGGTCGACCATAGAATTTCACGTAACTCATCCATGTAGCACAATCAAGTACGTGTGTGTGTGTGCACGTGTGACGTATGGAGATTGATAGAAATATCTTTGGTTGTGTAATTTGGAATTGCATGGCAACATTCAATTCGTGCATGCAACATACACATAATTATTGTGTTTCAATAGATGGGGTTTTTTTTCATTGGATGGTTGAAAACCTATCCGCATCATGTAAGAAGAATTAGAATAGGATTCTATTTCATTATTTGGTGTGCAGCAGAATGGTTTTGGAACCTTTTTATTTTATTTTTCGGTCAATGCATTAATTGAAGGGTTTGACCGAAAGGTGATTATTTGAGGCAGCCATGTTTTTTATGCGATAGGAGAATAGCTTTGGAATCTATACATGATTGTGTAAAGTAACGAGTCACCGACCCATTTTCGTACGTCAAATTTTTCTAAAATTTAATTTTATTGAAAAGGAGTTTTAAATTGTTTAATTTTGGAAAAATCAAGTTTTATTGAGAAACCCCGAATTGATTTAATTTATGAGGAATATTTCGTAAATTAAGAATTTACATATATTTTCATGAATTGATATGTATGATGGAATTTTAAGGCCATTAGGATTGTACAAGCATGTTTACTTTCCGTTTTTTATATTTTTATTCGCCTTGCCGGCATTCGATCCTTGATGGCTCTAGATAGGATCGATTTAGATATGACCTAAAATATCCATGTTATATTTTATGTATGAGATGCATGATTTTATAAGATATGCATGATTTATGTATGAAATGCATGATTCTATGTATGAGATGCATGCTTGTATAAGATACATATTTTTAAGATTATGCTTATGATATGGCTTATTTCCTTTCATGTATTGTTGGGCATGTTTAGGATAGATACTTACATAAGATAATCGAAGCGATGAAACCTTTTCATAATATACTAAAAATCCCTTACTTCTTTGATAAGTTTATAAAATCTTAATGATTTAATTTTAAGTTAATATGGGATAAAATTAAACGGGGTTTGATATTCCATGCCTGCCATCAAAAGTAATAGCATGTCGGTGCTACTTATGTAGATTAGTCGACCATTGCAAGTGGGACTTTCTATAATGAGAAAGCCGTTACTAAGCATAGAGATGCACATGTGTAATTTATCCTCTAAGTTGACCATTGCAAGTGGAACTTTTTGGGTGGATTATTTACATGTAGGTTTGATGGGTCTAACTTAACATAGGAGTAACATGGGGGCGCATAAAATTGAGGTTCATGTGAAACATGAGGTAAAATAATTGAGGGTTACATGGAAATGTAATTGACAAGTGTTGTCTACCTTTTTAATTATTATGTATGTGTCCATAAAATTGAGGTATGTAATAATTAAATTGGACTTCAAACTCACTAAGAAAAATTATTTTTCTCGAATTCTTTAATGAGGGTTATTGAATTTGAATTAAATAGTGGGAGGTAATTTATGATTAAAAGACCTTAAAATCATATCTACACATAATGGATTAAACATCCTCTTAATCTCCGTTTCGCTTTAATTTGTAGATAACTAGATATCTAAGATGGCTAAGAACCCGCTTTCCACAATTCTCAACACAAACAAACTCACTGGACCCAACTATTCTGATTGTCTTAGAAACCTTAAGATAGTGCTCAACTCTGAGAATAGAGCCTATGTCTTGACTGATGCACCTCTCCCTACTCTGCCCGAGGGTGCTAAGGAGGAGGAAATCGAAACCCATAAGAAATGGTTAAACGATGACCTCCAAGCAAGGTGTACGATACTTGCATCAATGTCGAATGAGTTGCAAAAGAAACACGAAAATATGGCAAGTGCTGCTAATATTTTCAAACACTTACAAGAGTTGTATGGTGAAAAGTCTAGGAGGGAAAGGTACTTAGTGTCTAAAGAGCTTTTCAGAACTCGTATGACCGAGGGGTCAAATGTCCAAGAACATGTGCTTAAGATGATTGGGCTCATTGAGAAGCTCACAAGTCTTGACATTTTCTTAGACAATGAACTCTCAGTGGACTTAGTACTTCAATCCTTGCCTAGCTCATTCGACCAATTTGTGGTCAACTTTAACATGAACAGTCTAGAGGCAACCTTGCTTGACTTGTTAAGCATGTTAAGAACTGCAGAAGCCACCATCAAGAAGGACAAGCTAGTCCTACTTGTGAGTTCTGCCCATTCTAAGGCTAAGAAGCCAAAGAAAGGGAAAGGGAAGAGTTCCAAAAAGAACAAGAAGCTAAAAGCTAAAGGTGGGGTCAATAAGGTTAAAGCTGATAAAGATAAGGGTGAGTGTTTCCACTGCGGTAAACCAGGGCATTGGAAAAGGAACTGCAAGAAGTACCTTGTGACCCTAGGTGTGACCAAGGGTATGTTTTATGTTGAAGTTAACTTATCTGTTAATGATACTTCTTGGGTATTAGATACCGGTTGTGCATCACATCTTTGCAATAATTTGCAGGCGATGACAAGAAATAGGTTGCTAGGAAAGGATGAGATCGTTCTGAGACTTGGAAATGAAGCAAAAGTTGCTGCCACAGCGATAGGGACGGTCAACCTGGCATTAGGCGACGACATTAGAATAGTTTTAAATGATTGTCTTTATGTTTCTAGTATAATAAAGAACATTATCTCCATCCCTGTTTTAGATGGAGAGGGTTTTGAGTTTTTAATAAAAGATGGAAAGTGTTCCATTGTTAAAAATTGTTCTTTACTTTTTACTAGTACTTTGACGAATTGTTTATACACTGTTCAACCAATTAATATTGTCTTTCACATTCAACATAGTAACAAAAGAAAACAAGATAACTTAAATAGTACACTAATGTGGCATGCTAGACTAGGAGATATTTCCAAAGAAAGAATGCACAAATTGGCAAAGGAAGGTGTACTCGACCTTAAGGAAGAGGAAACCATGCTTACTTGTGAATCTTGTCTTAAAGGAAAAATTACTAAGTCGCCATTTGTAGGACAAGTGGAACGTGCCACTCATCCTTGAGATTTGATCCACTCGGATGTTTGTGGTCCTTTTAGTATAAGTACTAAAGGATGGTGTACTTACTTCATTACTTTTATCGATGATTATTCACGGTACGGATATGTGTACCTTATGAAACACAAATCTGAAGCTTTTGAAAAGTTCAAAGAGTTTAGGAATGAAGGAGAAAAACAACTAAGTCATAGTATTAAGACACTTCGATTTGATCGGGGAGGAGAATACTTAAGTGGTGAATTCCTTAGTTATCTTAAAGAGAATGGGATTCTCTCTTAATGGACTCCGCCTGGAACACTACAATTGAATGGGGTGCCTGAGCGAAGGAATAGGACTTTATTGGATATGGTCCATTCCATGATGAGTTTCACTGAAATTCCTCCATCTTTCTGGGGTTATGCCTTAGAAACTGCGGCTTATCTATTAAATAGATTGCCTTCCAAATCAGTGCCAAAATTGCCTTATGAGTTATGGCGAGGTAAACCGGCCTCATACAAACATCTTCGAGTATGGGGTTGTTCAGCCTATGTGAAAAGGCTAGTGGGAGATTAGTTAGAGTCTAAGTCTAGCTTATGTAAATTTGTAGGGAACCCTAAAGAAACTGCGGGGTACTACTTCTATGATCCATCAGAACAAAAGGTGCTTATTTCCAGGAATGCCATCTTCTTAGAGAAGGAGTTTCTATTAGATAGAAAGGGCGATATCATAGAACTTGAAAAAGTTCAAGAACCACAAATTATCTCACAAACTTTGGAAACACAAACACAAGAAAATACTGAAATATCTAACACACAACCTCCGAGAAGATCCGAAAGGATCCGAGAACCACTTGAGAGGTATGGTCTATTACTAGATAGTTATAAGGAGGAGCTTCAAGTGGATGAAGATCCAAGAAGCTACAACGAAGCAATTTGTGATATTGATTCGGGGAAGTGGCAAAGTGCCATGGAATCTGAAATGGACTCCATCTACTCCAACAAGGTATGGACCTTGGTATAGTACCCATTGGTTGTAAGTGGATCTATAAGCGAAAACTTGGAGAAAATGGAGAGATAGTGACCTATAAAGCTAGGCTAGTGGCAAAAGGTTACACTCAAAGAGAGGGTATCGACTATGAAGAAACTTTTTCGCAAGTAGTAATGCTTAAATCCATTATGATTTTGCTTGCAATATCTGTTCATTATGATTATGAAATATGGCAGATGGATGTGAAAACCGCCTTCCTCAATGGAAACATAGATGAAGAGATTTACATGAAACAACCAGAAGGTTTCATATCCAGTGGGAGTGAGCAAAAGGTTTGGAAACTCCAAAAGTCCATTTATGGACTAAAGCAAGCATCTCGAAGTTGGCACATCTGTTTTGATGAAACTATAAGGATGTATGGTTTTGTTAAAAACGAAGATGAACCATGTGTGTACAAGAAAGTCAGTGGGAGTGCAGTGACATTCTTAGTACTTTACGTTGATGATATTCTACTCATTGGGAATGAAGCAATAGACTAAAGTATGGTTATCCATCAAATTCTCCATGAAAGACTTAGGAGATGCATCCTACATCCTAGGAATGAAAATCTATAGAGATAGATCAAGAAAGATGATAGGATTGTCTCAGTCAATGTACATAGACAAAATGCTAAAGAGGTTTAGTATGGAGGAATCAAAGAAAGGATTCCTACCTATGAGTCATGGGATACGGTATTCTCGATCCATGTGTCCTTCGATACCCCAGAAACGAGATAGGATAGCTCGCATACCATATGCTTCTACCATAGGAAGTATTATGAATGCAATATTATGTACATGGCCTGATGTGGCTCATGCATTAAGTATAGTGAGTCGTTTTCAGTCCGACCCAGATGAGTTACACTGGGTAGCCGTGAAAACAATCCTCAAGTACTTGAGAAGGACTAAGGATTTGTTTTTGATATACGGCGGTGGAGAATTGAAACTAGAAGGGTTCGCTGACTCTAGTTTCCAATCTGAGGTGAATGATTTGAAATCAATGTCGGGGTTTGTATTCACCCTCAATGGTGGAGCAGTAAGTTGGAAGAGTTCCAAACAGAAAACTACTGCGGATTCCACAACCAAGGCTGAATACATGGCTACATCTGATGCAGCAAAGGAAGTTGTTTGGATAAGAAACTTCATCCAAGGGTTGGGTGCAGTCCCTAGCATTGTCGATCCAATACCTCTGTACTGTGACAATAATGACACCATTGCTCAAGCAAAGGAGCCGAGGTCTAATCAAAGATCCAAACACATAGAGAAATGATACCATGTGATCTGGGAGATCATTGGTAAAGTCGACTGCTAGTGGAAAGAGTCGAATCAACGGAGAACATAGCGGATCCACTAACTAAGCCCTTGTCTCGTAATGTACCAGAAGGACATCTTGAGAAAATGGGTCTTAGATACCAAGGAAATTGGCTCTAGTGTAAGTGGGAGATTGTTAGAATACTGCCCTGCGAGCCAATCCTATATAGGCTTTATTTATCTATTCTTGTAGTAAACAATTTTGTTTTACATTATATTAATAAAAGACATTTCTTCATCTTATGTTTATTTTGTTATAACTGTATGATGAAGTCCCTAAAAATCACACATAGCTATGAGACTTGATATCTCATTGGATGGATATCATAAAACAAGTCTCTAAGGCTGTGATTTCTAAATACCATCCAAGTCATAGAATTATCAAGATGGGACATTGATAATTTGGATAGACTTGTGCCTATGATGCACACTCTTAATTAGAGAATGTCTCGTTTTATAGACATTAGTGTAGTTGACACAAATGCACATACACGGGTGTTTGTTGAGAACAAGTTCACTGATTACCCTGACTGAAACTTCCTAAATTAGAATTATTTCTATATATGTCGAATTAGGAGTTTCTTAATCACGATAGTGCAAGATTAATTCTTTGACTTGAGTCATCACAGTAGTCTTGTATATTGACTCATTGCACTTTGACTTCTGTGCCAGTTCTTTTACAAGGACACATATGGACTGGTGATTGGGTGTAGTGACTCGTATATGGTGGTTGGTGTAGACAACAAAGGATCCATCACTTGTCTAAATGAACAATTGAATTTCCTATAATATTCTAAGTGATTTGACAAAGTTAGTCCTTGGCCAAGGCAAGTAAGTAATTAATTAAGAAATGAGTTTCTTGAATTAATTAATCACTAGTCAAACACACTTGAATTATTAAGATTGAATTTACAAGGATCTCGACCCATAAGATTCCTCAATTCTTAATTCAATTGGGAAATTAGTTGATGGAAGAATCTCACTTGCATGGAATGTGCGATTGGAAAGGTTTACTTTGAATCGCCTACATCTAGGTGTTCAAGATAAGTAGCTAGAAACTTTTCTTTGATTTATGGGTATCTTATATTTAATGAAGATTAAATAATAAGATGGTTAATTAAAAGTGTTTAATTAATTGAAACTATTTAATTGTCCAAATTAAATCATAAAGGTTATGAACTCATTACTAGTATGTTGGTGAACCTAAAAGGTCACACACAATACTCTGACAAATCCATTTCTTAGCTAAGGAAAGTTAATTCAAAGTAGTAGACTTAATATATTAATTAAATTAAGACTTTTATTTATTCAAGTGTTGGATAAATAAATTAATTAAGTTGATAAGATCAATTTAATTAAACTTAAGTCTAGAAAGCATTTAATTAATTGAAAGTGACTTTTAATTAATCTAGTATGGTGGATTAATTATTAAAAGGCTATTTTATTAAGCCTTGGTAAAAATTTGGTGGAGAAAAAATTAATTAAAGAGTTTAATTAAATTTCTTCTAGAAGGAAATAAGATTTCTTAAAGAGAAAGAAAACTAATTAAAATAGAAGAGTGTTATTTGAGAATTAATTAGTCTTCTATTCCTACATAGAAAATATTTAATGTAGAAGAGTTCTACATGGGAAAGAATTGCAAGAACTTAGTTCTATAAATAGGACTAGTATGGAACGAAAATAAGATGATGACTTGTGAAGCCAAAATTTTTGTTCCTCTAGCATAGAAAATTGTTTCTCTCTCTCCACATACAAGTTCTTGAGTCTTGATTATTCATCAAGATCTTGAATTCAAGAACTCTTCCAAAATACTTAGAGAAGTAATTTTTGCTTTCACTTTAATCCCATACACTATTCCTTAGAGTTAGAATAAACGTTTGTAGATCAACCTAGCTAAAGATTATAAACGAGTGGGTATCCGGGGTGTGAATCAATTTTAGAGAAGAAACACTTGGGTCTCTGAAGTGAATCAAGAATTCGATCAAAGGCGGTTTGGGTAGAGGAATTCAAAATCTTCATCAAAGGGAAAAAGACGAAGGAGTTGATTCAAGGAACGAGGAGTAAGCTAGGGAGCTTACGTTAAGGAAGAAGAAACTTTTCGGTTTTTTGCGAAAAATCGAATAAGGTAAGATCTTCTTTATTTAAGTTTTAAATAACTAGTGTAGCGATGCGCAAACCTATGATACGTGATAAGCTCGTAAGATTAATAAGCTCGCATGTTTAAATCCTAAAAACTAAAATTTTAATTTTTCGCTGTACGTAGTCGAGCTATATGTATATTTCCCAACAGTGATGGTGGAAGATTAAGACTGTAGGCATATCAGTGGAACTGATATGCTCGAATACAACTCGCATCGGTTCTGTCACATAGGTTTTCACTCTGTGACTGTCACTGACAGAACTGATTATGCGTAATAGGTATAAGTGAACTTTTGACCTGAAGCATCAGGCTGAAGATGCACTTGTGACGACAAGTCTTTCACTAAAGTAGTTAGATCCAATTCACCCGTTGGTAGGGTCGACCTCGAAATGCGGCTTGATGGGCAAGTGGTAGTCTTAGCTGATATCTAATATAGGATTTGTTCTCTCATAAGTGAATGAGAAAGTACCCTATGTGATTATAGATAAATAGAGATCAAAGTCTTTGACCAAAGCAAAAGAGACGATTGTGCGAGGTACTAAATCGATCTCAATGATCTCGTATTATTATAATTAATACATATGGTCAAGTCCAGTGAGTTTGACATAACCATGACTCTCACTTGGCTGGGGCACGTGAACAAAGGGTTTATACCTATACGGTATTTATGATTGGAAGGTTGTGGAATGATCCAATCATTCGTTTTTCGTTTGGGCTTTGAAGTGGGCCACGTGACTGGCTAAGTGTTACCCACTTCCTTTGGATTCCTCTCATTGCCAAACGAAACGAACCTAAAGAGTCACGCTAGGATTGATAAAGAAAAATGAAAAGGATTTTCTTTTTTATTCTGGAAGATTTAATTTATTGGATAAATTAAATAATTAATTGATTACCATTGGATGAAATAATTAATTATAAAGATAAGATTAATTATTAATTAATTTCTTATGAAAATAAATTAATGAATTAATTTATCTAATTAATTTGGATAATTAATTAATTAATTTGACAGAATAAATTATTGATTAAATAGATAATTAATTAAAACAAAAGGAATCCCGGTTCTAGATGGGGCGTCCAAGTCTAGGATAAGTTGGGCATCAATTTGGATGCCCAACGAGGTCTCATTTTGTTTGTCTTGGTCAATAAGTCAAGTGATTATAAAAGAACTCCTTGATCTAAACAAGACATATGAAATTATATTTCTCCTAGAAAGAAAAGGAAAAAACTTCTTCCTCTCTCTTAGATACACTAGCCATCGGCCTCCAAGATAAAATTCAAGAAGAGTAGATCACACGTGGATTGAAGGATTTGAGACTTCAACAATTCGAAACTTAGAGGAGGAATTGGCTTCTCCTACCACTTCTCGTCAATGGGTAAGTCGCTATTCATTTTCGCGATTAATTCATTCATATATGCAATCAGAGAATTCGCTTTGGTTTTATTAATTAAGCTTCCGTTGCGTTTATTTGATTTTTCTAAAAACCCAACAATGGTATCATAGCCAATCTCTGATTTGCATATTTGATTATTTTTATGTGATTTTTGATATGCATATTATGTGTTTTTGAAGCATGCAATTATGTATTCTTAAATCTGCGTTTTTTTTAATGATTTTTGGCTTAGATTTTGATTTTTATTGTTTATTATAAATCTCGGTAATTTATAATATGAGAAAAAATCAAGAAACGAGGAAAAACGGGGCTAGAAAGCCCCGAATACTGCGCGCACAGCGTGTGTTTTGACACATGACCCGCTGAATCGGGTCTTAGATCCGGGTCTAAAAACGGGCTGTGGTTTTGGGTTAAAATTGGTATTTAGATTTTGGGTCAATTTAATTATCCGGGTGGGTCAAAAGGATGATGACCTGGAATAATTCAAATTAAGCCCAATTGGAAAATTACTCATTTTCAATTTATTAATTAGTTTGGGCTTAATTTAATTAACTCCAAATGGGCCAATGGGTTGGTGATTTGGATTTAAATTAAAACTAGCCCAATAGAAATTAATAACGCGTGCACGTTTTTTCTAATTAATTAATTTTGGGCCCAATTAAATTAAATCCAAGTGGACCAAAAGGATGGTGACTTGGGTTTGATGAAATTGAGCCCAATAAGATTAATTGAAATAAAATATTTAATTAGAATAATTAATTATTTTTCTTAGAGATTAATAATTAATTTATGGATTAAATATTATTAATTTTTCCTCAACTTGGAAATTACTTAAATATTTGAATAAGGAATATAAATTATTTTTCTTGAATGATTAATAATTAATTCTTTAATCAAATAAAAGTTTCTCCAATTGATGATGGCCTTAAATCCTAATAAAATAGAATTTCATATTTTATGTATTCATTTTTAGTAGGACTAATATTATTTTAATTAAAGTCAGATATACTTAATTTATAATTTTGTATATCTAAGTCATCTAGTAGGACTAGAATGATTTTAATTGAAATAAAGAATGTATAAAAGTTGGGAATTTTATAAAAGATTTTTTAGTTGGACTAAAATTTTAAATAATCAACATAATTTTTTTATATTGCGAGCATATATTAAATGTTGTGAGCATGTATTAATTGATGCGAGCATGTCTTATGTGATGGAGACACCGATCATGGACTTAGGTTATATTCGATTTTCCTTTTCTTTTTATGGGTTGTAAACTGGAATTTTAGGCTATTTATTGCTTTCTTAGAATTAATGTATAGGTTGTTTTAAAGTATAGTAATAAAATAGTTCAAAATTGGTAGAGACAAGAATCCCATGAAGTTTAGTTAAGTTTTTCGTTTTTTCTTTTCTTTGTGATGGCCCATTGGCTCAGGCTCTCTAGAAAAAGTCCATGAGCGAGTGTGATGGATTTATTTATTTAATTCCATGAATGTTTATATTGATAGGCATGATTATTAGTAGTATATAATACATGTTCAATATATGATAATTGCGTTATATAAATTGATTAATGTGCAAAGTGAGACCAAACATTTGACAATTTAAATTCTCCCAAAATAAATAATACCGAGTTAGTAAAGGATGTGTGACATCCTCGCCCTCCACTAAACTTATTAAAATTAAAATTACTACAAATGTGTAATGCTTTTCAGTTATAGGGGTTATGCATTTGGAAATAATTTGAAATTTTATTAAGTGCATGAAATGCCTTAATCGAAGCATATTTCACCCCAGAAACCGGTTAGGTTGCAAGGTGAAATTCAAATGTTAGATTAAAGGAGTTGGTGGGAATGAACTCGGGTAGTTCACGAGCTTAGAAATCGGTTAGGTTGCGGCTTGGTGAACTATGGGCAAAGATATCGAAACATTTATTGGATAAATTGATGTTGGACATCACTTCAAATAATTAATGGGCCAGAAATCGGTTAGGTTGCAACCCATCTAGTTAATTGGGGACCTCAATACGCGTTGTGGAATCGATGCCAATGATGATTCCCGATTTTCACATGGGAGTGTGGGATTCGAAAATGCAGTGGGAGCTAAGATAAATTTTAAGTCCTTAATTTTTCTTGGTTAAGTCAAATACAAGTAATCTAATTGATCTAGTTTATTTCTGCAGTTATGTTTTTGTTTATCTCTCTCAAATATGACAAACCCACTTTCAATTCTACTAAAAAAGAATACCCTTACTGGACCTAATTATGTGGACTGGCTTATAATTTGAGGATTGTCCTCAATATGGAATCTCTGGGATACGTCTTGGAGGCTGATATCTCGTCGGCTCCAGCTAGAACATGTGCTAGTGAGGAAGAGGTCCAAGCCCATGAAAAATGGGTCAAGGAGAACTTCCGAGTGAGAGGATACATGCTGGGATCTATGACCAATGAACTTCAAAGGTCACATGATAAGATGCCTACTGCAAGCGCTATCCTAGCTCACTTGGTGGAGCTCTACGGTGAGCATAGTCGAATTGCACGATATGAGATTTCAAAAGAGCTCTTCGGAGCCAAGATGAAAGAAGGTGAGAAGGTTGGTGATCATGTCCTCAAAATGATATTAAGGATTGAGAAATTAGAAGCTCTCGACTTCACCATGAACGCCACCCTTCAAACTGACTTAATCTTGTAGTCTTTTCCTAATGCCTTCTCCTAATTTGTGGTTAACTTTAACTGCAACGAGATAGAGTGCAATTTGGCTGGGCTAATGAACAAGTTGGTTACTGCACAATCTCAAATGAAACCAAAGGGAAAGGAAACTTCCTTGGTCATCTCTTCTGGACCTAAATATTCTAAGTCTAAGAAGAAGAAAAACAAAAAGCAGGCTGGCGAGTTAGGAGTAAAAGGGGGTGTTCAAAAGGGTAAGGGAAAGGCCCAAGGGTTTTATAAGAGCAAAGGGCCTAAGAAAAAGAACAGATGTCTCGAGTGCGGCGAGCTTGGCCACTGGAAGAGGAACTGTCCTAAATTACGCAAAGGCACAAAAGGTATGGAACTAATTGTTTTATGACCGTTTTTTCTACTTCATGCATTCTGGACTCAGGGGAAAGTGCCCATGTGTATTGTTTGGATCAGGATTTGCAGTGAAGTAGAAAGCTGGGCCGAGAAGAAGTGATGATCAAAGTAGGCAGCAGGGAAAGCATCGCAGCTACTTACTTCTTTGATTTTGAATTCTAGACATTTATTGTTTTTAAATGATGTTTTAGTTTTGCCCAAGGTCTTAGGAACATTGTTTCCATTCCAATATTTGTTAAGATTGGTTATACATTCCGTTTTTCTAAATTGAATTGCAACATTTATTATGGAAATAAAATAGTTGGCAATGCATCTTTAGTTAATGGTTTGTATTATTTAAATGTCTTTAGTTCATCTGATGTGACTGTTGTAACACATAAACGTGGTAGGCAAGAAGCTAACTTAAGACTCAAGTGGCATCTTAGAATAGGCTATGCTGGAGAGCATAAGATCCAAAAAATGGAAAAAGATGGGTTTTTAAGCTCACTAGGGTTGGATCCCTATCCAACATGTGAATCATGTCTCTTAGGTAAGATGGCTAGATCTCCCTTCATCGGGACTTTTGAAAGAGTTACTCAAGTCTTAGGATTAGTGCATACTGATGTTTACAGACCATTTGGAGAAATGGCTGGTGGAGGTTTCTACTACTTCATCACCTTCACAGATGATCATTCAAGACATGGTCTAGTATATCTGATGAAGCAAAAGTTTGAATCTTTTGAAAGGTTTAAAGAATTCAAAGCTTTAGTAGAGAATCAAACTGGGTAAAATATAAAAACTCTACGACCAGATCGTGGAGGAAAATATATGAGCGCCAAGTTTGATGAATTCCTTAGAGAATAAGGAATAATGTTACAACTAACACCACCAGCGATTTCTCAACTAAATGGATTTGCCGAGCATAGGAACCGAACACTGTTAGACATGGTACATTCCATGCTTAGTTACACTGATTTACCCATTTCATTCTGGGGACATACGCTCCTTACTACTACTTATATATTGAACAGATGTCCCTCCAAATTCGTTCCTAAAACTCCGCATGAGATGTGAAATAATAGGAAACCAAGTCTTAACCACATTAAGATTTGGGGATGTCCCGTTTATGTTAAGAAGACTAAAGTGGAGAAATTGGAGACAAGATCCCTCATAGGATGTTTCATTGGTTATCCTGAAGATTCCATGGGATTCTTCTTTTACCTACATAATGATCAAAGAATCATTGTGGCCCTACAAGCCCACATCCTTGAAGATGAACTCATCTTAGAAGGGGGCAAAGGTACAAAGATTGTTCTAGAAGAACAAAATAAAACTCCCTCTTAGACATCTGTCCAAGAACCAAGGCCTGACCTAATAGTAGCACAACCACCACGTAAATCTGGTAGAATACCACATGAACCTAAGAGGTATGGGTATCTACTGCAGGGGGAGCCAGAGCTTCACACTGTAGTACAAGAAAGTCATGAAGATGGTTCTTGTACCTATGATCAAGCGATGGTGGATGTTGATGCTTCAATATGGTGAGAAGCAATGGAAAGAGAGGACTCTATGCAATCGAACCTAGTCTGGACTTTGGTAGATCGTCCTGAAGGTATCAAACCTATAGGATGTAAGTGGATTTACAAAAAAAAGATAGGTAGCGATGGCAAGGTTGACACCTTTAAAGCTAGACTTGTAGCAAAAGGCTATAGTCAAAGAGAAGGAATTGACTATCAAGAAACCTTTTCGCCCATGGCCATGATAAAGTCCATCCGAATACTGTTATCAATTGTTGCATACTTAGATTATGAGATATGGCAGATGGCTGTCAAAACGGCTTTTCTAAATAGATTCCTAGAAGAGGACATCTATATGGAACAGCCAAAAGGTTTTGTATCCGAGACCGATATCCATTAAGTATGTAAACTTGAGAGGTCCATATATGGTCTCAAGCAAGCATATAAAAGTTGGAATCTTTGTTTTGATGAAGTAGTAAAGGGATATGGCTTCATGAAGAATGAAAATGAACCTTGTGTCTACAAGAAGACTAGTGGGAGCAAGATCTCGTTCTTAGTACTATATGTGGATGACATTCTACTTATAGGAAATGACGTGGGAATGCTCACCACTGTCAAGAAATGGCTTTCGAGTACTTTTCCATGAAACTTGGGAGAAGCGACATACATTCTAGGAATTTCTATCTATAGAGATAGAACGAATAGAATGATAGGTCTTTCCTAAACTCTCTACTTAGAAAAGGTCCTAAATAGATTTAGGATGGACAATTCTAAGAAAAGATTTCTTCCCATGAGACATGGAGTACACTTATCTAAATCTATGTGTCCTCAAAGCGAGGAAGATAGAAACGAGATGAGTAATGTACCCTACGCTTCTGCAGTTGGTAACCTGATGGATGCAATGTTGTGTACAAGACCTGACATTGCCTATGTTGTAAGCGTGGTGAGTCGATTTCAGGCAAACTCGGGAAAAGAAGATTGGATAGCTGTGAAGAATATCCTAAAGTATCTCAAATGAACTATGGATATGATTTTCATATATGGAGGTGGAAATCTGAAGATGGAAGGTTACCTGATTCAGACTTTCAGTCTGACGTTGATGACCAAAAATTTACTTCAAGGTTTGTTTTCACGCTTAATGGTGGGGCGGTGTCTTGGAAAAGTTCCAAGCAAAGCACAACCGCTGATTCCACCACTGAAGTAGAATACGTAAGAAGCTGTTTGGATGAGAAAGTTTCTTGGAGAACTTGAAGTGGTTCCTAGTGCACAGCTCCTGTTGTCACTTTATTGTGATAACAATGGAGCAATAGCGCAAGCCAAGGAACTATGGTCGCATAACAAGTCTAAACACATTGAGAGAAGATTTCACATCATCAGGGAGATCGTTGGCAAAGGAGAGATAATAGTTCAAAAAATAGCCTTAGCTAACAATGTAGCTGACCAGTTCACCAAATCACTACTTCAGGCTGTTCTGGACCGACACCTGGAAAGGATGGGTATAAGATACCACAATGAGTGGCATTGAGTGTAAGTGGGAGATTGTTAGGATTATGCCCTCCGATGCCATAGAGGATAGAATGATAAGGCATCTTTCTTATAATAAATTTATTATTTATAATAAAAGGCATTATTTCACAAAGCATAGCCTAAGTCTTTGGCCAAAACAAGAAAACTAACTTGTGTATAGTACACAAGGGTAGTTTAGGAATTTTATCTTACTATGATTCACAAAGCACAACATCGATCTTGTGAGTTTGACACAAACAATGACTCTCACTCGATCGGGATGTTATAGTGAAAAACTAATACTCACACGGTGTTTGTGACCTAAAAGTTTGTATTGATGAGATATATTCATCTCAATTGGGTTTTCGATGTGAGCCCACGAGACTGGTTAGGTGACATTCACATCCTAGGTTTCCTCCAAGTGCCAATTGACATGAACATAGAGAGTCAAGTTTTAAAGGAATTGAGCGAAGAAAATTCTTTTGTTGTCAAATACATAAATTAGGTAATTTGTCATTTGATGAGCAGATTAATTTATTTGATTAATTGGATTAATGAAAATAAATTAATAATAAATAATTAGATGTATTTATTATGAACAAATTAATTTCTTTGATTAATTGGATTAATGGAAATAAATTAATAATAAATAATTAGATGTATTTATTATAACCATCCTATTCTAAATTAATAAGTAGATTATTTAATCTGGATGATTATTGTTGGTCCCAAGTGCCATACGAAAGGGTTTAGAAGGGGGGGGGGGGGGTTGAATAGACCCTGAAGTCTTTTTCGACTTCAAAAAGATTCGTATTAAAATATTTTGGACTCTTGAAATGTAGACGCTTGTCTAAGCGTTTACTTTAAATATAGACGCTTAGGCTAAGCGTCTGATGAAGACTGTTTTAGAAAGTTAACTTAGACTTTAAGATTTGAATACCTTAACCAAATAGGTTTAAGCGTTCAGTTCTTTAATCAGCGTTAGCACAACGGAATAATTTTAGAGTCTTCTCTTTTGAAAGCTTTAGCGTCACAAGAAAATGTTTTAGTTGCTTAGTGTTCTCTTGAGTTTTACTTAACAGTTTTATACAAAGATATAATAATATGAAGAATGACTGTAAAGTAAAAAGCACGATATTTGTAAGGTTCACTGGGTGGTGTAATCCCAGCTACATCCTTCTTCTCCTTTGCACTCGGAGGCAATCCACTAGATTGATTATCGAAGAGTCACACAGAGACTTCTACAAAATAGGGAAACAGGAAGAGATGGATATGGATAACTTGAGCTCCTTGGTCACACAGATTTCTGCAACAAGCCACTTCAATCCTCTGCTTCTGGAAAGACGATCTCGAGCTCCTTGATCACACAGACTTCAGCTCCAATAAAGACCTTCCTTAACAAGCTTCTCTTACTCAAAAATACTGCTTGTGAAGTCAACAAACATTCTCACTCAGATGAAAGATGTTGAGGGTTTATTGTAACAGGTTTGTTTGATGTTGGGAAGTTCAAACAACTTGGGATATCTCAATAATAGTGTAGGGTTCTTCTATGAAGATGTTTGAGATATCGGTGACTGTCTTTGGAATGTATTTGAGAAGCTTGATGAATTTTGGCTATGGAGTTTGCAAGCTTTTCTCTCAAATTATTTCAGCAAAGTTTCTCTTTCTGCATTCACTCTAAGGTTTTGCTGGAGGGTACTATTTATAGAGATTCTTGGGATTTGTCCGTTGGACAAAATCAGGCGCGTGTCTCTCACGCAGCGCGTCAAATAGTCCCTTTCTGACATTCCTAAAATTCTGCTGGTTCCGATTGGACATGAGCAGACTTGAACTCTGAAAAGCTGACAGTCTAGTCAAAAGGTGGCTTGTCCACAAGGCATACTGTCTTGTTACATTTAATGCACTTATCAAGCATTTAATGCATTCTGAATTTATTTCCCGTTAGAAATAAATGACCATTGATGATTGCATTTAAGTCCTTGATAACTTGGGTTTTATTCTTCAGGTGAATCTGAAAGCTGGACGCTTGAGTCGCTCGAACGCTTGACTGGACGCTTAAGTCACTTAGACGCTTGAGTCAACGCTTCAGTCACTTGGACGCTTGAGTCACTTGGACGCTTGGCTGGACGCTTGGGCCAAAAAATCCTGAAATATTTCTTTAGCGTTTGACAGACGCTTGGAACAAATCTTCATCTTCACTTTGACTTTGGACGCTGATCTTCAACTTCATCGCTTAATAGACTCACATAGAACTCTATTAGCGACTCAGTATCTAATACTTAGTCTAAAATCTACAAAGATAAAAATTTCAAGCCTAACAAAATAAGTAAGCTTTTCAAACGCTTATACAATGTTTCTATGAAATCATAAACTTACATTTTTGGGGTCTAACATAAAATCCTATCTTGTCATCATCAAAACATCTAACATGAAATTCCTAACAATTATTAATTGATATCATATTTTAATTAGATTAAAGTATGTTGGACTCAATTAATAATTGGACTAAGTTGAAAGTCAACTTAGCCCAATATTGGATGAGTTGGGCATGCATGGGGCGTGTGTGTAGGAGTTTGATGGGCTCAAAGAATTAATTAATTCCAAACCCATTACTCCTTATATACACCTAACTGCCTAGTTCAAAAATCCTAAGCTCTCACAATTGACTTGACAACAAAGAAAGAAGAAGAGAAAAATCTTTCTCCTCCCCCTTGGTAGCCATCGGCCTCTAGAAGTGCAAAGGTGATGGATTTTTCTTCAAACTTCTTCCGGCGTGATATCTAGAGGTAGGAGTTATTCAATTGCTGCTTTCCGGAAGATCAACAATTTGATTCAAATCAAAGGTTAGTAATTAGATGAAATTTGATTTCATCTTTTTTATACATTTCAACTTTTACAAAATCATTTACGCATGTATCAGGATTCACAACAATGGTATCAGAGCCAACTTTATAGCTTTTAATGATTTTTTGATATGAATATGTTCAATATTTATGTTTATGATGAACAATATTATTAGATTATGATTTTTAATGTGTAGATTTATTTTTTGAAAGTTAAATATGAATTGTTAGATGATTGCATGATTTATGTTTTGAATATAAATCAATTTTTTGTATTGGGTATGAATTGAAAGATGAACATAAATATGTGGTTTGAAAAGTTGCTGGAATTTGGCTTAGAAAAGTCGAGACAGCGCAGCCTAACGGCTTCGCATGCGCCACCCCATAGCGCGGCGCACAACACCCCGCCAGGCAAGCAGTGGCCACACAGCGCCCGCCCAGCAGGCGCTGTGCAAGAAGCCCATGCAGGCGCTGTGCAAGAAGCCCATGCAATCGAGTATTTTATTTTATTTAAAATTATGTCCCGGGTTTGACCTGGTAGGTCGGACCATGAGTTTGACTCATGGGTTTGACCCACGGGTCAACCCATGGAGAGACCCATAGGTCATCCCAATTTTTAAAATTAAATAAAATATTCATTTTAAAATAATTTTAAAATTAATTGAAGGATAAAATAATTTTTGAAATTAGGTTTATGCCTAATTCTAAATTGGATTTGAAATTAAAATGAATCCTAGAACAAAGAAATTTATTTTGAATTAATTCTTTGTCGAATCAATTGGAAATTAATTTTTTAAAACTAAATTGGATTCAATTATCAAATAGGATTAAAGTTGAATTAATTTATAAATTAGATTTAAATTAATTCTATTATTTTCAAACCACACTTAATTAAAATTAAATTTTAATTTATTTCTTTTTGAAAGAAATCCAACATATTAGGTTTCGTTTTATATGCTTTGATGCTTGTTATTGTGGGATGCCTTCCATGGACTAGTTTTATTTTTTGGGTTTTAATTTTTCATAGATTCATGTATAGGCTGCATTATTTTCTATGTAATTAGAATATGGCCTTTTTCGAAGAGGATCTGCTTGCAGTTGGAAGACCTGAAGGTTAGACGTAGGTTAAATCTTATAGGTCCTTAACCCTCAATTTAGCCATTGGCTTGACTCAATCTAGATAAGTCCATGGAAAGCATGTGTGATAGAATTGCTTGGCGTTTCTATTTTTATAATCCATGTATGCGCGCTATAAATGGATAATGTGCAAAGTGAGACCAATAAAACTCAAAATTCTCCCATTGGATTAAATATTGAATTTAGACTAAAAGGGAATTGGATGTGCCGGATCTCCACCAAACTTAGGAGAAATTAAATTAATGTCTAGATGCAAAATTTCTTCCCAGTAAGTGGGGGTTATGCATTGCGACATTTATTCAAATTCTCTTAGTGCATTAGATGGCATCAATTGAAAAAAATTCTACCCCATATATCGACAGAGGGTTGCAAGGTGAAATTCAATTGTTAGATTGATAGAAAGTTGATAGGCCCAAGCACAACCTATATATTGTTAAAGGGTTGCTGTCACGTGATCTATGAACCAAACTAAATATTGAATTGCATGTTTGACGATGCTGGCAAGAATTGTCACTTTGATGAAATTAGTAAGCAATATATAGTGAAAGTGTTGCAACTCACCGAAAATATTAAAGAACTCAATCACTCACTACAAAGTCTTTCCAACGAGATTTTCGAATATTGCAGTGGGAGTGCAATGATTCGAAAAATGTAGTGGGAGCCAAGTGAAAATTCAAAGTTTTGTCTAATTTTACTTGGTGTACAACATAATAACCTAATTGAATCTTTCTTTATTCTCTTCAGTTATTTAATTATCTCTATCAAAATAATTAACAATCCGATTATTGCACTGCTTGAGAAAAATCTCCTCACTGGACCTATTGTGAATCCTGTATTCATGCGCAGCGGAAACGATAATAACAGATCCGAATTCACAATTGGATCACTTTTGAGTTTTAATAATTTTTCCATGTAAATTTTGAAAATCAGGTATCAAGATTTCATCTTTTTACTAACCTTTTGATTTTAATGATAGTTTTGATCTTCCGGATAGCAACAATTCAAAACTCCTGCCTCTACAGATCACGCCGGAACGAGCTTTGAAGAAAAATCCTCCACTTTTAGACCACTATAGCCGACGACTTCACTAAGGGGAGGAGAGAATATTTTCTCTTCTTTCTTTGCTGTCAAGTCAAACTGTGAGAGTTAGGTTTTGACTGAACCAGTGATAGGTATTTATAAAGAGTGATGGGATTTAAATTAACTAATGCCTTGAGCCCATCTAACTCCTCCAAGATTTGCCTACCACACGCCTCACCCTATTATTATTGGGCTCAGTTAACTTTCAACTTAGTCCAATTATTAATTAGGTCCAATATATTTTAATCCAATTAAAATATAATCCAATATATTTTAATCCAATTAAAACATAATACTAATTAACATTCCTCCATATTAAATTATCTAATTATTTAGTAAAAGAGTGAGTATAATAAATAAGTTTATTTATTTACTAAAATTAATTTATTTCCATCAATCTAATTAATCAAATAAATTAATGCGTTCATAATAAATACATCTAATGATTTATTATAATTTATTTTCATTAATCCAATTAATCAAATAAATTAATTTGATCATCAAATAGAAAATTACCTATTTTATGTTTTTGACAACGAGAAAATTCTCTTTGCTCAATTTCCTTTAAGCGCTACTCTCTAGGTTCGTTTCAATTGGCATTGGAAGGAAACCAAGGATGTGAGTGCCACTAAGCTAGTCACATGGACTCACATCAAAACCCAATTGAAATGAATGGATCAATACGAACCTTTAGGTCAAAGATACCATGTGAGTATAAACCCTTCACTATAACATCCCGATCGAGTGAGAGTCATGGAGTATGTCAAACTCATAGAACTCGATGCTGTGCTTTGAGGGAATCATAGTAAGATAAAATTACTGAACTACCCTTATGTACTATACATAAGTTATTTCTTCTGCTTTGGCCAAAGACTTATAATTTCATTTACTTATGATCGCACAGGACATTAACTCATTACTACCCGAGATAGTGAATCCCCTATTGGCAATCACCGAACAATTGTGACTTGTCCTTCTGAACCGCACTTTGAGGTTGATCCCACCAAAGGGTGAAATAGATCTAACTACTCTAATAACTCGCTCAGTGTCACAATTCCAATCTCCGTGAATCCTCAGGTCTAAGGCTCACGTACACTACTGTGACCAGTAATTCAATCATTAACTATCCAAGAGTAAATGCCCATGTGATTGAATTATGATAAGCAGTGTTCGAATATGTCAATTCCATTGACATATCTATGACCAAGCTCCCACCATCCAAAGTGACTGACTGACACGCCTTGTCAAAGCTTGCGTCACACAGGTCTGGTCTTAATGCCAATTAAGACTCGTCGACTTGCGAACTCTAATTTAAGTAAATACGGAATCGATACTTCTAGTGTCCATCTCCTCGGATCATGGAGGAGTAGGAGTTTCCTCTTGATTACCTTGGACTTATTTGTTCAATACTTATATTTATGCCATCAAGAGTGATATGAACAAAAACTATGCCTTTGTTAATGAATAAGAGTTTGTACAACATAAATGTAATGCCCTAATAATCTAATTCCTCTATGGCATGGAGGGCATAATCCTAACAGGACCCAGCTTCATCGACTGGCTTAGGAACTTAAGGATAGTCCTTGATTACGAGTCAATCGACTATGTCTTCGACATAAAATGTCCCACTGTCCCCTTGGCAGATGCGGATGAGAGTGTGCATTCCTTTTAGAAAAACTGGGTCGCGAATAATGCACGAGCCAAAGCATTAATGCTCAGCTCAATGAGTTATTATATTCAGCACTCCCATGAAAGTATGGAAAATGCAAGGATCATACTGCTTCATCTGAAAGAACTGTTTGGAGGGCCCAGTAGGACTGTTCAATACTACTTGTCGAAGGAGCTCTTCAGGGAAAAGATAGAAGACGATGAAAACGTGGCTGACCACGTATTGAGGATGATCTCCATGATTGAGAAGTTTCAGTCTCTTGATTTTCACATGGATTTCCATCTTCAAATAGACCTCATCCTTCAGTCACTTCGAGATTCCTTCAGTCAGTTCATTGTAAATTTTGACACGAATGATGTTGAATGTTCACTATCTGGGCTAATGAACAATCTCATTACTGCAGAAAGTCAAATGAAACGAAAGAAGTTCAAACATGCATACATCACTTCTGTTGCTGGGCCAACAGAAAACGAAGAGGAGTCCACAAAAGTATTAATGCTTACTGGTTGTTGCAAGAGGAAAGAACCTGAAGCCACAAGGTTGCATAATGAGAATCTCAAAAGATCAAACATTTGCCTTTCCTGCAAGGAGAAGGGTCTTTGGAGACGTGACTGCCCCTTGAGAAAGGCAAGAGCTGTCGTAGGTATGGAACTTTATGTTTTAAAAACTAACTGTTCTATGACTGTATTCTCCACTTCATGGATTCTAGATTCAAAAGTTAGTGCTCATATTTGTGTTTTGAAACAGGATCTGGAAAGAAGTAGGAGGCTCGAGGAGCAAGAAGTGATGATCCATGTAGGCAATGGACTATTGGGTTAGGTAATCCCCGGGGTAGGTTAGCACAGCGGAATATTAAAATTTTAAATAATCCTACCCCGAAACAGGATTGTGGCTGGTTTAATCAAATTAATAAAGCTACAAAGAAAAACTTCACAAAATACCTTTCGCGCTATTTCCCTCATACATGTTTCTGATCTACCAACTAGAACAAACATCATGTTGCCTCGAATCCTTGTATAAGTCATCGGCCCCTTTTTGAATTCTGAGTTCCGATTTTTGCTCTTTGTATCTTCAAGCGATCCAATCGTCTCGCCTCTAAGATGTATCCACACTTCCGTTTAGTTCCCAATATATATATGGTGCTAGCCTATATATTTATTCCAGATCTAATCTAAGCTTAATATATGAAGGTTGGAATATTATGTGTGAAATATTAAGCTTAACACATGAGCAAAACCTTGTCAAAATAATAAGGCTAGAGGACGGCTACTTTGAGAAAAATAGAAGACAAATTTTCTCTCTCTTTCTTTTGTGTTGGGCGAAGTTTTCACTATGTGAAAGTGTGCATGTGTGTGTTTTTCTTAACACACATATTTATAGAGAGACTCCTAGATTTAATTTACTTGAAAGACAAGATAAAATCAAATCTCCAAAATTTGACTTTCATTTAATCCTAATTAAATTCAATTAAGGAGTTTCCTTAAAACAACGAACTTAGTCACCAAGGTAACTTATTCCTTTTCTCTCTCCTAAATATTTTCTTGATTCCAACTTGATCAAGACTTGGAGAGGAATTAATTCCTCTCCTAATTTTCGCCCATTTACACACCCACTTCATGTTTTGGAGTCCAAATTTTTTATCTTTCTTGATTTAATTCTTGACTTTTATTTAACTAAATAGTCCAACCATTTAATTAAATACTACATAATAATTAAAATTCAACCTCCCAATTATTTATCAATTTTATTTAATTTTTGATCAAGTCTACTAATTAAATAAAATCCTTGGACTCTACTAGGTCCATTAATTAGTTAATTAATTTTTCTTGATTAATTAAATAGTCCAATTAATTGATCTTCCACCAATTAATTAATATTCCATTTTAGGTAAGTACTAGACTTTCCTAATTTCACCTCAAGTTCCAAAGTTGATTGATCATATCTTATAAGCAGAAACCTTAGGAGTTAGTGTGTGACCCCTTAGGCTCGTTCATGTACTAGTAGTAAGTGCACTTTCAAAAAGGGCCAGTGTACCTTTCTTTATTTATAAAGCATTAGATTAAATCTTTCTTGATTTAATCAGACCATGTATTATTCACCATAATATCATGGTACCTACAAATCGAGGTTACTGTCTAGCAACGGGCCCCAAAAACCTAGACACGAATGATATTAAGATACTTAACCTATCATAACTATGATCCTCGCGTAAGTAAGATCTTTCCATCATATTTCCCGGATCGGTATCTCTAGTGATGGCTTAGACGAAACTCTTACGACCCAATCTCTATGTTTTCTTCATTGCATGATATCGATTCTTGCAATCCAAATGAGGAAACACTCTGCCTCTTTGGATTGCCATACTTTGCACAAAGTTTCCTTGAATCTATTCATTGAGCAAAAGATAAGAAATGTCTGATTAGCTAAATTAGTGATGGATCCCATCTTGATCTCTCATGTATCTTGACATATAATCATACTATACCCAAGATATCCCATAGGATGACTCGCAAAGAAATCATAAGATAAGTCAAAGTATAATCGACTATGCTCAAAGTAACCAATGGAACCTCAGGTCCATAAAGATTACTCTTACACCTACGTGATTATTGGAAATTCCACATTCGATCAGGAAAGCCATTTTAGGAATTTCCAGCGGGGTTGTTCAGTTCACTCATTATCGAAATGAGAACCCTTGTACACATCTATGCCTATGGAACGAGGCACTTTCTCTAAGAACACATATGTACAAGCAAATCTTTCGGGTCTTTGTTAATATCCCTCATCATGACACACCGTTTAACAACTTGGAACTTTTTAAGAATCATGACCTTAGAGACATATTCCATCATCATCATTCTCGATGTCCCATAGTGATGTGTGATTCAAGGGACTTCGTTCTAAGCTTATATAGACAGTTTAAGAACAAAGAATGCCATAAAGGTTTTGACCTATTACAGTAAGATTGTCATAGAGTATCTCGAGAATGGCGCCCAAACAATTGGCACTTCGGGCATCTACTCTAACACGGACATAGTGTGGTAGCTACTCACATAGGGTCTACTTCTTTAATTTTATCTACTGGACATTTAGTTATTTTGGATGATTCCCTTGTTTTAGCCAATGGGCTTAAAAATATTTGTTCTTTCCCGTACTAGTTAGACTTGGATGCGATTTCCGATTTTTGGACACTGTTTACAATATTTATTTTAGAAATAAGTTTGTTGGCTCCGCATCTTTATTAAATAGTTTATACTACTTAAATGTCCAAAATAAATGTATTGTGAATACAATTACCAAGAAACAAAGTATGTCTAAGACAAACCAAAGACTCATCTGGCATTTGAGACTAGGTCATGCTGGAGAATACATTCGCGAGATTGAGAAAAATAGGTTAATAAGCACATTTGGGTCGGACCCACTTCCCACTTGCGAATCTTGTCTCAAAGGCAAAATGACTAGGTCACCCTTCACGCGGCATTTTGAACGAGCTAGTGAAATCCTTGGTTTAATACATACCGATGTTTGCGAGCCTTTCGTGAAAATAGCTCGTGGAGGTTTTCAATACTTCATAACATTTACTGATAACCACTCTAGGTATGGTCTCGTATACTTAATGAAGCATAAGTCTGAATCTATTGAATGGTTCAAAGAGTTCAAGGGCTTGATTGAAAACCAAATTGGAAAATGTGTCAAAACACTACGATATGATCGAGGTGGAGAATATATGAGTACCGAATTTGGTGAGTTCTTAATCGAACATGGAATTGTATTGAAATTAACTCCTCCTGCAACTCCACAACTTAATGGGGTAGCCGAGCAACGAAATAGAACACTATTGGATATGGTTAAATCGATGCTCAGCTACATGGACCTTCCTATTGTTAGGAATCCTATACATTAAAACAGAGAATTGCAGATGAAGATTCGAGGATTCCTACCGGCAGATCACAAAAATAGATCTGATGATTTTTCATGGGTTTCGTGAAAAATAGAACGAATAAAAATACCTTTTTAATTCGTTTACTGATTCTGCAGAACAACAATCCTCCAAGGGCTCCTGTCTCTAAAGCTTCATGCGAAACGAGCCTTCCAAAGATCCCGAGACTCCTCCTTCTTTGCAGCAGTGGACGACTAGAGAGGAGAGAGGGGAGAGAGTTCCTTTCTTTTTGTGTTGTGTAAAACGTATTGCTTTTCTTTTTCTCTTGTGTTAGGGTTTGTTCCACTGTAGGAGTTCTTTTAAACTCAACTAGCTTGTGGAATAAGTTGGAGGCTACTCCAACCCTAAGTGGCCGCCCCCTTAGGGCTTCCTTAGACTGGATGGGCTTTTAATTGACTTGTCTAATTTCTAGCCCATCTGTATATATTTAATTTAAATCCACTTTAAATATAATATATACTATTAATTAATTCCTTTTAATTAATATACTAATTAAATAATTTAATTTAATCTAATTAAATTAAATATTTAATTAGTATATTAAACTAATTAAATCAATCAGTCCATTTAATTCTTTCTAAAAGATTTACACAAAAAGATACATCCCGTTCATTTCTTATAGCGCGACTATTTAGGTTCGTCTCAATTGGCAAAGGGAGGAATTACCTAAAGAGGTGAGTGCCACCTAGCCAGTTCCGTGGACTCACATCGTAACCCAATTGAGTACGAAATGAACGAATTATTTTACAAACCTCTTGATCATAAATGACGTATGAGTATAAGCCCTTCACTGACGTATCACGATCAAGTGAGAGTCATGAAAAATGTCAAACTCACTAAAATTGATACTATGCATTAGATTATAGCATAATGAAATTACGAAACTACCCTCAGTGTCCCAAATGAGTTAGTTGTTATGCTTTGGCCAAAGACTTTATAATTTCATTAGCCTATAATCGCACAGGATACTTACTCGTTTACTATCGAGATAGTGAATCCCATCTTGGCGGTCATTGATCAACTGCTACTTGTCTCATTGATATCGCACTTCGAGGTGGACCCCACCAACGGGTGATATGGGCCTAACTACTCTGGTAACAGATCCAATAATACAAGCACATTGATCATGAACCCTCAGGTCTAAGGCTCACGCATACTATTATGATCAGTAATCCAATCATTGACAGTCACTGAGTAAATACCCATGTGATCGAATTACTACGAGCCGTGTTCGAATATGTCAATTCCATTGACATATCTATGATACTTGCTCCCACTATCCCTATAGTGTTTGACTGGCACTCATCGTCAGAGCATGTGTCATACAAGTCGAATCTTAATGCCCAATTAAGATTCTTTGACTTGCGAACCCTTTTAAGTGATAAGGTGTAAGACTCTTCCCATGCCACGTCTTTATTCCATAAAGGGCAAAGAGTCAAACCTTTATTCACATGGATTATATGTTCAATACTTATTTAGATGCCATAAAGATTTATATGAACAAAATAAAGATGCCTTTATTAATATCATTTTAATAGTTTGTACAACATAATAAGATACCCTAATCTAACTATTTGTCCTCATTGGCATCTAGGGCATATACCTAACACCTATATCATTGTGTGGCCATGCATTGCTTACAGCAACCCACAACTTGAACAGGTGTCCATCTAGGTATGTTCCTAAAACTCCTTATCAGATATGGAGTGGAAAGACACCAAGTCTTACACACATTAGGATATGGGGTTGTCCAGCCTATGTGAAAAAGACAAAGATGGAGAAATTAGAAGATAGATCTTTAAAAGGTGGATTTTTTGGTTTTCCAGAAGATTCTATGGGATACCTCTTCTACTGGACGATGATCAAAGAGTCATTGTGGCACTACATGTGTACTTTCTCGAAGATGAGTTCGCTCGAGAAGGTGGTGTAGGAAGAAAGATTGTTCTGGAAGAACAAAACGAAATCCCTTTAAAGACCACTGTTCAAGAGACTCAAAAGTGAACCTAACCAAATGCAACCATCGTCACGTAGATCGAGTAGAATATCTTAGCCGCCTGAGAGATATGGTTATCTGCTACATGGAGAGCATAATTTGTATGCTGTAGCAGAAGAAAACTATGGTGATGATCTCTCTACTTTTTAGCATGCAATGGAGGATGGAGATTCTGTGAAATTGCTTGAAGCTATGAAGACAGAGATGGATTCGATGTGTTCAAACCAAGGTTGGACTCTGGTAGACCACCCTAGGGGTATTGCACCAATAGGTTGCAAATGGAGTTATAAGAGAAAGATTGGTCTGGATGCCAAAGTGGATACCTATAAAGCTAGGTTTGTGGTGAAGGGATATATTCAAAAAGAGGGCATTGACTATGAGGAAATCTTCTCTCCGGTAGCCATGATCAAATCCATCAGAATTCTACTTGCAATAGCCACACACCTGGACTATAAAATCTGGAAAATAGGTGCTAAGACCGCGTTCCTAAATGGATACCTCGAGGAGGACATCTATATAGAATAGCCCAAGGGTTTCGTGTCCTATGAAGATTCTCATAAGGTGTGTAAATTGAATAGATTAATTTATGGACTTAAACAAGTCTCGCGGAGTTAGAATCTTTGTTTTGATGAGGAAGTTCGGAATTATGGTCTCATCAAGAACAAAGACGAACCATGCGTTTACAAGAAAACCAGTGGGACTAAAATATCATTTCTAGTCCAATATGTAGACTACATTTTACTGATAGGTAATGATATAGGACTGTTGACTTCAGTCAAAGTGTTACTCTCAAGCACGTTCTCCATGAAAGACTTAGGAGAAATGACCTATATCCTTGGAATTTGCATCTACAAGGATAGAGCGAATAGGAAAATGGGTCTGTTCCAAGACCTCTATTAGAAAAGGTTCTGAAAAGATTTGGGATGCAAGATACTAAAAGAGGCTTCTTTCCCATGAGACATGGACTTTGTTGGTCCCAAGTGGCATACGAAAGGGTCTAGAAGGGGGGGGTTGAATAGACTCTGAAGTCTTTTTCGACTTCAAAAAGTTTCGTACTAAAAGATTTTTGGACGCTTGAAAAGATAGACGCTTGAAGTGTCTAACGCTTGATTTAAGCGTTCACTTAAAAATATTGGCGCTTTGGCGAAACGTCTGATGAAGACTGTTTTTAGGAAGTTAACTTAGACTTCAAGATTTGAATACTTTGACCGAGTAGGTTAAGCGTTCAGTTCTTTAATCAGTGTTAGCACAGCGGAATGATTTTTGTAGTCTTCTTTTAAAAGCTTTAGCGTCACAAGAGGTTTCTTAGTTGCTTAGCGTTTAATTGTGTTTTACTTAATCAATTTATGCAATGATATGATAGATAAAAAAATTGACTGAAAAGTAAATGACACAATATTTGTAAGGTTCGTTGGGCGGTGTAATCCCAACTATGTCCTTCGTCTCCTCGAACACTTGGAGGCAATCCACTAAAATGATTCTCAAAGAATCACACAGAATCTTCTACAAATTAGGGAGAGATGGATGTCTATGACTTGAGCTCCTTGATCACACAAATTTCTGCTCCAAATCACTTCAATCCCCTTGCTTCTTTCACCCAGAAATAATGTAAGTATCCAACTTCGACTTCACACAGATCGCGAGACTTGGATAGGGGTTTTCTAAAAGAGTTTGTTTGATTTTGATGAAGTTCAAACAACTGGAATATCTCAGTAGTAGAGTAGTTTCTTCAAAAAGAATGTTTGAGATATTGGGTTGACTGTCTCAGGATTTGATGAAAAGCAAAGAGAATATTTTCTTGAGTATTCTAGCTTTTCTGAAAGTTTAAGGAATGAGACTTCAATGCAACAACAATTTGGCTTGATAATTATTCTATATGTTTGGCTTGTTGTTGAAGTTCTATTTATAGGCATTCTTGGAAAAAGTGTCCGTTTGACACATGCAAAGGCGCGTGTCTCTCACTTTCGCGAGTGAACAATTTTTGTCCTTTTTCCTGAAAATCTGCTGCACAAAAGTTGGTGCTGCAATCTTTGAATTGTTGACAGTCCAATAGGATGGCTTCTCCGTACGTCTGAAAGTGCTTATCACATTTAATGCTCCTATCAGCATTTAATGCATTTGAATTAAATGCCCGTTGGCATTTAATGCACTGAGAATATTTGCATTAAACTCCTTTTGATCTGACGCTTTAGGAGAATGTTTGTCATTTGATAGACGCTTCATTCATGAGATGAAAGTTCCGTTTAATCTAGAGGATTATTTAATTGTTTAGACGCTTGGAAAAGTCTTCAGACTTTATTTAGAAGTGTAGACGCTTGAGACTTCAGTCTTCGTTACTTGACACCTCACTCAGAACATGTCAGGCGCTTAGAGTGAACTTCTTCAAACTTCATTCACTATTGATTTCTTGGACGCTTGGAGTCTTCAGATTTTGCAGTCTTGACAAGCTCACTCAGAAAGTATCAAACGCTTAATCTAACCGACTTCTTGATCTAAGAATGTCAAAAGTAAAAGATAAAATAAAGCCTATACATTTCTAATGTTTAAATGCTTATACAAGTATCTATGAAATTTAAGCGTACATAACTTTGGGGTCTAACAAGATTCCTAATTGTCATCATCAAAATCTTAACATGAAATTTCCTATCAATTTCCCCCTTTTTGATGATGGCAATACTCACTCTTTTATATTTCAAGAGTTACAACAGCCAAAGTTAATAAGCGTTATGTTAGTAAGTTAGAGTTAGTTAAGCTTCAACGAGATGTTTCAGCTGAAAAATGTACTTTATATATATTTGGAGAATTCATACATTTTACAAACTGTGTAGAAACAAAAGAGAGGATTAATTTACAAAGGGCTATCATGATCTACTTTCTTCTGGTAAGATTTCGTCGTCTGATCATTTCTGTTCTGATGGCTTCTTCGATGAGATCTTGAAGGGTGATCATTATCTGATGATCTCTGTCAATTACGAAGCGATTTTCCCTTTTTCTCCTTGTTTCATACACTGTATGCCGTCGATTCCATTCGGATGGATCAATACCCATATGCCTAAGCACTGCTCTGAACGCTTGAGATAAGTCTGAGAACTCCATTTCCACAACCAAGTCTTGAGGAGTAGTAGGCTCTGGAAGTGGCGCTCGCTCCATCGGTATATTGAATTGTTCAAGTAACGCTTGAGTTGGCACAGGTATATCTGCTCTGAAAGCGATGGGAGGAAAACCAGTTCTTCTACTAGGAATTCCCGTGGCGGCAACCCATGAAGGGTAATTGGATTTGGGCAGAGGAGGAGGAGGTGGCAAGAAGACAAAATCTTGTGGATTTTTTGGCTCTGGACGCTTCACTTCTTGACGCTTAGAACCTAATTGAGCTCTTGAACTTGCATGAGCTTTCCTCTTTTCCCCCTTATTGCCATCATCAGTCTTTACTGTAGTTTCAGTAAGAATGGCAATTTGAGCAGCCATTTGGGCCATGGATGCAGCCAACGCATCAAATTTTGCTTCAAGAGATTCTTTCATAGCAATTTGATTAGCTGCAAGTCCATCGATCATCGTCTGCATACGAGAAAGAGCAGTATCTACGGCAGCATCAGCAGCTCCGCGCATATGAGCAACTTGAGCGCTCATATTCTCCTTCTCGATCTTAGCTAAGTCTTCCTTGATCCAGTGGAAAGATTCTGCATGATTGGACGCTTGAGCATTCATCTCTTCCAACGTTTCAGTGAGGAGAGGCACAAATGTTTGAAGCACATTCGGAGAGGTAGCTGGTTGTTTAAATCTTGAAGTGTGCTTTAGTGACTCTATAGATGGTTGTTGAAAATCTGGGTTGAAGACAGATGGATGGATTGCCATCTCAGCAACCGCAGGAACAGATGAAGTTGAAGCGTCAGGTACAGCCTTTGGTTGAGACGCTTGAACTGGTTCCACTATTGGCGCTAAGGCAACTTCTGCATCAGATGTGGAAGGTAAAGAAGAGACAGTAGTTAGATGACTAAAGTCACAAAAACTGAAGTTGAGCCTTCCAAAATCTGAATCAGCAAACTCCGTTGATGAACTGTTGATTAACTCATTTACTCGAGAAATAGGAATGGTCGAGAAATCCCTTAGAGTGCGGATTGGAGTGTCCATTGCTATGACACATCCTGGTCCTAAGATCTGGAGCATGTGGTTAACAAAGATCTTGCAATGAGGAGCCTTAATAAAGAATAGAGCATCGTCACGTGGAGTGAATGACAAGCGTAGCACTCTATCTTTTGGCATCTCCAATGGACGCTCAGACTCTGATACGTACATTGCCATGTATTCTTCAACGTAAGGCAAGGCTGCACGCGAGATGTCCGGATTTCTTTCGAGTAAAGAGAGTACATAGGTATAGTGTTCTATCAGTTCTTGTCGGAAAGAGAAGAGCAATGGATACCCAAAAAGAGGTCTTATAATGGATCCATTTGGCTTCCTCAGGTTTGCAGTGAAGACGTTGTCGAAATCCCATAAAGGAGGGAGCATCTTCAACATACGTCTGATGTTGTCTTCCTGCTGGCCAGGTGTAAGCGTCAAATCTGAAGTAGGCTTTGTTCCGCTTGTTGACGCTTGGCCACAATAATTAATTGGCAAATCTGCGATCCTAGCCAACGCTTCACGCAGAAAGCGTTCAACTGGTTGACGGAAAGAGGGTAAGAGAGCAAGTGGCCTAACTCTTGCTTCTCGGCGCTGTAAGCAATATCGAGCAAACTGTCTTCTTTTATCTAGCATGCCGATTGTGAACAAGTGAGGTTCCTTGACCAGGTCTTCAAACTTGTAACGCTGGCCAACGTAGGTTTCACACCAGGTAACCTCATTCATGCAGAAGGTTGTGCCTGCATTCAGAATGGCACGAAAGCCTTCATGATGAATATCTCGGATGGCTTCAAAGCGATGCTTATCAGGTTAATAGTTTGCATTCAGGACGCTTTGTAAGAAGTAATCAGCCTCCTCTTGAATGAGAGCGTTTAGAGAAGCAGGACGCTCACCGATATAGAGACTTTTATTTGTCCACAATCTTAGTGGGTTTGGAAGACTCTAATTAGCAGCACTGAGCACAACTGAACGAAAGTGGGAATAACCTTCTTTGTTTAAAATTTCCTCTTCAGGATTTAAAAGCTCCACAGGTAGATGCTCATAGGCTCTAATCTTGTAGTTTCTTGGAGCAAAACCTGAAGGCTTGCTACATCCCATATCCAGAAAGTAAGCTAAGTCCACATCTCCTTGTGAAATTCTATCAGTACCCCGTTTTTCGAAAATCTGTATAGACGCTGGGGTAGGTGGTAGAGGATCTCCATTGGCCAGTGCCAAGTAGTATGCAAATTCAACGCTTGTGACTTTGTTACTAAACAACATTTGCACAAGAGCTTGATCTCTATCAATTATCGTGGCTAAATCATTTTCAGCGACGATGTAACATTCTTCATTACAGCCAGCTGGAATGAATTCTTCTTCAGGGACTGGAGGCATATAGTTGATTGAATGACTTTTCGTTGTCAGTGTGTCGAGTTTGAAGAAGTGGCTAGGCACTGGAACATTTTCAGCAACACTCTGACCTTCTGAGCGTGCCTCTGTTATAGCCTGAACAGGGATGGAAGTCTGAACCTCTGTAGTAGTAGGTTCCTCAGCTTCAATTGCAGCAACTTCTGCGGCAACACCTTTAGCGATAGTGACAACTTCTGTCATATCAATATCCAGGAGGACATCTGTTGACGCTTCAGCAGCGGCTGGAACTATAGCTGTAATACAAGAACTATCCTCTATAAGAGCAGGATCTTCTACAGATGTAGGAATAGAAATGATGTGGGAAGAAATAAACTTACCCTGAGAACTAGTCTCAACAACAATTCTTTGAGCGCTTGGCTCAACAGCAACTTGAGCGCTTGGCTGATCAGCAATTTAAGCGCTTGGCTCATCAGTCTCAGGCTCTTCAGGAACAGGAGCAACTCGACGCTTTCTAGTCCTGGATCGCTTGAAGATTTTCTTCACGTTGACTCCTTCAATGAGCTTAAGCGTTAGAGCGGGAGGATCAGCAGCTGGTTCTTCAAAGTCTATTTGTTTGATGATCCCTTCCAGCTTCCGTCTTTTGAGAGGTAACTTGTCCTCAGCATCCTAATCGGTTTCCTCATCAACCTTTTGAGAAGAGGCGACAAATTAAACTTTGGGCTTTCTAGGAGCCCTCTTCTTTCTTGCAGCCGGACGCTTCACAGCTTCTTCTGGCACTGGACGCTCCGCTTCTTTATCGGACGCTTGACGTACTTCCAGACGCTCAGAAAGTGGTTTAGCAGCACCACCAATTTTGGGAGGATTGAAGAGATTATTCAGAATCCTTTTTCCCAGCAACTTGGACTTATTCAACGGAAGTCCAGACGAGTATACACACTTTGATTTGTACAACAGGTCGCTTAGAATGAGTCCATAAGGTTTATTCGAGGCGCTTAGACTGTCCCGAAACCTTCCAAAGATGTACTCACTCTAGTTGATTTTGATGTTGAGGAGTATAGCAGTCATCATCTGAAATTGTACGGGGTTCACCTTATCAAAGGTTCCCACTCGGCATTCTATGATCTTGCTGCAGAAATCAGCCAACAGCCGGTATTTGGTCACCAGGTCTTTCTTTTCGAAGTATTGAGTGTAGGGCACATCGTCGTACGCACTCATGGTTGTCCATGCTTCTTTGATTTGTTTTAGAGTAACACAATCCAATGCCTCACCCTCATTTGGAAGATTGAAGTTCTTGGCAATGGTGGAAGCAGATAAGAGAAATTCCTTTGGAGACTCCTTCTTGGATAAAGAAATTAGACAAGAGATAGACTTCTTGTCCTCTAAAAGTTTAGCAGTCTTCCAAAAGTTATCGACTTCAGTCGGAAACATATATGAGTATTGGGTCAAGAATGGTTTGAGCCCAGCTTTGACGACCATGTCCATCATGTCTGTTAGGTTGATCTGAGGTTGTTCATAGAGAAATTTCCAGTCGACAACAAGACCTTCAGTCACCTTGATGGTAAGTTCAGCAGAAGTAGACGAAGATTTCTTTGGTGCCATTTTTAGTGAAAGAGATGAACTGAGATTTTCTTTTGCTTTGAGAGAGAGAGAATAAGTTTTGCAGATATGTTTGAGTAAAAGTGAATTGTCTTTCTGCAGAAATTGTGTTTTAAATGACACAGTAAAGAATTTTTGAAACTTGTGTTCTCTAGTCTCTGTAGGATTTAGAAACGTGTAACGATTGTTGAATCTCAGCCATAAAATCATTAACTGCGGACGCGAGTTTTGTGTAATAGAGAGAAGTTACATTTGGTAATTCTCATGTATAAAGATTTGACATCCGAGTTAAAATTTTAAAAACGTTTGGCATTTTCAGAGTGTAACGCACGCGCCCGTTTGTACACTGACACGTACACAAACACGTGCTATCTCTGAACCGTCATTTTGAAAAGAAACTTTTGATTACCCGCCAGTTTGATGTGATAGAAGCGTGCGAGTAGAGTACAAAATAGACTTTTGAGTCTACCCACTACTTCGAAAGAAGTTTGTAAACTTTATGCATGACTTGTAAAGAAAATATTTTTATATTAAGAGTTGATTGGACTTGATTCAATGCTTTAACTGATACCATTGGTTGGTATTCATTTTAACTGTTGTAATATAGACGCTTAAAGTCAAAGTCCTTTTCATGTTTGAGCGTCCAAAATTTTATGCAAAAATAATACTGAGCGTTGATGATCATGCATCTGAAAATTTTGATCATTGATGCTTACAGTTATGTTCAAGTACAATTTTAAGGTTCCCCCTAAATTTGATAATTTGTACCATTTGTTTTGTTTTTCAAAGAAAGCTTTTAGACATAAATCAAGTGGATTCCCCCTAAATTATATGTCTAATAAAGTATGATGCTTGATGATTAGGCGTTTAAATCAATCATACCTGGTTCACTTCTCAAAGTGAGAAAACGTTGTTCGTTGAGTGCTTTGGTGAAGATATCTGCCAATTGTTTGTCAGTTCCAATGAAGTGCATGGAGATATCTTTCTTTTGAACATGGCCACGAAGGAAATGGTATCTAATGTCAATGTGTTTGGTTCTGGAATGAAGAACAGGGTTTTGAGTCATGGCTAGAGCGCTTTGGTTATCACAATGAATGGGGGTTGGACCTAGGATTATTCCATAGTCTCTAAGTTGTTGCCTCATCCATAATACTTGTGCACAACAACTTCCTGCGGCTACATACTCAGCTTCGGCTGTGGAGGTAGCTATGGATTGTTGTTTCTTGCTATGCCATGAAACTAATCTATCACCTAGAAATTGACAAGTACCACTAGTGCTTTTACGATCTATTTTGCAACCTGAAAAATTTGCATCTGAGTAACCAATTAGTTCAAAAGGAGAATCCCTAGGATACCATAAGCCCACATTCTGTGTGCCTTTTAGGTATTTAAGGATCTTCTTGGCAGCAATTAAGTGTGACTCTTTAGGATCAGCTTGAAATCGTGCACACATGCATACCGAAAACATAATATCATGTCTGCTGGCAGTAAGATAAAGAAGTGAACCGATGATACCTCTATAATTAGTAATATCAACTTTCTTTCCACTTTCATCTTTATTTAACTTAAGCGTTTGGTTCATTGGAATTTTTGAACAAGATGCATTTTCCATACCAAATTTCTTAATCGTATCTCGTGTATATTTAGCTTGGTTAATAAATATGCCATTAGGGAGTTGTTTAACTTGTAGTCCTAAGAAGAAAGTTAATTCAGCCATCATGCTCATTTCAAATTGTTCTTGCATCATTTTCGAAAATTTCTCACACAGACGCTTGTTAGTAGAACCAAATATAATATCATCAACGTAAATTTGGACTAAGAGAATATCTTCGTTATTGGTAATTTTAAATAACATTGTGTCAATGCTGCCTTTTGAAAAGCCTTTACCAATAAGAAAGATAGAGAGAGTGTCATACCATGCTCGGGGTGCTTGCTTAAGCCCGTAAAGTGCTTTTTCTAGCTTGTAAACCATACCCTTACCATGATTGTTGATGAATCCTGGTGGTTGCTCCACATATACTTCTTCTTGGAGTTTACCATTCAGGAAGGCACTCTTCACGTCCATTTGATACACCAAGAACTAGTTGAACGCTACATACGCTAGAAACATGCGAATAGCTTCAAGACGAGCGACAGGAGCGTATGTCTCATCAAAGTCAATACCATCCTCTTGGCAATATCCTTGAGCTACGAGTCTGGCCTTGTTTCTTATAACAATGCCGTTTTCATCCATCTTGTTTCTATATACCCACCTAGTTCCAATAACTCCTTGGTGAGTTGGTCTTGGTACTAGCATCCAAACCTTATTTCGTTCGAACTGATTAAGTTCTTCTTGCATGGCTTCAATCCAACTTGGGTCGCTTAGCGCTTCATCCACTTTCTTAGGTTCCATTTGAGATAGATAGCTTGCGAACATAGCCTCATTGAACGTAGCGGCTCTAGTCCTAACAGGTGCTTCAATATCTCCAATAATCTGCTCAGGTGGATGATCACGCAGCCATAATCTGTCTGGTTGGAAGGGGTTAAGAGGTTGAACAGACGCTTGAGGATCAGACTCTTGACTACCTTCTTGCGTAGGCGCTTCAAGTTCACAATTCCTTGTGTGCTCTTGATGATCATTCTCTTCATGATCATCAGCATTTCTTACATGATTATCTAGAGTAATCTCACGAGTAATCTTAGGAAGTGGCACTGAGATCTCATCATCGTCGTCAGTATCTTCATCAATAGTAATCTTAGATGCTTGATGACATAGATCTTCAACTCCTACATCATCTAAATTAACCTTACTCGGTTCTTGGTTAGCATCATCAAAAACAACATGAATAGATTCCTCAACCTTTGATTTGATCTTATTGAGAATGCGAAAATTCTTTCCATTCTTGGCGTAGCCTAAAAAGATTCCCTCATCCGCTTTAGGATCAAAAGTCTTTAGGCTTTGGGATCCATTATTATGGATAAAACATTTAGAACCAAAGACGTGAAAATATGAAACATTTGGCGTACGTCCCTTCCAAAATTCATATGGAGTTTTCCCATGCTGTTTGTTGATCATGCAGCGATTTTGAGTGTAACAGGCAGTGTTGATTGCTTCGGCCCAAAATCTAGGAGCGAGCTTGGATTCTGCTAACATAGTCCTAGCAGCTTCCTTAAGCGTTCGGTTCTGGCCCTCAGCAACACCATTTTGTTGGGGAGTTCTGGGAGCTGAATACTCATGATGTATTCTATTTTCTGCACAAAACTTCTCAACAATCTTGTTAGAAAACTCAGTACTGTGATCACTTCTTATTCTTGCAACTTTAAGATCTTTCAATGTTTGAAGTTGCCGAATAAGCGTTGTTAACTTGTCACATGTTTCGTCTTTGGATGAAAGAAATTCCACCCAAGTAAATCTAGAGAAATAATCTACTATCACCAAAGTATACCTTTTACCGCTTACACTGACCGTTTGAACAGGTCCAAACAAATCCATGTGAAGTAGTTCAAGTATTCTAGAGGTAGATAGATGAGGTTTTCTCTTGAACGATGATTTAACTTGTTTACCCATTTGACAAGCGTCACAAAGACGATCCTTATGAAATGGTCCATTTGGTAATCCCTCTACAAGATTTTGACTTATTAGCTGAGAGATTGTCTTAAAGTTGAGGTGATTCATTTTTCTATGCCATAACCAACCCATTTTAGATTCACTTTTAGCAACAAAACATGTTGGGTTGTTATCAAGTGTTGAACCCCAATCTACTAAATATACGTTGTTAGTACTTTTTCCTTTCAATTTAGTAGACTTAGTCTTAGCGTCGTTTATATAGCAATAGTCACTTGAGAATATGACTTCAAAACCTTTATCACAGAATTGACTTATGCTTAATAAATTGTGCTTCAGACCCTCAACAAAATAAACATCACTTATCATGATGTTCCCCCTATGCACAGTACCTATACCTTTGGTTTTACCTTTGGAGTTGTCACCAAATACAACCTGAGGACCATTGGCAGCTTGATAGTTGATCAGAAGATCTTTGGAACCAGTCATGTGCCTTGACGATCCACTATCAAAGTACCATACAGATGTATCGGCTCTAGCTCTAGGTACCTGCAATCAAAAAGGGAAGTTCTATTTCTGTTTAGGTACCCATTGTTGCTTGGGTCCTTCAACATTAGTAACATTGTTAGTTTGAATTAGAACTTTAGGAACCCATATTTGCCTAGTCTTCATTGTAGGAATACTGGCCTTTTTGGGTTTCATATTGTGTTGTGTGTGCTTTTTGGGTGTATAATAATATCCTCGATTATAATAATAGTCATAATCATAATCATCATAGTATCGATAATATGATCTTGACTGTCTTGGATTCTGACGCTGGTATTTCCTTGGCGCTGGCTTGGGTTGCACTTTTGGTGCTGGACGCTTAGCGCTTGATTCACAGTGGTCAATCTTATCTTTAGTCTTTTGAGCGTTTGGAGAGACCCGTCTTTGTGAATCATTTGCCTTAGCCTTACCCTTGCCTGAGTTAGCTTTGACTTTCTCATTTGGCCTCTTACCATTGTCACTTGGTTCATTTTGTGTTTGACCTTGTGAACCTTTTTCAACAAAGATAACACCCTTTCCTTTGTTGTTTGCCGTAACTTTAGATTGATTGGATTGTTTACCGAGTTTATCGCATCCTAAACCAGTCTTCTCACCAAATAATCTGGTTACTTCAGTCACATTATCCAACTGTCTAGAAGCTTTTGATAATGATGAGATGAGCTGCTCTGATTTAGCAAGTCTAGCGATCAAATCAGCTTCTCTCTTAACTATTATATCAAGATCGCCTTTTAATTGAATAATTTCACTCTCAAGCGATTGGTTCTTCTCAATGCACCGTTGCTGAACTCGCAACTCTGCTCTGAGCGTCACTTTATCTCTTGTGAGTGATGAGATAATAGCGAGATCATTTTGATATATTTTGGCAGCTTTTTGACATTCATTGTAGTATTCTTTGACTTTGTCAAGTAATTCATCATAAGAAAGAGGAATTGATAATTCATTGACTACCTCAGGAGACGCTTCATCATCTCTGGCCGTGAGACATATGAGCGCTGAGTCATCTAATGGCTCATCATCATCACTACTTTCTTCTGATGATTGTAAATCTTCAGGTGCGGATGCTGGTTCTGATTCCGCTAGCAAACCTTGTTGACGAAGGTTGCTCCTGAATTGGTTTCTATCCAAGTAATCCTGCCTTGAGGGCTTGGATACGTTTGGATAAGGGCAATTTACCTGGTAGTGCCCTGGTTTCCTGCAATTATAACAAAGATTAGTTTTCATCTTTTGTTCATTTGTTAACCTTGCAATGTGTGGTTTTGAGACCACTGGAGTTGGGAGACTTTGGGTAGACGCTTGGTATTGAACAGGCGCTTGGGGTGAAGGAACAGAATACTGAGGCGCTTGAAACTGTAGTTGCGCAGGAGAAGGCGCTTGATATGAACTTTGTCCTTGATTATTGAAACCTTTTCCTTTCTTTTCATATCTCAAGAACTTCCTGAATCTATTCAGCAAAGTCAACTCCTCTTCCTCATTGATATCTGAATTCTTTCCTTTATTACCCGATTTACCTTTGATTGATGCAATAAGCGCTCCAGATTCAATCACTGGACTACGCACAATATCACTAGCAGAATTCAACTCGAACTCAAATGCTTTCAGCTCTGAAAAGACGTCTTCTGGAGTTAGAAGATCCAGCATATTTGATTCTCTCATAGCGGTTGTCTTCATCAAGAATTTACTTGGTAAACTTCTAAAGATTTTAACCACCATTTCTCGGTTCTGTAAATCCATTCCCAACGATGTAAGTTCTGTAACTAGAGCTGTAAATCTTATATCCAATTGCTCTAAAGTTTCATTGGGTAGCATCTTAAATCCGTTAAACTTTTCCTTGGCAATGGAAAGTTTGTTTTCTTTGATTTGAGCTGAACCACCACAAATCGTAGCCAACTTATCCCATATTTCTTTAGTAGTTTTGCAAGACTTGATCTTGTTAAATAAGTTGTCATTATCACCAATAGTCGTATATAGAGCGTTACGACCAACATTGTCCAAATTAGCTCTTCGATGCTCATCTGGAGACCATTCTTGTTTTGGTTTCTCAACGTAACCATCGGGAGTTTCTTCCGTGGCTCCAGGCGCTCTTGTGATAACTTTGTATATTTTGATTGGCCCATCTGAAATAATATCACACATGTCATCATCACATGAACAGAGATATGTGAATGCTTTGACTTTCCATGTGTCAAAATTTGATTCAGTCAGTTTGGGAACTTTAGCAAATGCCATATCGAAAGTTTTAAACGCAACTAGATTTTGAAAGAAAAGGATCTAAACAAGCAGTTATGCTTGGAAATTTTAAAATTTCAATTTTAACCGCTCTGATTCCACTTGTTGGTCCCAAGTGGCATACGAAAGGGTCTAGAAGGGGGGGGTTGAATAGACCCTGAAGTCTTTTTCGACTTTAAAAAGTTTCGTACTAAAAGATTTTTGGACGCTTGAAAAGATAGACGTTTGAAGTGTCTAACGCTTGACTTAAGCGTTCACTTAAAAATATTGGCGCTTTGGCGAAGCGTCTGATGAAGACTATTTTTAGGAAGTTAACTTAGACTTCAAGATTTGAATACTTTGACCGAGTAGGTTAAGCGTTCAGTTCTTTAATCAGTGTTAGCACAGCGGAATGATTTTTGTAGTCTTCTTTTAAAAGCTTTAGCGTCACAAGAGGTTTCTTAGTTGCTTAGCGTTTAATTGTGTTTTACTTAATCAATTTATGCAATGATATGATAGATAAAAGAATTGACTGAAAAGTAAATGACACAATATTTGTAAGGTTCGTTGGGTGGTGTAATCCCAACTATGTTCTTCTTCTCCTCGAACACTTGGAGGCAATCCACTAAAATGATTCTCAAAGAATCACACAGAATCTTCTACAAATTAGGGAGAGATGGATGTCTATGACTTGAGCTCCTTGATCACACAGATTTCTGCTCCAAATCACTTCAATCCCCTTGCTTCTTTCACCCAGAAATAATGCAAGTATCCAACTTCGACTTCACACAGATCGCGAGGCTTGGATAGGGGTTTTTCTAAAAGAGTTTGTTTGATTTTGATGAAGTTCAAACAACTGGAATATCTCAGTAGTAGAGTAGTTTCTTCAAAAAGAATGTTTGAGATATTGGGTTGACTGTCTCAGGATTTGATGAAAAGCAAAGAGAATATTTTCTTGAGTATTCTAGCTTTTCTGAAAGTTTAAGGAATGAGACTTCAATGCAACAGCAATTTAGCTTGATAATTGTTCTATATGTTTAGCTTGTTGTTGAAGTTCTATTTATAGGCATTCTTGGAAAAAGTGTCTGTTTGACACATGCAAGGGCGCGTGTCTCTCACTTTCGCGTGTGAACAACTTTTGTCCTTCTTCCTGAAAATCTGCTGCACAAAAGTTGGTGCTGCAGTCTTTGAATTGTTGACAGTCCAATAGGATGGCTTCTCCGTACGTCTGAAAGTGCTTATCACATTTAATGCTCTTATCAGCATTTAATGCATTTGAATTAAATGCCCGTTGGTATTTAATGCACTGAGAATATTTGCATTAAACTCCTTTCGATCTGACGCTTTAGGAGAATGTTTGTTATTTGATAGACGCTTCATTCATGAGATGAAAGTTCCATTTAATCTGGAGGATTATTTAATTGTTTAGACGCTTGGAAAAGTCTTCAGACTTTATTTAGAAGTGTAGACGCTTCGTTACTTGACACCTCACTCAGAACATGTCAGGTGCTTAGAGTGAACTTCTTCAAACTTCATTCACTATTGATTTCTTGGACGCTTGGAGTCTTCAGATTTCGCAGTCTTGACAAGCTCACTCAAAAAGTATCAAACGCTTAATCTAACCGACTTCTTGATCTAAGAATGTCAAAAGTAAAAGATAAAATAAAGCCTATACATTTCTAATGTTCAAATGCTTATACAAGTATCTATGAAATTTAAGCGTACATAACTTTGGGGTCTAACAAGATTCCTAATTGTCATCATCAAAATCTTAACATGAAATTTCCTTTCAGACTTTATCTCTCTAAATCGATAAGTCCTCAAAGTGAGGATGATCGTAAAAGAGTGAGTGGAGTCCCCTATGCATCTGCAGTAGGGAGTCTTATGTATGCTATGTTATGCACAAGACCATACATTGCCTATGTTGTGAGTGTGGTAAGTAGGTTTCAAGCTAACCCAGGGGAAAAACATTGGATTGTTGTGAAGTGTATCCTCAAGTACTTAAGAATAACTAAGGATATATGTTTGACATATGGAGATGGGAAACTAAAGGTGGAAGGTTATACTAAGTCTGACTTTCAGTCCGACGTCGATGACCACAAATCCACCTCCGGGTTTGTATTCGCTTTAGATGGTAGAGCAGTGACTTGGTAAAGTTCCAAGCAAAGCACGATGCTTGATTCAACCACCAAAGCTAAATATGTGGCTACCTCAGAGCTACCAAAGTGGCTGTTTGGATAAAGAGGTTTGTAGCTAAACTTCAAGTGGTTCCTAACATGGAGCTCCCATTGCCACTTTTCTATGATAACAATGGATCCATCGCGCAGGCTAAGGAACCCAGGTCTCACAATAAATATAAACACATTAAAAGAAGATACCACATCATTAGATAGATAGTTAGAAGAGGCGACATCACCGTGGAGAGAATAGATTCAACAAATAACGTTGCTGACCCACTAAACAAGCCACTATCACAGGCGGTGCTAGAGCGACATCTTGAGAAGATTCCATAGCGATTGGCATTGAGTGCAAGTGGAAGATTGTTAGGATTATGCCCTCCATGACATAGAGGAATTACATTAATTAGGGCATTTATCTTTATGTTGTACAAACACTTTTTATGAATAAATGCATTTGTTTTGTTCATATCAATCTTGATGGCATTAATATAAGTATTGAACAAATAGGTCCTGAGTAATCAAGAGGGAGCATCTACTCCTCATGGTTTGAGGAGAATGACACTAGAAGTGTCGGTTCCTTATTTACTTAAACTAGAGTTCGCAAGTCGAAGAGTCTTAATTGGGTAGGACCGGACTTGTATGACGCAAGCTTTGATAAGGAGTGCCAGTCAGTCACTTTGGATGGTGGGAGCTTGTTCCATAGATATATCAATGGAATTGATATATTCTAAAATGGCTTGCCTTAATTCAATCACATGAATAATTACTAGTTGACTGTCAATGGTTGAATTACTGGTCACGGTAGTGTGCGTGAACTTTAGACTTGAGTATTCACGAAAAATAAACTTGTGACACTGAACGAGTTATTAGAGTAGTTAGATCCAATTCACCCTTTGGTAGGATGAACCTTGAAGTGCAGTTTAGAAGGTCATGTGGAAATTATTCAATGATTGCCAATATGAGATTCATTGTCTTGAGTAGTAAACGAGTTAACATCCTGTGCGATCATAGGTAAGTGAAATTATAAGTCTTTGGCCAAAGAGGAAAAACTAACTTGTGTATAGTACACAAAGGTAGTTTAGTAATTTCATCTTACTATGATTTACAAAGCACAACATCGAGTCCTGTGAGTTTGACACAAACCATGACTCTCACTCGATCAGAATGTTACGGTGAAAGGCTTATACTCACAGGGTGTCTATGACCTAAAGGTTCGTATTGATCTAATATATTCATCTCAATTGAATTTTCGGTGTGAGTCCACGAGACTGGCTTGGTCATACTCAAATCCTTGGTTTCTTCCTAATGCCAATTGAGACAAACCTAGAGAGTCGCACTTTAAAGGAATTGAGCGAAGAAAATTCTTTCGTTGTCAAATACATAAATTAGGTAATTTGCCATTTGATGAGCAAATTAATTTATTTGATTAATTGAGTTAATGAAAATAAATTAATAATAAATAATTGGATGTATTTATTATGAACAAATGAATTTAATTTGATTAATTGGATTAATGAAAATAAATTAACAAAAATAAATAATTAGATGTATTTATTATAGTCATCCTAGTCTAAATTAATAATTTAGATTATTTAATTTAGATGATTATTAATTAATATCATATTTTAATTAGATTAAAATATGTTGGATCCAATTAATAATTGGCCTAAGTTGAAAGTCAACTTAGCCCAATATTGGATGAGTTGGGCGTGTATGGGGCATGATGTAGGAGTTTGATGGGCTCAATGAATTAATTAATTCCAAGCCCATTACTCCTTATATATACCTAATTTTCTAGTTCAAAAACCCTAAGCTCTGACAATTGACTTGACAGCAAAGAAAGAAGAAGTGAAAAATCTCTCTCCTACCCCTTGGTAGCTGTCGGCCTCTAGGAGTGCAAAGGTGGTGAATTTTTCTTCAAACTTCTTCCGGTGTGATATCTAGATGCAGAAATTATTTAATTGCTGCTGTCCGGAAGATCAAGAATTTGATTCAAATCAAAGGTTAGTAATTAGATGAAATTTGATTTCATCTTTTTTCATAAATTTTGAATTTTACAAAATCATTAAAATCCAAAAATGATCCGATTGTGAATCCGGATATATTTTATGTTTCCGGTGCGCATGAACCATGATTCACTATACGAAGTTCGACCATCAATATGAGAGGGAGTTCTCTTATATTAGATTCATTTTTGTCTATGAATATGAATCTTCATTTAAGTTTTTCTCTATTATATTTTATGATGAACTCTTTAGACTAAGGCCATGTTGAGGCTAAATTTTGATATTTGAGTATAAATTGTATTTTTCATACTAATTTTATCGTTGCTTTGTACCTTTATCTCGTTTGAATGCTTCATCTGTTTGGCCGATATATGTATGATATATTGCTTATATTAGTCATTCGGAATAAGGTAATTTAAGGTGCAAAAAGGATCATCACGTAACCTGTAAACGGGAATCGACCTAGACACAGGTAAAGATTTTCGGGTGTAGTTAACCCCCTTTTCTGAGGAATTTCTGCGAGTTAATGCATATTTGTTCATCAGTCTTCCAAATAGAAATATTATCGGCGCCATTAATTAAATACAGGTTTGTTATCGCGAGGGATCAGTTAATGAACATAAAGGGAAAGTCCACCTTGGCAACATTAGTCTTAGAATATGAGAACATGTTTATAATGAATATTGATTAATTTGTGCCAATGCATATGTCTTAGTTGCTCTCTTCCATAGCTATCTTGTTTCGTCGTCATGTTTCCATTATCTTGTTTACACATCGTTTCTAATTTACTTAAATTATCAACCATAATCCTATAGTTAATTCTTTGCCTTTTAGTTTAAGTTTGCTTGCTTTAAACTGAAAGAGTCTAAAATACAGTCTCTGTGGGATCGACAATCCGAACTTTAATTGTCCATTTTGTTACTACACAGGACCAGTCCACTTGCTGTGCAAACACATGAGGATTTCTCGTGTCAGCACTCCGCAACCTTTTTAAATTAACTAAGTTAACAATAATGTCCCTCAATGTATCATATAAAATTCTTATTAATATTAAAAGGTGAACTGAATAATCCCTTCTAAATAAACTTTGAAAAATATTTTAAATTCTTTTTTGTGAAAATAATACCAAATAAAATTGTGTTTTTTCTCAAGCATCCTTTTGGAAATAAAAAACCTATTTTTCATCAGTACGATAAGACTAATCATCTTGCCATGAATATTCAAACCCCGATATAATTTTATCAAACTCGTTAAATGATATGTGTTGCTGATTTGCTCCATAGTAAATATCATTTTTTTTAACATTGAAAATTAATATAACATCAAAGGTTTAAAAACTACCAAAAAAATAAAAATAATCATCAGTTCATATTACACTAAGTTAGTATTGATGAACTAAATATGTCCAACTAAAATAATAGTTTTTTTATATATAAAATTTAGCGAAAAATTAATTGTCAATTTTATCCAAAATAATATAATATTTATCCTAATTTGATTCTAAATAAATAAGTAAAAGTTTTAGCAATATCTACAATTTTTTTTTTACTTATTATTTACGGTAATTATCAGTCACTTATGAATTTTAAAATTATGAACTATCAAATTTTGAATACTCATACTACATTTAGTTAGAAAAATGGAGTAAAACTAGTTTGTCAAAGAAAATGATAAGTTTGCTTTAATAGACTAAAGGGCATTTTTGTCTATGTGATGAAATTTAAATAAAAGTGGAGTGTCTCTAACAAAATGTAGAGTGCCTTTATCAATTCTTGATGGATATTCGTGTGAACATGATGTGATGTATGATGTTTATGTGTATATTTTTAGAAAATGTTGAAACTTGGAAAATATGTTCAATAAAAAATGATTGGTTGATGTATGATGAATAAGACGATTCAGATAGCTATTTTAATAATGATTATGTGAATAAAAAATAATAAAGTAAGGGTCTGAGACACTTAAGGAATTTTTTCGGGAAATATTGGCTTAGATTCTTTCATAAAGGTTATAAGTTGATTAGTTAATTTTGTATGCTTAATAACTGAATTAATAAGTTGAATTTTGGTATGACCAAGGTGGTAAAGCTAATATGTTTTGGAGGTGAAAGTAACATGCCTACATACTATACTATTATGCTAATTTGAGCTAAGCTCAAGCTAAAGGAAATTAATTGAATGAAAGATCTAGTTTTATTTTGTGGTATTTGATACTCGAGTTATTAAATCCTTAGGAGTGTCTCTACACTTAATGCCCTAAAACTATCTAATTTGGGAGTCATTGATCTAAAGTTTGCTACATGGGTGCCATAGAAAGCCTAATGGAATAGAACATTGCACATAATTCAGTCTTAATAAGTTTAAATGGGAAGTTTCATATGAGTTTAAGGTTGAATGTCTTGAGATGATAAAATTTAAATGGCTACGAGGTTTCCTATGATTCTTGTCTTTGTGTTTGATCAAAAGTTGGTAGATATGGGATTTATTTTTCAAAAAAATTGGTAAGGATGTCTCTCGACTATATTACCTTAGATTTATTTTCATTACACCCTTTGGAGGTCTTTTTGAGTATTGGTGTCACATTCGATATGTTTATATATTTTTGAGCTTTAAAAGGATGATTTTGTGTCATGGTTTTTGTTAATTATGTTGATGTGTATTTATTGGGAAGGGGCTGAAATTTGTTAGATTTTGTGGGTATATCATCGCCAAACTCTCACGAGACTATACTCGTCCTTTTTTGGGTAACATAAAGGTTTAAAGGCTTGTTACACATGCTAAGTGTAGTCGTTTACTCCAAAACGTGAGTTTATTTTCTTTTTTTCTTTTTCTTTTTTGTTTTTGTGTTTCTCTCTTTTGTTGTTGTTCATGATCTTATTTCTATGCTTTAACATTGCTCGAGGACGATCAATGGGTAAGTTTGGGAGTGTTGATAGGTTATGATTTAACGTATTTTAGGTCCTCATATTCACGTTATTTACATTGGTTTATGCATGATTTATGCTACATATGCTTGTAATTTGTGTGTTGCAATCGAGAAAAATTAGACAGAAATATAGAATTTCAGAGTATTTAGAATTAGACTTAGAAAAACATTTCTTCTACAAAGTTGTAGAGATCTGTCTTAGCTTCATATGGGAAATTGAATCATCTAAATTGGAGATCTGTGAAGAAAGTTATGATGGAAAAACGATCACTACATAGACAGGAAAAAGTTCAGAAATTTACGTCCGATCGTGAAACAGATTACGCCCGTACGTTGATTTGGTCAATGTTCGAATGTGAGAATCCAATGTTCAAATGTGAGTTTGATAAAAAAAAATTCATTTCTTAAGGACGAACATGGGAAACTTACGTACGGACTTGGGAAGGGGTTTAAGGATGAACGTAAGGAAGCACAACGTTCGAACGTTGGCGTCGGGAGCAACAGTTTTGGAAATTTTCAATTCTAATTCAAAGAGGATTCTTCTACCCATTGGTTATAAATACTAGATCAATTTTGTAGGGTTATGTACACTTTAGACACAAAATATACATAGAATAGAACCCTAATAGGGTTTAGACTTAGGTATTACAAATTCATGAAGATCTACACAAACCCTTGAAGGTGAAGAAATCAAGAAGCATGGAAGAGATGAAGATCGAAGTTCAACAATCAATTATATGAGGGAGTTTCTTAGATTCAGATTTATTTTGTCTATGATTATGAAGCTTTATCAAAGTTTCTACCGTTTATCTTTCTTGATGAATTAGATTCTTCGAACTAAGGCCATGTTTAGGCTAAATTATGAGATTTGAGTTATAAAATTGTGTTTTTCATATTAATTCTGGTGTTACTTTATGTTTTAATCTTGTTCTTGATGCTTCATATGATTAGCTTCCATATGTATGAATTTATGCTTAAATTATCTATTTGGGAGAAAGTAATTTAAGGTGCAAGAGGGATTAATAACATCTTTAAGTTAGTTGTACAACTCTGGATGTTGTTAGCCAGATTTATCCGGGGAAAATTCTTGTTTTATAATGCATGCAAGAAAGATTGCTATACCCAATCTAGCATAGGTTATCAAGAGCGAGGAATTGAATTGATAATAATCTTAAGGAATTTTCCACCTTAGCCACATTAGTCAAATAATATGAAAACGTGATTTTAATAAGTATTGATTTTTTATGCCAACACATGTGTCTTACTTGCTCTCTTCCACGGCCACTTGCTGTGCAAATATGTGACGTTCTAGCATGTCAATCCATCTACATGTAATAACCATGGTTTTGCCAGCTCAACTGCTGTGATATCGACGAGCGATTCATTCGTCATTTCTATAACAAAATCTGCCATTGTTTGAGCTTTCACCGTTGTACGACTCTTATATTCAATGTTGGTTTTTTAAGATAATTATCTGATGAGATGGAAAATAGGGTCGTAATTTACGAGCTGAAGTTACTAAGGCAAGAACCCATTTCTCTATTTTCAAGTAATTCAACTCAGCTCCTTGGATTAGCTTGCTAACGTAATACAGTGGTTTATGCTCGTCCTCCATCTTCCTTACCAAAATCGCACTGATAGCTGCCAACGATACAACAAGGTATAAAAATAAGGGCTCCCCGAAATTAGGTTTTGTCAATAATGGGGGGATACCAAATATTCTTTTAGCTATTGAAATGCTTTTCACATTCTTCCGTCCATGTGAAGTTCTTCACTTTTCACAGAATCTTTAAAAAGTGTAGGCCCTTATTCGCAGACCTAGAGATGAATCTGTTTAAGCTTGACATTTTTCCGGTCAATTTTTGCACATCAATCATACTGACAGGAGATTTCGTGTTTAGGATTACCTCGATTTTTTTTGGAATTTGCTTCGATATCTTCGTTCTTTGACCATATATCTTAGAAAATTTTCCCCCACAAACCTCAAAAATACATTTGTGAGGGTTTAATTTCATTCCATATCGTTTCATTATCTAAAATGACTTCCTCAAATGAGACAAGTGATCTAGTTCGTTCACAGACTTGACGAGCATATCATTAGCATATACTTCCTTGGTTCTCCAAATTTCTTCCTCAAACATCATATTCACCAAATGTTGATACGTGGCACCTGAATTTCAAAGGCCAAATGGCATTACATTATAATAGTAGACCCCTCGTGCTGTTATTGTTAGTATGTATGCCCTCAAATGCCATAAAGAGGATAGATTTATAGGGCATTGATTTGTAACTAAACAATATCTTTAAATAATATAAGGCATTATCTTGTTGTTTTCTTATAGGCATTTGTAAGGTTTTCATAAACAACGTAAAGTCCTTGATAATAAGGCAAACCTTCTACTTCCAATGGGTTAGGAAGAATGGCACTAGAAAAGTTTGATCCTTATTATCTAAATTTGGTTCACAAGTTAAAGAAAGTATTGACTGTACATCAATACAGAACAGAGACTTGTATAATGTAAGGTTTGATAGAGGAAGTTCCATTCAATCACTATGGGAATGTTAGTGGGAACTTATATCATAAACATCTCAGTTAGACTGATATGTTCGAACATGACTCGCATCGATTTTGTCACATGGGTTTTCACTCATTGACAGTCAAAGACAAAACCGATAAGTTGTGATAGGTACGCGTGAACCTTAGTCCTGAGCAATCCAGTTGAAGATGTACTTGTGACATCAAGTCTGTCATCAGAGCAGTCAGATCCAATTCACCCGTTGGTGGGGTCGACCTTGAAGTGCAACTTGATGGACAAGTGACAGTCTTAACGGATTGGTAAAATGGGATTTGTTCTCTCATAAGTGAATGAGCTAAATATCCTATGCAGTCATGAATGAATGAGGTCAAAAGTTTTTGGCCAAAGCATAAAGAGATACTCATGTCAGACATGAAGGTATACTCATTGACCTCGATTCATTATGAGCTAAGCATGGTCAAGTCCTGTGAGTTTGACTAAACCATGAATCTCACTTGACTGGGATATATGAATATAAGGTTTATACTCGTACGGTATTCACAGCTTAAAAGGTTAATTTTTCGGTATTGGATATCGTAATTAATTAATTAATTAATCATTAGATGATTTAATTAATTGATTAAGTTAATGAATTAATTAACTTCTTAGAGGAAATTAAATATAGAATTAACATGGATTTAATTAGTGATTTAATTTATTTATTTATTGGATAAATAACATTAATTAATAAAAAAATTAAATGGACAAAAGCCGAAAGGCTTCAGAAGGCCAAAAGTGGGCGTCCATATAATGGTTAGGTTGCCTAAGGTTAATATTTTCTACTGTAGTATAAATATACTACTTAGTGAAAATAATAACATGTCAAGAATCATAACTTTCTCTCCAAATCAAAAACTCTCCAAACCCTCTCTCTCTCTCTAGCCGTCTTTCAAGAAGAAGAAGAAGGGATTTTTCGTTGGTCACTCCAGCGTGGCAATTTAGAGACAGCTACAAATTTGCTGTTCAAGAAAGGATTGCGAAAGCTAGTTCAGAATTCAACATACGCGAAGAAAGGTACATGGATTCGAAACACAATTTGAATATGTGAAATCGAGATGAACCACTTGGGCTTTTAAATATTTCTTCCGCTGCATTTTCATGCAATAAAACCCAACAGTGGTATCAGAGCCAATCTTTGATTTCCGTATTTAATTGAATACATAATTTATGTGTTTTTCGTGTTTTTGAAGCATGTTATTCGAATATGTTTTTATGATATTAAAGCCATGATTTTTCTGCGTTTAATCCATGAACAGAAAGTATGATGATATGTAAATTGAAAAATCAAAATTACGTGAGAAACGGGGGTGAAAAATCCCGCGACAAGCGCGACACGCTCGACGTGCGCAATCTGTGTACTGGGCCATCAGACAGGCACGCTGCGCGCACAGCAGGTGGCCTGAACGCGCACAGTGTGCGCACGACACCGTGTGCTTTCTGGCCACCCGGTACACGGCGTGATCACATGTCGTGCGCTGGGCGCACGACGTTCGGTCGTAATGGGCTCGGGTCTATGACCAGGGTCCTAATTGGTCGGGTCGTGGTTCACGGGTCCAATTTTAAACCAATGAGTTTTGGGCTATTTTAATTATCCGGGTAGGTCAAAAGGATGATGACCCCAATTTAATTAAATAAGCCCAAATTGTTTTAGTTAAAATTATGGACTTTCAATAAATTAGTTTTGGGCCTAATTAATTGAATATTAAATATGCCAATGGTTGGTAATTTATGATTGATGAAATCAAGCCCCAATTAACTCCATCAAGATTGATATGAATCAAACAAATGCCTTTATTGATAAAAAGAGTTTGTACAACATAAAGATAAATGCTCTAATTAATTTAATTCCTCTATGGCATGGAGGGCATAATCCTAACACATCGATCTTCTTCTCTTCCATGCTTCTTGATTTCTTCACCTTCAAGGGTTTGTGAAAATCTTCATAACTAATCTAATCTATGACTAAAAACTCCTCTAAAAGGGCTCTATTTTGGACCTAAAACGTGATACAAACCTTAGAGAACTGATCTGGTATATATAAGGGTGGAAGGGAAGACTTCTTCCTGGATTAGAATTGGAAATTTCCAAAACTGCTGCTGCCAACCCCAGCGTTCGAACATTGCACTTTTTCCACATTCAAGCATTGACTTTCTTCATTAAAAATTGACTTTTCTTGGCTGGACGGACGCTCGAGCGTTCAAATGTCTCAAGTTCGGACGAGCGGTACAGTACCGGATTGCCTTCCTGCGCAGCGATCTTGTTTCTTTCATAACTTGCTTCACATTTATCAGATGTGGGTGATTCAAGTTGTCAAGTGAATATAAGACATAGCTCTACAAGTTTATAGAAGAAAACTTCATCAAAGTAAGTCTCTAATCATGCTGAAATACTGATTTACGGCCATTTTTTCTCGATTGCTATGATTTCTAGCCTTTACTCAGTAAACACACAAATTACAAACATATATGGCATAAATCATATGAGGCTCTAAAACAAGTAAATCTCACACCTATCAAGTGCCTTTATAAACTCTCATATTCATAATATATATTCTGAACAAATTTTAAAATTTTTACTCAAAAACATAAACAAACCAAGTATAAGTTTTTGGGTGATTTTTCACAAAATAACTCGACCAAACACATTTCACAAAAGGATTTGCTATGAGTTTGGTGGATGGATCAAAGGTTTTTGGGGGAAAATTAAGGAAAAATCAGTTTTAGAGGCCGAGCTTAAGGCCATGTTGTGTGGTTTGGGCTGGCTTGGGATTTGAAGCATAAGAAGGTGGAAGTTGAACCTGATTGCAGGGATATGCTCAATTACATTCTAGAAGCAAACTTTTAGTGATGTGGGTAGAATTTACATGGTTGGGCTAAGCTAATAAAACGAGACTAATGGGGAGAAAGCTTATTCAACTAATCGATTGAGGCTCATGGGCTAATTGACCCGGATGGATCCCTAGCTGGACTTGAAAATATAAGTCTTTAGTTACAAGACAAGACCAATCAAGATCCAATTAAGAGATAAACAAGGCCCCAACAATCAAGCACTTACCATAGCAGGCCAAGATAATCAAGCGGATTTGGACCTAATTCTAGCTGGATCTGGCCTAATCCAGGGCCCCCGATATCATGTTGGATAGCTACCCGAATCAACTCCTTACCATAAATAGATAAGGAAAGCAGTAGACTTCATTTCAGCCACCAAAACTAGTGTAGATCATCAAGACTTGTATAAATACTTCCATTGTAGATGAGTAAAACATTCTTTAATGCCTCAATTACTATTACTCTGTCGAAATGCTTATTATTTACAAGTTATTTCTCAATTATCCTACATTATATAATATAAATTATATTAGTGTGAGTTGGACATGCATCATTGAGCATAGCGACTTTGATGTTATTAAGCGCATTTGAGATATGTTCGCGAAACCATGGGAGATTAGCATTAAGCATATTTGGGGCGACGGAAATCACACGGCGGATCACTTGGTAAAAAGAGGATTAGCTCACAATTGAGAAATGATCGACATGTTGGATGATCAAATCAAGGATTTTCTCGATCAAGATAGACTAGGCAAAACGTGGACTAGAATAGTAACTGATGTGGCATGCTGGCCGTGGCCGCATGAGTTTGTCCTTAAAAGGCGCCTCACTAGGGAGAGGGGAGTTTGGGGTTTATAAGGTTCTCAAGCCCCTTGTCTCCGTTAGGTGTGTGAGAAGGCAAGTGCATGTCACATCATATTGGCACCGTCTTTAGGAACGAGGACATGTGCCCTACCCAATCCCCTCGTCTGAGGGGGCTTATGATGTGTATGTAACTACTTCCCATATCGGATGGTGACGAGGGACTTAAGAGGTTTATAAGCCCCAAACTCCTATCTCACTAGTGAGGCGCCTTTTAAGGACAAACTCACGTGTTTCCTGCCAAAGCAAACTATAGTGTGCATGCCACATCAGTTATAATTATTAGTACCAAGTCAGTACCAAACCTTCACTTCTTCAGGGTCTCCTCGATAGTGCACCTGGTGCATACGCACCAGGTGCTAAAGAGGTGACATGTGTCACCTCTTTAATTCTTTTTTTTTTGAGTTTTTGTTTTTTCTCTTTTCCATTTTGTGTTTTTTCTTTCAATTTTATGTTTTAAAGATTTAAGAAATTGTGTCTTGCTCATCTATATTTATAATAGTTGGTGTGTTTATGCGGTTGGATTCGGATAGTTTAATATTATAAATTTAATCGACCTGACATGTACACTTAGTAGTCTAAATTAATCCGACACCAAATAATTATATCTTCAAATCAAGCGGTTCGTGGAGGTCTAATTTTATTATGTTTTAATTAGAAGCCCTCACAACTTAAATTATTTGATGATTAAAATAAAATTAGATAATGGTAGCGAAATATTAAATAGATTAATATTATTCACTCACAACTCAATTTATTTGATGTTGTGAATAATATTAGGTAATTTTACACTTTATTATCAATATTTCTTTTTGGTTACAACATCAAATAATTTAAGTTGTTAACGAGTATAAGTAAAATATAATCCACATCGATCTAACCGAATCGTTCGATCTGATGATATAAATGATTTGATTTTGGATAATTCTTGCCTATGTACAAATTGAATTATTAATATGAATTTGCTTGAACCCAATCGCAAACCTTTTCTTAAATTTTCAAACATAAAACTTGAAAAAAGAAAAGAAAAAGACAAAAGAAATAAAAAAAGAAGTTAAAGAAATTTTTTTAAAAAACTCAAATAAAACAAAAAAAAGAATTAAAGAGGTGACACATGTCACCTCTTTAGCACCTGGTGCATACACTATCGAGGAAACCCTTCTTCAGCCCGATTAATTGGAAACCACTTCCCCGTAGCTAATCTCTTCTTCAGCCCCGTCTCCGTCGAGGTATGCTTTCTCTCTCTCTCTTCTAAGCCTATTGTTCCGCTACCGCTTCGCTTATTATTCTCGCTACTTTTCTTGTTCAAAAGCTGGTGCCATTCTTGTTTACTGTTTATTTTGATATTTTTTTAGAATTTAGCATATGCCCATCCCCACTATGGAAGAGGTAATTTTTTTTTTTAGGTTTTTTCTTCTCTTTCTTAATTTTTCTATGCTGGGACTACTACTTGAAATGGTGTCTGGGTATGTGAAATGCCTAAAATTGGGGATTAAATAGATACTTACGAATAATGCGCTGCTTGATTCTGAATTTATGATTGGTGATGCTGTAGAGATCAACTATCTTGTTTAGGCTGATTGAATGTGATGATGCAGAAAACTATTTTTGACCTGACCTAAACCTAAAGTTCTGGTCCGAGTCACCAGACCCGTGGGTTGCCGGGTCTGGTCCACAGCTGCTAAAATGTGGATTGCTTTGGGTTCTTTAGAATCTGGGTCTGGCTAATACGCGCTCAATGACAAGCCTACGAGTGGATCATATGTGAACGATAATAGATTTGAGAGGGTGTTATTGTGATGGAAGGGCTTGCCTGAGGAATTTAGGTTGACCTCCACTCTTCTCCGCGAACATTAACTAGCATTCACCACAATTTTCGATATAGATCATTCCAAACACACGGCATCCTAACTTCTATTTGTAAGATTGAATTAATCTCAGCCATTTTCTGTGAGGCGTTGATAAAATTTTATCACGCTTAACTAGTGCGTGCTTCTTGACTTCGCCTTGTTTCAAGTTGAATGTCAACATTTTTGCATTTATAACTGCATATTCTGATGTTGTAGATCTGCCCCTGCCGTCCAAATTAAAGAGGGTTTTGAGCCATGTCACGGGAGAGAGCTAAGCGGATGACACTAGGACCGGCTCAAGAGGTAGGACTGTCATGATTATTCCCCTTTAATCTCAGTATCAGTAACGAAGTTATCTGCTTGTAAATTTGTAGTGTGTGATAGTTCTGTTTTCTTTTTCATTTCCCTGTTTGAATATTTCTGCTGTTATCCGGCATCAGATTATTTCTGTGTTCTTATTGTGTTATACTTGTTGGATACTTTTTCACTTTTGATTTTGGATCTCTTAAAACTCTCTATTGCAGAGTATTGAGAAAATTAAGAAAGTTGTAGAGGAGGGCAACTACTATGGCGCTCAACAGATGTATAAATCTTTTAGTGCAAGGTATTATGATCAAATTCGTATAATTGTCTATAAAGGAAGGCAACAGCTATGGCACTCAATAGATGTATAAATCTTGTGTCTGTGACAATGTGCATGTCAAGGGAGCGGTATCCATGCTTGTACAGTCCCTGTCGAGTTCCCACATCTATACTCTTCCTTAAATTTACTAATCCTGTTTCCATCTTATTGGTTGCAGATATATTTCAGCCGATAGGTATTCGGAAGCCTTAGATATTCTTCAGTCCGGTGCTTGCATACAATTAGAGAATGGGCAGGTGATGCTTTTGTATATGATTTTCTTTCTATTTTTTGCTACGGTAATGCAATCTAGTTAATGACCCTATGCAACAACAAAATCACAGTTTCAACTTTCCTTCTTTTTGTTGGATTGGGTGTCTATATTTATTCCCTGTAAGCTCCTATTTTATAAATTATCCAGAAAATTCCTGACAAGTAATTGATTTTGTCTCAAGTTTTAATGATGGGTGCAAATGTCAATATACATATGCACACACACTATATATGTGTGTGTGTGTGTATTTTAATACTGTATGGATATTTTATTTGGCAAGGCCAATTGACTTATTTATGATGCAAATTGGAAGCTTTATCACTAATTAAATAATTATTTTGGAGAAATAGATTTTGCCAACTAATCTAAATGTTCCTTAAGGTCAAATTATTGATGTACAATATTCACAACAATTACAGGTTACATGTGGGACAGAGCTTGCTGTTCTGTTTGTGGAAACACTCGTTAAAGGAAAATTCCCTTACGATGACGACACCCTTGGTCAGTTCCATTCTCCAGATTGTTTCTCATAATTTTTTAGCACTGAGACTAGTTCTTGATCTTAACATTCTTGAAAATCAATTTAAGATGTTGGAACAAATTCAATCATCCATTCTTTTGGTACAATATATTCATTTATGGCTGCTGTGATAAACACCCATGCGTAGCTCTTCTGAGGTCAAAGTATGAATTTTTTTAGCGACATAGTTCATGGGAGTTAGCCTGATGTGTCACTATTAATCATTTAATTGTATGCATGTCATTTTTTTTGGTGGGATGGAGAGATATTATATGAGGAGGTGAAGTTCAAGGGAGAGGGGAGGGTTTCCTGTTCTTCTCCTTGAGTAGGGATTCATGTAACTCCCAATGTCGTATGGTATAATGGAGGGTAACTAGAAGAGTATCAACTATCTTTGTGTTGTGTACTATCCATGGGATATGGAACACTTGTGTGTTTTACAGCCAATCCCTCCTCCAACTCTGTTTTGGGATGGAATGGAAGATGTGGAGAGGGCTTTCCTTATCCCCTCCCACTATTTTCTTCACACTGGACAAGAGGAGGTCTATATCCCATCTTTGAGCTTCCACCAAGAACACTCTACTCTGTACTTTATTCTATTACGAATTGTACTTCAACTCTCATTACATTACATGATTAAGTTCATTCCCTTATCAATTATCAAAAAAAAAAAAGTTCATTCCCTCATCCAGCAAATTATTGCTCCTTATATACAAAATTACAGGACTATACCAAATAAACTAGATGATCATTTTTCTAAGAACATCTGGAAGGTTAATTAACTGCAATCACATGATCAGCAACCACTTGGTTTTATGGTTTTACCTATATAAATTCTAAGAATCTATTGCAGATCGTATCAGGAAAATATACAAGAAGTTTCCTCGGATATCTGTGCCACAACATTTGGACCTAGCAGATGATGATATGCAGCAACTATCTGAAGCTCTTGGAGCTGCAAAAACACGTGCTGAGGGTTGCTCATCTTATTTGAAAGCTGCTATCAAGTGAGATGTCCGCATCATCTTCCATATTTTCTGTAGTTCCCAATTTATCTTTTGGAGCAATAGAGGGTACGTCTAAAAAGCAATTACCCAAACATATCTAGCTGAAGCTACCCTATCTCTCAGAAACATAGATCAAAATATGACTTGTGTTGTAAAAACCTGAACACTAGATATTGTAGGTGGAAGATAAGAACTCCAGTGCCTTTGAGTGCACAGTTTCTAATCATTTTTTCTCTTTTTGATGTCCTTGGGAAGGGATGATTAGAAGTAGATATGATGGGCCCTTACGTGTGTAGTATCTTGGGATTATGTCGGAAATTGGAAATGTATTCTACTGGAACACATAATTCCGTTTTGAAGTAAGTTATCTTGTACAGACAAGTGAATGGATCATAACTTCAAAATGAATTATTGAATGGTCTAAAAAATCTCCAATAAGTTTAATTTCTGCTTCCATAATTCTTGTTTGAATTCCCTTCCCTGTCGAACTTACCAGATCTTGGCCCAGATCTGGTTATGGAGGGAAGATGATGGAACAGAAGAAAGATGGGGATCTGGAAGAAAAAGGGGAGGATGTGATCAGAGCATTGACCTAGCAAACAGCCATAGCCACATGCACAATTGGCATAGATGGTGGCAGCGTAGAGGCAGATAAAACCACTAAGTCTGGTGCATGATGAATTGAGAACCATGAAGGGAAGATGGTGAGGAAAAGTAAGTTTTTGTCTGCGAAGAAGGAAGGTATTGGAGGGACTTTAATGGCAATATAGGTTATCGAATGAGTGCTGCAAGTGATGGTGAAGGTTATTTGTGAAGATGGTGTCAGGCATTGGAGGATGGTGTTGGAAGGTTTTGAGTGCTGAAGGGGTATCGAATGAGTGCCGCAAGTGATGGTGAAGGTTATTTGTGAAGATGGTGTCAGGCATTGGAGGATGGTGTTGGAAGGTTTTGAGGGGAACGGAGAAGAATGTAGTCACAGGAATGTGGTTGAGGAGGAATATTTGAGAAGGAAGTGGTTGACTACAAGACTCTTTCTTGAGAGGAGAAGTGTGTCGTAAGAGACGGTTGGGGCAAGGAGTTGGGGCTTGGCTCTGGCGATGCTGCATTGATGGTAGCGGCGCGATTGCGGGATCACCAAGAAACTAGTATTTAGAAAACGACTTCATTCGGATATAATAGAGGATTTCGGGGAGTGGAATGGGAGATTGGAAGTGAAACTAGTTTTAAGAAAACGATCAGAGGATTTCAGAGAGTTGAGTGTAAGATTGGAAGCGCACTAGGAAGTAGTGTTTACAAAATGAGCACTTTGGCACTTGAATTTATAAAATCGGTACATATAGAAATGAAATAATTGGCAACAAAACCCTGTTCAAAGTCCTACATACATGCAAGCATATAAACATATAGTGCTAAAATACCTAAATAATCATTGCTCCTATGTACTGAACAATTTAACCATCTTTTCCCAATTTGTAACACATATATAAGCTAAACTAGGGCTCCAATTTCTTGTAATGAGACGTGTCCAGCTATTTTGATTGGTCAACCATATAAATTCCCTTAATAATACTAACAAACAAAAAAAATTAGAATATTTCGTATATTTTCAATTCTTAAATCCCAGTGACGTGCTAAATTATATTTGTTAGCGGTCTTGTATTATGAAGAAGCGCAACTAGGATATTGCTCGTCCAAGGGAGGTGATTTAATACCCACATATATTGTGAGAGGAAATAAGAATTGAGTATATAAGTGGGTAAAAAAGACTCTTCTACCAACTAGGGTTAGCTAGTCTTGCAAAGTCAGGACGAGTGCAAGGTATTGCTGGCAGAGTACATTGTGTTGAGGTCTTGATAGCGGGCCCCATCCCTTGGGCCCAGGGCGTGTGACAAATGAAGAATATGCTTTGGTTCACGTAAATCAATAAAATAATGAAAGTGTTTGATAAGGGGTGGCGTCGAGATTGGGGGAATTGACAAGGTCATTTATCATGCGTAACACATGTTAAAATGCCATTCTATGGATGTGCTTGAGTTCCATTATGAAGTTGGTTCTTTGGAGTTCATCATTATTAGCAATATGCTAGAATCAATGGAATTAGTATCTAAGGTTTGTGATGTTTATGCTTATCATTATTTAGCCTGAAATGCACTAACAAATTTGTTTGCTTCTTCATAGGTGGTCTATTGAATTTGGAGCACATAGGAATGGATCTCCTGAAATCCACGACATGATAGCTGATTACATATATTCAGAGTCTCCTGAAGTGGTATATCTCCTTTAATCTTATCGCTTTTTAGATAAAAATAAAGCCTATCTGTAAGAGACCTTCCCATGATCTTTTGAAATAACTTTTTAACCACCCTGTTTTAAACTGATCTTTTCAGAAAAAATCCCTCACAAAAAACAAATGATGATAATTTCAATGACATCCAGCCCTCTGCTTCTAATTCTATCTTTGTCTTGATGCTACCATTATTTATCCATTGGTTTCTTAATAAATAGCATTCTTGATTAGTTAATCTGTCCTGTTCTGCTCCCTTCTACGGTTTCTTTCATTAATTGATAGAGAGTATGTCTTAGTTTAAAGGTTATCAGCAAACACCACTCAAAGGGAAAATGGATTTTCTATCTTTTACAATTAGGGAGTTTATCTGCTCAACATAAATGACTTTTGTTGATGTCGTGATTGGATCATTTTGGAAATACCATTAAGTGGAAGCATACTATGTTACCTACCCATAACATATCCACCCTTTTGAGTACTTCTTTTATTTGGTATGGTTTTATCTTTCTCCAACTATAAAGACTACATCAGAGAAGCAATATATTGTGTTCTTATGTAGTTAAATGTGCTTTAGTGCATATCAAATGCATCTTGGCACTGAAGTATCCACCATTTAAGGATCCTTATCGGTTTTTTTATATTGGTTGCTAAATTTAGTTCGTGTGCTATAAAAACTTGCCGATTGTTACAGGATATGGCCAAAGTGTCGTATCATTTTGTTCGAGGGAAGGATCCAAAGAAATTTGCTTTAACTCTAGTCAATTTCATGGGCAAGGTCCGTCTTACTTCTCGACTTAAATCCATCTCCTGTAAATTGAAACATGAACTTCATGAAGTTTATTGACTTATCCACCTGTTTCCATAGGATAATGGAGTAAATAACTTTTCATATTTTGTCCTATTAGAGGTCTAATAGACTACAATATCATATTTATACTGGAGTAGACCTCCAAATAATACTATTGGAGGACGGTGTATGATAGATATACTACAATGTTATACTGTTGTCAGATATATTTTGTGTTGTGTTAAATCTTTCAAACAAATTGTGTTTTATAACATTGATCTAATTTTCAACTTTAAGCATGCAGTGTTATCCGGGTGAAGATGATCTTGCTGTTGCACGTGCAGTTTTGATGTAAGTATTTTGGAATCAGAATAAGTGCAGTTAAACTGTTGTCATTAAGAGTTGTATTGGTGCTAAAACTATTTTGGTAATAGACATTCTGACAATCTAAGATTAAACTTCCGCTGCTTTAGAACGTAAAGATATAACCTTAAATGTTTCTTAATGGATTTTAAATGCATCTTTGTTTAGGTAAGTTTGTGAAATTACTAGATACGAGTCATATCCATTGGGAGTCAATAGTTGTGAATAGAATCCTGTGGGCTAACTGAACGAGTAGACTTAATTGATAGTGTTCGATAGGTTTTTGACACCCTAAAACTTCATCTCAAGTATTTTTTCGCTCTAGAATGTCAACTTGAGCACGATTTTGTTGCACATTTGTGTTCTACTGTATCAATATTGAAAATTAAATTCTTTCTTTTTTTCAAAAGCTCGTATGGTTTTTGTTTATTGTAGGGTAACAAGTCATATGAATGGTGCAGTTCTGCCATTTAAACTGTTTGTTTTTCAATTGCGATTTTTACATCTTGAAAATGATCTGTTTTCACAAGGGCCGGAGTTTTCCTTGATTATAGGGTCTGCATGGGATAGATATGTGTAACCTTAGACATCTTGATAAAACTAATATCATTTGAAGTAACCTTGAACAACCTTAGATCCTGTTTCTTTTTTGTATTTTTGTTTTTGGGTTCATTATACTCATTTATTTCTTATTATGGATTTATTTCACTGTAGAGTTTGGAACATGCTTCTCATAACTTGTCACATTATTGTGCAAAAATTTCTGTCAAGGGTTTGTGAACTTGGTCTTTTATGGTATATATGTCATTGGTATTTCCCTAAAGCACTCCGTTTAATCTAGCCTCATCAGCTCATCTACTTTGATGCTTAACTTTAGTGTTAGCATGTATCCTTCACTACCTTGACAGAATCATTCTCAGAACTACAATTAGCTAGTTCTGTTGATATTAGATATTTGCATTCATGTTTACCATGCTGTATAGATGTAAAAATAATTCAAGTTTTTGTTTTTCCCTTGGTTGCTTGGAACCTAAAGATTTACTTTTCACACGACGATTCATGGTTCTGTCTTCTTGCTTAAACTGCACTATTTTCTTCTATGTAGGTATTTATCCCTAGGTAATCTGAGAGATGCTAATGTCCTCATGGATGAGATGAAAAAGCAAGTGCAATTTCGAGAGATTGATTTTCCTCGATCAGAATTAATGCAGCTCATCAATTATCTTCTGAAAACGTAAATTGCCTTAATTGGTTTCTCTTATTTTGTTGAACACATTCATCTAATTTTGGTAAAACCAAAATAACTGTAGAACAGAAACAGCTGAAATGTTCTATCATGCTTCCTTATTTTAATGCAGGTTGCAGAGAGATGCTTTGCCTCTTTTCAATATGTTGAGACAGCGTTACAAGTCGAGTATAGATAGGGAACCTATGTTTCATGAAGTATGCAATTTCCATTACTGCCTTTGTTACCAAATTGTCTTTTCTTTATACCCTGCAAATAGCTAGATGGCTAATTGCATATTTATGTTTGGATTAGTTGTTCGATGAAGTGGCAAACAAGTTTTACGGAGTACAGCGTAAAAATTCCATGCCAGGAATGTTTGGAGACTTCTTTAAGGTAATACCTATTAATATGCTTTTTTTATTTTTGGTTTGGATTTTGTTTTTGAAATTTCTTCATTTGCTTCTTTTGCAGATGATGTCAGGAGAGTAGTGTCTTAAAATTCGCATTGGGATCCTAAAGTGTTGGAATATTAACAGTAAGCGGAGATTTATTCTTATCGATCACTATGATTTTGCCCATAGATAACACCTATTATGGTGGACTATAAATCGATATGATGGCATATTTCTATTTACTATTTTGTGGAGAAGTTGGGGTGGAGAATTTTTACAGAAACATGTGTGGTGGTGTTGGTTGATAACATTGAAGAAGAAAAGGGAAAGAAAATGTGTTTTCTGACCAGTGAAGAAGAAAGGCAAAAAGGACGATGATTTCTGTGTGTTTACTATGTAATTTTGTCTCATATTTTTAATAAAAACATGTAATGTGTAGATCAGAACTGGTGGAACATTTGTCCTTGTTTTTTGACAAAGGATGGGCTTTTAATTATTCTGCATTTTATACAAACCACAAGCTGATTATCCTACCCTTTTTTACTCCTATTACCAATTTGCCACCAGCTTTCACTACTAACAGATCCTTCCAAAATACTTCAAAAATCCACTCCCAAAATACAGGTGGTGTATAGGGACCTCCTTTGAGTTTGGGCAATTACAAGCACCTCCCTACCGTCATGCTTCGGCTAACAAAAAGATCCTTCCCCTAACTTTTGTAACATAAAATGTTGTACATCAAACGTTAATTTTTTTCAAAATTAAATTTTGCCTTTGGTTGGATTTGGTTTGGATGTTGACCATGTATTGAGACCAATTTACCCTTCCATGTGAGGGGATAAACGTAGTAAAATGAAAAGAAAAAAGAAACGAGGGGGGAAATGTAATAAAATGAAAAGGAGTTGTTTTGGTTAAAATATTTAGGTATTCAATTAAATTTGATTAAATATGGTAAACTGCACCCCTATATCGGTACTGAATCGAATATATATTTTTCAAAAATTGAAATCGAATATCCATCTATTAAATGATAATCGATTAAATTCAATTAAATCATATTTGAGCACCAATTTACATTAAGTTCAACTAAATATGATAATGTTAAATTCAATTATTCAACTCCAAGTAAATATGATAAAAACGAAATAATAAAAAGAATGAATAATACTTTTTATCGGAAAAATACATATAAATATAATGCACAATATAAATAATACTTATGTACTTGTGTGTGTATATATATATATATTTCATATTCATATATATTATATATATATACATAAAAAAATAAAAAAATAAATAAAAAACCCAAAAAGTAATTGTTCATCATCCATACCAACCTTTCCCTCTCCCACAAACCTCCGGCCAACCCCTTCCTCTTTCTCTCTTTTCCCCCCCGCCTCCTCCGCCCAGCCCCCGTCCCCATCAAGGCCCCAAAAGTCCCACCATGTACCCACTTCGAATCCCCTCCCCTCGACCCTGACCACCACCATTGAACTCCCTGTTCCGCCCACCCCATGTTGAAGCCCCCCTTTCCCTGGTCCCACGCCCCCCTATCTCCCCCTTCCCCCACCTAGATTTGCAATTCATGATCTGTTCACAATTTTTTCTCTTCTTTTTTTTTCTTTTTTATTCAATTTTTCTATTTTTCCTTTTTTTCTATTTTGTCTTTTCAGTGGGCATTATGGTCTTTTGGAATTTGATTTTTGAAGATTTTTTGTGGATTTTTTCATTTAAAAAAAATTAAGGGCAAAGTAGTCATTGTATTACTTCCGTTAGACTTTCACGCACCCCTTGATTTAGAGGGTGTTTGTAGTTACCCAAACTCGAGGGAGGTGCTCATACATAGCCCATACGTTTTTTTATTATTTATATAATATTTCAATAGTGATCTAAAATTATGTGTGAGTCGTATACTTATGTTTCAGGATTCTTTACTATTGTATTTGATGCGTGTCAAATTCCTGCACCAAAAAATCGTAAAGCCACAAAAATAATGACACATGAGACGAGAGAAGTCGAATGCAAGGCGTAATGAGTTTATTGCTCGAGAATTGTGTTTTTGGAGAATAGATACAAGTAAAATCATATTAGCTAAATAACATGTGTTTTTTCCTAAACATCCTTAGCCTATTTATATATGTTAGTTGTGGCTTGTCTCTTCCTCTTGAGCATGCGGAAATGGCTGGATTTTCGCTAGCACTAGGGGTGTGTTAAGAAGGCTATTTTTGTAATTTCTGTAATTAAGTTAACTTTCTAAATTGGGAAGGTTGGTAAGTTAGTTAGGGTTAGTTATTGCTAATCAACTGTTTAGTTTGTTAAGAAGTTAGTTAGGCTCTAGCTAATCTTTGTATAGATACGTTTCATCATTTCTCTATCTTGTAATCTGAATTCATTTAATAAAGATTCAATTCTATACTTCTTAATATGGTATCCAGATCTAGGGTTAATGCTCTTTGAATCGTCTTCATCAACACATTCAATTTCCTCAACCTAAATCAATTTCATTCTGTTGAAATTTCATGATAGGTTGTAAAAGTGAAGAGAGTAGAAGAAAACACAACAATTACGTGGTTCGGCCATTTGGCCTACATCTACGCAACAATGCCCAAAGGATTATAAGACTTTCATTATCTTTTGAGTATGAATTACAATAGACACCTCTATATATAGGTGAAATAAACATGTGATAAATGTGATGATGGAGGAAATCACTCCAAATTATGTCACAATCAAATCAAATCATCAATCAATCCCAATTATATCCATAATCTAAATCCTTATCTAAATCATATCAAATATGATTATCGAGATCAATCTTGACTTCCAACACTCGCCCTCAAGTTGAACACAGAAAGCTGAATTGAAGTGTTCAACTTGAACTAAAGAAATGCCTTTAAGTAAAATTTGGATCTTTTTTGGACTTCATGATGTTGAAGATCCATGATGAGATAAAATATGCACGGAATAACACTTCATGCACTACAATATGGAACAATCCATATAAGATGATTAGTTTGGTACCAAGGAATGAAATGCACGGAATGACCATCGTGCTATGCGGAAGCAAATGGAGTAGGATTCAATATGCTCTGATACCATGTTGAAATTTCATGATAGGTTGTAAAAGTGAAGAGAGTAGAAGAAAACACTGTTAGAGTATATGCCCTCGAATGCTATAAAGAGGATAGATTTATAGGGCATAAACATTGTAACTAAACTATGGTTTTTCTATTAATATAAGGCAGTTGATTGTTGTTTTCTTATAGGCATTTATAAGGTGTGAATAAACAACGTAAAGTCCTTGATGACAAGGCGAACCTTCTACCTTCTATGGGATAGGAGGAAAGGCACTAGAATGCGTTGACCCTTGACATCTAAAAGGGTTCGCAAGTCTAAGAAATATTGATTGGGCATCAATAGTGAATAAAGACTTGTATGATGTAAGTTTTGACAGAGAAAGTGTCAGTTGCACACTATGGAAATGGTAGTGGGAACTTATATCATAGACGTGTCAGTTGGACTGATATGTTCAAACACGGCTCGCATCAGTTCATCACATGGGTATTCACTCATTGACAGTCAATGATGAAACTGATAAGTAGTGATAGGTACGTGTAAACCTATGACCTGAGAAATCGAGTTGAAGATGTACTTGTGACATCAAGTCGGTCATTAGAGTAGTTAGATTCAAATCACCTGTTGGTGGAATCGACCTCGAAGTCCGACTTGATGGGCAAGTAGCATTGTTAACTGATTTGCAATATGGAATTTATTTTCTCATAAGTGAATGAGTAAAATATCCTATGCGATCATGAATATGTGAGGATGAAAGTCTTTGGCCAAAGCATTTAAATACCTCGACTTATTATGAGCTTAAGCATATGCTCAAGTTATATGAGTTTGACTTTAAACCATGACTCTTACTTGACTGGGATGTAAGAATAAAAGGTTTATACACGTACGGTATTCACGGCGTAAAGGTTTGGAATGATCTTATTCATTCGTTCTCAATTGGGTTACGGTGTGAGCCACGAGACTGGCTAGGTGTCACTCACACGCCTTTGGATTCCTCCCAATTGCCTTTTGAGACGAACCTAAAGAGTCTCGTTTAAAGGAAGTGCAAAAGGAAAAATATGGGAAAAAGACTTGAGAGAAATTCACGGCATTGGATGCCGTAATTAATTAATTATTGGATAATTTAATTAATTAATTAATTAAATTAATGAGTTAATTAATTTCTTGGAGAAATTGAATTATAAATTAATTAGGAATTGAATTAATTGGATTATCAATTTATTTATTGGATAAATAAATTATCCGATTAATTAATTAGCAAGCAAGACGAAAGCCCGAAGGCTTCTGAGCCCACTAAGGGGCGGCCAAATAGATGCCCAAATAGGGCTCTTGCATGTTAGTGTTATTGTTTCATAATGATATAAATATATCACAAGGTGAAAAATAACACAAGACTACTTACATAACTTTCTCTCCAAGAAAAAGTCTCCCACCTCTCTCTCTCTCTAGCCGTCTTTGACAAGGAAGAAAGGAGGAGTTTTTCATTTTTGATTCCATCATGACGAATTAGAGATGTTGGCTAATTCGGCGTTAGAGAAAAGGATCACGTTCAGAAATCAACATATGCGAGAACGGTAATTTTTCTATACACAATTAAACACGAAGATTAGAGATGATTCGGGCTTTGGAAATTAAATTTACTTTCCGCTGCATTTTATTAGTATAATTCCCAACAGTAGTATCAGAGCCAATCTCTGAATTCTGTGTTTAATTGCTTATGTGATTGACTATTTTTCCGCGTTTTTGAGGCATGCTTTGAACGTATTTTTCATATGAAAATATTCTGAATCTCGCTGAAGTTTCTTCATGAAATTTGTATTTTAATGAGTTATGAATCTTGTCATATGAATTTTATGAGAATCGGAGAAGTATAACCCCAAGACGAGTGCGACGCAAAAAGCGTGTGCAGCGCGCAATAGGGGGCCTTTTCGGCCTCCCGTTGCGCACACAGCGTGCGAACTGCACACACTGGGTGGGCCCCCAATGCCGTGCCATTTCACGGCGCCAGTCGGAGGGGCTGGCCGGACGCTGGGCGTCCAGCCAAGCACGATTAAACCGTGCGCTGGGCGCAGGACATACACTGTGCCATGCGCCCAGCTCAAGGACCTATTTCGGGGCTCGGGTTTTCGTGAATCGGGCCCTAATGAGTCAGGTTATATTTTCCTAATGTCCAAATTTTAATTGAATAGGTGTTTGGGCTATTTTAGTTATCAGGGTGGGTCAAAAGGATGATGACCCGGATTTAATTAAAAAGGGGCCCAAATTATTTTGATTAAAATTGTGGATAATTCAATAAATTAGTTATTGGGCCTAATTAATTAATTTTGAATATGCCAATGGTTAGTAATTTAATTTTGATAAAATTAAGCCCAATATAGTTTTTATTGATCTTTATTTGAATGAAATAATTAATTAATAAACTCTTGGAGAATTTTATTTATTAAGTTATTTATTTAAATAAAGAATTCTCATAAATAGGATTATTTTCATATGAATCAATAAAATTTGGAATTTTATTGTGGAAATTAATTAAGTTGGACTAATTAATTTTTATTAATCACCAACATAAGTGCTTTATTTATCGCAAGCATGTATTATATGATGGTGACATATGTCTATGGGCTTAGGTTGCTTCTTTTGATTATGTATTTCTTTTGATGGGTTGTAAGGGCCAGTTTGAGCCCATTTTATTTTATTTCTAGATTTATGTATTGGTTTTAAATTACCTCTTGTAATAAATAGAAATAGAATAGGCCTTTCAAGATGGAGATCATGCAAAAGAAGAGGAGCTTGGAGCCCACGAAGATTAGCTAGGCTTTTCTTTTTCAAATTTATGATGACCCATTGGCTTGGGCCCTCTAGATAAAAGCCCATAGACTTGTGTGTTGTATTATTGTTTTCGATGCATGTTCATTAGTTGTATAAAGCATGTGTGTTATCAATATGCGCTATATAAATTTGGTAAATGTGCAAAGTGAGACGAATTAAATGTTTAGAACATGAATTCTCCAAAATAAAAATTGTACTAAGTTAGTAAGGGGTGCTAGGCATCCTTTCCCTCCACTAAACTTGATAAGATCAAGGATTAAATCCATATGTGGCATCTTCCCAGTAAGTGGGGGTCATGTATCAAGATTTAGTTCTAGAATTTTATTAAGTGCATTAGATGCCTTAATCGAGACATATTTCACCTCAAATATCGTTAAAGGGTTGCAAGGTGAAATTCAAATGTTAGATTATGAGGAGTTAGTGGGAATGAACTTAGATAGTCCACATTACCAATAAATCGTTAAAGGGTTGCGGTTTTGTGGATTATGGGATAAATATGATTGAACCATCTATTTGATAGATTGATGTTTGACATCACTTTAATTAAGTAATGGACCAAATATCGTTAAAGGGTTGCCATCCATTATATTAATTAAAAAACTCAATCCCCACCACGAAGTTTTCATCAACGATCGCTTCCGTCTTTTCACAGTGGGAGTGTGAAATTTCGAAAAATGTAGTGGGAGCCAAGTTATAAGTCGAAGTCCTTGATTTTAAACTTGGTTTTTGTTTAGTTCAATAATCTAATTAATTCTGGCTTATTTTCTGCAGTTATTTGTTTTATCTCTCTCATTTTTCAAAAATGACAATCAACCCACTTTCCATATTACTCGAAAAGAATATCCTTACCGGACCCAACTACGTGGATTGGCTAAGGGATTTGAGAATAGTATGGAGTCTCTAGGATACGTGTTGGACACTGATATCCCTGCCCCACCTGCCAGAACACGTGCCAATGAAGAAGAAGTCCAAGCTCATGAAAAATGGGTAAAGGACGACGTCCGAGTGCGTGGGTACATTCTTGGATCTAAGACGAATGAGCTACAGAGGTGCCACGACAAGATGACCACAGCGAGGGCAATCTTGGCACACTTGGTCAAGCTCCATGGTGAGCACAGTAGGACTGCTAGATATGAAATATCTAAAGAGCTCTTCAGAGCCAAAATGAGAGAAGGGGAGAAGGTTGGGGATCATGTCCTCAAAATGATATCGAGGATCGAGAGATTGGAAGCTCTCGATTTTACAATGAACCTGCAACTTCAGACCGATCTTATCTTGCAGTCCCTTCCTGACTCTTTTTCCCAATTCGTCATGAACTTAAATTGCAATGAGATTGAATGCAACTTAGCTAGGCTAATGAACAAATTAAACACTGCACAATCTCAATTGAAGCCAAAGGAAAAGAGACTTCTTTGGTTATCACTTCTGGGCCCAAACGGGCGAAGAATAAGAAGAGAAAAACCAAGAAGCATGCTGGCGAGCTTGGAGCTCAGGGTGGTGTCGATAAAGAAAAAAGGAAAGCTCCTGTGATTCGCAAGCGAAAGGGGCCACAAAATACAGACAGATGCCTACACTGCGGTGAGCTGGGCCACTGGAGAAGGAACTGTCCGAATATGGGGCCTGGCGCACAAGGTATGGAACTTTATGTAGATGACATATTACTCATTGGGAATGACATAGGAATGCTCGCCACAACCAAGAAGTGGCTTTCGAGTACATTCTCCATGAAAGACTTGGGAGAAGCGACCTATATTCTAGGGATTCGGATCTATAGAGATCGAACCAAAATAATGATAGGACTTTCTCAAGCCCTTTACTTAGAAAAGGTCCTAAAAAGGTATAGGATGGAAGATTCTAAGAAAGGGTTCCTACCAATGAGACATGGGATACATCTTTCAAAATTTATGTGTCCTCAAAGTGAGGAAGATAGAAAAGAAATGAACATTATACCTTATGCGTCTGTTGTGGGCAGCTTGATGTACGCGATGCTCTGTACTAGACCCGACATTGCTTATGCTGTGAGCGTTGTTAGACGATTTCAAGCAAACCCTGGTAAGGAACATTGGATAGCTGTGAAGAATATCCTAAAGTATCTGAAAAGAACTAAGGATATGATTCTCACCTATGGAAGTGGTGACTTGAGGGTGGACGGGTACACTAATTTGGATTTCCAATCTGATGTTGATGACCGAAAATCCACCTCGAGATTTGTATTTACTCTAAATGGTGGAGCGGTGACTTGGAAAAGTTCCAAGCAAAGCACAACCGCAGACTCCACCACAGAGGCTGAATACATAGCTGCCTAGCTCTTTAGATTAGGAAGTTCGTTGAGGAACTTCAAATGGTTCCTAGCATAAAGCTCTCGTTGCCACTTTATTGTGACAACACCGGAGCTATAGCGCAAGCGAAGGAACCCAGGTCTCACAATAAATCCAAACACATAGAGAGGAGATATCACATCATAAGAGAGATCGTTGCACAAGGTGAAATAGCTGTTCAGAAAATAGCCTCAGCCGACAATGTCGCTGATCCATTGACCAAGCAATTGGCACAGGCGGTGCTGGAAAAACATCTCGAAAAGATGGGTATTAAATACCACAGCAAATGGCATTGAGTGCAAGTGGGAGATTGTTAGAGTATATGCCCTCGAATGCCATAAAGAGGATAGATTTATAGGGCATAAACATTGTAACTAAACTATGATTTTTCTATTAATATAAGGCAGTTAATTGTTGTTTTCTTATAGGCATTTATAAGGTGTGAATAAACAACGTAAAGTCCTTGATGACGAGACGAACCTTCTACCTCCTATGGGATAGGAGGAAAAGCACTAGAATGATTTGACCCTTGACATCTAAAAGGGTTCGCAAGTCTAATAAATATTGATTGGGCATCAATAGTGAATAAAGACTTGTATGAAGTAAGTTTCGACAGAGAAAGTGCCAGTCGTACACTATGGAAATGGTAGTGGGAACTTATATCATAGACGTGTCAGTTGGACTGATATGTTCGAACACGGTTCGCATCAGTTCATCACATGGGTATTCACTCATTGACAGTCAATGATGAAACTGATAAGTAGTGATAGGTACGTGTGAACCTCTGACCTAAGAAATCGAGTTGAAGATGTACTTGTGACATCAAGTCTGTCATTAGAGTAGTTAGATTCAAATCACCTGTTGGTGGAATCAACCTCGAAGTGCGACTTGATGGGCAAGTAACATTGTTAACTGATTTGCAATATGAAATTTATTCTCTCATAAGTGAATGAGTAAAATATCCTATGCGATCATGAATAAGTGAGGATGAAAGTCTTTGGCCAAAGCATTTAAATACCTCGACTTATTATGAGCTTAGGCATATGGTCAAGTTATATGAGTTTGACTTTAAACCATGACTCTTACTTGACTGGGATATAAGAATAAAAGGTTTATACACATACGGTATTCACGGTGTAAAGGTTTGGAATGATCCTATTCATTCGTTCTCAATTGGGGTACGGTGTGAGCCACGAGACTGGTTAGGTATCACTCACACCCCTTTGGATTCCTCCCAATTGCCTTTTGAGACGAACCTAAAGAGTCGCGCTTAAAGGAAGTGCAAAAGTAAAAATATGGGAAAAAGACTTGAGAGAAATTCACGGCATTGGATGCCGTAATTAATTAATTAATTATTGAATAATTTAATTAATTAATTAAATTAAAGAGTTAATTAATTTCTTGGAGAAATTGAATTATAAATTAATTAGGAATTGAATTAATTGGATTATCAATTTATTTATTGGATAAATAAATTATTCGATTAATTATTTAGCAAGCAAGACGAAAGCCCGAAGGCTTCCGAGCCCACTAAATGGCGGCCAAATAGACGCCCAAATAGGGCTCTTACATGCTAGTGTTATTGTTTCATAATGATATAAATATATCACAAGGTGAAAAATAACACAAGGCAACTTACATAACTTTCTCTCTAAGAAAAAGTCTCCCACCTCTCTCTCTAGCCGTCTTTGGCAAGGAAGAAAGGAGGATTTTTTCATTTTTAATTCCGGCGTGACGAATTAGAGACGTTGGCAAATTCGGCGTTAGAGAAAAGGATCACGTTTAGAAATCAACATACGCGAGAACGGTAATTTTTCTATACACAATTAAACATGAGGATTAGAGGTGATTTGGGCTTTGGGAATTAAATTTACTTTTCGCTGCATTTTATTCGTATAATTCCCAACAAACACAACAATTACGTGGTTCGGCCATTTGGCCTACATCCACGAAACAATGCCCAAAGGGCTATAAGACTTTCATTATCTCTTGAGTATGAATTACAATATGCACCTCTATATATAGGTGAAATAACCATGTGATAAATGTGATGATGGAGGAAATCACTCCAAATCATATCAGAACCAAATCAAATCATCAATCAATCCCCAATTATATCCATAATCTAAATCATATCAAATATGAATATCGAGATCAATCTTGATTTCCAACACATTCTTCTCAACTGAAATCTGCATTGCTGATTTCAATATCAGTTTGTTTTCTTGATCTATTTCTGAATAATCTTCTTCCATTTTCGATCAGATTCTGATTGAATAATCAATCAATCACTTGATTATATGATGAATACATCAATCAATATAAACGGTCCACTGTATGTACACCCCTCGGATGTACCAAATCTGCATTCGGTACCTCATGAGTTGCGTGGATCCGAGAATTATGGTGTTAGGAGCAAGACAATGAGGTTATCCTTGAGCTGGAAGAGCAAAATTGGCTTCATCAATAGCACCTACGAGAGGCCTGAGTCAGATTCACAAATGCTAGAACAATGGGAGAAATGCAATGCTCTTGTGCTTTCTTGGATTCTCAAATGTGTGAGTAAAGAGATTTACAATGGTTTGGTGTATTGTGAAACCCCAGCTGATGTGTGGAGTGATCTATATGAACAATTCAGTAAGAAGAATCGTGCTAGGATATTTTCTTTGTTTAGAGAAATCAATTCTCACACCCAAGGTACCAACTCTATTACATTTTACCACACTAAGTTAAGGCAAATGTGGGAGGAATATGATTCATTGCTGAATCTGTCTAATTGTGAATGTGTTGCATCTAAGGCCTACTCTGATTACACTCATGAGCACAAGTTAATGCAATTTCTTATGGGATTGAATGACTCTATGCTGCATTAAGATCTCAGATTTTAATGATGATGCCACCTCCTAGTCATAAACAAGCATATTCCATGGTGTGCAATGAAGAATCACAAAGAATAATTCAAAATCCAATTACTCAGTCTGAAACAACCATTGGTTTATACTCAAACTTTTAACTCTAATGGGAACAAGAATAGAAGGTCAAATATTGTGTGTGATAATTGTGACATTACTGGTCATTCTAAGAACTCTTGTTAAAAACTTATTGGTTATCCAAATAGAGGAGGTGGACAACATAGAGAGAGAGGAAGACAAGGACAGTACAGAGTAAATGGAAGAAATTACAATGCTAATCAAGTCAGCATTCAAAATGAAAACTGTGATCAAGGAGATAGACCACAGAATTCAAATCCTAATGTTGGTGTTAATCAAACTCAGATGAATCCTACTCACTCTGCATCACAAGTGCATCAGACACCAACTCTTACTCACTTGTTGAATTCCATTGGTTTGAATACTCACTCCACTAATAATCAAACACGAGAGGTGAACTATGCCAACACTACAACACAATCAGGTACTGTTGATGAGCGTATGATTTTCTTGGTAAATACCTCTAATAATAAGTGGATAATTGATAGTAGAGCAAACAAGCATATCTGTTATAATCTTGAGATGTTGACTCTTCTGCACACAATGCACCTTCATATACATCTGTGAAATTGCCTACTGGTAACGTGGCATCAGTTAGTAAAATTGGAACTGTTAAGCTTAATTCTGATATTTCTCTTCATAATGTGCTTTTTGTTCCCATTTTTCAATTTAATCTCCTATCAGCTTCCAAATTCTAACAAGACAACAACTGTTTTGTTTCTTTGTATCCCAATTTTTGTGTCTTTCAGGATCTATAGAGTGGTAAGATCAAGGGGATTGGTAGAGTTAAAAATGGCCTCTACATCCTTGATCCACAGGCTACCACTTGTGATCTTCAAGCTCTTGACTCTTTGTCTTCTGTTTCACATCATGTAATTCAACTCTTCTCCAGAATTCTATTTCATCATCTCATTGTAATAAGTTTCCTTTACAGACAATGTCTTGTAATACTGAAGCAATTAGTTGCTTAACATCTATGGATTCTCAGTTGTGACATATGAGAATGGGCCACATCTCTTACTCTAGATTGTAGTTTTTATCCCATATTGGTAAATTTCTTACAACTACTCCTACACATTGTGCTATATGTCCTAAAGCTAAACACCCCAGGACATCATTTCCCCACATAACTCACTTCACAACTTCTCCATTTGAGTTAATACACATGGATATTTGGGGCCCCTTTAAAATTGCCACTCACATAAATGACATATTCTTCCTTACTATTGTAGTTGACTATTTTAGAGCCACATGAGTTTTTTAATGCAATATAAATCAGATATTCTACCTATTCTGCAAAATTACAACTATATGTTACTACTCAATTCTCTACACAAATTAGAATGATCATAAATGATAATGCGTTGGACTTCTTTAAATCATCATGCACTTCTTTTTTCTAAAGTAAAGGCATAATCCATCAAAGTTCCACTACCTATACACCACAACAAAATGGCCTAGTAGAAAGAAAACATAGGCATATCCTAAATGTAGCTAGGGCTTTAATGTTTCAGTCTCACACTCTTATTCAATACTAGGGTGAATGTATCCATACTGCTGTTACCTTATAAACAAAACTTCATTTTCTATTCTTCAAGGTAAAACTCCCTTTGAAATTCTGTTTAAAAGACCACATGTTATTTCTCATATCAAAATATTTGGTTGTCTTTGTTATGCTAAAATCCTTCCTCAACCTGACAAATTTTCACCAAGGTCCAAACCTTGTATTCTTATAAGCTATGCTCTCACACAGAAGGGTTACAAACTCATTGATATTACTACTCACACTTTTTTCATCTCCAAAGATGTCATCTTCTAAGAATCCATATTTTCTTTTTCTAATTCCAATTCCACTCCTTCAGATTCTCTTTTCACAGATGACTCTCAATCCTTTTACTTTGACTTCATTGTTCCACATATTTCTCATCCTTATTCTCCTGTATCATCTAGTCTTCCTATTTATTCTACTTCTCCCACTTCCTTACCCTCTCCTTCTCCTGATTCTATCACTACTGCTCCTAGAAGATCTCAAAGACTTCCATCTAAACCTCACTGGACTAAAGACTACATCTGTCCCTCTTTATCTCAATCTCATTGTGCTATCTATCCTCTCTCTTCTCATTTGTCGTACTCTCACCTTTATGCTCTATATCAAGCTTTTATATGTTCCTTGGATACTTACACTGAGCCTAGTTGTTATCAAGAGGCTATTAAAGATGTTAGATGGAGGGATGCAACGGGTGCTGCGATTCAAGCTCGTGAGAGAAATAACACTTGGACCTTAGCTGACTTGCCTCCTAGAAAACAAGCCATTGGCTGTAACTGGGTGTATAAAGTGAAGCTTAAAGTTGATGGTTCTCTAGATAGGTTTAAGGCAGCCAAAGGCTACACTCAAAAGGAAGGGTTGGATTACCATGAAACTTTCTCTCATGTGGTTAAAATTGTCACTGTTAGAACTGTTTTAGCTCTTGCTACTATTCACAATTGGCCATTGTCCCAACTAGATGTCACCAATGCTTTTCTTCAAGGTGATTTGGAGGAAGAGGTGTATATGTCAGTTCCCGATGACTTTAGCAATCAGGGGGAGAATAAAGAGTGCAGATTGCTAAACTCACTCTATAGTTTAAAGCAGGCATCAGCACAATGGAATTGCGAATTCACTGATGCATTAGTCAAGGCTAGATATACTTAGTCTAAACAAAATTACTCTCTTTTTACAAAATCAACAAGTGGAAAGATAGTGGTCCTTTTGGTGTATGTGGATGATATAATAATCACAGGAGATGGTATGATGATTAAGGAACTAAAGACATATTTACACAAGCATTTTCATATCAAAGATCTTGGGGAACTGAAATACTTTCTGGGCATTGAGATTGCCAAAAACAAGGATGGGAATTTGCATGAGCAAAAGAAAATATGTGTTTGAACTTTTAAATGAAGTAGGATTGACTGGTTGCAAACCAGTGGATACACCAGTAGAACATAATTTGAAACTGACAGGCAAGGAATATGATCATGGAACAGATAGCAATATTGATGATAAACTTGTTGAGAATATTGTTGAGTATTAGAGATTGGTTGGGAAATTGATATACTTAGGGATGACAAGGCCAGACATTAGCTATGCAGTGCAGTTACTCACTCAGTTTATGCATAGACCTAAACACTTTCATATGCAAGCAGCCACTAGGATCCTAAAGTATTTAAAGGGAACTCTTGGAACTGGGATTTTGTTGTCAAGTAAGAGAAAGTTGGAGATAATAACTTACTGTGATGCAGATTTGGCTTGATATGTTATGACTAGAAGATCATTGATAGGTTTTTTTTGTTAAGCTTGGAGATTCATTAATATCATGGAAAACAAAAAAACAAAAGACTATATCCAGGTCATCCTGTGAAGTTGAGTATAGATCAATGACTAATACAGCTTGTGAAGTAATTTGGTTGATTGGATTGTTAAAGGACTTGGGGATAAATATGAGGAATCCAGTGAAGTTGTGTAGTGACATTAAGAATGCAATGAGTATTGCAACCAATCTAGTATTTCATGAAAGAACTAAGCATATTGAAGTGGATTTCCACATGATAAGAGACTGGATACAAAAAGGGATGATTTGCATTGAATATGTGAGGAACCAAGTACCAACCAGCAGATTTATTAACCAAAGGGCTTGCAAAGGACCAACACCAATACCTTCTTGTCAAGTTTGGTATAATTGAAATATTTAAGGTGAAGCAAACTTGAGGGTGAGTGCTAAGAAGGCTACTTCTGTAATTTTTATAATTAAGTTAACTTTCTAAATTGGGAAGGTTAGTTAGTTAGTTAGGGTTAGTTATTGCTAATCCAGTTGTTTAATTTGTTAAGAAGTTAGTTAGGCTCCAACTAATCTATGTATAAATACCTTTCATCATTTCTGTATCTTGTGATCAGAGTTCATTCAATGAAGATGCAATTCTATACTTTTTAATAGGGTGGTAGTGGTTATTTTCCCCTATTTTTGGAGAACATGGGGGAAATTGTTGAGAAACTTTTATATCACTTTTGCTTAAGTTCTAGGAAGGAAGCTCCATGGAGCCCTTGGTATAATACGCTTATTTTTCCTTATGCATGCATGCCCATTACTTATTTTTTTGGCCCATGTTATTATTTTTACATATATAGTGTATTTTTCCTCATCTTACCACTTTTCTGTTTTTTCGCAGATTTGATCATGCTTAAGGCTATTGTTAAAGAACAAGTGGAGCAATCAACTCAGGGCAACAAGAAAAAGATACCCAATTCTTCTAAGGAAGCTTACATATATAGTGTATTTTTTCTCATCTTCCCATTTTTCCTTTCTTTCTGCAGATTTGATCATGCTTAAGACTATCGTTAAAGAACAAATGGAGCAATCAACTCAAGGCAATAAGAAGAAGATACCCAATTATTCCAAGAAAGCTATCGACACTTCTTCTTATTCCCCTCGCTCGTATCCTTCCTAATAAGGCTGTAGAAATTGCTCGCCAAGCGCAGTATGGACTCACCCAGGCGTTCTCCAATGATGGCCCATGACAAGCCCCTGGTTGTCAAAGATCGTGATGGGTCCCATGCAAGATCCCCTGTTGATTAGGTAAGTTAGAATTCAGATGGATTTCGTGTGAAGCGGCCCACTAGGACAGATGTGGCATCGATGAAACATCAGAAAAGAGTCTCAAATTCTAAGGCTCAGACGGGATCCTCATCAGAAACTCGTGTTGCTAGTGGAGGTTCTCCTGCTTCTTCTTATAGAAGACCACTGGTTGCTCTTCTACCTTCCCTATTCCCAGCCACTACTAAGAAGAGAGCTTCTGAATTTTTACTTGGGATAGCTCCTCCTCAGGATCGTAAGTATGCCAGCAAGATTTTCGATGTAGCTCGTTTAGAAGACTTCTCTTCCTTATATATGTAGTATATGATCCTAACATTTTGTGGTTTATTAGCTTGTCCATAGGATAGTACTGCTAATGGTTGTTTTCTCTCCCCTTTTCTTTTTCCAAGTGAGCATCTTGGGTGGTGATATGATTGCTATGTTCTGCTCTCGACTTTTTGGGATACATAATAGAAAAAAAGCCTAAGTTGATGGTTTTGGTGGAGTCGAATGAAAATATGGTCAAGAAAAGGAGCTAAAATAGAGCCAAGAAGGGTTGGGGTTGACCGGGACCGCAAAAGGATAAAAAGGAGTAAAAAAAATGAAGTCAGGGGAGCGCAGACACTGATGGGCGCCGCCATGGTGGCGCCTAGGCACCGCCAATAGCAAGGTGGCGCCTGGGCGTGGGCAGCGCGCTGACAATGCATTTTTTTGACGTGTTTTAGTATTTTGACGGATTTTTGACATGTTTTGAGTCCTACCTTGTATGAAATTGTTTCCTATTGTGTTAGGAATTATTCCCTAGTTGTTTAGGATTACTTTTCCTAACTTGTTAGGGTTTAGACTTCTCCACCATTATAAATATGAGAACTCCACTTGTAATTCATTGATGTACTTTGAAAAAAATAAAGATGTAGTTTAGGTTGGCTCGTGGATGTAGGCAAGTTATGTCGAACCATGTTAAATCCTCGTGTTTTTTATCTTCATGTTTAGGCTTAGATTTTCTCATTTCTTGATTATTCATCGTGCTCTGATGCTACCATCCCTAACAACTGGTATCAGAGCTATAGGTTGTAGATTTAGGAGACGTCTTAGATCTAGATCTATGGGGAAGTTTTTTTTGGCTAAACACGGATTTCGTCATGGGAACGATGGTAGGAGATGAAAGAGTAATCAACCTCGATGATTTCGTTGTAGAGAGCACGAATTGAGGTCGTGGTGAAGCGGAAGAAGATGATAGAGGAGGATGAGATCAGGTAGATCGTCAACCAAAGAAGGGTGATCCCATTGAACGTTAACAAGAAAACGTTGGAAAATCGTGGTGCTAGCAGAGGCAGATCCGCAGCAGCAGCAGAGGTAGATTTATGTTAGCGGGTAGGTAGAACACGAAGCAAGTGGGAGCAGTTGCGGTGCCATAGGCAAATCCGTAGAGCCAGAGGTCAGAGAGCAAATTCATGTTTCTGAGAGGGAGCAAATGAGTTGCTAGATTGAGGGGGCAGAGCTATGGTGCCAAGAAAGCAAATCCACCGAGCCAGAGGTCAGAATGATAGAATTGGTAATCGAGAGGGTAAAGCAGTGTAATTGATAGACCAGAGAGAGGCAGGGTTGTGGAGGCATGACCGTGTAGAGAGACCATGAGGATAGGAAGCGGTGTCGGGAGGGGTTGATAGTGGAGTCAAAAGCCATGGTGGCAGGATGCGAAGCCGGGTAAGCAAATTCGCGGAGTCGTGGTGTTTTTTTGGCAGAGGGATGTGAAATAGCTCGTGGAGTAGGAGCTCGAGAAGATGTGTCAATGACCCGAGTTGGCCATTGAAAACTGAGTTGGGGGATGGATCAAAGACAACTCATGCAGGGGCACAAAGCAGATATGTGAGAGATCCGAGATTGTCGTTGGAAAAGTCCTTGGTGGAAAGATGTCAGTGGACGGGTAGACCGAGGCAGTTTGAGTGTGACATGTTTGGGTTTTAGAGTAACCTATATCCAAGGGTCAGTTGGACCAAGATGGATATGGCACGGTATTTAGGAGTTGGCTGATCACCAAAAGAATAGTGTAGTAGCGAGGGTTCAAAAGGGGGAACAATGGTCACAGAGAAAGTTCGTCAAGTGGCTGACACTAGAGGACGAAAGAATTCACGAGACATGGAAAGGTCTTGGGGTTTGATCTCCATTGGATTTGGGGATGGGTCAAATAAGCTAAGGTTCACTTAGAAAAAGTGAAGTGGTGGTTCAAGTTTGAGTTTTGGTTATTTTGATCAGTCTCCAAGTGGGAGATTGATGGGTTTGGTGGATTCGGATCAAAATATGGTCAAAAAAAGAAACCAAAATAGAGCCAAGAAGGGTCGGGGTTGACCGGGACAGCAAAAGGATAAAAAAGAGTCGAAAAAAACAAAATCAGGGGAGCGCAGACACTGATGGGCGCCGCCATGGTGGGCCTAGGCACCGCCAACAGCAAGGTGGTGCCCAAACGCCAATGTATGGTGCCTGGGCACGGGCAGCGCACTGACAACGCATTTTTTCGACGTGTTTTAGTATTTTGGGGAATTTTTGACATGTTTTGAGTCCTACCTTGTATGAAATTATTTCCTATTGTGTTAGACATTATTCCCTAGTTGTTTAGGGTTGTTTTTCCTAATTTGTTAGGGTTTAGACTTCTCCACCATTTTAAATATGAGAACTCCACTTGCAATTCATCGATGTACTTTGAAAGAAATAAAGATGTAGTCTAGGTTGGGTCGTGGATATAGGCAAGTTATGCCGAACCACATCCTTGTGTTTTTCATCTTCATGTTTAGGCTTAGATTTTCTCATTTCTTGATTATTCTTCGTGCTCTGATGTTACCATCCCTAACATAAGTGTCCCCTTTACGGATAGGTAGTCATATATTTTAGATCAAGCGCACATATTATAGGCACGTATTTTTGGGATAGGTAGTGGAAAAAAATCCTAAGCGTCCCCTTTAAGGATAGGTAGTCTTGTATTTTAGATTATGAGCACATATTATAGTCGCGTATTTTTGGAATAGGAAGTGGAAAAAAAAATCCTAAATGTCCCTTTAGGGATATGTAGTCATATATCTTAGATCAAGAGCACATTGCTAAATAGATTGGTTCATGCATTCCTACTTTACTATACGTATGGAGATTGGTTTAAACTTTCGTTCTATTAAAGTAGTTGGTTATTAATTATCATATATCGGCGTAGTTTAATTAAGATTAGTGTATTTTTTTTTCCCAGGAAATAATGATGATGTGTACTTCAACAAATGATTATGTTCAATATTATCGAGTAGTGCAGGTGTTCGTTCTTCCTAGAAGTAATGATAATGCCAAACACACTTATGTAGCGATTCCAATCCAAGACGGTTGTGTGTTGGCCCCCTAAAAAGGCGTCGTTTTGTATTATTGTGATGCGTTAAAAGAAAATAAAATCACAAAAAATTAGAAGAGAAATTGTAGTTATGGAGATCTACACTTATATATTTGAAAAACACGCTCTTAGCAAAAACATGCTCTTGGCAAAAACATGATCTTGGCATCATGTAGACTATTCTATTTTTTTGGTAAGAATGTTTGGTTGGGTGACACCTGAAGTAGCTACCCCAAGAAAACAAACCTAACCATCGCATGGTTTTCATTGCTCCAAAGCTCACTGGGACACAATGCTTAACTTGGTCACCATAGCCCCATCATAACTCGAACACGGCTCGCCATGATTCAATCAAATGGGTATTTACTCAATGAATGTCAATGATTGAATTATTGATCACGATAGTGTACCTGAGCTTTAGACCTGAGGAGTCACGAAGATTGTACTTGTAACACTAGACTTGTTATTAGAATAGTTAGATCCAATTCTAGGTGGGCAAGTAGCTATTGTTCGGTGACTGCCAATATGGGATCCACTGTCTCGAGTAGTAAACAAGTTAACATCCTTTGCGATAATAGGTATAGAAAATTATAAGTCTTTGGCCAAAGTAGGAAACCTAACTCGTGTGGAACATGAGGAGTAGTTTAGTAATTTCATCTTACTATGATTTATTGAGCACGTCATCGAGTCCTGTGAGATGGACATATTCCATGTCTCTCACTTGATCGGGATGTTATAGTGAAAGGCTTATACTCACATGGTATTTGTGACCTTAAGATTCGTATTAATTAAATCTTTTTAATCTCAGTTGGGTTTCGATGTGAGGTCATGAGACTGGCTAGGTGACACTCACATCCTTGGTTTCCTCCCATTGTCAATTGAGACAAACCTAGAGAGTCGCACTTTCAAGGAATTAAGCGAAGAAAGGTTTGAGTTATCAAATAAGGTTAAATAGGTAATTTGTCATTTGATGGTCAAATTAATTTAATTTATAATATTAAATATTTGGATTAATTTATTATCTTCTGTCATTCTAAATCAATTATTGGATTAATTAATTTAGTTGATTATCAATTAGTATCATATATTCATTGGATTAAATATATGTTGGATCTAATTAATAAGTGGACTAAGTTGAAAGTCAATTTAGCCCACCCAATGATGAAGTAGGCATGTATTATGGGGTAGATGAGCTCAAGGAGTTAGTTAATTTCAAGCCCATCATCTCATTCAAATACACAAGGCTTAATAGGAAAACCTATCAGACTATTTCATAACTCTACTCCATAACAAGAGAACAGGAAAACACTCTCTCCCCTCCATTATAGCCGTCGGCCTCTACTGGTTCACAGAAGGAGGATTTTTCTTCTAGCTTAATTCCGACGTGATAGCTAGAGGCAAGTATTTGCCTGCTGCTACCTTTGAAGTCAAAGAAATCAAATTCTACAACAAAGGTTAGTAATTTGATGAAATTCAATTTCATCTTTTGTTTATGTAAAATTATAAAGCACCAAAAGTGATTTGTCTTGTGAATTCGGACCATATTTTTTTCCCGCTGCGCATGTAATAGGATTCACAACAACAACAATGAGGTTAATGGATATTCTGCCAAGTTTAGACTAGGAGACTTAGTTCTAGCTACCTCACTAGCTACTTCCCCATTGGAAATATTAAACACTTTTGACCATCAATGTTATGCTCATAAAGACTTTTAAGAGAAAGGGAACCATTCACAATTTCAATACCATCATCCTCATACAAATCTTGGAGCGCAGAAAAAGTATTCGCACAAACAGTTTTCAAAGTTTCAAGGTTTGCGGGAGGTGACACTTCCTGAACTGTTGCGGAGGGATCAGTTTGAGGGATATCATTTGGAGTTGTGGCAAGGTTATCTTGTGAAGAAACGGATTGTTTACCATTTTTAATCTCACTTTGGTTTTTGGCGATATCTTGATCCGGGATGGAGCTAAAGTTTTTCGCAAGTCAGCTTGATTCATTGTGTCCAACATGTTTGCAAATCGGGCAATACTTTGGGAGGTTTTCATAGATGATTGGTTGGAAAAAAAACAGCTCCTTCATGTTCTAGCTAGATTTTAGGTAAGCAAGGCAATGTGTGGTCAACTTAACACAGAACCGAGCAAATTGGGTCTGGTCATAGGTTACCATGGCGTCATCAATTTTCAACGGGCGACCCAACAAGGATGCAATATTATGAAGAGATTTTTAGTGGTAAAACAGAGGGAAGGCCATGAAGCCGAATTCAGACAGGGACGATAGGCGATTCTTCTCTTGCGTTGAACTTAGAGCACCATTTAAGGACCCTCATCGGGCATCCTCCAATGGACCAGGATTGTCGAAGCCAAATTCGGGAATAATCTTTACTATTGAACAACCAAATTTGAACATGACGAAGATTTAAAGTGGAAATATTAACTTCTGAAAAACGCCCTCTAATAGCAGAAAGAATAGGGATCCCATGAGAAAAATTACCAACCAAGGAGAATTTAAAAGGGGTGGACATCTTAGAGACTTCTTCGCCAGAGAAGAAGAGACCCCACAAACCATGGTGAATGGCCAGCAAACCAAAACCTGAAGGACCAATCTCTTCAAAATGAGAGTTAAAGGACGACGGACCAGAGGCGAAACCGATGGCAACTTTGAGAGCAACGGAGAAGGACCGAAAAGGAGATTTATCAAGGGAAAGGGGTTTAGGCGGGGGGTGCGGGTTTAAGAGGAAGGGTTGAGGAAACGGGCATGGAGGAACTGAGAAAAAAAAAGAACAAAAGGGAAGGAGGGGGAAAAGGGAGAGGATCCGGCGCCGAAGCAGGCTGGCGATGGGGAGGGAAAAGGGAAGGGGTTTATAGAGAGAGAAAATATTACTCTCCTATTATAAAGTTTTTGTATATGTACTTGTGTGTATGTGTGTGTGTATATATATATACATAAAAAAAAAAGAAAAAACCCAAAAGTTAATTTTCATCATCCTTACCAACCTTCCCCTCTCCCACAAACCTCCGTCCAACCCCTTCCCCTTCCTCCATCCTCCTCCGCCCCGCCCCCATCCCCATTAAGGCCCCAAAAGTCCCACCATGTACCCCCGTTGAACCCCCCCTCGACCTTGACCACCACCATCGAACGTCCCCCAGACCTGTTCCACCCACCCCATGTCAGAGCCTGCCACCCCCGGGTCCCACGCCCCTCTCTATCCCCCTTCTCCCTCCCAGATCTGCAATCCATGATTTCTTCACAATTTTTCCCTCTTTTTTTTTTATTCAATTTTTCTTCTTTATCTTTTTTTTTAAGTTTTTCATTTTGTTTTCAGTGGGCATTGTGATCTTTTGGAATTTGATTTTTGAAGATGTTTTGTGGATTTTTTTCATTTAAAAAAATCAAGGGCAAAGTAGTCATTTTATCACTTCCGTTAGACTTTCACGGCCCCCTCGATTTAGGGGGGGGGTATTTGTAATTACCCAAACTCATGAGAGGTGCTTGTACATAGCCCATAAGTTGGGGGTTCGTAATTTTCCCTAAAAGATATTACTCAATCTGTGTTACAAAGGATCATAAAATATTTCAATAGTGATCTAAAATTATGTGTGAGTCGTATACTTATGTTTCAGGATTTTTTACTATTGTTTTTGATGCGTATCAAATTTCTGCACCAAAAAATCATAAAGCCACAAAAATAATAATACATAAAACGAGAGAATTCGAATGCAAGGCATAATGCATTTATTGTTCAAGAATTGTGTTTTTGGAGAATAGGTACAAGTAAAATCATATATTAGCTAAATAACATGTGTTTTTTTTCTAAACATCCTTAGCCTATCTATATATGTTAATTGTGGCTCGTCTTCCTCTTGAGCATGCGGATATGGAAGGATTTTTTCTAGCACTAGGGGTGGTAGTGGTTATATTCCTATTTTTGGGGAACATGGGGAAAATGTTTGAAAATCTTTTGTATCACTTCCGCTTAAGTTCTAGGAAGGAGACTCCATAGAGACCATGGAATAATACGTTTTTTTCCCTTATGCATGCATTCCGATTACTTATTTTTTTGGCCCATGTTATTATTTTTATATATATAGTGTATTCTTCCTCATCTTCCCATTTTCCTTTTTTTCGTAGATTTGATCATGCTTAAGGCTATCTTTAAAGAACAAGTGAAGCAATTAACTTAGGGCAACAAGAAGAAGATACCCAATTCTTCCAAGAAAGCTATCGATACTTTTTCTGATTCCCCTCGCTCATATCCTTCCTGGTAAGGCTATAGAAATTGCTCGTCAAGCGCCGTATCGACTCACCCAGGCGTTCTCCAATGATGGCCCATGACAAGCCCCTGGTTGACAAGGATCGTGATGGGTCCCATGCAAGATCCCCTGTTGATTAGGTAAGCAAGAATTCAGATTGATTTCGCGTGAAGCGACCCACTAGGATAGATGCAGCACTGATGAAATGTCAGAAGAGAGTCTCAAATTCTAAGGCTCGGATGAAATCCTCATCAGAACATCTTGTTGCTAGTGGAGATTCTCCTGCTTCTTCTCATATGAGACCACTACTTGCTCTTCTACCTTCCCTATTTCCGGCTTCTGCTAAGAAGAGAGCTTCTGAATTTTTACTTGGGATAGCTCCTCCTTATGATCGTAAGTATGCCAATGAGCTTTCAGATGCAACTCTTTTAGATAACTTCCTTATATATGCTTTATATGCTCCTAACATCTTGTGGTTTATTAGCTTGTACCTAGGATAGTATTGCTAATGGTTATTTTCTCTCCCCTTTTCTCTTTCCGGGCGAGCATCTTGGGTGGTGATATGATTGCTCTATTTCGCTCTCGACTTTTTGGTATACGTAATAGAAAAAAATGTCTAAGTGTCCCCTTTAGGGATAGGTAGTCATGTATTTTAGATTAAGAGCACATATTATAGTCACGCATTTTTGGAATAGGAAGTGGAAAAAAAGTCTAGTGTCCCCATTAGGGATAGGTAGTCATGTATTTTAGATCAAGAGCACATATATAGTCGCACATTTTTGGAATAGGAAGTGGAAAAAAAAAAGCCTAAATGTCCCTTTAGGGATAGGTAGTCATATATCTTAGATCAAGAGAACATAGCCAAATAGATTGGTTCATACATTCTTACTTTACTATAGGTATGGAGATTGGTTTAGATTTTCCTTCTATTAAAGTAGTTGGTTATTAATTATCATATATCCGCGTAGTTTGGTTAAGATTAGTGTATTTTCTTCCGGGAATAATGATGATGTGTACTTCAACAAATGATTATGTTCAAGATTATCGAGTAGTGCAGGTGTTCGTTCTTCCAAGAAGTAAAGATAATGCCGGCCACACTTATGTAGCAATTCCAATCCAAGACAGTTGTGTGTTGGCCCCCTAAAAAAGCGTCGTTTTATATTATTGTGATGCGTTCAAATTAAAAAATAAAAAATCAGTATAGAAATTTTAGTTATGGAGATCCACAGTTATATGTATATATATATATATATATATATATATATATGAGAGTTTGCACTCCGATCTTACATATTTCAAAATGAAAAGCTAGTAACATTTATTTGCAAAAACATGCTCTTGGCAGTTGACATCATATAGATTATTTTGTTTCTTTGGTAAGAATGTTTGATTGGGTGACACATGTAGTAGCTACCCCAAGAAAATGAACTTAGCCATTACATGATTTTCATTGCTCCAAAGCTCACTGGGACACAATGCTGAACTTGGTCACCATATTAATAAAATTAAAATAGATAAACTATATATTGTATATGAATAAGCACAATATTTGGGTATGTATTAGATTTATTTATTATAATACGAATACAAGAAAGTAAGCTACAACAAAGGTTTTGTGATTAGTATGCATTAAATTTCTCGAATAGTATATTGATAAATAATCCATTCACGTGTGATGTACATGTTCTTTCTATATACTATTATGACCAAATACGACCAATAGTCCCTCAACTCTATCATTTGTTCTATTTTAATCCATCATCTCTCAAATGCATTCAAATAGTCCCTCAACTCTATTATTTGTCCCAAGTTAGTCAATTATCTCTCAAATGCGCTCAAGTAATCCTTTGACTCTTAGATTCATCCCATTAAACTCCCTGGGGTGCATTTTTTATGTTTGCAAAAAAATTCCTCCAAACTATCTGCCAACCATCTGCATCAATTAAAAGCGGGCATCAGGGTGGCAACGACGAGAGGAGATGAGCAGCGGGAGGGGAGTTGGCGATGGGATTTGCACAGGGAGGAGGCGCGCAATTTGCAGACGGTAGAGGAGGCAGCATGGATGAGGCACCATCGTTGGATTTGCAGAGGATGAGACGGCAACATTGGATTCGCAGAGGTGGGGGTGGCAATGTTTGATTTTCCAAAGGTAGGGGGCAATGTCATTTGATTTCCTGTGTGTGGGGCCGGCGGCACAATTTGAGAAGGGTGACAGTGGTGGCAATGTAGGTGGTGGATATAGGGTGGAGGGGATGGATAGGGGGATTAAGCTGTGAGATCGGGGATGCTGTAAAATGGGGATTAACGTTAGGATTTCGGAGGGAGGGGAATTTAATATAAAATAAAATAGATAAAGTAGGTAGTTTTGAGGGAAAATTCTTGCAAAATTGAAAAATATTTGTCCTAACCAATCTTTGGAAACTCGGACCATTCATCGAACCGGAGTTTCGACCGGGTCAAGGGTCACTGGTTCAACCGTCTGGTCAACCGCGATTAAACCGGTGATGTCATAATTATGTATTAAGTAATATTTATTATACAAATAATATAAATGTTCTTCTTCTATTTTCCTTTCTAATAATCTCTTACACTTTTTGTCTTTGATTTTTCTTCTCCTTCAACCTTTTGAATTAATATGCCACCTTCCACTTTATTCTACACCAACTTGACTGGGACAGAAAACTAATGAGGTGAAGAAAAGTTGCTGCCTGCTGCTCATAACTTTCCTCTTATGAACTGACTGGTTTCGTCAACCCGTGAATAGGCCGCTCCATTCGGCGGTTAAACCGCCGGTTTGGACAGTTTTTACAAAATACACCGGTTTTGAGCACCTAGCGTTATGTGGTTCTAACCGGACCATTTTAACTACCGGTCCGTCCAGTCCGACCGGCCAGTCCGGGTTTCAAAACACTAGTCCTAACATGGTGTAAGTCACGTACCTCAAGGTTCTGTTAGTTTTTAACTTATAATTGACAACAGGGACTTTAATGGGATAAATTTGAGAGTTGAAGGACTATTTGAGCGTATTTGAGAGATGAGGGACTAAAGTAGAACGAATAATAGACTTCAGTGACTATTTTAGTGCATTTAAGAGATGAACTAAAATAGGACAAATGATAGAATGGAGAGACTATTGATGGTATTTGGCTTACTATTAATAAAATATGGATTTTGTATGTGTCTCTTCCAATTGTGAAATAACAGTAGAACACTATGAATTCTATAGGTTATTTTTTCCAATTGTGAATAGCCTTAAACACACATATTAACCAACTTAATAATAATAATAATGAAAAAACTAAGTTTCCAACTTGTATTAAGTTTATTTTCATGGGTTTCTCATGTGTGATAGTGCAGGCTTCGACTTTCACCTTTATACTTCAGTCATAAGACTTACTTAAAATATTAATTTCTCATTTATCCATCTTTGTAAAACAACTCTTTAGATAGAGTACATAATATGAAATTTTAGTTGAAAATTCCATCAATTGTATCAAAATTGATTCATATATTAAAGGTAAACATTATATATGACTCAACTTATATGCAAATAATTATGACCATTAGTCCCACAAGGGAGATTCAAGAAGAGGGTTTAATTTTTATAGTTGCTTCTACTTGAACAATTTTTAAAGAGAAAATAGCAGATACCCCCCAAACTATTAGGTGATGTGCACAAACTATTAAAAGTTACACTCAACACCTTAAACTATCATATATGTGCACTTTGCCCCCTCGGTCAGCTTCGGGCAGCACACAGGGGGCAAAGTGCTATACATCGCATTGGTGAGGGGGCAAAGCGCACATTACCAGATTTTTTTATTTTTTAAAAGTTTTACTAATATTTTTATTTATTTTCATTTTTTGTTATTTATTTTCATGTTTTCGAATTTTTGAATTGTCTTTTTTGTTTTTAGAAAATTATGAATATTTGAATTTATACTTCTTTTCATTGTTTTCTTATTTCTTTTCATTGTTTTCTTATTTATTTTCATATTTTATTTTTATTTTTCTTATTTTCATATTTGAAAGTTATTTATTTCAAATTTAGAAATAATATTTCAAGAAAAATCCAAGTAAATCCCAATATGCATGATTTAAATTGAACGATGAATGGGTAAAAATTTCCCTGAAACTGACCGAGGGGGGTTAAGTTAATATTAAGAATATTTGAATTAAAAAAAAGAGAAAATAGCAGATACCCCACCAACCTATGAGATGATGTGCGCTTTGCCCCCTCACCTATGCGGTTTGTAGTACTTTGCCCTCTGTGTGATGCCCGAAGTTGATCGAGGGGGCAAAGTGCACATATATGATAGTTTAGGGTGTTGAGTGCAACTTTTAATAATTTGGGGGGCAAAGCGCATATCACCTCATAATTTGGGAGGGTATCTGCTATTTTCTCATTTTTAAATCCAAGTATCTACATTAAGTTATGTACTCATTCTAATAAGCATGAGAAAAATATTTTGTACTACCACAATGCAATATAAATACATTGCAGTTGACCAATTTCCAACGTATATGGACAAATTAACTAAATTACAATTATACAATTCTAATAAAAGATACTAGTTCCCCAAAAGAACATATATCTATAATATCTCAACATCAATTTTCCAAATAATGTAGAAATCATTAGGTACTCATGTGCAACGCACGTGCTCTACACTAGTTTTAGAAAAAATTGTAAAAGTAACTGAAAAGTTAAAGTTGAGTTTGTTTACAAAACTTGTTAAAAAGTAGAAGAAATAGAAGAAGCTGGTATAAGTACCTAATGATATGCTTTTAGTTTCTGCTTATTTTCAAATTTTTTTTAGAGAAGCAAAATAAGAAGAAGTGAAACCAAACAGCAAAAAAACTAATTAAATCCAACAAAAAGCTCAAAATTGTTTTTTTCAATTTTTGCAAACGGGCCTTTAGTCTCAACTTTATCAAGCAAAACAAACTGGCCATCGTCAGCTTATAATATACCACATTAAGTACGGAGCTCTATTTCCTAAGTGACGTTTAAACCTTTAATATTCAAGACAAAAATTAGAGATATAACCACTAAACCAGAAATATAATACAAGAATTAAATTTCACAAGTTAACCTATAATGAGACTCTGCAGATATCGTATTTACATGGTATGCAAGTTATATTCTACATGATTCTTCACGAATCATTGCTCTGAAGCTATGCATAAACTAATTGAGCAAGACTAATTAATGTACATATGATTTAATATAACATTATATGTTCTCATTTCTCAAATTGTACCTATCTAGTGAACAAAAAGTTAGTTTACTGGAGACCTGTTTCCAAGCTCTTTATTATATACCTCAATCAATCCACCGCTATCTTCCATGTGAAGCTTCTCATTCAACAGAGTCTTGCATTGGACATCTCTATCTTCTAAATTTCGCATGAACTCGATCTACAGTGCCAACACCATATGTCAATAATACAGAGAAAAATAAAGATAACAGGATATGATAGACTAAAACTTTCAACTCTGAGTAACAATATCCGAGTAAAAGTGGGCATTATCGGAGGACAAAAGAAAAAATTTGTAGAGAACTTCTTATTAAGGAAAAGAGACAAATATTTTTAGAAGACAAAGCCTATACATAAGGTACTTCTCCAGTGGCTTAAGCACGCTAAAAATTTATTATGATGATCAATTTCACGGTAAGATTATAAAAAGTAACATCTTTTTCATCTTTGTCCTGCCGATCAATGGATATGATAACTCAATTCTAGACAAACTTAGTTCGTCAAAGAAAAGGAGAAGAAAGTTGTTCCAAAAAGCTCAGGCATCAAGAAGATGATACATTACTAATTAGAATGACAGAAACACTTATAAATGATTACCTGGTTCTGGAACAAATCAAATTCATCTGAGCTGAGAGAACCATCACTATTTGAATCAAGGAGTTGCATCATCTCCCGAGCATCTTCTCCTTGAGCGCCCAGCTCTTCCATTACTTCCATAAGTTCCTCAATGCTGATTTTACCATCTCCATTCTTGTCTAGTAGACGGAAGACTCGATTTCTGTGATCAATTTCTAAACCTTTATGATTTTTGGAAGGAAAATCTTTAAGGCGCAATGCTGCTAGTTCAGCTGCAGCCATCATAATAGTCTTAAGCCGCTTTGCCTGAAAATGTAATACCAGAAGATCTTAAGGTTACAGAAGTCAGTGGTATGTAAGAGTTCCATTTCTTAGCTTTCAAAATTTACATTTCATCCAGCATATTGATTTTGGCTAATAAAGCCTTGGTGAAATTCCTAAGTTGATGACAACCATTGGGAATTAAATAATAAATGATAGGGTAAATTACACAAACCACCCCTGAGGTAAGGTGCAATTACACAAAGCACCCTCTTATCTTTATAATTACAGCAACCTCCCTCCACATATGTATCTGGCTTACAGTTGACCACAAATGATATTTCTACCCTTACTTGAGGTAAGATCTGCAAGCCGGATGCATGCATGAAGGGAGGTAGCTGTAATTATAAGATAAAAGAGTGTTTCGTGTAATTGCACGGTTGTGTAATTTACCATAAGGGTGTGTTTGGATTGATGAGTTTAGATTTGAGGAATGGATTTGGGGAAAGTATTTCAAATGATTCCAAATTAGAGTCATTTGAAATCGACCATATTGACTAAAAAAATAGCGCAGAGTCCCAAGGGAATTGGAATCGATTGTAACTTGAATTCATTCAAACAAACTCAACAGATTTGTCGATGAATCTGAAACCCACAGTTTTCAAATCCTTGAATCCAAACACATCCTAAATGATAACCCCGAAGATGAATGAGTTTGAAGATAAGCAAGAATGTTCATTAGATTTTATTTTTCACATTCAGGAGTTCTTACCTCATCGAGATTGGTGAGACCACCTTTGTACCATGCATGGGATGCAGTTCCACCAGCTGCTAACATATCCATCTCTGCTGTCCGTATTTGTATTTCCATCAGCGGTCTTTTCCTACCTATTTCACTGATATCAACGGCCATGTGTAAACTCTGGTATCCATTAGCCTTTGGTCGCATAATATAGTCTTTAGACCTGCTAGGCATCTCTTTCCATAACGATTGGATGATCTCACGTGCTCTATAACATGCTTTTTCTCCAATTTCGGATGAATTCACTCCAGATACAGGACTCAATATCACTCTTAATCCTAAAATGTCATTCACCTCCTCAGGTTTACGCCCATCTCTCAATAGTTTCTTCATGGTACTGTAACGACTCTTATATCGACCTTCAACAGAGATGTTCATAACCATTTCAGTTAAAGATTGATCACAGCTCAGGGATTGAAGCAGCTTTTCCTTGTATATGTCTATCAAAGGCTTATTTCCAGTCTCATTGCTCCTTAACCATGTGTCAACATAAAGGTATGAATAAGGAAACAAATATTGAAACGAGAGATCTTCCAATTCCAGAGATAAAAAGTTGGTTCCTACTGCATGTGCTAGTGGGGCGTATATCTTCAAGACCTCTAGAGAAATCGTTTGTTGCTTGTACCTTGGGAGATAATCAAGGTGCCTCATCGTGTCGAGCTTTAGAACCAAGTCTAGAATTATAGCCCTTACATCATAGTATGTGAGACAGAATTTCCTCAATGCAGAAGCGCTCTCGTCATCCAATACCTCCACCTTTGAAGAAATGTTTTTTAAGCGCATGGTTTCGTGTAGCAGATGAGCAGTACCAGTGCCAATGCGATCCCTCACTTCATACATGGATATCGCGCCTCCTTCTATAACTTCTCTCAGCATTCCAGCAGAAATAACCTCAGCATCCATCTGCAGCCAGCATTAGTAATAATCACTCTTAACTTAAGTACAAATACTTGAGCATATCAACACTTGAAAGAGAGTTGAAAAAAGACGAATCTATCAATTGGCTTCTGTTCGAAGTTTCATGGAAATACCTATAATTTGAATGTCGAATGCGAGACTATCAAGAAAAAAGAATTGTAATCCATGATTTCGTTTTAACATGCTCTTCTGAGAAACAAGTAATCCGGCATAATCGTCTTATGAATATATCATGGAATTACATTGTCCTATCAATCATTTCATCACCGGATAGTAATAATTTTCAATAGAAGAATAATCATTCCAGGTAATTGCACCCAGTTAGTTTATAACGAAGTGGTGTGATAAGTCTGACCGGGTCCATTGGAGCCAGATTGTCTAACACCGTTGGATGCAAGATAAAACAGTAAAATACACTCAAATCACCCGCATCCAATGGTAGTTGATGGGCCTGCTCCATTGGACCCAGTCCATCCTAGAATTTCCCGGCTAGGAGGGTATAAGCATTCATCTTCTTCATCAAATTAAAAACTCATTGACAACAAGGAATATCTTGAAATAATTGTTCCTCCAATTTTTAGTAGAATTAAGTAAAAAAATGATGCTAAGACAAATAACAAAGTGAAAATAATCAGAACAAGCAAGAGTGGTATATATACATACATATATATATATATAAGTGAAGGGTAGGGTGTGTGTTGTTGACCTGAAGATCGGCAAGAGTAACGGCGAGAGAGAAGGCTTTGGAGAGGGGAGAGCGGCCGTCGGGCAGAAGCGGGAGATTATGTAAAATAGGAATAGAGAGCTTAAGAGCCTTGAACAGCAATCGTGAGGAGCTGGTCGAAAGCACCCTCATTCTCTCCGTGAGCTCATTGAAAGCCCCAACCAGCTCCACCACCATCTTTCCACCTGGCTGCAGCTCCAACGTCTCCGTCGAAGAAGAAGACGACGATGATATTTTCAGTACTCTTCTGCTGCTGCTCCTCCTCTTATTACTACTACTGTGGAGATTATTATCAAAGAATAATAATAATGAGATGGAAGGGAATTTATTAATCAATATACTAGTACTACTACTACTTTTAGGTTTTGTGAATATTGGGGTTGAACTTGGCGAGCTGAGATGAAGCTCCATTCTATTCCCGTGTTTGATGATTTCGCCGCCACCGCCACCGCCGGCCGGCAAAACTGAGGAGAAGAAGAATAGCAGCTTAGCGGCTCCCCTGTGCAAGACAAGTGATGATTAGTTCATTTCACTGGTTAGTTGGGAGGCCACGTCATAAATTAAAAATTAAAAGATAAATACCTCCTTTTTTGGGGTTTTTTAATAAAATAATACAAATAATATAAAAGTTTCTCAAAATAATACAATTTGAAATCAATTATTAAACTAGTACAAAACGTCATTTAACATGTCGTCTTTGTCTAATTCCACTATTTGGATTTTAGTCCCTTACTTCTTTATATTATAGAAAACCCCCTAAACAATTTTATAACTAATAAAATTTTATCCCTTATGATAAATCATATTGCATTAGGTTTTGGTTTTAACCAGAAGATTTCAATTCATGATAAATGATAAAATCAGGCCCAACATGCTTCCGAAGAATAGTAAAATCTCATAATTCTATACCTTTTGCTCGGGTATTCTGAGTCCTCGGTTTTACGGCAAGCCGGTACAAGCGACTCAAGACCAACCACACAACCGCAGCAGGTGGTTCGCAATACTCAGTTCCTTCAATGATACCCAGCACAGCCCTAATTTCTTTTTCTATCTTTGGGCAAAGAAAGGTTTTCAAAATAAAATTTAATAAATTTCGGAAAACAGAGGTTGTGCAAAAGCCTTTATTTTATTGATGAAAACAGAAAATTAAATTACATGATATTATTCTACTCCGCTATTGGAGAAGAAAGCCTTTAGCCTCTCATGAGAGGACTTATAATTGGGGAAACCCCCATACACTCGTTTATTAAAACTATAAAAGAAAGATTACAAATTTGCTGTTTTGCTAGATTTGTAAATTTTGAAGAGTTGAAGAAAATTTCTGATGATCTTCATGTGCTTCTGAGCTCTCCTTTTATAGCCTCAGACCTCGGATTCCAAATGCGGATTCCAAACTTGTACAATTTTCTTGACATCATTGCTTTGCTGTCAAGATTCTTTCACATGCGTGTGGACCCTAGTGTTTGCCACTTTGTCTGCCACGCCTTGACTTTAACAGCTGTCTTTTGGTACAGCTGTAACCTTTAATCAATCACATGAGTGATTCCCGGTTGGTGCGCCTAATTGTTTGGCCGCCTTTGTCGTTTACATCCTTTTACTTGGGTTTGGGGAAAACTTTCCTTTTACCCTTATCTTTGTCAGATTCGGGTTTTACTTTGGTGACCCGTATTCTGGTGCCGAATAAGGGTTTCTCTTGAAACTGGCAACTTGAACACTCCCTGTTATGCCATAGATCAACATGCATCATGTTGCAGGCTTTCTTCCTGGTCGCGTCTGTTGCTGGCAACTTGTTTTCCCAGATAAGCGTCCTCTTTTGTTCAAAAAGTTTTTCTGCTAAATCAGTACTTTTCCCTGTCATGGAATTTAACAGGAACGATCCACTCGCTGTATTAGAGAATATCTTGAATGGATACTTGACTTTGTCCATCTCTGTAAGACAGACCCACATTCCCCATGCTCTCCTGGTGGAAATGTCATCTTCATTGATAGTGCTAACCAATGGAGATTCCTCTGTTGCAACCTTAATTCTGGTATAGGCCACCATGTCTGGTCTCTGTAACTTAATAAAATGAAACACTGGATGAGACCCTTTTCCTGCTATTTCTGGTGCTGCCGATATAAACTTTAACTCCAGAATATCGCCTCGTTTGAGGTGCTGATTGTTTTGCCATGAATCATACACGGCACTTGTAATCCAATCCGGAAGCTTAGATATTTCCGGAAAACCTGGTGACATAGTATGTGTTGAAGCTAAAGCCCCAAAATCATACCATTCTCGGACCTCTTCTGGCTTAGATCCTTCCTTCATCCAAATCCTAGGATTTTTCCCCGATATTTCTATCAAGGATTTATTCCTTTTCTTGAGATTAATTTTTCCCAAGAATGCTGGTAACCCTGCCAATGTAAATTAATCGAGTTAGTATTAATCTTAGAAGTGCCTGTCTGTGGCCTAAGATTAATTTCTCCCTCTTTAACCCCAGAGGTGGTGGGTTGACTTGAACCAGTAGGAGCTTGCGCTTCCGTCTGTTCAACATTTTCCTTTTTCTCAGAGTCTGAGAATGGACTTGTGCAAGTGGTATTTGAATCCACTGCTCCGGGTACAGAGCCCCGTTCTCTAATCGCATGTTTGGAGTCCTGCTCTCTCAATTCTCGAGCAACCACAGAAGGTGATGCTTTTCGAACTGGTCCTGTAGCATATTCCATAAAGTAGTCATGGCATACGTTGTCTCGTTTATCGAATTTTGGACAGTGTCCAAATCAGCTCGTTGAATCCGGCCAGCTACTTCAGCGTTAACTGATAACTGTCCAAATTTTCGATTAAGCTCCTTAAGGTTTTCCCTGAGATGCCTATACCTTGTGATGATGGAATTTGCTTCAGATACTTCCATCACTTGTCAAGAAATCTGCAAGAACATTTTCATGAGATTTCACAATAACAATGCCAAAACAATAATATTGACATTCAGCTTGCCACCTGAGAATACGAGCTTTTTCAATTTTTGATTCAAGTTTATTTTTCAAAAAAGCTTTAACATTCGTATTATCGATTTTCAAAATAAATTCTTTGGCTAATAAAAATAAAGGCCATTTCTTAAATGCCTTCCAAACCGCAAAGAATTCTTTCTCGTTAATATGCCATACTCTGGCTTGTTGTTCATTGAACAACCCTCCAGTGTATCTACAAGGTTCTTCCCCTGTAGTTGACCGCTTCATGAGCACTTCTGCCCATCGATAATCATTGGCATCTGTATAGACTACCAGATCATCGTTATCCTGTGGTATTGCGAGTTTAGGCAAGGTTTTGCACACTTGTTTCAACTCACGAACCCTTTGAGTGTGAATTTCTTCCCACTTCCATTTCTGGCTTTCCGTTTCTCTTAAAAGTGGTCGGAAATCCTTTCGGTGTTTGGCTAAATCTTTAATAAAGATTCCTGCAAAATTAACAACTCCCAGAAAACTTTGAAGTTGTTTTTTGTCCCTTAGAACATCAGGAAAATTTTGTATCTTTTCCACAATATGTTTTTGGAGCTCAATGCCTGCCTCGTCAATAAGAATACCAAGAAATCCAATCTTATAAACACCTATTATTGCCTTCTTTTCAGAAAGCACTAAACCTTCCTTATAACATGCATCAGAAAATATTTCAAGATGTTTAACATGCTCTTTCATATTTTTAGACGCAATCAAAATGTCATCTATATAAACAAACATAAACTCGAAATAATCTTTGAAAAGATTATCCATCTTCCTTTGGTGTATCTGGGGTGCATTTGCTAAACCCATTGGAAGCACATTCCAGATATATTAACCTTGAGGAGTAGAGAAGGCAGTATATTTTCTAGACTCCTTTTCCATCCTAATCTGATAGAAACCAGATTTGCAATCAAACTTTGAGAACACTTTAGCACCTTTGATACAATCGATCAAGTGTTCTCGACTGGGAATATAGTAACCATCAAACTCAAGGATCTTATTTATTCCTTGATAGTTGATTACTAATCTCGCCTTTCCTCTTTTTACCTCGCTATGGTTCCTTACCAGGAATCCAGGGCTACTGTAAGAAGAGACTCCAGGTTCTATGAGTTTCAGATCGATATGCTCTTTTATGATTGCTTGCATATCTTTCTTGTCCTCCATATTCATCTAGATAGGCCTGTATCGAACGTACTCGTACTTGCATTGTTCCTTAACTTTCAGAGTAGCTTCGATCTTGTTTTTATTCCACCAAGCCAAAGGATTCTCATTAAAGTTCCTTTGAATTAGTCTTTTAACATTTTCAAGAGAAAGTAAACTTTCCCCATCCACAACATCTATGGGTTTGGATTGTAAAGTATTCTTAAGAAAGAGAATACCTTCTTCACCTATTTCCTTAGACCTGGTTTTTAGAAGGCTAACCTTTCGATTATATCCTTCACAGAAACTATCATAACCTTTTTGTCTGAAAGACAGTAAGGCTTTTCCAAATTTCCTTTTATCCTGCATTTTAGGATGGGTTAATTTGGAATCATTGTGTAAATCACCACGTTTGCTGCGAAAATTTATGGGCATGAGGCGATTAAAAGCCTTTTCGCGTCGCAAAACTTGTATCTCACTGCCACAAGTAGTGGTAAAGGTGAGCAAGTGTTTGTGATTATCTTGCACATATTTTGCAAAGGTTTGAATAAAATTATTACCCAGCAAAATATCAGCGCCAGTATCATGAAAGTAAATAGGAGGCAGTTTTACCTTGTACCAAGGTGTTCCAAATGCACCACCGATCATGATATGGGCTTCACGAATACCTTTATTGAGGATAAGAATTTTCTGAGAAAAATCTCTTTTTGCAATAGTAGGTAAAGATTCCATAGCATTGATAGGAAAAACTCCAGGTTTTGCTGTGCAAATCCCAGATCCAGAATCAATATAAGCTGCAAAATATTCTGACTTATCTTGTTCATATAACATACCAACAAATATGTATATAGAAAAAGGGCTAGTCATTTATTCAACTTGAATTAAATGTCCATCCAAGCTAAACTCCATACCTTTTCCTTTTCTTCCCCAAGGTTTATGTTCCTCAAGGAAGCTTAATCCAAGAATAACTATTCTTGGATCTCGTCCGGCACTACCTGTAACAAATAAATTCTCATACATTCGTATTTGTTAACGGCGGACTGCTGCAAGTGATAGAGATCATCACAAGGAAAGTAATTTTCTTTCTCCGTAATGTCAAATAAAACCTGCACATCTTTCCATCCTTCTGGGCATTTAAGTTTTACATTATCTACCCGAATGGCTGGAAGAGTTAAATCTTCCATTAACTCTTTGCCTTTTAAGCCTTTTATCCTTTCCTCAGAAAAGGACATTCGGCTATTGAAATCTGTTCTAGAACTTACCGATTTGTCTAGAACTGGGTGATCTCGAATTAAGATATCAACACCACCAATCCTTGGTATTTTAATAGGATCAGGTGCCATAACCTTAGCAAATTCCTTGAATATTCTAGGAATTTCAATATACTCTTTCCTTATGAACAAATCAGAATGATGTGTATTGGAAAGGGCATAAGCTATTCTATACGTAATAGAATATGGACGATTCCCTTCTTTCATGAGATCCGTTCTCTTGAAATCTTGATGAAGGGTTAAGACTCGACTGAAATCTTGGTCGGCAAGATTATATGCTATTCTTGAATATCAAACATTAGTTTGCCAACATATAGATTTCCTACCATTGTACCAAGACAACCATCCCTTAGGTTGTTAATCCTTTTATCCATTATGGATAAATGCAAAGGTGAATTAACACCTTCTTTGAAGGTAGCTTTGATTACTACTTCAATGGTTCCTATATGGATCCATTTCATAGTCATCGCAACTTCTTCCGAGAGCCTACTTAATTCCTCTAGAATTTCTTCTTTTGGAATAAGTTGCATTTCCATCACATTACCAGTTAATTCCATGGGAATTGAGAATTCCCCTGAACTTACTTTGTACATGATGTTATGCCGCCTTTGATTTAATCCTATTTGATTTAGGATTCGGCTAAGCCCACTGACTCGGAAACCATCATATTTTCCAATGTCAGAATTTTGCCTCATTATCTTTTCCATGGTTTTATCCGATATGGATGCTCTGGAAAAGAAACCAGCTAGACTGTCTGATGTTATCAGCCTATCTCCTTCGTTGGAATTATCCATTAGAAGGATTTCGTTCATCTAGAAGAGAACGATTAAACTCTGTCATTTGGTTAATGACATTTTCCAGATATTGAACATTTTCGGACCAAACTACTATCTTGGTTTCATGTTCAATTATCTTTCTTAGGCGAATAGGTGTTGCGCCTAACAACTGGATAGTAGCCTCATAATGCTGGATCATGGTTCTACTTCTTTCCATTTTTCTCTGAAGATCAGAGATAACAGTTCGATATTGCTGAACTGTAGATAAGGGAATTCCAGGCATACTTTTGGAATTTATTCTGACTCACTTGAAGTGTCATCAGAATCGCTCCCAATTTCCTCCTCATAGACGCTTTCGTCTGAAGGAAGATTGTCGAATTGATAAACTGGTACCAAATCGCCAAAGAAAACTGTGTCCAGGATGTCTGCAGTAGCTTCAAATTGTTTCAATTCGTTGCTCTTTTGCGGGCAATCTGGTGAAATGTGGCCATGAGCACCACACGTCCAGCAGTTACAATCCTTGAAACTTTCATTAGTACGAGTATGAGCTCGCTTGAAAGTTCGTCTCGTAGGGGTTTTTCCAGTGGATTTCCTAGATCCCTGGGAAGACACCCTTGTTGGTCCAGTTCTTTAGCCAGATTTGTAAGATCGTGCTTTAGACTTTGACCACCAAGACTTTCGCCTTAAAGGAGATCACCTTTTATAATTATGATTATTCTCAGAACTTCTAAAATGCTTTTTCTTCCTTCTCGGCTCACTTGATTCTCCAATTATTGTTGGAAAATCATTATTATCACAACAAAGAGGGGTTTTCTTCATTGTCCCCTTAAGCCTCTTCATTTTCTTCTGAAGAGAGGCTTGCAGACACCAGTCCTTTAGTTTGTCTTTCAAAAAAGACATTCTTCTGGAAACTGAGTCAAACTGTCCTTCCGGTACTTTGTATGATTGAATCAACATTTCCCTCCATGGACTACAGATTTTTGCGAAGAACAGAGTTGCAGTAACGTCTGCCTTTACCGTACTCTGATAAAAATATTTGCGAAACCAATAAATATATTCATCTACTGCACAAATATTTCGCAACTCAATCCCATAGAGAGCTTGGGTATACTCTCTGGACTTTTCTGCATTATTTTGATCGAAGTATCCATCTCTGATAAAATGCAGCTTGATGAGTCTTCCGAATCTTTCTGCAATAGCATTTTTAGATTCGTCTTCTAAGACTCCTTCTTTGGTTTCTGCCGATGTGTTAGTCCACCCGATTTTAACCGATCCTTCGAGACTTAACTCGATCAGCTTGATAAAGTTTTCTTTATCAAGATCAAGGGCAGTTGCTGCTATTTTCATGGCTGCTACCCATTCATCGATTATAGTTTCGAGATTTCTAAAATCGATGACATCCAAATTTAAAATAGTACCATACGGATGCAAGGGTTGTAACATTGTCCTTGCCCAGGGAGTATTCTCCGGTGCTATTTTTGGATTTCTTGGATTTGACCTATACGTAGTACCCACCAAAGAGGGTCCAGCGCGAGTGTTCAAATCCTCACGTTCTTGCATCATTACCTCGGGAGGAGGATTATTGGATGCTGAACTTTCTCCTGGCAGTGTCAATGCTAGGGGATTTGTTTCGTGGGTTTTTACATCTACCCATTCAATGAAATCAACAAAGTTTAGTTGAGAAAAAGACTCAGCTAAATCCTGTAGATCGGATGGATCCACTCTTGATATATCCATATCAGTTAATACTTCTAAGGATATCTAGGAGTAGTTCATCCTGAGTTTTCGGCTTTGGAACTTCCTTAGCCTTTCCCTTCTGATGTAGAAGCGGAACTCAACCAAGAGAATCACGGATTCTGTCCTGTTTTTGTTTGGACGACCCTACAAGTCCTAGTCTATCTTTCAGATCTTGGACTTCTTTATTTAGATCTGTTATAGATCTAGCCAGATCTGGAAAAAGCTTGAGGATTTCCTCAAGTCTACTGTTCATGGTTTCGATTTTCATAGGAAGATGTTCTAACCTATGTCCAAACTCTTGAACAGTCTTTTGGATTTCTCTAAGATCCTGAGAGAGCTTAGAATTATCCGGTTCAATTTCTTTCCAACTCATAAATATTTGGAAATTTTACCTGTATGTTTCATGTCTCTTGCCTGCCTTGTCAAACAGTCAAGCTCCTTGGGCCACTTGCCGTTGATTTGAGAAAGCTGAAAATCTCCGGCTATGTTGCCTTGAAAAAGACCTTCCATATCAAATCGTCTTTGATAATATCTGATCTCTTCTGGTAGGTTAGCTGGAGAAAGAACTTCTTTCGCTAACTCCTTCCGAATTCCTTTGGTAATTCGGGACACGTGACGGATAAACCTATCTATCCGTTTGGATTTTTGTCTTTCCAGAATCTGGAAATACTCTTGATTTTCTTCATAGATCGAACTATTGTTCGGGTCCATTCTTGTTTGATTCTCCTCACTTAGGGTTAGAATAATATTTCCGTACTTAATTTAAATTTTTCATCAATAAACCTAGGCTCTGATACCATTTTTCGATGGATCGGTCTTATCATGAATCGCTCGTTAAATGCTAAATTTTTCCCAACCATTTTTCTCTAAAATCAATCATTTTAGGATTTAAAATTATCATTTTCTTAAATTGGGGTCAAAATGTATAATATTGTAAAGCTTAAGGACTAATAACGCAAAATTTGGAATGGTGAAGATGTCATGCTAAATGTCGTCTTGTATTGTTTTCATAAAGGTTTTCAAATAGTATTAGTTTAAGAAATTTATTATGTATTTATATTATTTTAATAAAAAGCCCTCCTTTTTTCTTTTTTCTTCTTTTTTTCAGTAGATGATAATTGATAAATACCACAAACACTCTATAATGTGAAATATATTAAGACTCTTTGAACGATGATTATTTGATGTGCACCAATTTTGCTAAGAGCATAATTGTAATTAGTCCACCTATGGACTTGGACTAGGTAATAACCCCCAATATAGTCGGGTACAATTAATGTGGTTGAGATCATGTGACCAAAGGTCTATATAATAATTGGGCCAACAATCACGAACTATATATATTTATTAGTCTAAATAAATAGGCAAATGGGTTAATGGCCAAACAATGGCTCATAGCCCACCATCAGCCCTATATATACTCCAAAGGAGTTGATGACAATCATTATCTACTCTCACCACAAGAATTCCACTGACATTTCTAGAGAGTAATTCCACAATCGAACTACGAAAGATTTGATCCCATCATTGTGGGCACATAGGCAGCTTGCTTATAGCGAGTGTAGTCTATACATTCTTCAATACATCGTCTAGTTTGTTGTGTGTTGGGTCAGGATTCTTCCCCATGTGTTAAATCATGTGACATTCACATATGCACAATTTCACCCCGCATCAGCTAACGCCGTCTGTGGGAACAGTGGTCCAACCACTGAGTATGCAAACTAGGTCTCAAGCACGTACCACCGGTGACAGGATGACTAGCAACAATGCAACTGCAAGAGGGAGCGCCAGATTCAATTTGGTGGTGGGAATCCAGTTCTACCGACTCCTGTTAACGAGCAGAATCTACCTCTAGTCACACAAGAGGTGAATCCACCCCCTGCTAGTAGGGTGTTTGAGATCACTCAAGAGGCACTCCAAGCTCTTGTAGAAGATGCTTCAGTGCGGGCAGCAGCTCGAGTGGTCCAACAATATGCCCAGATACACCCATCTCACGTGAAGCCCGTCCCATCAGCTATCAGGGAGCAAGACCCCCAAGTGAGGAATCCTCAAGATGTGCCCCCACCTCAAGACAAGGGCCCCCAAGTTCTACCCCCTCAATCAACGCATAGGGGTTAGGAGCCTTACGAAAAAGGACGGCCCTAGTGAGTTGAGCCTAGTCGATCCCCCCACCGAGGTCAGGAGTCCTTAACCTCTGGTGGGATCGGGTCAAGGCAATCCAATTCTTCGGTGAACGGGGGCAGCACGTGAAAAAGAAGGGAACATCGTGGTTTCACCTCCTGAGAGGCCACCACGAGGAAGAGATAGGAGGCCAACGGCCCTTATGTCTCCACGCAGAGGTCAAGTCTCCCTGACCTCAGAAGAGACCCTGTCGAGGCAAGAAGGCCGGCGTAGGTAAGTACCTCGCCAAGATGAATGTTTGGAGAACCAGGGAAGGTATGAGGACATGCAGCTAGTACCTTTAATTATAGCTCTCCCCAAGAGAAGTCCTTTCTGTTGGGCTATCTTGGCAGAGTCCATACCACGGGGACTGAAGATACCAAACCTTAGAGAATATGAGGGAGCTAGAGACCCTCAAGAACATGTTGACAAGTTTAATGCAAAAGCTGACATGTACGATGTCAGTGACCCAACCTACTGTAAGATTTTCCAAACCACTTTGTCTGGTCGGGCCCTCAGCTAGTTCAACTAACTGCCCGCCGGTACTATCACTGGCTTTGAGCAGCTGGCACGGCATTTCCTCAATCACTTTTCCATGAATAAGAAATATCTAAAGACAGCCTCCGTTTTGTTCACCGTGGTCCAAAAAGATGGAGAGTCTCTGAGAGAGTACGTACACCGCTTCTTCACTGCATTGTCTGAAGTACTGCATATTAACCACGAGTTGTTGTCAGGGATAATTCAAAGGAACTTATGCAACAGTAAGTTCAAGGAGTCTATAGCTGGGAAACTGCTGTCTTCTATGGAAGAGCTATTAGCTAGAGCCGAGAAATATATAATGATTGAAGAGACTATGGGTACGGCGAAACAAGATGGTGGTGGTAGCAAAAGAAAGAACAAAGAAGAGGATAAGGAACCAGAGCCTAAGGAGCGCAAGCACATGCCTCCATCGGGGTTCTCAAAATATACCCCACTTACACTCCCACGAGAGCAAGTTCTGGCCATCGCCAAGCAACAAGACATAGTTTAATGGCCAAAGAAGATGAAGGATAATCCTATCCAACTGAAGTCCAAGAAGTACTATAGATTCCACCGAGACAAAGGTCACAATATCGAGGAGTGCCACCACCTACAAGTGGAGTTAGAAAAGCTCATCAAAAGGGGCTATTTGCAAGAGGTTATAGCACCATTAGGACCAACTCCTCAGGAACCCTTAGGTCCACGGGGTAGAAATGGGGATAAAGTCAATCCCCACATGACGGACGTGGACAGGGAGAACCCCTCAGTGAATGGAATAATAGGAGTGATCCTAGGAGGCCCCCCGGGGGGAGATTCTGCTAACTCTAGGAAGGCCTTGTTGAGGGCTGCTACGGGGTTGCATGTTAGCAGCACCCTACAGGCAGAACAAATAAATCAAGTGGAGCCAAAGGCTCAAAACATTGAGTTTGGAGCCCAAGACATGAAAAATCAAGTTCCCTTGAAGAACGACACCTTAGTAATATTGGCGACTATCTCAAACTTTTGGGTCGAGAAGATTTTGGTGGATAGTGAAAGCTCAGCAGACATCATATTCTATAGCGTCTTTACCCAATTGGGGGTTGATAATGCACAACTCCAAGTGGTCAACACCCCTCTCACGGGTTTCATGGGAAAAGTAGTAGATGCCCTCGGTGAGGTGTCTCTGCCTATATCTGTGGGTACATTTTCAGCCCGCTCTACCAAGATGGTGAAGTTCTTGGTGGTCAAAGCCCCCTCCACATATAACGTTATCTTGGGGAGGCCGAGCTTGAACCTTTTCCAAACGGTCATATCCACCTTCCACACGAAACCGAAGTTCCCAACCCCGGTCGAAACAGGAGAGGCGATTGGAGAAGTGAAGATAGCTAGAGAGTGCTACGCCAACGCCTTGAAAAAACCTAAGAGGAAGCACGATAGTCCAAGTCAAGAGGACAAGGGCAAGCAAGCTATGATCAACTTTATCTCACGAGAGGAGGAAAGTCACTTAGGGGGTAAGACCCAGCTAGGAGGCACTAAGAACATCTACTCGCGGTCGAATACCTTCAAGGATGCCACTATCCAGGGTACGTTGCCCCAAGAAGGCGGGGTAAGCCTCTGTTGGGAATGTGCCCTCGATGCCAACGAGGAGTAGAATATAAGACACTAGTTTATATTGTACAACCTATTAATAATATAAAGGTAATAGTGTGTTGTTCATATAATTCTTAAAGGCATCTATAAGTTTTAAATGAACAACTAGTCCATGTGTGTCAAGGCAAACCTTCGCACTCCTTTTACTAGTTAAGGAGATGGGCACTAGAAGGGTTTGATACTTGACCACTTAAATGATTTGCAAGTTGGAGAATCTCAATTGGGCATTGAGATTCGTGTTGACTTGTATGACACATGGTCTGACAAGGAGTGCCAGTCGAACACTATGGAATAGTGGGAGTTTGTGTTATTGATACATTGATGGGATTAGTGTATTTCAACACGGCTCGTAGTAATCCAACCACATGCATTTTTACTCAGTGACTGTCAATGATTGGATTACTGATTATGATGGTATGTGTGAGCCTTAGACCTGAGGAGTCACGGTCACAGTGTGCTTGTGACGTTGGATTGTGTCATCAGAGTAGTTAGGCCCAATTCACCCATTGGTGGGGCCGACCTCGAAGTGCATTTCAATGGGCAAGTAGCATGTGAGGTGATTTCCAAAAGGGAATTCACTGTCTTAAAAGTAAACGAGAAGTATCATATGCAATCATTGGTAAATGAGATTAAAAGTCTCTAGCCAGAGCTGATGTACTAACTCGTATTTGACACGGAGTGTAATTCGGTAATCTCATATTACTATGATTCTTAGCATAGCATTAAGTCCTGTGAGTTTGACATATTCCATTACTCTCACTCGATCGGGATACGTCAGTGAAGGGCTTATACTCATACGGTATTCATAATCTAGAATGACACAGTCATTTTGTATTCGGTTAGGCTACGATGTGGGGCTACGGTGCTGGCTAGGTGTCAGTTGCATCCTTTGGTATCCTCCCATTGCCAATCGAGATGAACCTAGAGAGTTGAACTATAAAAGAATAAATAGAAAAATTGAGTCTTGTATATGGAGGGTATTTTGGTAATTTGTCCTTTCGAAGGACGAATGAATTAATTGGACTAATTAATTTAATTGGTTGTTTAATGGGATTAAACATGGGTAATTACATTAATTATGTTGACTTGGTCGACTAAAACTATTAATTAATTATTTATTTATTTAATTAATTAAAATATTAATTTAATCTATGTGTATATTTAATTAGATTAAATATTAGATGATTAAATTAATTCAACTAAGTTGACTGGATCAACTTAGCCCAACTAAAGTCCAAAAGCCCATAGTGGGCGTGTGACATGGGCTTAAGTTAGAGGATTTATTTAATCCTTCAACACAAGCTCAAAAGTTAATTAACTGAACATAATTCACCTAACGGGAAATCCTCCACCAGAAAATACAAGACAGAATAGTCCTCTCTCTCTCGCTAGCTGCCTATGGAGATTGGAGATGGAAATTTCCCAGAGTCAATTTGGCCCAACGATCTAGAGACGGTACACTTGAACCGTTGGAGATTGAAGATTCGCGAGGATTAAAGATTGAATATACAAAAGGTAGGTTTCGTTTTTATCTTTTTCATGTTTAAATAGAAGAAAGCCACAAATTGATCTTGGTTTGAGAATCCGAATCTATTTTTCGCTTCCGCTGCGCATGCCGACATAATTGGTATCAGAGCCAAATTTGTTGGCTTCGTTGATTTTGTTTGAATGTTCTTCATTTTTATGTGATATATCGTGATTGAATTCGTATATGGTGATTTGGAATTATCATTAATGGATTGAAAAATCTGAGAAATTGAATAATCCTAATCATAATTTTTAAGATTGATAAATCTTTTATATGTTTATGTGAGTTTCGATTGTATCTATTTCTTGAAAATTAAGTTTGAAAAATCTGAAGTTGTTATTCTGATTTGATTTCTTCCAGGCTGTATATCTGGAATTTTTGAATCAGTTATGTTTGGATCATGGATCTGAAATTGCTGAATTGAATGATTTTTTCAAGAACAAAATCTGAAAATTAATTTTGGGCTTGAAATTTTGATTTTTGTAGGAGAAGCAGTACTAGTGGATTCGACATCGTAGGTGGATTCGACGTGCGCGTTTGGAGCGGCGATGCTCAAAGTCGCCGGAGACTAACGATATCCTCCGGTATCGCCAATTAAAGGGCGAGTGGCTTACGAGATGACATCAAAGGCTCTGTCATGACACTGAAACCTACCTCTTTTAACCAAGCCATCTCCCTTGCAAAGAAACAAGAAACTACCATAGATGCTATCCTCCACAGAGCTTCCATATTACACAAATCACCACCCCTTCATAGACCCCTGTTAGGAATTTCATGTTAGAAGTTTTGATGATGACAATTAAGTTTTTGTTAGACCCCAAAAAAAGTTGTAAGTTTATTTTCGTAGAAAACTTGTATAGGCTTTGAAGCGTTAGACTTGTAATAGATTTATTAGGCTTTGTTATCTTACTTTAGAGTGTTAGGCAAAATAGTCTTAGGCTGAGCGTCTGATGATTTCTGAGTGAGTTTATCAGTGGTAAAGTTCGAAGACTCAAGCGCCTGATCTCAGAAGATAGATACAGTCTCCAAGCGTCCACTTTGGCCAGCTATATCAAGCGTTACCTTATGGGACAGAAGTGATTTCACCTGAATTTACTTCTAAGTCCAGAAGGAGTTTAATGCAAATATTCTCAAAGCATTAAATACCAACGGGTATTAATTTCAAATGCATTAAATGTTGATAAGAGCATTTAATATGATAAGTAATGTCAGACGTACGGAGAAGCCACCCTATTGGACTGTCAACTATCTCAGACTGCAGCACCAACTTTCGTGCAGCAGATTTTCAGGAAAAAGGACAAAAGCTGTTCACTCGCGAAAGTGAGAGACACGCGCCAGTGCATGTGTCAAACGGACACTTTCTCCAAGAATACCTATAAGTAGGACTTCAACAACAAACATAATATGCGAGAACAATTTTATAAAAGCAAAATTGCTGTTGCATTAAAATCTCATTCCTTAAACTCTCAGAAAAGCCAGAAACTTCAAGAAACATCCTACTTGCTTTTCTTATATTCCTGAGACAGTCAACAAATATCTCAAACATTCTTTTTGAAGAAACCAGATTCCTACTGAGATATTACCAAGTTGTTTGAACTTCATCAAAATCAAACAAACCTTTTAGAAAATCCCATCCAAACCTCGCGATCTGTGTGAAGTCGAAGTTGGATACTTGCATCATTTCTAGGTGAAAGAAGCAAGAGGGTTGAAGTGATTTGAAGCAGAAATCTGTGTGATCAAGGAGCTCAAGTCATCGACATCCATCTCTCCCTAATTTGTAGAAGATTCTGTGTGATTCTTTGAGAATCATTTTAGTGGATTGCCTCCAAGTGCAAAGGAGAAGAAGGACGTAGTTGGGATTACACCACCCAACGAACCTTACAAATATTGTGTTATTTACTTTTCAGTCATTTCATTCATCTATCATATCATTGCATAAGTAAAACACAATCAAAAGCTAAGCAACTAAGAAACATCTTGTGACGCTAAAACTTTCAAAGAGAAGACTCCAAAATCATTCCGCTGTGCTAACCCTGATTAAAAGAACTGAACGCTTAACCTACAAGGTCAAAGTATTCAATTCCTGAAGTCTAAGTTAACTTTATAAAACAGTCTTCATTAGACGCTTCACAAAGTCTCAAATATCTTATGTGAACGCTAAAGTGAAGCGTTAGACACTTCAAGCGCCTATCATTTCAAGCGTCCAAATACGTTTAATAGGAAGTCTTTTTGAAGTCGAAAAAGACTTAAGGGTCTATTCAACCCCCCCCCTTCTAGACCCTTTCGTATGCCACTTGGGACCGACAAGTGGTATCAGAGCGGTTAATTTTGAAATTTTAAAATTTCCAAGCATAACTGCTTGTTTAGATCCTTTTCTTTCAAAATCTAGTTGCTTTTTAAAGCTTAGATATGGCATTTGCTAAAGTTCCCAAATTGACAGAATCAAATTTTGACACATGGAAAGTCAAAGCATTTACGTATTTATGTTCATGCGATGATGACATGTGCGATATTATTTCAGATGGGCCAATCAAAATATACAAAGTTATCACAAGAGCGCCTGGAGCCACAGAAGAAACCCCTGATGGTTACGTTGAAAAACCAAAACAAGAATGGTCTCCAGATGAGCGTCGAAGAGCTAACTTGGACAATGTTGGTCGCAACGCTCTGTATACGGCTATTGGTGATAATGATAACTTATTCAATAAAATCAAATCTTGCAAAACAACTAAAGAAATATGGGATAAGCTGGCTACAATCTGTGGTGGTTCAGCTCAAATCAAAGAAAACAAACTTTCCATTGCTAAGGAAAAGTTTAACGGATTTAAGATGCTACCCAATGAAACGCTAGAACAATTGGATATAAGATTCAAAGCTCTTGTTACAGAACTTACGTCGTTGGGAATGGACTTACAGAATCGAGAAATGGTGGTTAAGATCTTTAGAAGTCTACCAAGTAAATTCTTGATGAAGACAACAGCTATGAGAGAATCAAACATGCTGGATCTCTTAACTCCAGAAGACGCCTTTTCAGAGCTAAAAGCTTTTGAGTTCGAGTTGAACTCTGCTAGTGACATTGTGAGTAATCCAGTGATTGAATCTGGAGCTCTCATTGCATCAATCAAAGGCAAATCGGGTAACAAAGGAAAGAATTCGGACATTAATGAGGAAGAAGAGTTGGCTTTGCTGAATAGATTCAGGAAGTTCTTGAGATATGAAAAGAAAGGAAAAGGTCCTAATAATCAAGGACAAAGTTCATATCAAGCGCCTTCTCCCATACAACAACAGTTTCAAGCGCCTCAATATTCTGTTCCTTTACCTCAAGCGCCTGCTCAATATCAAGCGTCTACTCAAAGTCTCCCAGCTCCAGTGGTTTCAAAACCACACACTGCAAGGCTAACAAGTGAACAAAAAATGAAAACCAATCTTTGTTATAATTGCAGGAAACCGGGGCACTACCAGGTAAATTGTCCCTATCCAAATGTATCCAAGCCCTCAAGGCAGGATTACTTGGATAGAAACCAATTCAGGAGCAACCTTCGACAACAAGGTTTGCTTGCGGAATCAGAACCAGCATCAGCACCTGAAGATTTAGAATCATCAGACGAAAGTAGTGATGATGATGAGCCGTTAGATGACTCAGCGCTCATATGTCTCATGGCCAGAGATGATGAAGCGTCCCCTGAGGTAATCAATGAATTATCAATTCCTCTTTCTTATGATGAATTACTTGACAAAGTCAGAGAATATTACAATGAATGTCAAGAAGCTGCCAAAATATATCAAAATGATCTCGCTATTATTTCATCACTCACAAACGATAAAGTAACGCTCAGAGCAGAGTTGCAAATTCAGCAACAGTGCATTGAGAAAAACCAATCGCTTGAGAGTGAAGTTATTCAATTGAAAGGTGATCTTGATATAATAGTCAAGAGAGAAGCTGATCTGATGGCTAGACTTGCCAAGTCAGAACATCTCGTCTCATCGTTGTCCAAAGCATCCAGAAAGCTCGACAATGTGACTAAAATAACAAGGTTGTTTGGAGAAAAGACCGGTTTAGGATGCAATGAATTCGGTAAACAACCAAACAAACCTAATGTTACGGCAAACAACAAAGGAAAGGGTGTTTTCTTTGTTGAGAAAGGTTCACAAGGTCAAACTCAAAATGAACCAAGGGACAATGGTAAGAGGCCAAATGAGAAAGTCAAAACTAACTCAGACAAGGGTAAGGCTAAAGCAAATGATCCACAAAGACAGACTCATCCAAACGCTCAAAAAGCTAAGGATAAATCTAGTCACTGTGAATCAAGCGCTAAGCGTCTAGCACCAAACGTGCAACCCAAGCCAGAGCCAAGGAAATACCAGCGTCGATATCCAAGACAGTCAAGATCATATTATCGATACTATGATAATTATGATTATGACTATTATTATAATCGTGGATATTATTATACATCCAAAAATTACACACAGCACAAGGTGAAACCCAAAAAGGCCAATATTCCTACTATGAAGACAAGGCAAATTTGGGTTCCTAAAGTTCTACTTAACACTAACAAGGATACTAATGTTGAAGGACCCAAGCAACAATGGGTACCTAAACAGAAATAGAACTTCCCTTTTGATTGCAGGTACCTAGAGCTAAAGTCAATACATCTGTTTGGTATTTTGATAGTGGATCGTCAAGGCACATGACAGGTTCCAAAGATCTTCTGATCAACTATCAAGCTGCCAATGGTCCTCAGGTTGTATTTGGTGATAACTCCAAAGGTAAAACCAAAGGTATAGGTACTGTGCATAGGGGGAACATCATGATAAGTGATGTTTATTTTGTTGAGGGTCTAAAGCACAATTTATTAAGCATAAGTCAATTCTGCGATAAAGGCTTTGAAGTCATATTCTCAAGTGACTATTGCTATATAAACGACGCTAAGACTAAATCTACTAAACTAAAAGGAAAAAGGAATAACAACGTATATTTGGTAGATTGGGGTTCAACACTTGATAACAACCCAACATGCTTTGTTGCTAAAAATGAATCTAAAATGGGTTGGTTATGGCATAGAAAAATGAATCACCTCAACTTTAAGACAATCTCTCAGCTTATAAGTCAAAATGTTGTAGAGGGATTGCCAAATGGACCATTTCATAAGGATCGCCTCTGTGACGCTTGTCAAATGGGTAAACAAGTTAAATCATCTTTCAAGAGAAAACCTCATCTATCTACTTCTAGAATACTTGAACTACTTCACATGGATTTGTTTGGACCTGTTCAAACAATCAGTGTAAGCGGTAAAAAGTATACTTTAGTGGTAGTAGACGATTTCTCTAGATTTACTTGGGTGGAATTTCTTTCATCCAAAGATGAAACATGTGACAAGTTAACAGCGCTTATTCGGCAACTTCAAACATTGAAAAATCTTAAGGTTGCAAGAATAAGAAGCGATCACGGTACTGAGTTTACTAACAAGGTTGTTGAGAAGTTTTGTGCAGAAAATGGAATACATCATGAGTATTCAGCTCCCAGAACTCCCCAACAAAATGGTGTTGCTGAGCGCCGGAACCGAACGCTTAAGGAAGCCGCTAGGACTATGTTAGCTGAATCCAAGCTTGCTCCTAGATTTTGGGCCGAAGCGATCAACACTGCTTGTTACACTCAAAATCGATGCATGATCAACAAACAGCATGGAAAAACTCCATATGAACTATGGAAGGGACGTAAGCCAAATATTTCATACTTTCATGTCTTTGGTTCTAAATGTTTTATCCATAATAATGGATCCCAAAGCCTAAAGACTTTTGATCCTAAAGCGGATGAAGGAATCTTTCTAGGCTACGCCAAAAAATGAAAAGAATTTTCGCATTCTCAATAAGATCAAATCGAAGGTTGAGGAATCTATTCATGTTGTGTTTGATGATGCTAACCAAGAGCCGAGTAAGGTAAATGTAAATGATGTAGGAGTTGAAGATCTATGTCATCAAGCGTCCAAAATTACTTTTGATGAAGATACTGACGATGATGATGAGATCTCAGTGCCTCCTCCTAAGAATACTCGTGAAATCAATCTAAATTATCATGTAAGAAATACGGATGATCATGAAGAGAATGATCATCAAGAGCAAAGAAGGAATCGTGAACTTGAAGCGCCAACGCAGGAGAATGGTCAAGCGAATGATTCTCAAGCGCCTGTTCATTCTCAAAACCCCTTCCAAACAGATAGACTATGGTTACGTGACCATCCACCTGAGCAAATCATTGGAGATATTGAAGCACCAGTTAGAACTAGAGCCGCTACATTAAATGAGGCTATGTTCGCAAGCTTTCTATCTCAAATGGAACCTAAGAAAGTGGATGAAGCGTTAAGTGATCCAAGTTGGATTGAAGCTATGCAAGAAGAGCTCAATCAGTTTGAGCGAAATAAAGTTTGGATGCTAGTACCAAGACCAACTCATCAAGGAATTATTGGAACTAGATGGGTATATAGAAACAAGATGGATGAGGACGGCATTGTTGTAAGAAACAAGGCCAGACTCGTAGCTCAAGGATACTGCCAAGAGGAGGGCATTGACTTTGATGAGACTTACGCTCCTGTTGCTCGTCTTGAAGCAATCCGCATGTTTCTAGCGTACGCAGCGTTTAACAAGTTTACAGTATTTCAAATGGACGTAAAGAGTGCCTTCCTGAATGGTAAACTCCAAGAAGAAGTGTATGTGGAGCAACCACCAGGATTCATCAACAATCATGGTAAGGGTATGGTTTACAAGCTAGAAAAAGCACTTTATGGGCTTAAGCAAGCACCCCGAGCATGGTATGACACTCTCTCTATCTTTCTTATTGGTAAAGGTTATTCAAAAGGCAGCGTTGACACAACGTTATTTAAAATTACCAATGATGAAGATATTCTCTTAGTTCAAATTTACGTTGATGACATTATATTTGGTTCTACTAATAAGCGTCTGTGTGAGAAATTTTCGAAAATGATGCAAGAACAATTTGAAATGAGCATGATGGGTGAATTAACTTTCTTCTTAGGACTACAAGTTAAACAACTCCCTAATGGCATATTTATCAACCAAGCTAAATATACACGAGATATGATTAAGAAATTTGGTATGGAGAATGCATCATATTCAAAAATTCCAATGAGCCAAACGCTTAAGTTAGATAAAGATGAAAGTGGAAAGAAAGTTGATATCACTAATTATAGAGGTATCATAGGATCACTTCTTTATCTCACTGCCAGTAGACCTGATATTATGTTTTCGGTATGTATGTGTGCACGATTCCAAGCTGATCCTAAAGAGTCACACTTGACTGCTGCCAAGAAAATCCTTAAATACCTAAAAGGCACACAACATGTGGGCTTATGGTATCCCAGGGATTCTCCTTTTGAACTAATCGGTTACTCAGATGCAGATTTTGCAGGTTGCAAAATAGATCGTAAAAGCACTAGTGGTACTTGTCAATTCTTAGGTGATAGGTTAGTTTCATGGCATAGCAAGAAACAACAATCCATAGCTACCTCCACAGCCGAAGCTGAGTATGTAGCTGCAGGAAGTTGTTGTGCACAAGTTCTATGGATGAGGCAACAACTTAGAGATTACGGAACAATCTTAGGACCAACTCCCATTCATTGTGATAACCAAAGCGCTTTAGCCATGACTCAAAACCCTGTTCTTCATTCAAGAACCAAACACATTGACATTAGATACCATTTCCTTCGTGACCACGTTCAAAAGAAAGATATCTCCATGCACTTCATTGGAACTGACAAACAACTGGCAGATATCTTCACCAAAGCACTCAATGAACAACGTTTTCTCACTTTGAGAAGTGAACTAGGTATGATTGATTTAAACGCTTGATCATGAAGCATCATATTTTATTAGGCATATAATTTAGGGGGAATCCACTTAAGTTATATCTCACAATATTCTTTAAAAAAAAATATTTTTACTTGATCATAACTGTAAGCGTCAATGATAAAAAATTTTCAGATGCATAATCATCAACGCTCAGTTCTATGTTTGCATAAAATATTGAATGCTCAAAATATTGAAAAGACTTTTGACTTCAAGCGTCCATTATATCAGCTAAGCGCTGAATAGTTTATCAAAAATTTATAAAATAGTTTCGTTACAAGCCATGCATAAAGTTTTCAAACCTCTTTCAAGGTCGTGGGTAGACTCAAAGGTCTATTTTGTACTCTACTCACACGCCTCTATCACATCAAACTGGCGGGTACTCAAATTTTTTAAAAATGACGGTTCAGAGATAGCCCGTATTTGTGTACGTGTCAGTGTACAAACATGCGCGTGTGTTACACTCTGAAAATACCAAACGTTAATTTTTTTTAACTCGGATGTCAAATCTTTATATGTGAGAATTACCAAATGTAACTTCTCTCTTTTACACAAAACTCGCGTCCGCAGTTAATAAATTTATGGCTAAGATTCAACAGTTATTACACGTGTTTAAATCCTACTAAGACTACATAACACAAGTTTCAAAACTCTTTACTGTGTCATTTAAAACACAAACTCTGCAGAAAAAGTAACTTACTTTCTACTCAAGCATATCTGCAAATCTCTCTTTATCTCTCTCTCAAAACAACAGAAAAATCTCAGTCCATCTTCTTCGTTTAAAAAAAAAAATGGCACCAAAGAAATCATCATCTACTTCTGCTGAAATTACCATCAAGGTAACTGAAGGTCTTGTTGTCGACTGGAAATTTCTATATGAACAAACTCAGATCAACCTGACGGACATAATGGACATGGTCGTCAAAGCTGGGCTCAAACCCTTCTTAACCCAATACTCTTATATGTTTCCCACTGAAGTTGAAACTTTCTGGAAGACTGCTACACTTTCAGAGGACAAGAAGTCCATCTCTTGTCAAATTCCCTTCTCCAAGAAGGAGTCTCCAAAGGAATTCATCCTATCTGCTTCCACCATTGCCAAGAACTTCAATTTGCCTAATGAGGGTGAGGCATTGGATTCTGTTACGTTGAAACAAATTAAGGAAGCATGGGCAATCATGAGTGCGTACGACGACGTTCCTTACACTCAGTACTTCGAGAAGAAAGACCTGGTGTCCAAATACCGGTTATTGGCTGATTTCTGCAGCAAGATCATAGAATGCCGCGTGGGAACCTTTGATAAGGTAAATCCTGTTCAATTTCAGATGATGGTTGCTATACTCTTCAACATCAAAATCAACTGGAGTGAGTACATCTTTGGACGGTTTCGGGACAGTCTAAGCGCTTTAAATAAGCCTTATGGACTCATCCTGAGCGACATCTTGTTTAAATCGAATTGTGTGTACTCGTCTGGACTTCCGTTGAATAAGTCCAAGTTGTTGGGAAAAAGGATTCTGAACAATCTGTTCAATCCTCCAAAAGTTAGTGGTGCAGCTAGACCCCTATCTGAGCGGCTGGAAGAACGCCAACTGCTTGCTCAAAAGGCGGAGAGACCAGTGCCAGAGGAAGCTGTGAAGCGTCCAGCAGCAACGAAGAAGAGAGCCCCCAGAAAACCAAAAGTTAAAATTGCCGTCCCCTCTCCAAAGATTGATGAGGAAACTGATGAGGATGCCGAGGACAAGTTGCCTCTCAAAAGACGAAAGCTGGAAGGGATCATTAAGCAAATAGACTTTGAAGAACCAGCTGCTGATCCTCCCGCTCCTCCGGCTAAACTAGTTGAAGGAGTCAACATTAAGAAAATCTTTAAGCGTTCCAGGACTAGCAAGCGTCAAGCTACTCCTGAAGAGCCTGAGACAGTTGAGCCAAGCGCTCAAGTTGTCGTTGAGCCAAGCGCTCAAGATGTTGCTGTTGAGCCAAGCGCTCAAGTTGCCGTTGAGCCAAGCGCTCAAGTTGCCGTTGAGCCAAGCGCTCAAGTTGTCGTTGAGCCAAGCGCTCAAGATGTTGCTGTTGAGCCAAGCGCTCCAGAAACTGCTGTTGAGCTTAGTTCTCAGGGTAAGTTTATTTCTTCCCACAGCATTTCTATTCCTACATCTGTAGAAGATCCTGCTCTTATAGAGGATGGCTCTTGTTTTTCAGCTATAGTTCCAGCTGCTGCTGAAGTGTCCACAGATGTTCTGTTGGATGTTGACCTGACTGGAGTCGTAGCTATCGCTCAAGATGTTGCCGCTGAAGTAGCTGCAATTGAACCTGAGGAACCTGCCACTTTAACAGAGGCACGTTCAGAAGGTCAGAGCGCTGCTGAAGACGTTACAGCTCCTCGTCACTTCTTTCAACTCGATCCGCTGAAGACAATTGATCATTCAATTAACTATATGCCCCCAGCGCTCGACGAAGATTTCATTCCTGCAGGATATAATAAAGAAAGATATATTGCTGCAGAAGCTGACGCTGCAAGACTGATTGACTTTGACAGCGTAATCAAAGCAACCGTTCTAGACAGACCAGGAGACAGACCTCCTAGATGTGCCGTGGATGTGGCTTACTATCTTGATAATGGCCACAGCAGACCGACTGGGTTCGCGCTAAGGGATTACACTGTTCGTGTGTATGATCCTCTCCGTCCTAGCTTTCTCAATCCCTCAGAGTCAGTCTTGAACAGAGAAGGTTACACACATTTCCCACAGACGGCTCACAGCGCTGAAAATCTTGCATCGGTCCGTCCTCTTAGTCTCTGGAAAAATAAAGAGATTCATGCTGGTGAGCGCCTTGAATCGTTGACCGATCTGCTCCAGACTGAAGCTGATGCTTACTTTGACAGCGTCTGGAATGCCAACTATCAGCCTGATAAGCACCGCTTTGAAGCCATAAGAGATATTCATCTTGAAGGCATTCGTGCTATGGTGACTGCTGGCACAGACTTCTGTATAAATGAAGTAAATTGGGTTGAAGCGTACATGGGACATAAATACACCTTCCCAGAGTTAGTCCAAGCTCCCCATCTTTTCGGCATAGGCATGCATGACAAGAAGCGTCAATTCGCCAAGTATTGCCTCCTGAAGCGTCAACAAAGACTCGGACCTGTTCTCAAGCTTCCAATTATTAGACATCAAATAGAACAATGTCTACGTCAAGAACTTCAGAGATTATCCCTCACCCCTCTTCGGTTTAATGCTCAAGCGTCTTCCAGTGGTACAGTTGGTGAACGGTGCTTAAATCTTGCTCCAAGCCACTGTGAAGAAAACTTCAATCTGATGGTGAAGATTCTATCTCCAGTATCTCTCTTTGATAAAATCTTCACTGCCAATCTCAGATCTTGGAACGGCTCAGTGATCAATTCATTCAAAGGATATCCACTGCTCCCTTCCATTCACAGTGAGGTACTCAATCACTATGAGTATGTTCTCTCTCTGCTTGAAAGGAATCAAGAGCTCGCTCAAGCCATTTATCCGTATCTTGAAGAGTACTATGCGGACTGTGTGCCTACACATCGACGTCCTGCATCTCTTCCCTCAGATTGCTTGATTGGATTTTCCAGAACTCACTGCACAGATTCACTATTCTCCATCGCTCAAGCGCCGTCCAAAGTTTTCCCAGATCATGTGCTGGATATCATTGGTCCAATGTACATCAGGGCCATTGATAGTCCTCTTTGCACATTTATCTCCGGTACTTGTATGTCCAGGACCAGACTCATTGAACTCTTGGATTCTACATCCACCTCTTATGCCGACTCAGCAAGCTGGAACTTCCAATTCACTGACTTTCGCCAACCTGAGTCCACGCTTGAGGAAGCGCCTGCTGAGACATCTGAAGCGTCCAAATCTGCAGATACCAGTATTCCTGACGCTCCTGAACATGCTACCATTGATAGTGCTGAAGATCCTTCCCTGGATATTCGAGGTACTGTTTTTGATCCAGCCTATCAAGTTCCTTTTGACTCTCTCAAACACTCATCACGATTCAAGCGACCAGCTCCTCAAGCGGTTCAAGCAGATGAGAGTCAAGCCTTCGGTCCCCTGCTTAAATCTGTTTTGGAGACAATTAGCGCTCAAGCTACTCAAAGTGAAGAATCTCTCCATTGGATTAAGGAAGACCTGGCAAAGATTGAAACTCACGTAATGAGCGCTCAGATTGCTCATATGCGTAGTTCAGCTCAAGCGGCAGTTGGTGAGTGCAAACTAGACTTTCAAGAAATGCAAGATGCTGCCCACGCAACCCAACTTGCCATGAAAGAAGAACTTGAAAAGCGCCTTGCAACCCTTGAGATCTCTGTGAATGACGCCACCAGCGCTAAGCTTCTTGTTATGCAGGAACGCTTCGACAAGCGTCTGGATGACATCAAAGATTCCTTATCTCAGATTGCTCATCAGGTAAGTGTACTCACAAACCACTTCTTAAAATCTGATGATGGCAATAAGGGGGAAGAGAAGAAGAAAGGAGAAAAGCGGAAAGCATCCAGTTCAAAAGTTGAAGATCCTCCGTCTCCTAAGCGTCACGTGCCTCCTTCTCAGTCTGCGCTTAATCTCCCGTCTTGGATAACTGCTCTGAAACAAAGTTCATCCGGAGCGCCCAGTAGTACGCTAAGGGAACCTCCTAGAGCGTTATATCCAAACCTACCAATTCCTACAAGAGCACTGCTTGAACAGTTTGACATTCCTCTTCAGAGAACATCCATTTCAGAACCTACAGATCCACAGATCTTAGCTGAAGAAAGGAAGATGACTGATTTTAGCCAAGCTTTTCGAATCTGCCTAAGGTACATTGGTATCGACCCAACTGACTGGGATAATCATTTTACAATATTCAAGAAGAGACAACAAGAAGAAAACAAGCTTATCATCAACAAAGATCATGAAGCAATGATGATCTTGGAAGACAATCTGACTGAAGCTATCCGAGCTGAAATGCCCAAGCGATACAGAGTTAGACCAAGTCATTAAAGCTTTCTGATTTTACATTATCTATATTCTTGTCTCTTATATCTTTAAATATTCAGCTGTAAAAATGCTTGTAATTCTCGATAAATATGAAACGCATTTTTTTCTTGCTGAAACATCTCGTTGAAGCGTAACTAACTTTAACTAACGTCTACTGATCAAAGCTAACTTTTACTTTTGGCTGTCTAACTCTTGAACTATAAAAGAGTAAGTATTGCCATCATCAAAAAGGGGGAAATTATTAGGAATTTCATGTTAGAAGTTTTGATGATGACAATTAAGTTTTTGTTAGACCCCAAAAAAAGTTGTAAGTTTATTTTCGTAGAAAACTTGTATAGGCTTTGAAGCGTTAGACTTGTAATAGATTTATTAGGCTTTGTTATCTTACTTTAGAGTGTTAGGCAAAATAGTCTTAGGCTGAGCGTCTGATGATTTCTGAGTGAGTTTATCAGTGGTAAAGTTCGAAGACTCAAGCGCCTGATCTCAGAAGATAGATACAGTCTCCAAGCGTCCACTTTGGCCAGCTATATCAAGCGTTACCTTATGGGACAGAAGTGATTTCACCTGAATTTACTTCTAAGTCCAGAAGGAGTTTAATGCAAATATTCTCAAAGCATTAAATACTAACGGGTATTAATTTCAAATGCATTAAATGTTGATAAGAGCATTTAATATGATAAGTAATGTCAGACGTACGGAGAAGCCACCCTATTGGACTATCAACTATCTCAGACTGCAGCACCAACTTTCGTGCAGCAGATTTTCAGGAAAAAGGACAAAAGCTGTTCACTCGCGAAAGTGAGAGACACGCGCCAGTGCATGTGTCAAACGGACACTTTCTCCAAGAATACCTATAAATAGGACTTCAACAACAAACATAATATGCGAGAACAATTTTATAAAAGCAAAATTGCTGTTGCATTAAAATCTCATTCCTTAAACTCTCAGAAAAGCCAGAAACTTCAAGAAACATCCTACTTGCTTTTCTTATATTCCTGAGACAGTCAACAAATATCTCAAACATTCTTTTTGAAGAAACCAGATTCCTACTGAGATATTACCAAGTTGTTTGAACTTCATCAAAATCAAACAAACCTTTTAGAAAATCCCATCCAAGCCTCGCGATCTGTGTGAAGTCGAAGTTGGATACTTGCATCATTTCTGGGTGAAAGAAGCAAGAGGGTTGAAGTGATTTGAAGAAGAAATCTGTGTGATCAAGGAGCTCAAGTCATCGACATCCATCTCTCCCTAATTTGTAGAAGATTCTGTGTGATTCTTTGAGAATCATTTTAGTGGATTGCCTCCAAGTGCAAAGGAGAAGAAGGACGTAGTTGGGATTACACCACCCAACGAACCTTACAAATATTGTGTTATTTACTTTTCAGTCATTTCATTCATCTATCATATCATTGCATAAGTAAAACACAATCAAAAGCTAAGCAACTAAGAAACATCTTGTGACGCTAAAACTTTCAAAGAGAAGACTCCAAAATCATTCCGCTGTGCTAACCCTGATTAAAAGAACTGAACGCTTAACCTACAAGGTCAAAGTATTCAATTCCTGAAGTCTAAGTTAACTTTATAAAACAGTCTTCATTAGACGCTTCACAAAGTCTCAAATATCTTATGTGAACGCTAAAGTGAAGCGTTAGACACTTCAAGCGCCTATCATTTCAAGCGTCCAAATACGTTTAATACGAAGTCTTTTTGAAGTCGAAAAAGACTTAAGGGTCTATTCAACCCCCCCCCCCTTCTAGACCCTTTCGTATGCCACTTGGGACCAACAACCCCCCTTTAAACCACCTCCTTCTTCCTTTATCTCCGCTCCTAGACCCCCTCCTCTACCTATTAAAACCCCTTTTGCACCTCACAGAAAACTTCTCATTGCTTTAGAAATGAGGGCCCGTAGAGAGAAAAACTTATGTTATAATTGTGATGAAGTTTTTGTTCCTGGCCACAGGTGCAAACTAAGGCAAGTTTACATGATTATGTCTCAGGAAGAAGAAGAAGCTTACACTGTTGATGCTGTAGATCCTGATCCTCCTACTAAAGAACTCTTATCTGAAGATATGACTATTTCCATCAATGCCATTTCTGGTAACTCTGATCTCAACACTCTTAGAATCAAAGGTTTGGTTAAACACTCTTCTATTCAAATCCTTATTGATAGTCGTAGTACTCATTGCTTTCTTGATGAAACTGTAGCTACTAACCTTGGTTGTCATGTCGAGTTTACTAACCTTATGCTTATTAGTGTTGCTGATGGTAATAAGATGGTCAGCAGAACTGTTTGTCCTGATTTTACTTGGGAAATTCAGGGTACTAAATTCACTTATCCTATGAGGATTATCAAGCTTGGAGGGTGTGATGTTGTTCTAGGTGGAGATTGGCTTAGAAACCACAGCCCTGTGGAATTTGATTATCAAAAGATGAAACTCACCATTTGTAAGAATGGAAAGAAACTGATTATGAAAGCTATCACTGAATCAGCAGAATTACAACTTCTCTCAGGTAAATCTATGTGTAAGTTACTTAAGAAAAATTCTTATGGTCTATTTGGTCAATTATTTTCTGTTCAAGTCTCTCATTTACCTCCCACACACCATGATCCACACCTTACTTCTTTACTGCATGAATTCCAAGATATTTTTTCTGAGCCTACTGATTTACCTCCTTCCAGATCCATTGAACACCAAATCTGTTGGTCCCAAGTGGCATACGAAAGGGTCTAGAAGGGGGGGTTGAATAGACCCTGAAGTCTTTTTCGACTTCAAAAAGATTTCGTATTAAACTGGTTTTGGACGCTTAAAAAAAAGAACGCTTGACTGCGCGTTTTCTTAGAAATGTAGACGCTTAGGTTAAGCGTCTGATGAAGACTGTTTTTAGAGAGTTAACTTAGACTTCAAGATTTGAATACTTTAACCGAGTGGGTTTAAGCGTTCAGTTCTTTAATCAGTGTTAGCACAGCGGAATGATTTTTCTAGTCTTCCTTTGAAAGCTTTAGCGTCACCAGAGGTTTCTTAGTTGCTTAGCGTTTGATTGTATTTTACTTAGTCAATTTATGCAATGATATGATATGATATGATTGATTGAAAAGCAAATAACACAATATTTGTAAGGTTCGTTGGGTGATGTAATCTCAACTACGTCCTTCTTCTCCTTGAACACTTGGAGGCAATCCACTAAAGTGATTCTCAAAGAATCACACAGAATCTTCTACACAATAGGGAGAGATAGATGTCGATGACTTGAGCTCCTTGATCACACAGATTTCTGCTCCAAATCACTTCAATCTCCTTGCTTTTTTCACCCAGAAATGATGCAAGTATCCAACTTCGACTTCACACAGATCGCGAGGCTTGGATGGGTTTTTCTAAATCGGTTTGTTTGACTTTGATGAAGTTCAAACAACTTGGAAATATCACAGTAGGAAAGTGGTTTCTTCGAAAAGAATGTTTGAGATATTTGTTGACTGTCTCAGGATTGAAGAAAAGTAAAGGGAATGTTTTCTTGAATATTCTGGCTTTTCTGAGAGTTTAAGGAATGAGACTTCAATGCAACAGCAATTCGACTTGAAGATTAATTGTTCTCTATTTGGCTTGTTGTTGAAGTCCTATTTATAGGCATTCTTGGAGAAAGTGTTCGTTTGACACATGCACAGGCGCGTGTCTCTCACTTCCGCGAGTGAACAACTTTTGTCCTTTTTCCTGAAAATCTACTGCACAAAAGTTGGTGCTGCAGTCTGAGATAGTTGACAGTCCAATAGGGTGGCTTCTCCGTACGTCTGAAAGTTCTTATCACATTTAATGCTCTTATCAGCATTTAATGCATTTGTATTAAATATTCGTTGGTATTTAATGCTTCGGGAATATTTACATTAAACTCCTTCTGGACTTAGAAATAAATTCAGGTGACATTACTTCTGTCCCATAAGGAAACGCTTGATGTAGCTGGTCAATTGGACGCTTGGAGACTTTTATCTTCTTTCAGAAATCAGGCGCTTGAGTCTTCGAACTTTACCACTGATAAACTCACTCAGAAATTATCAGACGCTCAGCCTAAGACTACTTAGCCTAACAATCTAAAGCAAAATAAAACAAAGCCTAATAAGCCTATTACAAAACCAACGCTTCAAGGCTTATACAAAATTTCTACTAAAATCAAACTTACATATTTTGGGGTCTAACACAAAATCCTAATTGTCATCATCAAAATATCTAACATGAAATTCCTAACAAAATCACTCTCCTTCCTAACACCACTCCCAAAAAGCAGTTTCCTTATAGATGCCCTTATACACATAAAAATGAAATTGAAACTTTAATTAAAGAAATGTTGGATGCGGGGATAATCAGACCTAGCCAAAGTCCTTTTGCTTCTCCCATTCTTCTTGTTAAGAAAAAAGATGGTGGATGGAGAATGTGTGTTGACTATAGGTATTTAAATAGCATCACAGTTAAGAACAATTTTCCAATTCCAGTTATTGATGAACTTTTGGATGAATTACATGGCTCCAAATTTTTCTCTAAGTTAGATTTAAGATCAGGATATTTTCAAATCAGAGTGAAGGATTCTGACATTGCAAAAACTGGATTTGTATCTCACCATGGCCACTTTGAATTTTTGGTTATGCCATTTGGCCTTTGCAATGCTCCTTCCACATTTCAAGCTCTAATGAATCAAATTTTTTCCACTTATTTAAGAAAATTTGTGCTTGTGTTTTTTGATGATATATTGGTCTATAGTAAAACTTAGGAAGATCATCTTACACATTTAACCACTGTTTTGCAAATTCTCAGAAATCATCAGCTTTTTGCTAAAATGTCTAAATGTAGTTTTGGTCAAACTCAAATTGATTATTTAGGCCATATTATTTCTGAAAAAGGAGTTGCTACTGACCCCTCCAAAATTGAAGCTATGCTTAATTGGCCTACTCCCAAATCTGTTAAATCTCTTAGAGGTTTTTTAGGTCTTTGTGGTTATTACAGAAAATTTGTTCTTAATTATGCTACCTTTAGCAAACCTTTAATTGATTTACTTAAAAAGGATGCTTTCCTTTGGACTGATGTAGCAACTTATGCTTTCAATGCTTTGAAACATGCTATGACTACTACTCCTGTCTTAGCCCTCCCTGATTTTTCACTTCCTTTCATTGTTGAGACTGATGCTAGTTCAAAAGGGATAGGTGCAGTCTTAATGCAACAAGGTAGACCCATAGCTTACTTAAGTAAAGCTTTAGGCATTAGAAATCAAGGTCTTTCTATATATGAATAAGAATTTTTAGCTGTCTTACTAGCTGTTTCTAAATGGAGACAATATTTACAAGGAAACCATTTCACTATCTGAACTGATCAACAGAGCCTTAAACATATATTGGAACAAAAAATGGGATCTTTATTACAACAAAAATGGATCTCCAAACTTCTGGGATTTGATTATGACATCCAGTATAAAAAAGGGCTTGGAAAACAAGGCTGCTAATGCTCTTTCTAGAATTGATTTTCCCTCAGCAGAATGTAATGCCACTACCCTGGTTATTCCCACTTGGATTCAAGAAGTTCAAAACAGTTATTCTACTGATTCTACCTTGCAAATTGTAGTTCAAGATAAGCTTTTAAATCCTTCCTCACATCCTGACTATTCATTTGCATCTGGCATACTCAGACTCCAAGGTAAAATTTGTATTGGTAATGACCCTAACCTCAAAATTAAAATCATCCAAGCTCTGCATAACTCTTCTGTGGGAGGATATTCAGGTATCCTTGGTACATATCAAAGAGCTAAAGCTTTGTTTATTTGGCCTCACATGAAAAAGGATATTATTTCTTGGATTGCATCTTGTGAAACTTGCCAAAGGACCAAAGGTGAACACATCCATCCTCCTGGTTTACTACAACCTTTGAAAATTCCAGAACAAGCATGGTCTCACATATCAATGGATTTTATAGATAGTTTGCCCACCTCTGCAGGTAAGACTTCCATCTTTGTTATTGTTGATAGATTCACTAAGTACTCCCATTTTATTGTTTTGTCTCACCCTTACACTGCTGAATCTATTGCCCAAATCTTTCTTGATAATATTTATAAACTTCATGGCCTCCCTGTTAGTATTGTTTCAGATAGAGATAAGATATTTACAAGCAAATTTTGGAAAGAACTTTTTCAATTATTAGGTACTTCTTTGGATATGTCTTCAGCATATCATCCCCAATCTGATGCCCAAACAGAAAGGGTAAATCAATGCTTAGAAACATATTTGCAGTGTATGTGTCATCACAAACCCAAACAATGGGCACACTGGCTTTCTTTAGCAGAATTCTGGTATAATACAAACTTTCATTCTAGCTTTGAACTTACTCCATTTAAGGCTTTATATGGTTATGATCCCCCTCATTTCTCACTTGGTCCTTACTTAAATGTTGCTCATCCCACAATAGATGCACTTTTACAAGACAGAATTCAAATTGTCAAAATTCTTAAAGAAAATTTACTTCAAGCTCAACATAGAATGAAATCTTTTGCTGACAAACATAGATCTGAAAGACACTTTGCAGTAGGTGATGAAGTTTTTCTCAAATTACAACCTTATAAGCAAACATCTTTAGCTTTGAGAAAAAATTTAAAATTATCCCCTAAATACTATGGCCCCTACAAAATTCTTGAAAAAATTGGCACTGTTGCGTATAAACTAGTTCTCCCTCCCCATTGCAACATCCACCCTGTTTTTCATGTTTCACTCTTAAAGAAAAAAATTGTAGACAAACATTTCCCAGTCACCACTCTACCACACTTGGACGACAATGGAAATTTCAGAGTTTTCCCAGCGGCCATCCTTGCCAGAAGATTGATCCCACGCAACCACCACCCCATTCCGCAAGTTCTCATTCAATGGAATCACTCTTCCCCAGAACAAGCTACGTGGGAAGATTATTCATACATGTCCGCCACATTTCCATGCTTTGATCCTTGTGGACAAGGATCTCAAAAACAGGGGAGTAATGCCATGTTTATATCAGGAAGATTAACGATCAATCACAACCCTTCAACACAGACAAAGGAGAGCCGTCAGATCAAGGGTTCGATTAACAAATTGGGCGAAATCAATTACCCAAACGACAACGTTCAGAGAAAAGAGGGAGATTACCAGGAGCTGACACGTGTTTATGAAGGCGACGTCGTTTTGACTGAGGAAGTAAAAATATCGGACGGCCATGATAAAACAGAAATGGACGGCGCAGATGGAAGAGCACTCCAACAAGCTCTGCTGATGAAGGAATCTGGAGAAAACAACCAGAAATTCTCCACATTCAAGGGAGCCAACATAGAGGCGACACGTGGCGAAAAAAAGGACATACAATATTTTGCAGCCAATTTTATCCGTTTTTAGTACCGTTATAATGAATAGTACCGTTTGGGAAATTTGCTATATATAGATGTAATTGTCAAGTTTTGAATTTAAGAAATATCAAGTGAATTCTAGTTTATCTCATCTCCAATTCTTCTTTATTCCCATCTCATTCTATCTTATTAAATATAATATACTTATTTACATATATGAAATATTACAGAAGATAGTCTATACATATATACTGATATATATATAGTTAAATATATATAGTACTAGCATCAATCTTAACATGGTTGCGCCGCTGGACGGCGTAGTTTGGAGCAGGTGTGCCAATCGGAATCTGCAAATCCGAGTTGAAGATCTGATTGGCCCCCAAGGAAGGACAGCACCGCCGCTGTTATGGGCGGCATGAAGATGACTGAAAAATCATCGTTCTTGCGCCATTCCTGATATCATTGGAAATTGCACGAAAAACGGCCATGGAGGTTGTCCGCCGAAAGTCGGCAATTTAAGCTGCTGAAATAGGGCACGAAATCGCAATTTCGCACGACTCTAGCAGCGGCATTGGTCGGACGGGTGTCAGGAGAAGGCGGCGGCACCGTGCGCCGCTGTCACCGGCGATGACGGTGCTCTAAGGGAGAAGGAGAAAATGGGTTGTGGGCTAGGGCTATTTTGTATGTGTTAGGCTGAGCCCAACACATATTAGATTATGTGTTGGGCTTGGTCCAATACATTTTTAAATAATAGAGAGCAGGGCTAGGCCCAACTTAGAATTAATTAAAATTGCCTTGGCCCAACCAATAATTAATTAATCTATAACTGGGCTTGGCCCGGCGCAAGATTACTAGATTTGTTGGGCGGCCCATCCGCGGGTAATGAAGGAATAAGCCCATCTAAATAAAATGGTGTTGGGCTTGGTATTTAAAGGCAAATGGGTTTATTTGGGTATATGACCTAATTCATTTAAATTGACAAAAGACCCAATACCCAATTTTAATTGGATCCTTCATTCTTCTTCAAATTAAAGTCTTCAGTTAAATTAAATAGAATTTAATTTATAATAAATTAAATTGGATTTGATTTGATTTGATTTATTTTAAATTAAATTGGTTTTAATTTACTCATCAAAATCAAATGGGATTTAATTTCGTTATTGATTGATTGGATTTAATCTCTCCCATCAAAATTAAATTGGATTTGACTTTGTAATAAACAAAGATTGGATTTAATTTTATAATAAATTAAATTGGATTTGATTTATTTAAATTAAATTGGATTTAGTTTACCTATCAAAATTAAATTAGTTTTAATTATGTTATTAATTAAATTGTATTTGATTTTGTAGTTGATTGAATTGGTTTTAATTGTATGCTTAATTAAATTATTTTTAATTTTGTGATAGATTAAATTGGATTTGTGAGACCATAGAAATTAAATTAAAATTTAATCTACATGTGAAAGTTAAATTGAGTTTATTTCCATTTTGACCAAATTAGATTTAGTCTATCTATGAAAATTAATTTGGATTTAATTTCACTTTGATTAAATAAGATTTAATCCTACCGTGGAAATTAGATTGGATTTAATTTCACTTGGATTAAATTTAAGTTTAACCTTTTATGAAAGTTAATTCAAATTTAATTGCGCCTTGATTAAATTAGTCTTAACCTTCTAATGGAAATTAAATTGGATTTAATTCCACGAAGATTAAATTGGATTTAATCACTTATAAATTAGATTTTTCGATCGTGTAAAATTAAATTGGATTTAATTTCACTTCGATTAATGGAATTTAGTCTTAGTATCAAAATTAAATGGGATTTAATTTTGCAATAATCAAATTGGATTTGATTAATAAATAAATTAAATTTATTTTATATCTTTTTCACATATGTGCTTTTATGACAAATGCTTGCTTTATGTGATGAGATACACCTTTCATGGACTTAGGTTTTATGTTTTATGATGCATGCTTAAAATATATATGTTGATTAGCCCATTGACTTGGGCCGATCTAGATAATCCATGAAAATGTATAATAGTAGAATTACTATGTTTTTCTACGCTTTATATGCATGTTATAAATTAATGTGCAAAGTGAAACCTTAATTAAAATATTTAAATGATACCGATTTAGTAAAGGATGTGGGACATCCACTCCCTCCACTAAGCTTAGTGAAATTAAAATTACAACCAATATATAATGCTTCCCAGTTATGGGGATTATGCATATGAGGATTATGCATTTGAAAATAATTTGAAGTTTTGTTAAGTACATAAGATGCCTTAGTCGAAGCATATTTCAGCCCAGAAATCGGTTAGGTTGCAAGGTGAAATTCAAATGTTAGATTAAAGGGAGTTAGTGGGAATAAACTCGAGTAGTTCATGGGCTTAGAAATCGGTTAGGTTGCGGCTTTGTGAATTATAGGGAAAGGTATTGAATCATTTATTGGATAAATTGGTGTAAGACACCACTTTAAATAATCAGTGGGCCAGAAATCGGTTAGGTTGCAACCCACAAAATTATTTGAAAAACTCAATACTCACTATGAAATCTATCCAACGAGATTTTCGAAACTTGCAGTGGGAGTGCGATGTTTTGAAAAATGTAGTGGGCGCCAAGTAAAATAAAAGTCCTAGTTTTACTTGAGTGCAATATAAACATCCTAATTGAATCTTGTTTATTTTTTGCGTTTAATTTATATCTCTGTTAGAAATAAAACCTGTTTAATATTATGCTCGAGAATTTGTCAACACTAGCCAAACCAAATCAACTGACTTGGAACTTGAGGATGTTTCTCAATTTAGTGTCATTGAATTGTATGCTTGAATCAAGCAAGCATTACTCAAGTGTAAGTATGGGACGATGAGTGGGGGCTTAAATATGAGGCGCACTGGGTATAGAACTATGTGTTTTAAAAACTAAGTGCTCCATGACCAGTTTTCTTAACTTCTTGTATTCTACATTCTAGAGCTAGTGCTCATGTTTGAAGAATTAGAAAAAAGTACAAAAACTGGAAAAACAAGAAGTGGCCAATATTGGAACCAGACGTAATGTCGGGTGTATGCACATATGATCCACCTCTGTTCTTTTAAAATTCTGAACATGTTTAGATGATTGATTAGTTTTACCAAATGGCTTTAAGAATGTTATCATTTTCTGACTTGGTCAAGAAATGATACTTCTTTAAGTTTTTTAATAACTCACATGGCATTTACTTTGGAATAAGTGTGGAAACAATACATCCTTACTAACAATAAAATTGTTAGCAGAATTTTAAAGTTCAGAATTAGTAAACTGTGAACACATAAACTAGAGAACGTAGTATGCTAGAAACAGACTAGAAGAATTGTTTGGCACCTAAGATTAGGTTATGCCTTACGAGCATAAGATTCACAAGTTAGGAGAAACAATGGGGTAAAAGTGTTGGGTTTTGCGAAAAATCGAATTAAACGCAGCGGAAGGATTTCAAAATTTTTATTTAAAACCCAAAGTTTAAATTCTTTGATCACATATTCAAATTCTATTATTTCACGTAAAGAATAACTACTTACCCGTTGAAGCGAAGTGGTTGAAGAATCCGATTCCTCCTCTAAAACTTGAATTGATGAAGTCTCGATTTCTTCAATCCTCATGTAATCTTCAATTCTTGAATTCATTGACTTTCTTGAATTTTGATATGAATAACGAAATTAAGCTGTCTCTAAATTATCGTGCACGGATTGATTGACTAAAAATTCCCACTAATTTTCTCTAAGGGGCGACGGCTAGTATAGAGAGGGGGAGGAGAATTTTCTTCTTTTCTTTCTAGGAGAGTTATGAAAGTCTATGTCTTGTTTTAGGTCAAAGACTCCTTTTATATCTCATGACGTATTGATCAAGACAAACAAAAGATACCTTGTATGTTGGGCATCCTCATGGACGCCCAACTTGACCTTATAGGCGTCCTCATAGACTCAGGGCTTTTTTTGTTTTAATTAATTACCTATTTAATTAATAATTTATTATATCCAATAAATAAATTAATTAATTAAATAACCAAATTAATTAGATAAATTAATTAATTAATTTAATTCCAAAGGACATTAATTAATAATTAATCTTATCCTTATAATTAATTATTTCATCTAATGAATAATGAATAATTTAATTTATCCAATAAATTAAAACTCCTAGAAGAAAAATAGTAACTCCTTTATTCATTTTTCTTTGTCAATCCTTTAGCGCGACTCTTTAGGTTCGTTTAGTTTGGCAATGAGAGGAAATCAAAGGAAGTGGGTAACGCCTAGCCAGTCACGTGGCCCACTTCGTAGGCCAAACGAAATCAAATGATTGGATCATTACACAATCTTCCAATCGTAAATATCGTATAAGTATAACCCCTTTGTTCATGTACCCCAGTCAAGTGAGAGTCATGGTTATGTCAAACTCACTGGACTTGACCATATGTATTAATTATTAATATACGAGATCATTGAGATCGATTTAGTGCCTCGCACAATTGTCTCCTTTTTCTTTGGCCAAAGACTTTGATCTCTATTTATCTATAATCACATAGGGTACTTTCTCACTCACTTATGAGAGAACAAATCTCATGTTAGATATCAGCTAAGACTACCACTTGCCCATCAAGCCGCAATTGGACGTCGACCCCACCAACGGGTGAATTGGGTCTAACTACTCTAATGAAATACTTGACGTCACAAGTGCATTTTCAGAATGATACTTCAGGTCAAAGGTTCACTTATACCTATTACGCATAATCAGTTCTTTCATTGATAGTCACAGAGTGAAAAACCCATGTGACAGAATCAATGCGAGTTGTGTTAGAGCATATCAGTTCCACTGATGTGCCTACTATCTTAAGCTCCTACCATCCCATGGTACTCGACTGGCACTCCCATGTCAGAGCTAAGATTGTACAAGTGTTCTAAGTCTTTATTTGTCCATTAAAGACTTCATTTTACTTGCGAACTAGTTTTTAGTAATCAAGATTGATCTCTCTAGTGCCAATCTTCCTATCCCATAGAAAGTAGAGGAATAACACTGAAAACATGGACAAAACGTTTTACACAACTTATAGATGCAGATAAGATTTAAGTGAAAAATTAAATAATGCCTTTATTATAAATATCATATAAGTCCATTACAAGAAAGATGCCTTATCACTCTATCCTCTACGGTATCTGAGGGCATAATTCTAACAATAAGCCCATTGGAATTGGATTCCTATCCAAACTTAAGAATCTTATCTCATAAGCAAGATGACCGAATCTTCTTGCATAGGGAAAATATTAAAAGACCACTCAAGTTTTAAAAGTTTGGTGCATACTGACGTCTATGGTGGAAAATATGGTATCATATTAGGTCACTACCATTGGATAGTAATTCTACCCGTTCTTAAGAGAATGTAGCATAGTTTCACAATTGACACTTCCAGTGACTCTACACTTGAATAAGGTAGTAGTATGCAAGAACGAGACATTGTTGGACATGACTCAGTACATACTAAACTACACAGAATTACCAAATTCAAAGTGAGTCATGCGCTACTCAAAGGTTCATCTTGAATAGATGTTCCTCCAAATTCATTCTTAAGCCACCATTTCAAATGTGGCGCAATTGGAAGCCTGATCTTAAACACGTGACGAATGGGATTCCCAACCTACGTAGAAAAGATGAAGGTAAATAATCTGGAGGCTAGGTCCTTAAAAGGACGTTTTGTTAGTTATCCCAAGGATTTAGTGGAGAACTCTTTTTACCTACATAATGATCAAAGGATCATTATGGCCTTAGAGGTCTGTTTTCTAGAAGATAAGATCGTTCAAGAAATTGGAGATGATGAAAAGATTATTCTGAGAGAATAAAACAAAACACCTTAGGACGCTACTATTCTAAGCACCAAACTAAGCCCATTATAACATAACCACCAACGATTGATCTAGTAGAGTATCTCAGTCGCCTGAGAGAAGTGGTTGTGTGCTACAAGAAAAGCATAAGATGTATGCTGTTGCAGAGGGGAACTAAGGATACAATCCCTTTACGCATGAAAAATCGATGACGGATATAGACTCTACGAGAAGGTGTAAAGGTTATGAAAGTGAAGATGGATTAGATATATTTGAATCAAACCTAGAATCTAGTAGATCGCCCCGAGAGTATTGTACCCATCGAAGGCGAATACATCTAGAAGAGAAAAATTGATTCGAATGGCAAGGCCAGACTGATAGCGAAAAGGTGTAGTTAAAATAAGGGCATTGACTGTGAGGCAGCCCCCTTGCCATAGCTACAATCAAATCCATTAGAATCTTACTTTCTATAACAACGCATCAATATTATGAAAATCATGCACGTAGATGTGAAGACTCGTTCATAAATGGATTCCTCTAGAAGGACACCCATGTCGAACAGCCCAAAGGTTTCATATCTGAGGTCGATTCTTATAAGATCTACATGTTGTACGAATCCACTTATGAATTTAAGCGGACCTCTTGTAGTTAGAATCTTTACTTTGATGACATAATTTGGAATTATGATATCATCAAAATGAAGAAGGGCCATACAATAAGGTCAGTGGGAACGAGATATCATTTCTAGTACTATGTGTAGAGAGTGGTCTACTTATAGGAAATGATGTGGGCTCATTGACTGGGTCAAGACATAGACATTGAGTATATTCTCTATGAACGGCTTGGGAGAAATCATATTTATCCTTATAATTTGAGTCTATGGAGATAGAGCAAATAAGATGATGGAGCCCTCCCAAGCCCTTTGCTTAGAATAAATCCTAAAGCAATTTAGGATACAAGATCTGAGAAAGGGCTCTTGCCTAGATAGGAAGAGCAATGGGTAGATATAAAATATATCATGAAGTACCTGAGAAGAACTTAGGATATATTCTTCGTCAATGCCCATGGAGAACTGATAGTAGAAGTTTTATACTTACTCAGACCTTGAGTCTGACAAAAAAGATTAAAATTCCACTTTGGGTTTGTATTCACCCTCAAATGTGGAGTAGTGACTTGGAAAAGTTCCAAGTAAAGTACCCCACTACTGAGAATGAATATGAAATTGCCTTGGAGCATTAGAGGTTGTCAAGGAAACTATTTGGATCTAAAGTTCATGATGGAACTTCTAGTGGTCCCTAGCATGGTGCTTGCATTGTCACTTTACTATGATGAAATGAAGCTGATGCGTAGGAAAGAAACCGAGGTCTCATAAATCCAGACAAATTAACGAGAGATACGACATCTCTTGAGCGATCGTTGGAAAGGGGATGGAGCCTTGTAGAATATAAGCTCAGCCGATTAAATGACTGACCCACACTGGGCCACTATCATAGGCGATGCTAGAGCGACATCTTTAGAAGATGGGTATTAGATACCATAGCGATTGGCATTGAGTGCAAGTGGAAGATTGTTGGGAATATGCCCTCGATGCCAATGAGGAGTTAGAATATAAGACACTAGTTTATATTGTACAACCTATTAATAATATAAAGGCAATAGTGTGTTGTTCATATAATTCTTAAAGGCATCTATAAGTTTTAAATGAACAACTAGTCCATGTGTGTCAAGGCAAACCTTCGCACTCCTTTTACTAGTTAAGGAGATGGGCACTGGAAGGGTTTGATACTTGACCACTTAAATGGTTTGCAAGTTGGAGAATCTCAATTGGGCATTGAGATTCGTGTTGACTTGTATGACACATGGTCTGACAAGGAGTGTCAGTCGAACACTATGGAATAGTGGGAGTTTGTGTTATTGATACATTGATGGGATTAGTGTATTCCAACACGGCTCGTAGTAATCCAACCACATGCATTTTTACTCAGTGACTGTCAATGATTGGATTACTGATTATGATGGTATGTGTGAGCCTTAGACCTGAGGAGTCACGGTCACAGTGTGCTTGTGACGTTGGATTGTGTCATCAGAGTAGTTAGGCCCAATTCACCCATTGGTGGGGCCGACCTCAAAGTGCATTTCAATGGGCAAGTAGCATGTGAGGTGATTTCCAAAAGGGAATTCACTGTCTTAAAAGTAAACGAGAAGTATCATATGCAATCATTGGTAAATGAGATTAAAAGTCTCTAGCCAGAGCTGATGTACTAACTCGTATTTGACACGGAGTGTAATTCGGTAATCTCATATTACTATGATTCTTAGCATAGCATTGAGTCCTGTGAGTTAGACATATTCCATGACTCTCACTCGATCGGATACGTCAGTGAAGGGCTTATACTCATACGGTATTCATAATCTAGAGGTTCGTAATGACATAATCATTTCGTATTCGGTTGGTTATGATATGGGGCCACGGTGCTGGCTATGTGTCATCCACATCCTTTGGTATCCTTCCATTGCCAATTGAAATGAACCTAGAGAGTTGCGCTATAAAGGAATAAATGGGGAAATCGAGTCTTGTATATGGAGGGTGTTTTGGTAATTTATCCTTTCGAAGGACGAATGAATTAATTGGACTAATTAATTTAATTGATTGTTTAATGGGATTAAACATGGATAATTCAATTCATTATGTTGACTTGGTCGACTACAACTATTATTTATTTATTTATTTAATTAATTAGTTAGAATATTAATTTAAACTATGTGTATATTTAATTTGATTAAATATTAGATGATTAAATTAATTCGACTAAGTTGACTGGGTCAACTTAGCCCAACTAAAGTCCAAAAGGACATAGTGGGCGTGTGACATGATCTTAAGTTAGAGGATTTATTTAATCCTCCAACACAAGCTCAAAAGTCAATTAACTGAACACAATTCATATAACGTGAAATCCTCCACTAGAAAATACAAAACGGAACAGTCCTCTCTCTCTCGCTAGCCACCTGTGGATATTGGAGATGGAAATTTCCCGGAGTCAATTCTTGCATGATGATCTAGAGATGGTACACTTGAATAGTTAGATATTGAAGATTCGCGAGGATTAAAGATTGAATATGCAAAAGGTAAGTTTTTCGTGTTTATATTTTTCATGTTTAAATTGACGAAATCCACAAATTGATCTTGGTTTGGGAATCCGGATCTATTTTATATTCCGTTGCGCTTGCCAACAAGATTCCCAACAGCCTCAACCATCCAGTGTCCATCACTAAGAGAAGAGACTCCCGCACATTTCAAATGATGCATGCAAAGGCTATAGAGCCAGCATAGGTCGATGATGAAGAGCTAAAAATAGCGGGAGGCGCATCGAAACAAGGAGCTAAGTGTAGGAGAGCCCCCTATGGAGGATACCTCCCAAATTGAGAAGAGACTATGCCTAGTGAGGCATCAGCTGGTCCTAAATAAAGTTAAAAACTATCTCGTATTTTTTCAAGTCTATTTTCACCAAACAATATCAAGTTGGCCATGAGCCAAGCGTTAAGTAGGGGTGCCCGCTAGCATAACCTACCCCTTTTAAATTTCTAAGTGCCTCTGTGCACCCCCGTAAGTTTTACATTAAACATTGGACACTTCGAATTTTTTGATATATTCTTGCTAAGTGCCTTGGAGCACGCTTCTCTTTATGTTGTTGTGTGATAGAATTATCTGTCAACATGTATGTAACTTCATATAAGTCTATAAAACAATGTATGAGGAATGATTTAACAACGCTCATAAGTGCTCCTCGGGAACAATGATTCCAACTGAAGCAATTTACTCAAGATAAGGCCCTTTCAGAGGTCGATATAGGTGGAACGACAAAAGTCCCCTGAGCTAATGAAGACTCGGTTGAGACTAGTCCACCTTATAATCCTTCCAGTAGCATCAAGAGGGAATGAGTCTTTTACAACAATAACCCCTCCAACATAGACTCTGGACCGAGATTATACAAATACGACTAAAGTGATGATTCAATTCACACAATAAAATAATAATACACATGGATAATCTAACCTCTATAACATGTTGTAAAGACCTTGCTCCCAAAAGTTTTATCTACGTAGAAAACTCTTAAGGAGTTGTGGGCATTACGACTCTAACTTAGTCATTGACTTACAAAACCTATATGTAGCCATTCTATATAGAAATTGGCTAGATACCAAGAATCACACCATACGAACCTACTCCTAAATGTCATACTCTTAGTAAGCACATTAAGAAGTGGGGGGCAAGGAGATATTGAGTAACTAGCTAATGTGTTTTAAGGCTAATGTTTTCAAAATAGCTAATGTTTTTTAAGGCTAGTGTTTTCAAAATGCTAGAGTTTGTAGAGATATTATCTCTAGCTATCGTTAGTACGCATTAAAGAGTTATTATCCTTAAGCTATGAATGTTATTATCCTTAGGCTATCATTCATAGCTAGTATGTTGTAAGCAAGTGGCGCTAGCAATTAACGCTCAAAGTGACGCCTATAAGAGGGTTTCAAAAGCACTTGCAACACCACCAGGGATTAACGCTCAAGTGATGCCTATAAGAGGGTTTCAAAAGCACCCGCAACGTCACCAGCGATTGATGCTCAAGTGATGCCTATAAGAGGGTTTCAAAAGCACCCGCAACGCAACCATTGGCACCCCCCCAAAGCTCGTGAGGAAACGGGGTTAGAAAAATAAAAGACTTACTTAAAGCCTATGAAGGTGACACGCAAAAACCTAGCAAGTGCACTAGATCGTTTAAGTAATATAGTGGAATTTTAAGTCCGGGTTATCGTACCCAATTGACAACGTATTTAAGTATTGAAACTATTGTATTACCTAATTCCAAGTTAAATCAAATATTAAGGTGTGATTGTGTAATTAAAATAAAACAAATTAATTATGGAAAACACGTAGAGATTTAAAAATTAGAGGAAAAGAGATAACTAAGACACGTGATCCGACCGAACTACTCGTTATCGATTATGAAGCGTGTTATTCAATAATTACTTATCATGCTATGGCGGAAACTCCAAAATTATACACTACCCAATCTCTTGGTATAATGTTTCTATGTTAATTAATGATTTCCTATATCCCTATATGAGAATTCAATTAATACTCATGCATTAACAAGATTTATGAGATTCCCCGTTACCGGAAGGCTACACGAATGAATCAAATCTATCCCTAGTCAATTCTAAGATGTGATGTTCAATTGCTCAAGCATTCTTTGCCTATATCCTTTCGGAATCTAAGTTAAGAAATTTATCGAACAAGTGGTGATCAAGCACTTATAAGCATTAAACACAACAAATTGAACACATAGCATGCCAAGCAATAATCAAAAACACAAATTTTATAAACGATAAGTCATAGTTTAGCCTTCACACGGCCTTAGTCAAATGAATTTAGTTCATGATTGAAAAGAAAGAGAAATAACAATCTTCAAAAGACATGTGCAATAAACTAATCTCAAAAGAAAGTGAAAAACTCCCTCAATGGTTGATTGATGATCGATCCTTAATTCGGAACTTCAATCCTTAGCTATGCTCCTTATATTGCTCCTCTAAGAATGATGAAGATGATGATATGATAGCTTTCTCCCCTCCTAGGATGAGGATAGGCTGCTCTCTATTGAGTGTGTTTGTGTATTTTCAAGTGTGTCCATAGGATGGCCTCCAATCCTCCTTTTATAGCCAAAATTCCACTAAAGTATGCATTAAAAATTCCCATGAAAGTTCCCCAATGAGAATTCCACCTAAGAGTGATGCTTAAAGTTTGGCTTTAAAGATTCCATCAAGCCAAAAAATGCTGAACGTTCTGCCCTTAAGCATTCCACCAAGCATCCCCACGTGAAAACTTCAACAAAACACATGTATGCTGCCATTTTCTTGCTTTCCAGCGCAGTGATGGTATTTTACTCATAACCTTTTCCAAAAATCTCCGAATTGGATGATTCAAGTCCCCATGTGCAGCTAAGACATAGATATACAATGTTTTAGAAGGATACTTCGTCAAATTCGTTCTTTAAATATACCTAAATGGCATTCCAACGTGGCGGTTGTTTCTGATTTGGCGCCCAGGTGCGCTGAAATGGCACTAAAGCATGATTTTGGCTAACTCCAATTTATTTCTTGCTTGTTTGGGCGTGAAGGTGTGAAACAGCTTGTCCTAAACTTGTTTTATACGTTATTGTTTCCACCCTTTCTTCGATTATATCCATTTAAGGCCTGAAATCACTTAACGCACGAATTAAACGCACAAGTGACAGAATCAAGTGATAAATGAACCTAAAACATAAACACAAGGGTCTTAAAAACACGTAAAAATAACTCCTATCAACTCCCCCAAACTTATCAATTGCTCGACCTCGAGCAATAAGAGCTATAGGTCATGAAAAACATCATCAACCAAAGGAAGAAGCAAAAATAACTAACTAACTCACTTTCGTGGAGTAAACGATTGCACTTAGCAGATGCAACAAGCCTTTAAGCCTTTGAGTTACCTCAAAGGAAGAGTTATAGTCTCGTGAGGGTTTGCAGACGATATACCCACAAAATCTAACAAACTTTCAATCCCAACCAAATGAATACATCTCAACATAATTAACAAGAATAAATGGCATAAAATCAACCTTTTAAAGCTCACAAATATATATATACATATCAACTACTTTTGCTCATGTGACACCAATACTCGAAAAGACTCCCTCGGGTGTAGTGAAAAATAAATCTAAGGCATTATAGTCGAGAGGCATCCTTACCAAATTTTGGACATTAATCCCATATCTATCAACTTTTGATCAAACACAAAACACAAGAATCATAGAAAATTTCATATCCATTTAAATTTCATTATCTCAAACATTCAACTTTCAATTCATATGAAACTTCCATTAAATTCATTAACGCTAGATCATGTGCAATGTTTTATTCCATTAGGCTTTCTATGGCACCCCTGTAACAAGTTTTAGATCAATGACTCCCAAACTAGATAGTTTTAGGGCATTAAGTGTAGAGACACTCCTGAGGATTTAATCACTCGAGTGTCAAAGGCCACGAAATAAAACTAGATCTTTTAACCAATTCACTTCGTTTTTTGCTTGAGCTTAGCTCAATTTTAGCATAATAGTACAGTATATAAGCATGAAACGTTTCACCTCCAGTACATATTAGCTTGACCACTTTTGGTCATACCAAAATTCAACCTTTTTTATTCATTGTTTAGCATACAAAATTACCATTCAACTTATAACCTTATGAAAAATCTAAGTTAATATTTCCAGGAAAAACTCCTTAAGTGTCTCAAGATGGTTATTCTCTCAACTCCTCTACCCTCGATTTATTGTGCAATGTGAATCATCTAAGAAATCAATCCTAGTCTAGGGTCTCCATGAGCAATTTCAAAGATATATATGTTCCATTAAATTCAAATTATTTCAAGAATTCATGCCATTTTTCCAAGTTAATCAATTTTAATGCATCAATTGGAAGGAATAATTTTTTTTTTCTCAATAAAGAAGCATATAAATATGATAGCAAACAAACTTTCCCTCAAACTTAAGCTAAAAATTAGGATTGCATTTTCAATGTTCAAAATAAGCACTCTTCTGCCCCCAAACTCAAATCCAACATTGTCCCCAATGTTGTTATAACAAGCATATACAAACGGTAAAAGAACACTTACAACCAAGGATGTTGAAAAACATCCTTAAACTTCCAATGCATCCTTACAAAGCTTCTCCTCCTCTCGAGTAAAATAAGTATCTCTAAACATGGGGTCCAAATGTGCATCATATCTAACACTTTACTCTTCAAACCATCAAGCATAAGAAAACATACATGCCAAAAAGTGCATGCGTGAACACAACATAAAGAAACAAACTAAACTAAACAAAAACATTTTTTTTATATGGTTCCATCAGTGTATAATCCTGCAAAAACAACTCGTAGATGTGAACGAAAAGATATGAAAAGAAAAAAAAACAAGAAATTAATAAAAAACATAAAACTGGGTTGCCTCCCAAGAAGCGCTTGTTTAAAGTCGTTAGCTTAACTAAGAAGGGTCGACTTAGTTCGACGGATCAGTGAGCTCGACAACAACTTTGTCGGGACTCCAATTAGTGCCTTCGTAATGTTTCAACCGGTGCCCGTTGACTTTGAAAGTGCACTTATCCTCATTAGCTACTTCGACAGCGCCAGATGGATAGAGCTTGGTGACAGTGCAAGGACCCGACCACTTAGAGCGGAGTTTTCCTGGAAAGATTCTAAGTCGTGAATTATAAAGTAAGAGTTTTTCTCCCTCAGTGAACTCTCTTGGAGTGATGCGTTTATCATGCCACTTCTTCGTTCGTTCTTTGTAAAGCTTGGCATTCTCGTAAGCTTCGAGTCTAAACTCATCCATCTCATTGAGCTGCAATAACCTGTTGTCACCTATAGCTTGCATGTCAAAGTTTAGAAATTTTATAGCCCAATAAGCTCGGTGTTCTAATTCAACGGGCAAGTGACAAGCCTTAACGAAAATGAGGCGATAAGGGGACATGCCAATAGGGGTCTTAAAAGCAGTTCTATATGCCCATAAGGCATCATCTAATTTTAAAGACCAATCTTTCCTAGACATGTTCACAGTCTTCTCTAGGATTCTTTTAATTTCCCTATTCGACACTTCAACTTGGCCACTCGTTTGAGGATGGTAAGGTGTAGAAACCTTATGAGTGACACCGTATTTTCGTAAAAGAATATCAAATTGTTTATTACAAAAATGAGTACCACCATCACTAATAATGGCTCTAGGGGTTCCAAAACATGTAAAAACATGCTTTTTCAAAAACTTGATAACCACCCTAGCATCGTTAGTTCTAAGTGCCTCGGCTTCTATCCATTTAGAAACATAATCCACTGCCACGAGTATATACTTGTTAGAACATGAACTTGGGAAAGGTCCCATGAAGTCTATGCCCCAGACATCAAATAATTCACATTCTAACATGCTATTCAGTGGCATCTCACGCTTCCTAGATATATTACCAACTCTTTGACATCTATCACACGAAGCTACATAAGCATAAGCATCTTTAAAAAGTGAAGGCCAGTAAAAACCTGATTGAAGAACCCTAGATGCAGTTTTTGTGGGCCCAAAGTGGCCACCTACCTCACCATCATGACAATGGCTTAGAATTGAAGCCATCTCCTCAGCGGGAATACACCTCCGAATGATGCGATCTGCACATACTTTAAACAGAAAAGGTTTGTCCCAAAAGTAATGCTTTACATCAGATAAGAATTTCTTCCTCTGATGAAAAGTTAAATCTGGAGGGAGGGTACCCGTCACAACATAATTTGCAAAGTCCGCATACCAGGGAAAGGGTCCATTAACAATCGCATATAGCCTTTCATCGGGAAAACCATCTCCTATGGGTATATCAATATTCGTGTTAGAGTTAGGAGGTTCAATTCGAGACAAATGGTCAGCGACTACGTTCTCAACACCCTTTTTATCCCTAATCTCTAAGTCAAATTCTTGCAGCAATAGAATACATCTAATTAACATAGGTTTAGCATCTTTCTTGGCAAGCAAGTATTTAAGAGTAGAGTGATCTATATAGACTATGACTTTATTCATAACAAGGTACGAATGGAACTTATCGAATGCGAAAACAATAGCAAGTAATTCCTTTTCAGTTGTAGCATAATTTAATTGTGCCTCATTCAAGGTTTTACTAGCATAATAAATTGTTCAAAATACCTTGTCCTTACGTTGACCAAGCACGGCGCCGACTGCTGTATCACTGACGTCACACATAAGTTTGAAAGGTAAAGTCTAGTCCGGTGCCATCACCACAGGTGTCGAAACTAATTTTTCCTTCAAAGCATGAAAGGCCTGCAAGTAAGAAGAATCTAAATTAAAAGGTGTGTCCTTGACAAGTAAGGAAGATAGAGGCTTAGCAATTTTTAAAAAATTAGGGATAAAGCGTCTATAAAACCCGGCATGACCAAGGAAGCTTCTCAAAGCTTTTACAGAGGTTGGTGGAGGTAATTTTTCAATGACTTCAACCTTAGCTCGATCCACTTCAATCCCCTTGTGGGAGATTTTGTGGCCAAGACTATACCCTCTTGTACCATGAAGTGACATTTTTCCCAATTTAAGACAAGGTGGGTGTCGACACATCTCTGCAAAACTAAGGTTAACTGATGCAAACATGCATCAAAAGTATAACCAAATACAGAAAATTCATCCATAAATATCTCAAGAAAAGTCTCCACCATGTCATGAAAAGTAGCAGTCATGCATCGTTGAAAAGTGGCAGGGGCATTACATAAGCCATATGGCATCCGTCTATAAGCAAATGTGCCATAAGGACAAGTGAATGTAGTTTTCTCTTGATCCTCAGGTGCAATGGCAATTTGGTTATAGCCGGAGTACCCATCCAAAAAGCAATAGAATTTATGCCCTGCCAATCTTTCAAGCATTTGATCAATAAAGGGGAGGGGAAAATGGTCTTTTCGGGTGGCATCATTCAATTTTCTATAATATATACACACACGCCACCCGGTGACTGTTCTCATAGAAATTAACTCATTATTCTCATTAGATACAACAGTCATACCTCCTTTTTTTAGTACTACCTGTCTTGGGCTGACCCATGGACTGTCAAAAATTGGGAAGATTATACCTGCATCGAGCAATTTGATGACTTCCTTTTTCACAACGTCTTACATCATCGGGTTAAGTCGTCTTTGTGGCTGCACAGTAGGCTTGTAACTTTCCTCCATAAGAATTTTATGCATGAAGACGGAGGGGCTGATCCCCTTGATGTCTGCTATCTTCCATCCAAAAGCTTGCTTGTGTTCTCTTAACACCCTCATAAGTTTATCCTCCATAGAACTTGTCAATGAGGAAGAAATAATAACCGGTAAGCACTTATTATCAGCAAGATAAGCATATTTAAGATGTGAGGGGAGGGTTTTAAGTTCAAGAGTAGGAGGTTCTTCAATGGAAGGTTTAGGCTGCGAGGACAATTATCTCTCTAGTTCTTCAAACTTAGGCCGGTAACATCTTCCAAATGGTGGAACAGCTTCTAAACTTGCCACTATATCCCTCAGTCGTTCAGAAGCTGATTCCACAACCGTTGATCCAACAATACATTCTTCCCATTTATCTGGATATCGGATGCTCTTGAAATATTCCATGGCCAAAGGATCAATTACATCAATTTGAAAACAAGTGTTATCTTGAGGTTGCTTCATTGCCTCACAGACATTGAATTTAACAGCATCCTCCCCCACTCTGAGTATGAGCTCACCCATGGCTACGTCAATCAGTGCCCTTCCAGTGTTGAGAAATGGTCTTCCAGTATCAAGGGCATCTCTACATCTTCTTCCATATCTAGAACAATGAAATCCACCGGAAAGACAAAACGGTCTACTTTTACGAGAACATCTTCCACAATTCTTCAAGGGTACTTGATTGATCTGTCAGCTAGCTGAAGTGATACAGTGGTCGGTTTTGGCTCTCCAAGGCCCAATTTCTTGAAAAGAGATAAGGGCAACAAATTAATGCTGGCACCTAAATCACATAAAACTTTATTAAATGAAAGAGGACCAATAGTGCAAGGGATAGTGAAACTCCCTGGATCAGGTAGCTTTGGTGGTAGTTTGTTCTGGAGGATGGAGGAACATTCTTCTTTCAACAAGATAGTTTCGTGTTCTTCCCACTTTTTCTTGTTGGAGAGGAAGTCTTTAAGAAACGTCGCATAGCTCGGCATTTGAAACAATACATCAATGAAAGGGATATTGACTTGTAATTGTTTTAACGTGTCCAAAAATTTCCCAAATTGTTTATCTGCTTTCCTCTTTTGGAGTGCCAACTGGAATGGTGGGCGAACAGTAGCCGGCACAGGGGAAATAGGTTGTGATGCTGCGGCATTGAGTCCTTGATGCAGCGACATCGCTGCTTTCATCACTCCTAATTCAGTATTTTCCAATCTTTTTCCTTTTCGCAGCTCGATAGCTTGAACCTGCTCCTTCGGGTTTTTTTCAGTGTCGCTAGTGAGTGATCCTGGTGCCCTACCTGATAATTGGTTTGCCAACTGCCCCAACTATGTCTGTATGTTAGCCATGTTAACTTCAATGTTGTGACTCCGCTCGTCGTTCTTCTTGATGTATTGGAACATCAACTCCTCAAAAGTTGGTTTCTTCTCTTGCTGCTGGTAACCTCCCTGTCTCTGGAAATTGTTCGATTGAAAACCTCCTTGTCGCTAAAATGGAGGCTTCTCAGAGTTTGACTAAAAACCCGGGGGTGGCTTGACCACATGTTGTTGTTACTTCATGAAAAATTCGGATGGTTTCGCCATCCCGGGTTAAATTTCTCAGAGAAAGGGTCATTGTGGCTCCTATTTGGGTTGTGCACATAATTAGCATTCTTGACTAACTCAGGCTGGGAAGATGAGCCATTTGTTGGCAATCAATACTATGATGATCTCCACCACACGTTTTACAAATGACTTGTACCTGATTTACCGAAAAATTGAAAGCATCTAACCTTTTGTTCAACATCTCCACTTGTGCAGCTAATGTCGCGGAGGTATCCACTTCTTAGACTCCACTAGGCTTCTTTGGGAGTATTATTCTCTCGATAGGCCACTGATAATTGTTCTCAGCCATATTCTCGATCATATCCCGAGCCTTCTATGGTGGTAGGTTCATGAGAGTCCCTCCCGCAGTTGCATCAAGATTGGTTCGAATGATGGGACCAAGACCCTGGTAGAAGATCGTCACTTGAGCCCATAACTCGAATCCATGGTGGGGACATTTACGAAGAAGTTCCTTGAAGCTCTCCCATGCTTCATACAGTGATTCCCCTTCAGTCTGCCTGAATCCTTGTATCTCAGCTTTTATAGCTGCAGTTTTTCCAGGTGGAAAATACTTGCTCAAAAACTTCTATACCAACTGATCCCAAGTGTGTATGGATGCAGTTGGCAAGGAGTTAAGCCATGCTCTAGCCTTGTCTTTCAGTGCAAAGGGGAAAAGCCTCAATCTTACTGTTTCATCGATTACCCCGCTCTGCCTAAAGGTGCTCAGAATATCAAGAAAACTGGCAATGTGAGCATGTGGTTTTTCATCTATCGCTCCCCGGTATTGATCATTAGTGATCATCTAAAGAATTATCGGTGGAATTTGAAAAGTGTTCGCTGCTACAGTTGGTAACACAAGAGCTCTTGCAGCTCCATGAACAGTGGGTTGCATATAGTCACGCAAAGGACGCGGTGCATGCTGTTGTTGTTGGGCTAGAGTGTTAGCAACTGCAGCCTGAATGATGGCTTGAATTGCCAGATCATCTGGATTGAACCCTTGTGGACCAGGCAACGGATTGTTTTGATTGTTCTCATCCATTGCTCCAGACTGATTTCCTTGGTTCAAAGCTCTCCTTGCTCTAAGCAATGTGCGTTCAATCCCAGGATCAAAATCAGCAAGTTCTTCTTGAGAAGTGCGGGTCATGCACTACTCAAAATACAAACCTATCAAAGGAGCATAAAGAAACAAGGTAAAAATAAAATAAATTTAAAAAATAAAACAACTTAATCTTAGAACAGATAAGTGAATCTCAATATTCAAGAAAACAATTGTCCCCGGCAACGGCGCCAAAAATGACACGCAAAAACCTAGCAAGTGCACTAGATCGTTCAAGTAATATAGTGGAATTTTAAGTCCGAATTATCATACCCAACGGACAACGTATTTAAGTATTGAAACTATTGTATTACCTAATTCCAAGTTAAATCAAATATTAAGGTGTGATTGTGTAATTATAATAAAGCAAATTAATTATGGAAAACACGTAGAGATTTAAAAATCAGAGGAAGAGAGATAACTAAGACACGTGATCCGACCAAACTACTCGTTACGATTATGAAGCGTGTTATTCAATAATTACTTATCATGCTATGGCAGAAACTCCAAAATTATACACTACCCAGTCTCTTGGTATAATGTTTCTATGTTAATTAATGATTCCCTATATCCCTATATGAGAATTCAATTAATACTCATGCATTAACAAGATTTATGACATTCCCCGTTACCGGAAGGCTACACGAATGAATCAAATCTATCCCTAGTCAATTCTAAGACGTGATGTTCAATTGCTCCAGCATTCTTTACCTATATCCTTTCGGAATCTAAGTTAAGCAATTTATCGAACAAGTGGTGATCAAGCACTTATAAGCATTAAACACAACAAATTGAACACATAGCATGCCAAGCAATAATCAAAAACACAAATTTTATAAACGATAAGTCATAGTTTAGCCTTCACACGGCCTTAGTCAAATGAATTTAGTTCATGATCGAAAAGAAAGAGAAATAACAATCTTCAAAAGGCATGTTCAATAAACTAATCTCAAAAGAAAGTGAAAAACTCCCTCATTGGTTGATTGATGATTGATCCTTAATTTGGAACTTCAATCCTTAGCTATGCTCCTTGTATTGCTCCTCTAAGAATGATGAAGATGATGATATGATAGCTTTCTCCCCTCCTAGGATGAGGATAGGCTGCTCTCTATTGAGTGTGTTTGTGTATTTTCAAGTGTGTCCATAGGATGGCCTCCAATCCTCCTTTTATAGCCAAAATTCCACTAAAGTATGCATTAAAAATTCCCATTAAAGTTCTCCAATGAGAATTCCACCTAAGAGTGATGCTTAAAGTTTGGCTTTAAAGATTCCATCCAGCCAAAAAATGCTGAACGTTCGGCCCTTAAGCATTCCACCAAGCATCCCCATGTGAAAACTTCAACAAAACACATGTATGCTGCCATTTTCTTGCTTTCCAGCCCAGTGATGGTATTTTACTCATAACCTTTTCCACCAATCTCCGAATTGGATGATTCAAGTCCCTATGTACAGCTAAGACATAGATATACAACTTTGTAGAAGGATACTGTATCAAATTCGGTCTCTAAATATACCTAATGGCGTTCCAACGTGGCAGTTGTTTCTGATTTGGCGCCCAGGTGCGCTGAAATGGCACTAAAGTGTGATTTTGGCTAACTCCAATTTATTTCTTGCTTGTTTGGGCGTGAAGGTGTGAAACATCTTGTCCTAAACTTGTTTTATACGTCATTGTTTCCGCCCTTTCTTCGATTGTATCCATTTAAGGCCTAAAATCACTTAACGCACGAATTAAACGCACAAGTGACAGAATCAAGTGATAAATGAACCTAAAACATAAACACAAGGGTCTTAAAAACACGTAAAAACGACTCCTATCAGAAGGCCCAATGTGTGGCTCACAAATGTGTTATGTGCTAAGTAAAAAACAAGAACGCTACTAACATTCGACTAGCTCATATATACGAGCAAAAATAGTCTTACTAAGCACAAATAACTAAAAAAACAAATAAAGGCTAAGGAGGACAACAACTCGGTGCAAATAACAAATAGCACTACGTGAAAATGATAAACAAAGCAAGTAAGCAAGCTAGCTCTAGCAAAGAAGGTCACCACCCTGCCTCTCAATGTCTGGCTCAGCTTCCTCATCACTTTCATCAGGGATCATGCCATACAAAAAAATGACCTTAAGATAAAGTATATGGATATGTACGTAAGGCATATAAGAAAGCCACAAGTCACCCGTTAAAGAACCCTAAGGCAATAAGCCCCGGGGCGGCGCCTCGAGACACCAAGCCTCGTGGCCGCCGTGAGGCAACAACATCTACGGGGGTCTAGTATCTCCGGTTTGTAGGGCCTAACGCCCACCTTTAGCTTAACCCCCACGCAATGGGATGCAAATCTCGATACAAAATACCTCCCAAGTTGGTGGATCTACACGAGAAATGATCATACCCACATTGGGTATCGTTAAAAAGACATTTACTTCTACAGTAAAGAGGAAACAATTATTAAACTATGCAAAATTGATGAGATATGGTGAAACACCTCCTTACACCCCTTCCAAACTTACTCCTAAATATCTTAGTAAACATATTAAGAATTAGGGGATTCGAGTGAGTAGCTAGCTAACAAAACGCTGGTGTTTGCAAAACGCTAGTGAGTAACTAGCTAGTAAAATGCTAGTGAGTAACTAGCTAGCTAGCAAAACGCCGAGAAGCTAGGACTCTTGGCACTTATAAAATTCTACTAAAGGCACATAAAAACAACTAAACACCCCACTAGTGCTCATGAAGCTACAGGGTACAAAACTAAGACTCTAGTAGATTTCCCCAAGAGTATTGCATCTGTCAGAGGTGAATACATCTACAAGAGAAAGATTGATTCGAATGGCAAGGTCAGGCTGATGGCGAAATGGTGTAGTCAAAAGAAGGGTATTGACTATGAGGAATTCCCTTTGCCATAGCTATAATCAAATCCACTAGAATCTTACTTTCGATAGTAACACACCAAGATTATAAAAATATGGTACATGGATATGAAGACTCGTTCATGAATGGATTCCTTGAAGAGGGCATCCACAAAGAACAGTCCAAGAGTTTCACATCTGAGGCTGATTTTCATAAGGTCTACAAGCTGTATCAATCCACTTGTGGTTTTAAGCAGACCTCTCATAGTTGGAATCTTCACTTTGATGACATAATTGGGAATTATGATATCATCAAAAACGCAGAAGAGCCATATGTGTGCAATAAGGCTAGTGGGAGCTAGATATCATTTCTAGTAGTATATGTAGAGGTTGCTCTGCAAATGGGAAATGATATGAGCTCATTAAGTTGAATCAAAACATAAATCTTAAGCATACACTCCTTAAAAAACTTGGGAGTAACCACTTTCATCCTTATAATTTGAATCTATTGAGATAGGGCAAATAGGATGATAGGGCCCTCCCAAGCCCTTTGCTTAGAATAAATTCTAAAGAAGTTAGGATAGAAGATTTGAGAAAGGGTTCTTTCCTAGTGAGGAAGAGCGGGTAGACTTAGGATAAATTCTTCGTCTATGCCCATGGAGAACTGATAGTGGAAATTTACACTTACTCGAATTTCAAGTCTAACAAAGAATTCTACTTTGGGTTTGTGTTCGCCCTCAACTGTGAAGTAGTAACCTGGAAGATTTCCAAGTAAATTACTCCACTACTGAGAATGAATATAAAATTGCCTTGGAGCCTTAGAGGTGGTCAAGAAATTTTGTTTGGATCTGAAGTTCGTGGTAGAACTTCTATTGGTCCCTAGCGTGGAGTTTGCATTTATCACTTTCCTATGATGAAATGGAGCTAAAGCGCAAGTTTGGGAACCAAGGTCTCACAAATCCAGACATGCTGAGAGATATAACATCTCTTGAGAGATCGTTGGAAAAAGGCAATGTAGCCTTGTAGAAAATAAACCTCAGCCGATAACACGACTGACCCACTCACTAAGCCACTATCACAGGTGTTACTAAAGTGACATCTTTAGAAGATGGGTATTATATACCAATTGGCATAGAGTGCAAGTGGGAAATTGTTGGGAAAGTGCCCTCGACGCCAACGAGCAGATTAGAATATGAGGCACTAGTTTATATTGTACAACCCTTTATTAGTAAAAGGCAATAGTGAGTTGATCATACAAGTCTTGATGACATCTATAAGACTTGAATGAACGAGTCCATGTGTATCAAGACAAACCTTCCACTCCTTATAGTAGTTAAAGGGGTAGGCACTGGAAGGGTTTAGTACTTGATCACTTAAATGGTTCACAAGTCGGGGAATCTCAATTGGGCAATGAAATTCGTGTGGACTTGTATGACACATGCTCTGACAGGGAGTGTTAGATGAACACTATGAGATAGTGGGAGTTTGTGTCATAGATACATTAATGGGATTAATGTATTCGAACACGGCTCATAGTAATCCGATCACATGGGTTTTCACTCATTGACTGTCAATGATCGGATTACTGATTAAGACAGTACGCATGAGCCTTAGACCTAAGTAATCAGGTTGAAGATGTATTTGTGACGTCAAGACTGTCATTAGAGTAGTTAGATCCAATTCACTCGTTGGTGGGGTCAACATTGAAGTGCGGCTCAATGGGCAAGTAGCAGTTTTAACTGATTAGCAAGAAAGAATTCATTGTCCCGAAAGTAAACGAGAAGTATCCTATGCGATCATGTGTAAATGAGATTAAAGTCTCTGGCCAGAGCTCATGAACTAACTCATGTTTGACATGGAGGGTAGTTCCGTAATCTCATGTTACTATGATTCTTAGCATAGCATCGAGTCATGTGAGTTTGACATTCCATGACTTTCACTCGATCGGGATACGTCAGTGAAGGGCTTATACTCATATAATATTCACAATCTAAAGATTCGTAATGACATAGTCACTTCGTACTCGGTTGGGTTATGATGTGGGGCCACGGTGCTGGCTAGGTGTCACCCACATCCTTTGGTATCCTTCCATTGTCAATCAAGACAAACCTAGAGAGTCGCGCTACAAAGGAATAAACCGAAAATCGTAGTTTTGTATTTGGAGGGTATTTTGGTAATTTGTCCTTTGGTATGACGAATGAATTAATTGGACAAACTAATTTAATTGGTTGTTTAATTGGATTAAACAATGGTAAATTAAATTAATTAATTTGAATAGTTAATTAATTGGGTTAATTACATATTTAAATTAGAAAAAAATAATTTGATCTGTATTTATTGAAATGGATTAAATATAATATGATTAAATTAAGTGAATTAAATTGACTGGGTCAATTTAGCCCACATGGGGCGTCCAACAGGCCCTTAGGGGCATGTACTGCATGGGCTTAAGTTGGTGGATTATTTAATCCACCAACACGAGCCTTAGAGAATTAATTCACACTACTCACAATATGCAAAATCCTCCACCAAAAATACAAAACAAATAAAATAGTTCATCTCATCTCTGCCTAGCTGCCTATGGGAGATGGAGAAGAAGATTTCCAAAAGGCAATTCCTCGCGTGATGATCTGAAGACGGGATGATTGGACCGTTCGTGAAGTGTGAGGATTAATTGAATATGCTACAAGGGGTAAGCAATTTATCGCGTTCTTTGTATTCATGTTTTTGTAAAATCAACGAAAGGCCACAAATTGATCTTGGCTTTTGGGAATCCGGATATGTTTAATTTCTGTTGCACATAATACCAGGATTCCCAACAGTATGTATGAGGATTCCTATTGAAAATAGGTACTGAACACCCACATGGAATTTTCAACCGTTGCAAAGCGGTATCAACCTTCACACTTTAACCCTTCATATAGATTCCTTTTAATAAAAAAGAGATCCTTCCCAACACGATCGAGCATCGTTTTTACCAAACCTCTCTCCAAAGTTGCTTACAAATCAATAATTTCATCAAACCACGACTAACATGTGAGTTTAGTTTGCTAAGACGATGAAATTTGTAGTTTAAAACTGTGAATATGAGGTAACCAAAATGAGGATGAAATACATATATAGAGAAGAGGTGTGCATGTGAATGAACCATATGTGACTTGAATGGATATTCAAAAGGGAGCATCCAAAGCTGGAAACGGGAGGTTGGGGGTGCAATGACATCACCCCTAACGAAAACTCAGGCAAAAGCGGTAAAAGGTCGGAATGTCCGGAAGAGGATGGAGAGAAAGGAAGCACCGAACCTGGAGGATGGAGGTAAAAGGTCACATTCGTCATCTAGACCTGGAGGATGGGGATGATCTGGCAGGTTAGACACCCCGACCTAGACTACAGAGAGAGCAAAAGCATGAGGAGGAACTGCATCAGCCGATGCAGCACTCGCACCACGACATACCTGGGAAAGATGACCTGCAGAAACGCCAATATCGGGCTCCCGATAGACACGATAAAGATCTAGAGTATGATGCTAGTATCTTTGTGTCTGCCAAATCCGGCAGGGCAGACCTCGGCAGAATGGCTAACGCAAAGGAAAAACTGGAGCAGATGGAGCTCATCGCCAAATGAATGGAAGGAGTGGAACACAAAATGACAGGAGGCAAGATTCAAATGGATCAGGGGACTCCATTCACGAAATCCATCATGAAGGAGGAATTTCCAAGAGACTTCAGGGTTCTTTCCATCGTACCCTATGAAGGGACGACAGATCTAGTAGATCATCTTTATATTTTTTGAAATTATGCTTTGCTGCACAGGTATTCTGATGTTATCAAATGCAGGGACATCTTGACCACATTGGCCAAATCTGTGCAGCAATGGTTCAACCAACTTCCTGATGGATCCATCGGGTTTTTCTCAAAGTTTAGCTCAAAGTTCTTACAACAATTCGCTAGTAGCAAGCGGCACGAGAAAACTCCTTTGAGTTTGTTCAACATAAATCAAAGAGGAGACGAGATCCTACGGGCATACGTTAGGCATTTCAACGCGGCTACGCTGGAAGTACCATCTACAACGTCCAACCTGAAAGTCAGTGCTTTTACGCAAGACTTAAGGGAAGGAGATCTCTTCAAATCACTCACTAAGAGATCAGCCCTGGGCTTCGACGAATTACTCAGTCGGGCTGAGAAATACATCGACGTGGAGGACGCACAAATCATGAGGTGATCCGAGCAAAGAAAGGACAAACTTAAGGAGGATAATCGCAATAAGACTCACAGGAGTGGTTGGACATCTAGTCCAGCTCCGCTAGGCCTACCTGGGCTAGGTATGCATGCCAAGCAGCGGCGTATACCTTTACGAGGCAATTAGAGTAAGCATCTAATGGCAGTGGAAGAAAAAAATGTGGTACAATGGCTAGAGGGAGCAAACCAAGAACCTAAAAACCCGCCTAGTAACGTCTACTGCAGATACTATAGGGAATTCGGGCATCACACTGATGATTGCCCGGAGCTAGTTGAAGAAATCCAACGTCTAGCTAGGATGGCCTATTTGAAGGAATTCGTGATACAAACCAACAACGGGAAAAATCCTGCCTCATTTCGCAGGGGCAGTAGCTGTAGAGGTCGAGGAGAAAGATGGCAGGGTTGTGGGTTGTGGTAGAGCTGGATCTACAGGAATATGAAACTTTCCTCAATCGATTAACAAACAGCTCGCCCTGGAAGCAGCATCTAATAAGGTCAAAAGCATCGATCGGGAGGTCATCTACATGATCTCAGGAGGATTATCTAAAGAGGATCTAAAAGACAGCTTAAGCGGCAGGTAAGGTCTATAGAGACCGCACCTGCATTCATCATGAATGTCAATTAAACCCGACCTAGGCAGGAAATACGATTCGGACCTGAAGATGCGTGAACTGTGTTGACACCTCAGAGTGACGCATTGGTTATCACAGGGGTAATTGCAAACTATGAAGTTCAAAGAATATTTATCGACAATGGTACCTCGGTAGATATATTATTCTACCAAGCATATCAACAGATGAACCTGAGGGATGCCAGGCTGGAGCCAGTGAAAACTTCTCTATTTGGTTTCGCAGGTGAGGCGACACAACCTGTGGGACAAGTAGTATTACCTCTCTCCCTGGGAGGAGGATTCAACAAAGTAACAAAGTTAACTAGATTCCTAGTCGTGGATACTCCTTCAGCTTACAACGTAATACTCAGCCGACCTGCACTGGTCTTGTTCGAAGCAGTGGTCTCGATGCCACACATGAAGATTAAATTTCCAACACTCGATAGAGTAGGGAAAGTATCTAGAGATCAATGTCAATCCAAGAAATGTTACTTAGTCTCACTGAAGCAAGGAGATAAGTCAACTGAAGATAAAAAGCGTAAGCCTGCATCAACGGCATTGGAAAGAAGCGATGTGGCTAAAAATCCAATTTCATCGCACGTCGAACCTGTAGGAGAGCTTATGAGCATAGAGCTCATACCTGTAGATAAAGTAAAAACTGTTAAAGTTTGTTCTCACTTGAACCCTGACCTGAAGGAAGAATTAATAGCCATGCTAAGGGAGCATGCAGATGTGTTCTTGTGGTCAGCCAATGACCATGTAGGCATTGACCCAACAATTATACAACATCACCTCAACGTATTTTCTGATGCGAAACCAGTCATCCAAAAGAAGAGACACTTCGGCCCGGAGAAAGACACCATAATCAAGGCGGAAATCGACAAACTACTTAAAGAAAAGCATATAGCAGAAATTCAATTCCCAGAGTGGGTGTCTAACGTAGTCCTAGTACCAAAATGAGGGACTAAATGGAGAATGTGTATCGACTTTCGTGATCTACACAATGCCTACCCTAAAGACCTCTACCCCCTACCTAGAATCGATCAACTAGTAGACGCCACAGCTGGATTCGAATTGTTAAGAACCATGGATGCACATAGCGGGTATCATCAGATACCTCTAGATGTGGAAGACCAGAGGAAGGTTAGTTTCATAACCTCCTTTGGTACGTACTTCTACATAGTGATGCCCTTCGGCCTTAAAAACTCCGGAGCTGCATACCAAAGGCTGGTCGACATGATGTTCCGCGACCAGATCTGGAAGAACATTGAAGTGTGTGTAGATGACATGATAGTCAAAATCCGGACCTCTAGCACGCATGTGCAAGACTTACAACAAACTTTTGAAACCCTTCGAAAGTACAAAATGAAGCTGAACCCAGCTAAGTGCGCATTTGGGATCAAAGAAGGAAAGTTCCCAGGCTATATGGTCACGGAGAAAGGCATAGAGGCCAATCCCGAGAAGATCAAATCCATCCAAGATATGCAACCACCTAGAGATGTGAATGAAGTTCAACGGCTAAATGGAAGGATCACGGCCCTAAGCCGATTCATCTCCAAATCGGTGGAAAGATGCTTACCATTCTTCAAAATATTGCGAAAAGAAGACAACTTCAGATGGAGTGAGAAGTGTCAACAAGCCTTCGCAGAGCTAAAGGAATACACAAACCAAATCCTCCTGCTGACCAAACCTGTGCAGGGTGAGCCATTGATGTTGTACATAGCTGTGGCTGACCGAGCTTTCAACACTTTCCTTGTACGAGAAGAGGGAAAGATGGAGAAGCCTGTATACTACGTCAACAAAGTACTCTCAGATACAGAATCATGATACCCGGAGATCGGGAAGATGGCTTTCACGTTAGTCATCATGGCACGACGACTAAACCTTACTTTCTGACCTACAAGATAATTGTAAAAACCAATCAACCACTTAAAAAAGTGTTAGGAAAGGCTGAAACATCTGATCGACTTGTCAAATGGGCTGTGGAGCTAGGAGAGTTCGAGATCGAGTACGCATCTCGAGCTGCAATCAAAGTGCAAGTTCTGGTAGATTTTGTCAATGAAATGACAAAACCTGAGCAGGAAAAGGAAGAAAATGACAAAGTTTGGCCCATGCATGTTGACGGATCAGCTACGCAGAACGGGAGTGGCGCAGGTTTGGTTCTCATCACACCTGAGGGGGATCAGCTGGAGTATGCAATCAAGTTCGAATTCAAGGCAAGCAACAACGAGGCCGAATATGAAGCATTCATCATAGGACTCAAAATGGCACTTAAAGGAAGAGCTAAGAATCTGATAGCCTATTTAGATTCGCAGCTTGTGACAAAACAAATCGAAGGAGCCTATGAAGCCAAAGAGGAAAGAATGGTGAAATACTTAGAAACAATAGAAACGTTACGAAAGAGCTTTCAAATACTAGAGGTACATCAAATACCACGATCAAAAAATGCCAAACTGGGCAGCTCAGTCATCGATTGCAAAACGAGGTACATCACCGTCCAGTCCATACCTGGATCAGGTATGAAGCAAGAAGTGTTGCAGGAAGACGAGGACTGAAGGACTGAGATCATTCAATATCTCATTCAAGGTGTACTCCCAAAGCAAAGGAACTCTCGACTACATCTACAAACCAGAGCTAATAGATTCCTCATAATCGATGGTGTATTGTACAAAAAATCATTTGTGTTGGTCCCAACTGGCATACGAAAGGGTCTAGAAGGGGGGGGGGGGTTGAATAGACCCTAAAGTCTTTTTCGACTTCAAAAAGTTTCGTATTAAAATGGTTTTGGACGTTTGAAATGTAGACGCTTGACTGGGCGTTTACTTGAAATATAGACGCTTAGGCTAAGCGTCTGATGAAGACTGTTTTTAGAAAGTTAACTTAGACTTCAAGATTTGAATACTTTAACCAAGTAGGTTTAAGCGTTCAATTCTTTAATCAGTGTTAGCACAGCGGAATAATTTTAGAGTCTTCTCTTTTAGAAATCTTTAGCGTCACAAGTTGTTTCTTAGTTGCTTAGCATTTGATTGTGTTTTACTTAATTAATTTATGCAAAGATATGATAGATAAGAGAATTGATTGTAAAGTAAATGACACAATATTTGTAAGGTTCGTTGGGTGGTGTAATCCCAACGACGTCCTTCTTCTCCTTGAACACTTGGAGGCAATCCACTATAATGATTCTCAAAAAATCACACAGAATCTTCTACAAATTAGGGAGAGATAGATGTCGATGACTTGAGCTCCTTGATCACACAGATTTCTGCTCCAAATCACTTCAATCCCCTTGCTTCTTTCACCCAGAAATAATGCAAGTATCCAACTTCGACTTCACATAGATCGCGAGGCTTGGATGGGGTTTTCTAAACGGTTTGTTTGATTTTGATGAAGTTCAAACAATTGAAAATATCTCAATAGTAATGTGGTTTCTTCGAAAAGAATGTTTGAGATATTGGTTGACTGTGTCAGGAATTGAAAAAAAGCAAAGAGAATGTTTTCTTGAATATTCTGGCTTTTTCTGAGAGTGTAAGGAATGGGACTTCAATGCAACAGCAATTTGGCTTGGAAATTGATTGTATATATGGCTTATTTTTGAAGTCCTATTTATAGGCATTCTTGGAGAAAGTGTCTGTTTGACACATGCACAGGCGCGCGTCTCTCACCTCCGCGAGTGAACAACTTTTGTCCTTTTTCCTGAAAATCTGCTGCACAAAAGTTGGTGCTGCAGTCTATGAATAGTTGACAGTACAATAGGGTGGGTTCTCCGTACGTCTGAAAGTGCTTATCACATTTAATGCTCTTATCAGCATTTAATGCATTTGAATTAATGCCCGTTGGCACTTAATGTGTTGAGAATATTTGCATTAAACTCATTCCAGACTTAGAAATAGATTCAGGTGAAATCAGTCATTGATAGAAGCTTATCCATCCTTGAATCACTTCTGTCCTATAAGGTGACGCTTGATATAGCTGGTCATTTGGACGCTTGGAGACTTTATCTTCATTCAGACTTCAGGCGCTTGAGTCTTCAAACTTTACCACTGATAAACTCACTCAGAAATTATCAGACGCTCAGCCTAAGACTACTTAGCCTAACAATCTAGAATAAAAACAAAACAAAGCCTATTACAAATCTAACGCTTCAAAGCTTATACATGATTTCTACTAAAATCAAACTTACATATTTTGGAGTCTAACATAAAGTCCTAATTGTCATCAATAAAACATCTAACATGAAATTCCTAACAATTTCCCCCTTTTTGATGATGGCAATACTTACTCTTTTATAGTTCAAGAGTTAGACAGCCAAAATAAAAGTTAGCTTTGGTTAGATAACGTTAGTTAAAGTTAGTTACGCTTCAATGAGATGTTTCAGCTGAAAAATGTATTTTATATATATCAATGCTTACACGCATTTTTACAACTGAACAAAAAATTTCATACGAGACAAGAATATAGATAATGTAAATCAAGAAACCTTAATGACTTGGGCATTTCAGCTCGGATAGCTTCAGTTAGGTTATCTTCCAAAGTCATCATCGCTTCATGATCTTTGTTGATTATGAGCTTATTTTCTTCCTTTTGTCTCTTCTTGAAGGCAGAAAAGTGTTTGTCCCAATCAGTTGGGTCAATACCAATATACCTTAGGCAAATTCTGAAAGTTCCGATGAAGTCAGTCAACTTCCTCTCTTCAGCTAAAATTCTTAGATCTATAGGTTCTGGAATAGATGCTCTTTGAAGAGGGATGTCAAACTGTTCAAGCAGTGCCCGAGAAAGTATTGGTAGATTTGGATACAGTGCTCTTGGAGGTTCTCTTAGCGTTCTACTAGGCACTTCAGCAGAATCACTTACCCCAACAGCAGTTATCCAAGATGGAAGACTTAGCGCCGAAGGATGAGATAGTAGCTGACGCTTCGAAGGCGAAGGAGGAGATAGTAGCTGACGCTTCGAAGGCGGAGGAGGTTCTTGAGCACTTGAAATGGACGCTCTCCTCAGCTTTCCTTTCCTTTTCTCTTCCCCCTTATTGCCATCATCACTCTTCAGAAAATGTTCTGTGAGTAAACTGACCTGATGAGCAATTTGAGACATAGAATCTGTAAGATCATCCAGACGCTTGTCGAAACGTTCCTGCAAAGCGAGGATCTTAGCGCTGGTAGCATCATTCAATGAGGTCTCTAAGGAGTCTAAACGCTTTTCAAATTGTTCTTTCATGGCTAGTTGGGTGGCTCGAGTAGCGTCACTCATTTCTTGAAATTCTTTTTGACACGCACCAACAGCCGCTTGAGCAGAACCTTTCATATGACCTATATGAGCGTTCAAGATTTGGGATTCAATCTTTGCTAAATCGGTCTTAATCCAGTGAAGAGATTCTTCATTCTGAGTAGGGTGATTGCTTATCTCCTCTAATACAGATTTCAGCAAAGGTCTAAACGTTTGACTCACATCCGATGGAACCGCTTGAGGAGTCGGTCGCTTGAATCTGGATGTATGCTTGAGTGAGTCAAGGGGAGCTTGATATGCAGGATCCAAAATTGTACCGCGTACATCAATTGAGAGATCCTCAGCACTATCAGTAGCAATAGAATCAACAAGTTCAGGAGCGTCAGAAATATCCTCTGGTGGAGACGCTTGAACTGGTTCTTCAGCAGACGCTGGAATACTTGTGACTTCTGCTGGTTCAAACACTTCAACTAACTTAGCAGATTCATCTTCAAGCACTGACTCTGGTTGGCGAAAATCATTGAATTGGAAGTTCCAATTTGCTGCATCGGCAAAAGAATTAGAAGCGGCTTCCAGAAGTTCAGTCAGATGTTGAAGAGGAAGGCAAGTACCTTGAATGAATGTGCAAAATGGAGTATCTATGGCCCTGATGTATATGGGACCAATGATATCCAACACATGATTCTGGAAGACTTTAGACTGCTCTTCGCAAATAGAGAAAATTGCATCTAGGCAGTAATCTCTAGAAAATCCAATCAATCTATCTGTTGGAAGATGTTGGACACCTTGAGATTCAGGTACGTACGAATTGTAGTATTCTTCTAGATAAGGATAGATAGCTTGAGCCAGTCCCTGATTTCTTTCCAGCAGTGAGAGGACAAACTCATAGTGATTGAGTACCTCTTTGCGAATAGAAGGGAGCAATGGATATCCTCGAAATGAGTAGAGTACTGAGCCGTTCCATTGTCTGAGATTTGCAGTGGAGATGTTATCAAAAAGAGATAGGGGATTCATAATCTTCACCATCAAATTAAGATTATCTTCGCAGTGGCTTGGAGCGAGATTCAAGCAAGATACGGAAGAACTGCCACTGGTAGATGTTTGAGCGTTGAAATGGAGAGGAGTAATGGCTGTGAAGCTCTTGACGCAAACACTGCTCAATCTGATGTCGAATGATTGGGAGCTTGAGAACAGGTCCAACTCTCTGTTGACGCTTCTTTAGGCAATACTTGGCGAATTGACGCTTCTTGTCATGCATGCCTATGTCAAATAAGTGGGGAGCTTGAACTAATTCTGTGAAAGTATATCGATGATCCACATACGCTTCGACTCAGTTGACTTCAATCAAACAGTAGTCTGGTCCATCATTGACCATAGCTCAAATGCCTTCATGATGAATATCTTTGATAGATTCAAAGCGATATCTATCAGTCTGATAGTTGGCATTCCAGACGCTGTCAAAGTATGCATCAGCTTCAGTCTGGAGCAAATTCGTCAGAGATTCGAGACGCTCACCGGCATGAACCCCTTTATTCTTCCACAGTTGAAGAGGATTGGTAGACTTCTTGTTCTCAGCACTGTTTGCTATAAGAGGAAAATGTGTGTAACCTTCTCTGTTTAAGACTTTCTCGGAAGGGTTAAGAAACTCTGGGCGAAAAGGATCATATACTCTGATGTTATAGTCTCTCAGAGCAAAACAAGTTGACTTACTGTGCCCATAGTCTAGGTAGTAGGCCAAATCCACATTGTACCTAGAAGTTCTACCTCCTTGCCTAGCGGTTGACACTATATCCCTGATCTTATTGTCAGTGTCAATCAGCAGGGCAATCTCATTCTCAGCATCAATGTATCTTTCTTCATTGTAGCCTGCAGGAATGAAATCTTCTTCGAGCACTGGGGGGCATATAGTTGATTGAATGATCAATCGTCTTCAGCGTGTCCAGCTTGAAGAAGTGCCTTGGCTTTGTAACGTCTTCATCAACGCTCTGACCTTCTGAGTGTGCCTCTATTATAGCTGGAATAGGAATTGATGTTTGAACCTCTTTGGGAGCAGGTTCTTCAGTTGCAATTGCAGCAACTTCTGCTGCAACGTCTTTGGCAATAGCCACAACTTCTGTCATCTCAACATCTAAGTGGACGTCTGTTGATGCTTCAGCAGCAGCTGGAACTAAAGCTGTAATACATGAACTATCCTCTATAAGAGCAGGATCTTCTATAGATGTCGGAATAGAAATGCTGTGGGAAGAAATAAACTTACCCTGAGAACTTGTCTTAACAACAATTTGAGCGCTTGGCTCATCAGCAATTTGAGCGCTTGGGCTTGGCTTAACCATCTCAGGCTTCTCAGGAACAGATGTAGCTTGACGCTTGCTTGTCCTGGGACTCTTAAAGATCTTCTTTACATTGATTCCTTCAATGAGCTTGAGCTTTTGAGCGGGAGGAGCAACAGCTGGTTCCTCAAAGTATATTTGTTTAATGATGCCTTCCAGCTTTCTTCGCTTGAGAGGTAACTTGTCCTCTGCATCCTCATCAGTTTCCTCATCACTCTTTTAGGGAGAGGGAACAACTTGAGCTTTGGGCTTTCTGGGAGCCCTCTTCTTTGTTGCAGCCGGACGCTTCACGGCTTCTTCTAGAACTGGACGCTCAGCTTCCTCATTGGACGCTTGACGTACTTCCAGACGCTCAGATAGTGGCCTAGCAACACCACCAACTTTGGGAGGATTGAAGAGATTACACAGAATCCTTTTTCCCATCAACTTGGTCTTATTCAGCGGTTGACCAGACGAGTATATACACTCTAAGATGTACAGCAGGTCACTCAGAACAAGCCCATAAGGTTTATTCGGGGCACTTAAACAGTCCCGAAACCTTCCAAAAATATACTCACTCCAGTTGATCTTGATGTTGAGGAGTATCGCCGTCATCATCTGAAATTGTACTGGGTTTACCTTATCAAAGGTACCCACTCTGCATTCTATGATCTTGCTGCAGAAATCAGCCAGCAGTCGGTATTTGGATACCAGTTCTTTCTTTTCAAAATACTGTGGGTAGGGTACACCGTCGTAAGCACTCATGGTTGTCCATGCTTCCTTGATTTGATCCAAAGTAACGCAGTCCAATGCCTCACCCTCATTTGGGAGATTGAAGTTCTTGGCAAGGGAGGCAGCAGATAAAATAAATTCCTTGGAAGGCTCCTTCTTGGATAGAGGAATTAGACAAGAGATAGACTTCTTGTCCTCTGAGAGTTTAGCAGTTTTCCAGAAGGTGTCAACTTCCGTCGGAAACAGATAGGACTATTGAGTCAAGAAAGTTTTAAGCCCAGCCTTGACTACCATGTCCATCATATATGTCAGGTTGATTTGAGGATGCTCATAAAGAAATTTCCAATCGACAACAAGGCCTTCAGTAACCTTGATGGTAGGCTCGGCAGAAGTAGCAGAAGATTTCTTTGGTGCCATTTTTAGTGAAAGAGATGAATTGAGATTTTCTTTTTGCTTTGAGAGAGAGAGAGAAAGAAAGTAAGATTTGCGGAAAGCTTTGAGTGAAAGTGAATGATTTGTCTGCAGAAATTGTGTTTTAAATGATACAGTAATGAATTTTTGAAACTTGTGTTCTCTAGTCTCTGTAGGATTTAGACACGTGTAAAGAATTTTAATCTCAGCCATGAATTCATTAACTGCGGATGCGAGTTTTGTGTACGAGAAAGAAGTTACATTTGGTAATTCCCATATATAAAGATTTGACATCCGAGTTAAAATTTTAAAAGCGTTTGGCATTTTTAGAGTGTAACACACGCGCCTGATGGTACACTGACACGTACACAAACACGTGTTATCTCTGAACCGTCATTTTGAAAAGTTTTTTGATTACCCGCCAGTTTGATGTGATAGAAGTGTGTGAATAGAGTACACAATAGACTGTTGAGTCTACCCACTACTTCAAGAAGCGTGTAAAATTTATGCATGACTTTTAAAAACATTTTTATATTAAGTGTTGAATGGAATTGGTTCAACGCTTAACTGATACCACTGGTTGGTATAACACTTCTTTTTATTTATTATAACTGTTGTAATACCGACGCTTGAGATCAAAGTCCTTTTTATGTTTGAGCATCCAATATTTTATGCATAAATAATACTGAGCGTTGATGATCATGCATCTGAAAATTTTGATCATTGACGCTTACAGTTATATTCAAGTACAATTTTAAGGTTTCCCCTAAATTTGATAACTTGTAAAAAAAAATTTTTTTTTAAGAAAATCTTTTAGACATAAATCAAGTGGATTCCCCCTAAATTATATGTCTAATAAAGTATGATGCAAAATGATTAAGCATTTAAATCAATCATACCTAATTCACTTCTCAAAGTGAGAAAACGTTGTTCGTTGAGCACTTTGGTGAAGATATCTGCCAATTGTTTGTCAGTTCCAATAAAGTGCATGGAGATATCTTTCTTTTGAACATGGTCACGAAGGAAACGGTATCTAATGTCAATATGTTTAGTTCTGGAATGGAGAACGGGGTTTTGAGTCATGGCGAGAGCGCTTTGGTTATCACAATGAATGGGGGTTGGACCTAAGATTATACCATAATCTCTAAGCTGTTGCCTCATCCATAACACTTGTGCACAACAACTTCCTGCAACTACATTCGGTTGTGGAGGTAGCTATGGATTGTTGTTTCTTACTATGCCATGAAACTAACCTATCACCTAGAAATTGACATGTACCACTAGTACTCTTACGATCTATTTTGCAACCTGCAAAATCTGCATCTGAGTAACCAATTAGTTCAAAAGGAGAATCCCTAGGATACCATAAGCCCACATTTTGTGTGCCTTTTAGGTATTTAAGGATCTTCTTGGCAGCAATTAAGTGTGACTCTTTAGGATCAACTTGAAATCGTGCACACATGCATACCGAAAACATAATATCAGGTCTACTGGCAGTAAGATAAAGAAATGATCCAATGATACCTCTATAATTAGTGATATCAACTATCTTTCCACTTTTATCTTTATCTAACTTAAGCGTTTGGCTCATTGGAATTTTTGAATATGATTCATTCTCCATACCAAATTTCTTAATCATATCTCTTGTATATTTGGCTTGGTTAATAAATATGCCATTAGGGAGTTGTTTAACTTGTAATCCTAAGAAGAAAGTTAATTCACCCATCATACTCATTTCAAATTGTTCTTGCATCATTTTCAAAAATTTCTCACACAGACGCTTGTTAGTAGAGCCAAATATAATATCATCAACATAAATTTGGACTAAGAGAATATCTTCGTTATTGGTAATTTTAAATAACGTTGTATCAACGCTACCTTTTGAAAAGCCTTTACCAATACGAAAGATAGAGAGAGTGTCATACCATGCTCGGGGTGCTTGCTTAAGCCCATAAAGTGCTTTGTCTAGCTTGTAAACCATACCCTTACCATGGTTGTTGATGAATCCCGGTGGTTGCTCCACATATACTTCTTCTTGGAGTTTACCATTCAGGAAGGCACTTTTCACGTCCATCAGATATACCGTAAACTTGTTGAACGCTGCACACGCTAGAAACATGCGGATTGCTTCAAGACGGGCGACAGGAGCATATGTCTCATCAAAGTCAATACCCTCTTCTTGGCAATATCCTTGAGCTACAAGTCTGGCCTTGTTTCTTATTACAATGTCATTCTCATCCATCTTGTTTCTATAAACCCATCTAGTTCCAATGACTCCTTGGTGAGTTGGTCTTGGTACTAGCGTCCAAACCTTACTACGCTCAAACTGATTAAGCTCTTCTTGCATGGCTTCAATCCAACTTGGATCACTTAGTGCTTCATCCAATTTCTTATGTTCCATTTGAGATAGAAAGCTTGCGAACATGGCCTCATTGAATGTAGAGGCTCTAGTCTTAACAGGCGCTCCAATATCTCCAATAATTTGCTCAGGTGGATGATCACGTAGCCATAGTCTATCTGGTTGGAAAGGGTTAAGAGGTTGAATAGGCGCTTGAAGATCAGACGCTTGACTACCTTCTTGCGTAGGCGCTTCAAGTTCACAAATCCTTGTTTGCTCTTGATGATCACTCTCTTCATGATCATCAGCATTTCTTACATTGTTATCCAGAGTAACCTCACGAGTAATCTTAGGAGGTGGCACTGAGATCTCATCATCGTCGTCACTGTCATCATTAATGGTGATCTTAGACGCTTGATGACATAGATCTTCAACTCCTACATCATTTATATTAACCTTACTCGGTTCTTGGTTAGCATCATCAAAAACAACATGAATAGATTCCTCAACCTTCGATTTGATCTTATTTAGGATGCAAAAATTCTTTCCATTCTTGGAGTGGCCTAGAAAGATTCCCTCATCCGCTTTAGGATCAAATGTCTTTAGGCTTTGGGATCCATTATTATGGATAAAGCATTTAGAACCAAAGACGTGAAAATATGAAACATTTGGCTTACGTCCCTTCCATAGTTCATATGAAGTTTTCCCATGCCGTTTGTTGATCATGGAACGGTTTTAAGTATAACATGCAGTATTGATCGCTTCGGCCCAAAACCTAGGAGCAAGCTTGGACTCTGCTAACATAGTCCTAGCGGCTTCCTTGAGCGTTCTGTTCCGGTGCTCAGCAACACCATTCTGTTAGGGAGTTCTGGGAGCTGAATACTCATGATTTATTCCATTCTCTGCACAAAACTTCTCAACAATCTTGTTAATAAACTCAGTAAGGTGATCGTTTCTTATTCTTGCAACCTTAAAATTTTTCAATGTTTGAAGTTGCCGAATAAGCGTTGTTAACTTGTCACATGTCTCATCTTTGGATGAAAGAAATTTCACCCAAGTAAATAGAGAGAAATCATCTACTATCACCAAAGTATACTTTTTACCGCTTACACTGATCGTTTGAATAGGTCCAAACAAATCCATGTGAAGTAGTTCAAGTATTCTAGAGGTAGATAGATGAGGTTTTCTTTTGAACGATGACTTGACTTGTTTGCCCATTTGACAAGCGTCACAAAGTCGATCCTTGTGAAATGGTCCTTTTGGTAATCCCTCTACGAGATTTAGATTTATAAGCTGAGAGATTGTCTTAAAGTTGAGCTGATTCATTTTTCTATGCCATAACCAACCCATTTTAGATTCATTTTTAGCAACAAAACATGTTGGGTTGTTATCAAGTGTTGAACCCCAATCTATCAAATATACGTTGTTAGTTCTTTTTCCATTCAATTTAGTAGACTTAGTCTTAGCGTCATTTATATAGCAATAGTCGCTTGAGAATATGACTTCAAAGCCTTTATCACAAAATTGACTTATGCTTAATAAATTGCCCTCAACATAATAAACATCACTTATCATGATGTTCCCCCTATGCACAGTACCTATACCTTTGGTTTTACCTTTGGAGTTGTCACCAAATACAACCTGAGGACCATTGGCAGCTCGATAGTTGATCAGAAGATCCTTGGAACCAGTCATGTGCCTTGACGATCCACTATCGAAGTACCACACAGATGTATCGGCTCTAGCTCTAGGTACCTGCACTCAAAAAAAAGGGAAGTTCTATTTCTGTTTAGGTACCCACTGTTGCTTGGGTCCTTTAACATTAGTAACATTGTTAGTTTGAATTAGAACTTTAGGAACCCATATTTGCCTAGGCTTCATTGTAGGAATATTGGTCTTTTTGGGTTTCATATTGTGTTATGTGTGCTTTTTGTTCACCTTGTGCTGTGTGTGCTTTTTGGGTGTATAATAATATCCTCGATTATAATAGTAATCATAATCATAGTCATAATCATAATGATCATAGTAGCGATAATATGATCTAGACCTCTGTGGATATTGACGCTGGTATTTCCTGGGCGCTGGCTTGGGGTGCAATTTTGATGCTGGATGCTTAGCGTTTGACTCACAGTGATTAGGTTTATCCTTAGCCTTTGGAGCGTTCGGATGAACCTTTCTTTGTGAATCATTTGCTTTCGCCTTTCCCTTGCCTGAGTCAGCTTTAGCTTTCTCATTTGACCTCGTACCTTTGTCGCTTGGTTCATTTTGTGTTGGACCTTGTGAACCTTTCTCAACAAAGAAAACACCCTTTCCTTTGTTGTTTGTCGTAACATTAGGTTTGTTTGGTTGTTTACTGAATTTATTGCATCCTAAACCGGTCTTTTCACCAAACATTCTTGTTACCCCAGTCACATTATCCAACTTTCTTGAAGCTTTTGATAATGATGAGATGAGCTGCTCTGATTTGGCAAGTCTAGCGATCAGATCAGTTTCTCTCTTGACTATTATATCAAGATCGCCTTATAATTGAATAATCTCACTCTCAAGTGATTGGTTCTTCTCAATGCATTGTGGCTGAACTTTCAACTCTGCTTTGAGCGTTACTTTATCTCTTGTGAGTGATGAGATAATAGCGAGATCATTTTGATATATTTTGGCGGCATCTTGACAATCTTTATAATATTCACTAACTTTGTCAAGTAATTCATCATAAGAAAGAGGGTAAGATATCTCAGTGTTTACCTCAGGAGACGCTTCATCATCTCTGGCCATGAGACAAATAAGCGCTGAGTCATCCACTGGCTCATCATCATCATCACTACTCTCCTCTGAAGACTCCAAATCTCCAGGTGCGGACGCTGGTTCTGATTCCGCTAGCAAACCTTGTTGACGAAGGTTGCTCCTAAATTGGTTTCTATCCACAAAATCCTACCTTGAGGGCTTGGATACATTTGGATAAGGGCAATTTACCTGGTAGTGCTCTGGTTTCCGCAATTATAACAAAGGTTAGTTTTCATCTTTTGTTCACTTGTTAACCTTGCAGTGTGTGGTTTTGAGACCATGGGAGCTGAGAGATTTTGAGTAGACGCTTGGTATTGAGCAGGCACTTGGGATGAAGGAACAGAATACTAAGGCGCTTGGTACTATTGTTGTACTGGAGCGGGCGCTTGATATGAACTCTATCCTTGATGCTTAGGACTATTTCCTTTCTTTTCATATCTCAAGAACTTTTTGAATCTATTCAGCAAGGCCAACTCCTCTTCCTCACTGATATCTGAAGCTTTTCCTTTATTACCCGATTTACCCTTGATTGATGCTATGAGCGCTCCAGACTCAATTACTGGACTGCTCACTGCATCACTAGCCGAATTCAACTCAAACTCAAATGCTTTGAGCTCTGAAAAAGCATCTTCTGGAGTTAGGCGATCCAACATATTTGATTCTCTCATAGTTGTTGTCTTCATCAAGAATCTACTAGGTAGACTTCTAAAGATTTTAACCACCATTTCTCGGTTATGTAAATTCATACCCAAGGATGTGAGTTTCGTAACAAGAGCTGTGAATCTTATGTCCAGTTGCTCTAGAGTCTCATTGGTCAACATCTTAAAGCTGTTAAACCTTTCCTTGGCAATGGAAAGTTTGTTCTCTTTAATCTGAGCTGAACCACCAAAGATCATGGCTAACTTATCCCAGATTTCCTTAGTTGTGTTGCATGATTTAATCTTGTTGAATATATTATCATTATCACCAATAGCTGTATACAGAGCATTCCGACCAACATTGTCCAAATTTGCTCTTCGACACTCATCTGGAGACCATTCTTGTTTCGATTTTTCAACATAACCATCCAGAGTGTCTTCCGTGACTCCAGGCGTTCTTATGATAACTTTATATATTTTGATTGGCCCATCTGAAATAATATCGCACATGTCATCATCACATGAACAGAGATATGTAAATGCTTTGACTTTCCATGTGTCATAATTCGACTCAGTCAGTTTAGGAACTTTAGCAAATGCCGTAGAGAAAAAATTTAAAAGCAACTAGATTCTGAAGAAGGATCTAAACAAGCAGTTATGCTTGGAAATTTTTAAATTTCAACTTTAACCGTTCTGATACCACTTGTTGGTCCCAAGTGTCATTCGAAAGGGTCTAGAAGGGGGGGTTGAATAGACCCTGAAGTCTTTTTCGACTTCAAAAAGTTTCGTATTAAAATGGTTTTGGACGCTTGAAATGTAGACGATTGACTGAGCATTTACTTGAAATATAGACGCTTAGGCTAAGCGTCTGATGAAGACTATTTTTAGAAAGTTAACTTAGACTTCAATATTTGAATACATTAACCAAGTAAGTTTAAGCGTTCAGTTCTTTCATCAGTATTAGCACAGCGGAATAATTTTAGAGTCTTCTCTTTTGGAAATCTTTAGCGTCACAAGTTGTTTCTTAGTTGCTTAGCGTTTGATTGTGCTTTACTTAATCAATTTATGCAATGATATGATAGATAAGAGAATTGATTGTAAAGTAAATGACATAATATTAGTAAGGTTCGTTGGGTGGTGTAATCCTAACTACGTCCTTCTTCTCCTTGAACACTTGGAGGCAATCCACTAAAATGATTCTCAAAGAATCACACAGAATCTTCTACAAATTAGGGAGAGATAGATGTCGATGACTTGAGCTCCTTGATCACACAGATTTCTGCTCCAAATCACTTCAATCCCCTTGCTTCTTTCACCCAAAAATAATGCAAGTATCCAACTTCGACTTCACACAGATCGCGAGGCTTGGATGGGGTTTTCTAAACAGTTTGTTTGATTTTGATGAAGTTCAAACAACTGGAAATATCTCAATAGTAATGTGGTTTCTTCGAAAAGAATGTTTGAGATATTGGTTGACTGTCTCAAGAATTGAAGAAAAGCAAAGAGAATGTTTTCTTGAATATTCTGGCTTTTCTGAGAGTTTAAGGAATGAGACTTCAATGCAACAACAATTTGGCTTGGAAATTGATTGTATGTATGGCTTGTTGTTGAAGTCCTATTTATAGGCATTCTTGGAGAAAGTGTCCGTTTGACACATGCACAGGCGCGTGTCTCTCACTTCCGTGAGTGAACAACTTTTGTCTTTTTTCCTGAAAATCTGCTGCACAAAAGTTGGTGATGCAGTCTATGAATAGTTGACAGTCCAATAGGGTGGCTTCTCCGTACGTCTGAAAGTGCTTATCACATTTAATGCTCTTATCAGCATTTAATGCATTTGAATTAAATGCACGTTGGCACTTAATGCGTTGAGAATATTTGCATTAAACTCTTTCCAGACTTAGAAATAGATTCAGGTGAAATCAGTCATTGATAGACGCTTATCCATCCTTGAATCCCTTCTATCCTATAAGGTGATGCTTGATATAGCTGGTCATTTGGACGCTTGGAGACTTTATCTTTATTCAGACTTCAGGCGCTTGAGTCTTCAAACTTTACCACTGATAAACTCACTCAGAAATTATCAGACGCTTAGCCTAAGACTACTTAGCCTAACAATCTAGAATAAAAACCAAACAAAGCCTATAAAGCCTATTATAAATCTAACGCTTCAAAGCTTATACATGATTTCTACTAAAATCAAACTTACATATTTTGGGGTCTAACATAAAGTCCTCATTGTCATCATCAAAACATCTAACATGAAATTCCTAACAATTTGTACAACCACACTTAAGATGTGTGTCATCGGAGGAGGGAGACTATGTGCTAAGAGAGATTCATGAAGGAGACTACGGCAACCACCTAGGAGGATCAGCCTTAGCTAGAATGACTTTAAGGGTCGGATACTTCTGGCCATCCCTTAAGGAGGATACGGCTAACCTGGTGAAGAAGTGTGAGCAATGTCAGTTGCACGCCAGCCTTGTCCATCAATCTACAGAGGCGATGTGTTCCATGAGTGTCCCATGCCCATTCTCCAGGTGGGGTATGGACATTATGGGACCTTTTCCCATAGCAAAGGCTCAAAAGAAATTTCTACTAGTGCTAGTGAACTACTTCAGCAAGTGGGTGGAGGCCGAAGCCCTAGCTAGGATCACGAAAGCAGAAGTCATCAAGTTCCTTTGGAAAAACATCGTCTGCCAATTTAGCATACCTAGAGAGATCGTAGCTGACAACGGAAGTCAGTTCAGCGGAGTCAAGCTGAGGAGGTGGTACGAAGAGCTGGGGATCCAGCAACGCTTCAGTGCGGTAGCCCATCCTCAAACCAATGGTCAGGTAGAGGTTACTAATAGAATAATTGTACAAGGTCTAAAGACCAGGTATGTCTACACCCATTTCCTTTCGATTACATGTCTCTTATATTAGCCTATTCAATTTCATAAAAAATACATCACTAGTATGCTCACAGAAAACACCCAAACTTCGATCGTATAGATTGGAAGGAGCGGGTGTGAATTGGGTTGAGGAATTACAATCAGTGTTATGGTCATATCGGGCCACCCCAAAGTCTACTACAGGAGAGAGTCCTTTTCATCTTGTGTACAGAACAGAGGCGGTCATACCTGCAGAGGTCAGGATGCAGACCTATCAGGTCAGATACTTCAAACCTGAGCAAAACGAGGAGCGACTAAGAGTAGAGTTGGACCTAATCAAGGAAAGCAGATACAAGGCATACCTAAGGATAGAGCAGTGCAGACAGAGGATCATGCGGGACCAGACAGCAAAGGTGAAGACCAGATCTCTACAGGTGGACGATCTGGTACTCAAGAGAGTAGATGCAGTACGCACAGTGAAGAAGTTGGACCCTAACTGGGAGGGTCCCTACAAAGGAATCAAAGTATTAGCAGGAGGAGCGTACGAGCTGGAGGATATCGAGGGAAAATTACTCCCTCACCTATGGAACATGCAAAACTTGAAAAAGTTTTACATTTGATTATTTGCAATTTGCTTTATTTTACATTTCGATGCAATGACTTACAAAACTACTAATATTTTTGGTTGAACTTATGATTGTGTTTTCAGGTAATACCTAAAGAATACAATGCCTTCTTTGCAAGGTCTGATGCAAAGCTCTATAAATCTAGCAAGAATTTGTTTTATGGAAAAATTTGGTATAATATATGTTGGTCCCAAGTGGCATACGAAAAGGTCTAGAATGGGGGAGGGGGGTTGAATAGTCCCTAAAGTCTTTTTCGACTTCAAAAAGTTTCGTATTAAAAAGGTTTTGGATGCTTGAAATGTAGACGCTTGACTGGGCGTTTACTTGAAATATAGACGCTTAGGCTAAGCGTCTGATGAAGACTGTTTTAGAAAGTTAACTTAGACTTTAAGATTTGAATACTTTAACCAAGTAGGTTTAAGCGTTCAGTTCTTTAATCAGTGTTAGCACAGCAGAATAATTTTAGAGTCTTCTCTTTTTGAAATCTTCAGCGTCACAAGTTGTTTCTTAGTTGCTTAGCGTTTGATTGTGTTTTACTTAATCAATTTATGCAATGATATGGTAAATAAGAGAATTGACTGTAAAGTAAATGACACAATATTTGTAAGGTTTGTTGGGTGGTGTAATCCCAACTACGTCCTTCTTCTCCTCGAACACTTGGAGGCAATCCACTAAGGTGGTTCTCAAAGAATCACATAGAAACTTCTACAAATTAGGGAGAGATAGATGTTGATGACTTGAGCTCCTTGATCACACAGATTTCTGCTCGAAATCACTTCAATCCCCTTGCTTCTTTCACCCAGAAATAATGCAAGTATCCAACTTCGACTTCACACAGATCGCGAGGCTTGGATGGGGTTTTCTAAACGGTTTGTTTGATTTTGATGAAGTTCAAACAACTGGAAATATCTCAATAGTAATGTGGTTTCTTCGAAAAGAATGTTTGAGATATTGGTTGACTGTCTCAGGAATTGAAGAAAAGCAAGGAGAATGTTTGCTTGAATATTCTGGCTTTTCTGAGAATTTAATGAATGAGACTTCAATGCAACAGCAATTTGGCTTGGAATTGATTGATGTTTTTGGCTTGTTGTTGAAGTCCTATTTATAGACATTCTTGGAAAAAGTGTCCGTTTGACACATGCACAGGCGTGTGTCTCTCACTTCCGCGAGTGAACAACTTTTGTCCTTTTTCCTGAAAATCTGCTGCACAAAAGTTGGTGCTGCAGTCTGTGAAAAGTTGACAGTCCAATAGGGTGGCTTCTCCGTACGTCTGAAAGTGATTATCACATTTAATGCTCTTATCAGCATTTAATGTATTTGAATTAAATGCCCGTTGGCATTTAATGTACCGAGAATATTTGCATTAAACTCCTTTTGGACTTGGAAATAAATTCAGGTGAAATCCATCATTGATAGACGCTTATCCATTCTTGAATTTGCTTCTGCCTAAAAGGTAACGCTTGATATAGCTGGATATTTAGATGCTTGGAAACTTCATCTTCATTCAGACTTCAGGCGCTTGAGTCTTCAAACTTAACTATTAACAAGCTCACTCAGAATTCATCAGACGCTTAGTCTAAGACTTCCTAACCTAACAATCTAGAATAAAAACAAAACAAAGCCTATAAAGCCTATTACAAATCTAACGCTTCAAAGCCTATACATGATTTCTATTAAAATCAAACTTACATATTTTGGGGTCTAACATAAACTCCTAATTGTCATCATCAAAACATCTAACATGAAATTCCTAACAATTTCCCCCTTTTTGATGATGGCAATACTTACTCTTTTATAGTTCAAGAGTTACACAGCCAAAATAAAAGTTGGCTTTGGTTAGATAAGGTTAGTTAAAATTAGTTACGCTTCAACGAGTTGTTTCAGCTGAAAAATGCATTTTATATATGGCAGTGATTACAAGTATTTTACTACTAAACAAAAAATTACATAAGAGACAAGAATATAGATAATGCAAATCAAGAAGCCTTAACGACTTGGTCTAACTATGTAACGCTTGGGCATTTCAGCTCGAATAGCTTCAGTTAGGCTATTTTCCAAAGTTATCATGGCTTCATGATATTTGTTGATTATGAGCTTATTTTCTTCCTTTTGTCTCTTCTTAAAAGCTACAAAGTGTCTTTCCCATTCAGTCGGGTCAATACCCATATACCTTAAGCAAATTCAGAAAGCTCGGTTGAAGTCAGTCAACTGCCTCTCTTCAGCTAAGATTCTTGGATCTGTAGGTTCTGGAATAGATGCTTTTTGAAGAGGAATGTCAAACTGTTCAAGGCGTGCTCTATAAGGTATTGGCAGATTTGGATACAATGCTAGTGGAGGTTCTCTTAGCGTTCTACTAGGCGCTCCAGCAGAATCACTTACTCCATAAGCAGGTATCCAAGTTGGGAGTCTTGACACAGAGAGAGTAGATAATTGTTGACGCTTCGGCAGAGGATCTTGAGCTCTTGAACTAGTGGCTCTTTTCTTTTCTCTTGTTATTTTCTCTTCCCTTTTATTGCCATCATCAGCCTTCAGAAAATGTTCTGTGAGTAGATTAACTTGAGAAGCAATCTAAGATAATGAAGCTGTAACATCATTAAAATGCTTATCGAAGTATTCGTGCATTGCTAGAAGCTTAGCGTTGGTAGCATCATTCATCTCTTAAAAGTCTCTACGACACTCATCCACAGCCGCTTGCGCAGAACCTTTCATATAACTGAATTGAGCATTCATGATTTGAGACTCAATCTTTTCCAGATCTGTCTTAATCCAGTGGAGTGATTCTTCATTCTGAGTAGCTTGATTGCTCATCTCCTCTAAGACAGATTTCAGCAAAGGTCCAAACGCTTGACCCACATCCGAGAGAGCCGCTTGAGGAACCGATCGCTTGAATCTGGATGTATGCTTGAGTGAGTCAAGGGAAGCTTGATATGCAGGATCAAAAATCGTACCTCGTACATCAGTTTGAAGATCCTCAGCAGTATCAGCAATAACAAGTTCAGGAGCGTCAGGAGTATCCTCTGGTTGAGACGCTTGAATGGGTTCGTCAGCAGACGCTGGAATATTTTCAACTTCGGAAGGTGCAGACGCTTCTACCAACTTAGCAGGCACTTCCTCAATCATTGACTCCGCTGGACGAAAGTCATCAAATTGGAAGTTCCACGAAGCGAGAGTAGCATAAAAATCCGAAGCAGCTTCCAGTAGTTGAGTCAGCTTGGAACGAGAGATGCAGGTCCCTTGAATAAATGTGCGCAGAGGACTATCTATGGCCCTGATGTACATTGGACCAATGATATCCAGCACATGATTTGGAAAGATTTTGGACGGCGCTTGGTAGATAGAGAAAATCGCATCTGGGCAGTAATTCCTGGAAAATCCAATCAACCTGCCTGTTGGAAGACTTTGAAGACGTTGAGATTCAGGAACATACGAATTATAGTACTCTTCTAGATAAGGATAGATAGCTTGAGCCAGTCCCTGATTTTTTTCCAGCAATGAGAGGACAAACTCATAGTGACTGAGTACCTCTTTGCGAATAGACGGGAGTAAGGGATATCCTCGAAAGGGGTAGATTATGGAGCCATTCCAGCTTCTGAGATTTGCAGTGAAGATTCTGTCAAAAAGAGGTACGGGAGACAAAATCTTCACCATCATGTTGAAGTTGTCATCGCAGTGGCTTGGAGCAAAATTTAAGCACGATATTGAAGTACTGCCACTGGTTGATGTATTAGCGTTGAAGTGAAGAGAAGTAATGGACAATCTGTGAAGCTTTTGATGCAAACACTGCTCAATTTGATGTCGAATTAGTGGGAGCTTGAGAACAGGTCCAACTCTCAATTGACGCTTCTTAAGACAATACCTGGCAAGCTGACACTTCTTGTCATGCATGCCTATGCCAAATAGATGGGAAGCTTGAACTAATTCTATGAACGTATATCTATGACCCACATACGCTTCAACCCAGTTGACTTCGGCCATGCAGTAGTCTGTGCCAGCATTAACCACAGCTCAAATGCCTTCATGATGGATATCTCTGATAGACTCAAAGCGATATCTATCAGTTTGATAGTTAGCATTCCAGACGCTATCAAAATATGCATCCGCTTTAGTCTGGATCAAATCCGTTAGAGATTCGAGACGCTCACCAGCATGAATTCCTTTATTCTTCCATAGTCGAAGAGGATTGACAAAATTCTTATTCTCATCACTGTTTGCTATAAGAGGATAATGTGTGTAACCTTCTCTATTCAAAACTTTCTCTGAAGGGTTGAGAAACTCTGGGCGAAAAAGATCATATACTCTGATGTTGTAGTCTCTCAGAGCAAAACTAGTAGACTTACTCTGCCCATAATCTAGGTAGTAGGCGAGATCCACATCACACCTAGGAGTTCTTTCGCCTTGTTTGTCTTGTTGAAGAATAAGAGAAGATGGTATCTGACCAGGAGATTTACCAAGTTGAAGGGCCAGATAGTACTTCCTCTCAATTTCTGTCAGCTCGGTGTGGAACACTGTATCTCTGATCTGATTATCAATGTCAATTAGCGAGGCTACCTCATTCTCAGCATTAATGTATCTGTCTTCATTATATCCAACCAGAATGAAGTCTTCTTCGAGCGCTAGGGGCATAAAATTGATTGAATGATCAATTGTCTTCAGTGGGTCCAGCTTGAAGAAGTGCCTTGGCTTTGTAACGTCTTCAGCAACACTCTGACCTTCTGAGCGTGCCTCTGTTATAGCCGAAACATTAATTGACTTTGGAATTGTTTGAGGAGTAGGTTGTTCTACTTCAAGTGTAGCAGCAGCTGCAGCAACATCTTTGGCAATGGCCACAACTTCTGTCGTCTCAACATCTAGATGGACATCTGTTGATGCTTTAGCAGCAGCTGGAACTAAAGCTGTAACACAAGAACTATCCTCTATAAGAGCAGGATCTTCTACAGATGTAGGAAAAGAAATGTTGTGGGAAGAAATAAACTTACCCTGAGAACTTGTCTCAACAGCAACGTGAGCGCTTGGCTCAACAGTCTCAAGCTTCTCAGGTACAGGAGCAGCTTGACGCTTGCTTGTCCTGGTACGCTTAAAGATTTTCTTTACATTGACTCCTTCAATGGGTTTGAGCGTTGGAGCGGGAGGGGCGGTAGATGATTCCTCAAAGTTTATTTGTTTAATAATTCCTTCCAGCTTCCTATGCCTGATGAGAGGAATCTTGTCCTCTGCATCCTCATCAGTGTCCTCATCATTCTTTTGAGGAGAAGGAATGACTTGAGAATTGGGCTTTCTAGGAGCCCTCTTCTTTGTTGCAGCCGGACGCTTCATGGCTTCTTCTGGAACTGGACGCTCAGCTTCTTCATCTGACGCTTTGTGTACTTCCAGACGCTCAGAGAGTGGTCTAGCAGCACCACCAACCTTAGGAGGGTTGAACAGATTCTTTCTTAGTGTCACAAGTTGTTTCTTAGCTGCTTAGCGTTTGATTGTGTTTTACTTAATCAATTTATGCAATGATATGGTAAATAAGAGAATTGACTGTAAAGTAAATGACACAATATTTGTAAGGCTCGTTGGGTGGTGTAATCCCAACTACGTCCTTCTTCTCCTCGAACACTTGGAGGCAATCCACTAAGGTGGTTCTCAAAGAATCACATAGAAACTTCTACAAATTAGGGAGAGATAGATGTTGATGACTTGAGCTCCTTGATCACACAGATTTCTGCTCGAAATCACTTCAATCCCCTTGCTTCTTTCACCCAGAAATAATGCAAGTATCCAACTTCGACTTCACACAGATCGCGAGGCTTGGATGGGGTTTTCTAAACGGTTTGTTTGATTTTGATGAAGTTCAAACAACTGGAAATATCTCAATAGTAATGTGGTTTCTTCGAAAAGAATGTTTGAGATATTGGTTGACTGTCTCAGGAATTGAAGAAAAGCAAGGAGAATGTTTGCTTGAATATTCTGGCTTTTCTGAGAATTTAATGAATGAGACTTCAATGCAACAGCAATTTGGCTTGGAATTGATTGATGTTTTTGGCTTGTTGTTGAAGTCCTATTTATAGACATTCTTGGAAAAAGTGTCCGTTTGACACATGCACAGGCGTGTGTCTCTCACTTCCGCGAGTGAACAACTTTTGTCCTTTTTCCTGAAAATCTGCTGCACAAAAGTTGGTGCTGCAGTCTGTGAAAAGTTGACAGTCCAATAGGGTGGCTTCTCCGTACGTCTGAAAGTGATTATCACATTTAATGCTCTTATCATCATTTAATGTATTTGAATTAAATGCCCGTTGGCATTTAATGTACCGAGAATATTTGCATTAAACTCCTTTTGGATTTGGAAATAAATTCAGGTGAAATCCATCATTGATAGACGCTTATCCATTCTTGAATCTGCTTCTGCCTAGAAGGAAACGCTTGATATAGCTGGATATTTAGATGCTTGGAAACTTCATCTTCATTCGGACTTCAGGCGCTTGAGTCTTCAAACATAACTATTGACAAGCTCACTCAGAATTCATCAGACGCTTAGTCTAAGACTTCTTAACCTAACAATCTAGAATAAAACAGAACGAAAGCTATAAAGCCTATTACAAATCTATCGCTTCAAAGTCTATATAGGATTTCTATTAAAATCAAACTTACATATTTTGGGGTCTAACATAAACTCCTAATTGTCATCTTCAAAACATCTAACATGAAATTCCTAACAATATATATGTACATATGAATTGATAATTGCAATGTGGAGTAAGGGTAGTTGGTGGAGGGGAGGTAGTTAGAGGACTAGGAATGCACCACCGGGGTAGGTAGCCGAGGTTTGTGACGCCAGGCGTAAAATCAGTGGCGGACCTAGAGGCCCTATACCAAGAGGAAATAAGGATGGACTGGGTGAGGAATCACCTTTGGGGTGGTTCCAAGACTTGTCTTTGGCAGACCAGGGTTTGGAGCGACAAGGAGGAAAGGGAAGCCATAAGGTTGGAGAAGAAATAAGAAGAGAAGGTACGGAGAAATGTGGAAAATAAGGCCGGATACCTGCGGTAAGGGCTGGCCACCCGAGCCCGTTCAGTAAATTTGTGTACGGAAGGGAGGAAAAGGTGTAATAAGGCAGGTGGTAAATGCAAGTCTCCACGATTGCATAGGTACGGTGCAAGTCCCCACGATTGTACGCGCTTGTTGATGGGTGTTCGATCCCAATTGCAGCTCTCCACAATTGCAAGAAAGTAAGGGTGTTTGATCCCGATGCAAGTCTCTACGATTGTATGACAGTGCAAGTCCACATGATTGTATGTGTCAAGAAGTTACTAAGAATTGACGAATGATTCGAGGTAAGACCCCATGATAAGGGCTACAGCTATAGCTCAGTTCAGGTCTGGTGGTACTACCTGATTTCTAACCAGTTTATCTGATCTTTAAAGGAATACCTGGGATTTTTTGTGTATATCAAACACTATAGGTATGGAAAGTGAAAGTACCGATGGAGGTATGGTTGTATTATTTACTTCATTTTTTACCAAGGATGTAATTTTAAATATATGTGTGTGAAAGACTAACTTGCTTCCTCAAAGGGAATCAAAATTTTCTGTGTTTTCTTAGTTTTCACAAAGTATGCAGATATGATTCAAAAGCCTAAGAGAGAAATATAGCACGACACAGGTAAGCTTTTTTTCTTAGCAAGATAACACACGAGAAATAGATATAAGTAGGCATCATGATAGATATATAATATAGTTTCTTGCCCCAACTGGAGGTAGGTTTGGCAAAGCAGGCAAAAAGCATAAACATAAATTGTCTACGGGCTACATATTCCCAAAACCAAACCAACAAAACTACAAATTGTCTAAAGGGCCACATATGCCCATCCAAAAACCAGAAATTGTTAAGTTGTTTTAGAAAATCACTCTGCGTGCTCAGCTCCAGCAACAGCAACAGCAAGATTGGCAATATCAGAAGGGTCGCCTATACCTGCAGGCTGGTCAGCAATAGCTTCATCCGACTAATCTGCTGTAGGTGGAACGACAGGATTTGCGGCAGGAGTAACCCCTGGAGTGGCAACAGCAGCCTCTAGGGCAACCTCCTGATCCAGGAAATCATCAGAAACACCCTCAGGAGGATAGCCCTTGGCCCGCAACTGAGCAGCACAACCATCAAAGCCTTTGACAAAGAAATCTATAGATTTGTTGTCGACCAGATCTGAAAATTCCTTGGAAGCAAGGAAGTCAGCTTTGAATTTGCAAGGCGCTCCTATCCTTCAGTAGAGGTGGGGAAGTTAGCTATCCAATTCTAGCGCTCCACGTTCAGAACTTCCTCCAGCTCTGTCTCCTTTTGTGTTTCCTGTGCAGCTAAGGCCACCTCTAGATCCATCTTTTCAGCCAGCAACTTTTAAAAATCCGTATGGAGATTCTTCATGTCCTGGCGCAAACTCTTCTCCTTAAACGACCAAGACTCCTGAGATTTCTTCAGCTGCTCTTGGACCTTGGATGATTTCTTCTGCGGGTCATCCACCTCAGTTTTCTGATACTGATCCGTCAAGGCACAGCCAGCTAGCATGAGGAAATGTCATAAAAGGCAAATAAAATATTTATATGGAGAAATCAATAAAACATAAAAATCAAGAATATAAACACCGATAAAACTTGCCTTGGGAAGAAGAAGAAGGGCAGCCCTGGAAGCCTCACAAAGAGTCAAGCTCTCCAGGTAGTGACGATCTAGAGAATTGGGCAGCATCTGCATAAAATCTATCATCACTGCAATGTCATTACTCCTCAAAGTAGAAAGAGGAGTAGGGTCCTAGGCTCGAGATCGAGTCCTGGAGGCTGGTGGATCTACAGTCCTGAGCTGCAGGTCGGGTATAAGCTCCTTGATAGCTATACCTGAGTTACCATGCTTAGTTGGACGAGTGTCTAGAGGGGTCGCCGAAGCTGAAGGCCTCATACCAGAGGCTATCTCTGACGCCAAGGCTGGATCATGTCCGGGGAAAGATTGTTCTCCTTGGCCCAGAGGGGGAGAAGACATAGATGCCAGAAGTGTGGCTGGAGATTGCACCACGTGCGGTGGCACACTTGGAGGTGTGTAACAAACGATCATAAACAAGTTTACCCACAACACGAGGGGTAAAATTCAGATAGTGCACAAGTTGTTGCTGATATGAGGACAAATTTCGGGGAGGGTAAGGATGGGTGTCATCTACCTTCTCCAAAATTTCACGACGAAAATCCCAGAGTTCACCTGGAGGTGGGGCAGTAAAAAAGTAATTGTACTTCCATTTTCTCAGTAGGATAAGTAGCCAAGAAGGTAGCCTGACCTAGGGAGGTAAGGTGAAAAACGCCACTATCTGAGGAGATAGAGCGAGGAAGAAACAGGGAATAAAAGAGATCCGCCATAGCTTGGTGGCCGTGATGATGAAGAAGAACTGCAAAGCCAGCCATCATGCGAATGGCATTAGGAGCAAATTGGTTCAAAGGGATGCGATACCTGTTGGCTATCTCAATATAAAGACGAGGAATAGGGAAACGCAGACCTGCCTGGAGGTGAGCAACGTAAAAACAAGTGTAACCTAAAGGAAGGCGATGAGGCCTATCTTGTGCAGTTGGGACCACAATTTAGTACACTTTCAGATTTGCCATACGATTGGTGTATTTTTAGCTCCTGCTAAAGGGTAAAACGCGACTGGAGGGCTCCTACAATGTCTAGGGCTCCAACTCGGCTACCTCTTGGGATCTTACCTTGGGAGGGAGAGGAAATGATGGTGGTATTACGCCCATCAGACTCAGTATCAGAAGATTCGAAGTCAATGATTTTATCTCCCTCGATAGCACTATATAAATCACGCACAAACAACGTGGTTTCCTCCTCAGAATCAGAGGAGGATTCCAATAAATCATGAGGCACACCCCGATTCTGAGAGTCGGAACCGAAACTGTTCGACATATTTTGCACACAAAGAAAGAAGACAAAGGCAACAACAATAGAATTTTGGGAATTTTTCACAAAGCTACGCAGCACACAAATAAAACAAGCAAAATATAAAAAGAGGAGAAAGAGAGAAACGCGCAATACCTAGGAAGTGGGCAACAAATGTGGGTAACCGCCGCCGGAGAAGATAAGTTGAAGAGAAGAAGGAGGAAAGGGTTTTCTAAATTTTTAATGCCAAAAAAAAATTTGAAAAAAGGAAATAAAATCGACGGTTTTTTGGTAAGTTACCCTTTTCAAAAATTAAAAAATTCAAAAATAAAATTACTTACAAGGAAAGATGAGGGCTTCATCCCTAGCCGTACACGTGGCGATCATCAAACGCGTACCTAGGCGCAATTATGGCGGCATCGTTTGACGAGGTCATGACGATGGCTCGACTTTCTCGAACTCCGAGGCAATAATTGCAGAAGTATGGAGAAGTCCAATCGGCTAGTCAACTCACAACTAAGGTTTTCTCCAGACCTACACAGGAAGGCTTCCAAGGGCTCCACAGGTCAGGTTGCTACACCTGAATAAATTGGAGATTCTTTCGGCATTTGTTCTTCAGCGAATTTTCTACCTACATCCCTGGAGTTTTGTCAGCTCGGCCCATATCAATTATTTATTTTCAACTCTTACAGCTTGACTACGTCAAACTTTAGAGTTGGAGAGGACTATTGATGTGGGTGGAAATCCGTCTTTAAGCCAAGCTGGGTAGTCCAATACCTTATGGGCCCTAGCCCAATGGTTTCATGGACTTGGATCCTTCTAGAAGATATCATATTCGGACTGGCTTAGCTGCAGGCCCCGATGACCCGACCTGCACTAGTAGGGCAGCGCTGATTATGGACAGTTGGGAGATAAGATCCAATCAATCATCAACCTTACCATATACAAACCTGCGGAGATCCAGCCTATCTTTACCATTTATACTCGATTGATTACATCCTCATATGGATAAATTATGATTTAGAGGGTGTTTGGCTAAGCTTATAAGCTTCTCTAAACATCTTATAAGATGTTTTAGAGCTTATAAGCTCTATAAATTTGTTTGGTAACTTTTTAAAATAAACAACTTATAAGACCAAAAAGTAAGATGTTTGGGTCTTATAAGTTGTTTTTAATAAAGTAACACAACCCAACCATTTTTTAAACATCTTATAAGATGTTACATCTTATAATCTCCTAAAACATCTTATAAAATGTAGGAGCATATAAGATGTTTTGGATAAGCTTAGCCAAACCCCCTCTTATTCTTACTACCAAATGTATATTTAGCATAGTTGACTTACCCCTTTTAACCCCCCATCAAATTTTTGTATAAATATCAACTCCTACATCAATAAAAGGATCGAACTCTTTACCCCGTGGATGTAGGTCTGATTTTAGACCGAACCACGTATATCTTGTGTCCATTTTACATTCTAATTCGTGCTTTGTAGTATATTTTTATATATTATATCGCATATTCTTATTGATGTGAAACTCACACACATCACATAATAATAATTTATCACTATAGGATCATTTTTTCTTAACAATAAAATTAAGAAATGTAAATCATCTCACATGTAAATCATCTCATTTGTAAATCATCACATAACATCCATGCTTCTAAAATAGATATAGAAATAGATATAGATAGAGAGATTATATTTTCTTGATAAGTATTTTCTTGATAATTTTGAGTAGATACAGATATAAAATGTCTTTTAGCCGATAAGAACAAATATGTTGAACTTTTTTACGATTATAAAATTAATTGTTAAAAGTATATTTTTATATACAGAGTAAAGTTTCAAGTATTCTAACATATCCATAGCCTATATATCAACTAAACTTAGGCACGGATACTATATTGCTATATTTTCTACTTTTTTTTTCTTTAAATATATATTCTCATTACAGCAGTTGATACACCCGTAGTTGAACAAGTTGTTCAGATTGAGGAAGTGACTCAATCTCTCGAGTTAGCGATAGACGAAGTACATATAGAAATGGCCGAGGAGCCTGAAGAGCCATTCATCAGAGATAAATCCAAAGGAAGGGCTTCCATTTCTAGCTCACATGGACTCATTCCCTCCCCCGAGCGTTCTTCTTCGTCGGATTCAGACTCGAAAAGTGACTTGGAGACACGAGACTTTAGACGAACCGTTCAAAACTTGCTCAACATCATCGAGGGTTCCTGCTCAAAGATGCTTGGCAACGATGATCTACATATCAAGTTAGTCTCCATCACTAGAAGTCGTGATATTGCAAACGCTGCTACAAAAAGCACCATAGCAACCATGGAATGCATGACCCCGCTGATCAAAGGCCTCTCCGAGGAGTTCAATCGTCACTTAGCCCAGAACGCTTCAGAAGATACTGAGCGACACAATTCTTCCAATTCAGTTGCCCAGAGTATCGTTGAACAAGTCGCTCTACTTGTGGAAAAAGTTTGGCTATTGAGATAAGATATCGCTAGTCTAAAATCCTTCCTTGATGATGCCAAGAAAGGGGGAAGAAGAGAAAGAAAAATATCAATTGTCCAAAGCCAAAGGAAAAGCCTTGACGGAGCCAATTTCTAAGACTGAATAAGCATTAGCTCTCCATGTTTAAAGAGATAGTAAGCATAAAGAAGATGCTCACTAAGAAACGAAAGCCAAGATACTACCAAGGCAGGCACAGGCTTCCGGACACTGATGTAGAATTTTTAGAAGGTATGAGTTTTAATCCATACGCAGCACCACTGAGAAGACCACTTGATTGGAAACCTTCTAACGACCGAATGCGAGACATTTACCATGATCTTATCAAAACGTTAGGGATCCCTACAAGGGATTGGGTGGAAAGGTTACTTGAGCTGAATCGTAGCGCTAAGAATTGAAGCGATGACTATGATGAAGTCTATCACACAACAATGATAGACAACGATCGAGTCCTGCTAGATCTAGCGAATGAAATTTATCAAGAAGGGGTTTCGAAGAAGCGACAAAGAAAATGATTCTATTGTTTTATATTTTATTTCTTTGTGTATGATGTCGCTCGTTATTTTTTTTTCCGGCACAATCATTACATGTTTTTAAATTCCATATATTATGAATGAATGATTAAACGCTGAAACACCTTGTTGAGGCTAATCTAACATTAGCTAACTTATCTAACTTTCTAACGCTAACCTATGATTATTTTGGGCTTTTCTTTAAACTCTTAAATATATAAAAGAGTTATAAGAGTTAAAGTCTTGACATCATCAAAAAGGGGGACATTGTTAGGAAATTTCATGTTAGATGTTTTGATGATGACAAGATAGGATTTTATGTTAAACCCAAAAATAAAGTAAGTTTATGTTTTCATAGAACTATTGTATAAGCGTTTGAAAGTTTGTAATTTTGTTAGGCTTGTAATTTTTATCTTTGTAGATTTTAGACTAAGTATTGGATACCAAATCGCTAATAGAATTCTAGGCGAGTCTATTAGAGATGAAATTGAAGATCAGCGTCTGAAGTCAAGTAAAGATGAAGATTTGTTCTTAGCGTCAATCAAACGCTAAAGAACTATTTCAGGGATATTGAATCAAGCGATCAAGGATCAAATTCACCTGATACAAATTCTCAAGTCATGGAGGACTTAAATGCAATCATCAACGGACATTTATTTCCAACGGAAAATAAATTCAAATGCATTAAATGTCTGATAAGTGCATTAAATGTGATAAGGCATTATGACTTGTGGACAAGCCACCTTTTGACTAGACTGTCAGAAATCAGAGTTCAAACCCTGCTCATGTCCAATCGGAGCCAGCAGAAATTCAGGAATGTCAAAAAGGGATTGTTTAACGCGCTGCGTGAGGTACACGCGCCCACATGTGTCCAACGGACAAGTCCCAAGAAACCCTATAAATAGTACCCTTCAGCAAACCCTAGACACACACGTACATACACAAGAAAAAGGTCAAAACTTTGCTGAAATTAATTGAAAGAAAAGCTTACACACTCCATAGTCAAAATCCTTCAAGCTTTTCACATACATTCCAAAGACAGTCATAGATATCTCTAACTTCTTCATAAAAGAACTCTAAATTCCTATGGAGATATCCTAAGTTGTTTGAACTTTCCAACATCAAACAAACCTGTGACAAAACCCTCAACATCTTTCATCCGAGTGAGAAAGTTTGTTGATTCTACAAGCAGCATTTCTGTGTGAGAGAAGCTTGTTGAAGAAGATTTTCATTGGAGCTGAAGTCTGTGTGATCAAAAAGCTCAAAGATCATCTTCCCTTTCATCTATTTTGTAGAAGTCTCTGTGTGACTCTTTGATAATCAATCTAGTGAATTCCTCCAAATGTATAGGAGAAGAAGGACGTAGCTGGGATTACATCATCCAGTAAACCTTACAAGTTCTTGTGCTATTTACTGTTTTATTGTCTTACTTTATATTCTATCATATATCTTGAAAAGGACAAGTAAAACGATTAAGCGGTTATTTGACCAAATGAACGCTAAGCTTTGACATCATTTCCGTTGTGCTAACCCTAATTAAGCGATTGAAACATTACCCTATTTTGGTAATTGTTGAAATTACTAAGTCTAAGTTATCTATTCTTAAACGCCTGACCTAGCGCCAAGCTTTCCAAGCGTTCAAATTCTTCAAAGTAATACGAAAGTTTTTAAAGTCGAAAAATATTTCAGGGTCTACTCACCCCCCCCCCCCCCCCCCCCCCCCGCCCTCTAGACCCTTTCGTATGCCATTTGGGACCAACAAAATATCAACTCCTACATCAATAAAAGGATCGAACTCTTTACCCCCGTGGATGTAGGTCTGATTTTGGACGAACCATGTATATCTTGTGTCCATTTTACATTATAATTCGTGCTTTGTAGTATATTTTCATATATTATATCTCATATTCTTATTGATGTGAAACTCACACACATCACATAATAATAATTTATCACTATAGGATCATTTTCGTCTTAATATTAAAATTAAGAAATGTAAATCATCTCACATGTAAATCATCACATAACATCCATACTTTTAAAATAGATATAGAAATAGATATAGATATAGAGATTTTATTTTCTTGATAATTATGAGTAGATATAGATATAAAATGTCTTTTAGCCGATAAGAACAAATATGCTGAACTTTTTTACGGTTATAAAATTAATTGTTAAAAGTATATTTTTATATCTAGAGTAAAGTTCTATGTATTCTAACATATCCATAGCCTATATATCAACTAAACTTGGGCACTGATACTATATTGTTATATTTTTTACTTTTTTTTTTCTTTAAATATTTATTACTCCATGTATGTTCTCATTACTACTTTTCGCCATATTGAACTGAAGGTTCCAAACTTTCAAATTTCTAATATGATTCATCAATATATATTGTCTTCCTTGTTTACAAAGTAAGACTAGATAACATGATAATTATATTATATAGACCTCAGAATATGTGATAGAAGATGTTGGATTTTCAAAATGATTCCTTGGCCAATTGAGGCTTCAGATTGAACGCGCCAATCCCTTTTTTTTTAACAAGTGGTTTGTCTTGAGGATTCAATATATTCGGCATCAAGCCAATTCCTTGGCTCATACATTAGTTAATTGAGCTTTTCATTCTAATTCGAAGGTTGTATTGATTTAGATTGCTGTGACGCCAACAAGGCAAGTCAAGGAACGATGCAGGAACGATGAATCGATAGAGAACAAGGCACCAATATAGCCACACTCTGAAACTGCCCGCCCTTCTTTAACTGTTAAAACTATTGACTAACAATTCGTGCCCCTGTGGAGATGGATTCGTGTTATTTTGCTACTGTAGACGACTGGTCGACATTGAGCTCTTCTTGAGAGCTTTTTCTTTGTTTACTCTTCCTGCATGTTCATAGTCTTAAAATGTAGGGTTATAGAGATACAAAACAGTGTCAAAGTTGCAAGGCCCAGGAAAGGAACAACTTTACAGTACCATTTTGGACGACAAAGTAACTCAAAAATTATTCTTCAGATCCACTTCTTATCCACGATCGGCTTGCACCAACAATTTTTTCCCAAAACGTTTCTTTTGGGGCGACAATTGTATCGACGGCCGTATAGTCGATTAAGTTTGGCCGTATACAATTCAAAAGTAAAATAGAAACTACTATATTAATGCAGTGAACAACTTTTTAATTTCTTCCTTTGGATAATATACATAAATTTCACTGCATAAAATGTAAAGGCAGCAATTTTTATGAAACATTTAACTGATGATAAACAATATGTTCAAATTCTTCCCGAGTGCGAGTATACATAGAAACCTTAACCTTATTCAACACTGGTTTTCAGCACTCATGGGAGAGGTTCTTGAGAATCTCCCAACCGGGATAAATGAAGGTAAGCATCTGTGCCTGTTACAAAAGCAACACATATAAGATATAACTTACAATAAGATCAACTTCGACCAAAGTCAATATTTTTCACATATTCTCAATGCATTGACATTATTATGTAACATGTTAGCAATCAAACAGAAAGTGCAATGTAATTTTCCCATTGCAAGTGAAAGCGCAATCAAACATAAAACGACCACTATGAAGATGGATAAAGATTTTTTAATAATGTAAGAACACAAGAGAAGTAAAAACATACTACAAGAGAAGTAAAAACATACCGTATCCTTCCATGGAGATAATTTGGAGATCCCCTCCAAAATACCTAGCATACAAACGGCTTATGGGAAGACCATACCCGTAACCTGCCATAGTTGTTTCTGTTTGGAGGTCGATTTCGCCCTGCTCATCTAGAGGGTTCCTTGCAGTACTGTAGAGATATGTAAAAATTCTAGGAAGACCGCTTCTAGGTATTCCACCTCCTTCATCAGAGACCTACACAACAACACAGAAGCAACCAATTAGCACAGTTGGAGTAATTTAAGACATTGAATAAAATATAGGGAAACAGTAAATTTCAATCAGGAATGGAGCAAAATGAAGAAAAAACCTGCCTTAATAGTAACATCCTCAAGTCCATCGGCAACTATTATACGTACTGGAGGTGCAACTTTGTCCGAATCCACAAATCGCTCTTGAACAGCACGTAACGAATTCTTCACCAACTCAAAGACCATTAAATGCAAGTGAGTAGGCACGTACCTGCCATAAAATGGATACATTGAAACCTTAAATAGAAGGCATAAACTGAGACAAATTTCCAGAACTTCAGATTCTATAACATCCACAACAATGGAAACAGCTGAAAAATTTCTGCAAATTTGCAATGGGACGCTAGGGAAAAGAGCAGTATTAGTCCGATAGGCAGGTCCCATATCAATTTTAGCTCCCGCTGTTTGCAAGTTTGTCCCGGAAACCGTTAGTTTGGTCATGTGCCTTGCACGTGACCATTGCTTAATTTGCATAAATTAAATCAATTTATGCTAGACACTTAAAGCCGTGTGCATGACATGCTTGAAATTCCATCCATATTAACATATGGGACCAAAATTACAAAAAAAGGAATGATATGGAACTATTTTTGCAGCTTTGGAAACGATGGCACAGCAATTGCAATAGTATCCCATGAGACCAATATCACAATTTCCCCAGAGCCGCCATGTGGGAAAATACCCATCAAAAAGGAAACCAGTCAACAAGATCGAGTAACTCACGGGAATGTAAACTTAGGGTCTCCATAGATATTAACATCCGGTGCACTGCCATATTCTCGCAAGCAAATGGAACGGGCATCCTCGCTAGCATTTCTTGCAACCTCTACTGGAGACATTTTTGTATGTATATATCCTACACAATCAGGAAGCGGATTCGGATCATGCAAGGCCACGTGCTGCCCTGATTTCGCCACAATTTTGAATGGAACAAGAAAACAGTTTAGCACATCTTTCTGCTGATACCAAAAATCATTGTCAAAATATTGGGACAGATAGGCCCAGTAAAAAGTGAGACAACTTAATAAATAAGAGGAAGGGGCTAACCAATGAGCATTCGGATCCCAATTCTAGACATATAAAATCGATCTAGAAATTGATGAATTTCATCCAGATACTCGTAATCAATTTTTGGATTCAGATCTTTCTTCAACTGCTGCACCCCCAAAGCCATCATGGGGACCACATTGTTGTGCCTGACTTTAATCATCTTAATCATTTGCGTAAAATCCAACTCGTCATTATTATCCTTAATATCCGGAAAAGATCGAAGGTCGCGGAAAGAATCCACGTACCAATCTCTTACCTAGCAAAAAAGGAAACAGAAAAAAAGTGCAAGCATTAATTATTCGTCTAGCGTTTTGCCACTTTTAACGAGGGAATCATCATATAATCACTGCCCTACCAATAAATAGGATACATTGTTTAATCCTATTACCGATCACGAAGAGGCAATGCCATACACAAATTCAATCACAGGTCAAACTTATACGAGACTTAGACACAGCTACCCGGATGAAAAATACACACTGTAATCCCGTCACACATAGTATGAAAACGGGCACGCTTTAGTTTATAATCTAAAATATGCATAGCAGCTTACTTGAAAACTGTGCTAAAACCGAGAACATGAACCTGAAATTTTCAGTCTCCAAGGACAAAATGGTGTACTTATCACAGTGCACAGTAACTGCACAGAGAATTACATGTAAGTAGCGACAAAGAGTAAAATCACATACTCAGAAGATATATATATATATACACACACACTAATGATAAATCCCATTTCTAAAAGCTTTGGTAGTCTGCAAAATGTAATTTAACCACAGAGAGACGGAATCTTCACACCCTTTTTGGGTAAAACTAAAGAACTCAATAAACAATTCCAGCTAAAAAGATAAAGAAACAGTCAATCCACATGGTCTTGTCTACCACACAATTAAGAAGGGAAAAAAAAATACAATAATATCATCCCTCCCGTCCCCCAACACACCAACATTAGTACATAGTATAGTATAATCAAATTATCTTATCCACCAAAACAAGATTCCTAATAATCGGAAAAATCTATACTAGAACGAGTCTAATGAATTTCTCACGGACACTATTTATCACACACAATAAGGTGTATTGTGTCACGTTTCAACTATTGGACGCATAGAATTACCCCTAATAATCACAATCACAACAACAACAACAGCAAAAAGGGATCAAAACCCATCTTCAAAAAGGAATATCTCAAAAGCCCAGAATTAAAAATAAAGTAAATAAAGAGATCCCAAAAGTGGGGGTACCTTCAAAATGGCGGGTTTAAGGGATAAACCATAGGGGAGGGACTCGAGCTCAATAGCACGGCGGGCGATCCGAATAGGGAGCTCCTTGTGTAGAAACTGAGCAGAAATGAGAAGATTCCGAGGATTGGGTCGGGACCCGAACTCCATCATGTACCGGAGGCTCACACCTGTTTGTTTCATTGAACCCCATCTCTGCACTTCCTGGATTAGCCCTTTCGAGAACCCCTCCCAAGCTTTCTTCTTAGCCGCCATTGATGACGACACGAAACAACACTTATTATTATTATTATTGTGAAATTATCAGTGTGTCGAAGAAGAAGAAGAACATGGAGGGGGGAAAGTACTGTACGAGAGGGAGGGGCCGGCGTTTACGAGGAGGGTATAATACTAGTGGCATATGTGTGTGTGTGCGTGCTTTGTTTAGATGATAGAACACAACAGTTTAGCTTTACACCAACGAGGTGGGTTTATTCCTCGAGAGAGAGAGAGAAAGTAGAGTAGAGAAAGCAAGGGATATCGCCTAGGTTGCACGGGTGCAAATACAAGAATACGGGAATACGGATACAATATGAAAACGGCGATACGAATTTTTTAAAATTTTAAAATACGACACGTCGAGAATACGTGCATATATATACATGTATAATATGTAAAAATAAATTAATTCGATAAATTTATTGATATAAATAAAATTTTGTCTAGTTCTGTAAATTTTTTTGTCATTTATCTTGTTCATTTTTAACAAAAGATCGAAAATACTATCTTTTTTCCTATTTTAGTCCAAAGTGTATTGTAAAATATTTTTAAAAAATACTCTATCTGGTATCTAAAACGTATCGGATATTTCAAGTTTTGTGTCGAATACGATATCCAGAATTTTCTCTTTTCTATTTTTGGACAATTCTAAAATGGTCCGAACACGACATTCGAGAGTATCCGTGCTGGATACGAGTACGATACAAATACAATACTGCAGGGGGTCAATTTTAAGAATATTTGTGCATCACAAGATATAGCCAAAATAAGAAAGGACGAGTAGTGGGAATGGTCGGGAGGACTGGGGTTGGGTTAACTTCCTAACTCGGGGTAGGGGTAAGGGTAGGGGTAGGGGTGGGTCTGTTTTGAATTGAGGCCTTTAGAATTTGTTGAAATTCAAAAATCAAACCATATGAAGAGGATACGAGTAATCGTGTAAACTCAATCAAATAAGAAAAGGAAGGAATCGTGCAACTCAAAAAGAAAAGGAGGAATCGTGGGGAATTTGAAACTTGAAAGTGACCAAATCAGTGAATCACAATGTAAAACTTTGGTATCAATGTATCCTAATATGATCAATTATTAGTCTCTCTCTCTTCATCTCTCCCTAAACTCTAACTTCATTTTTATTTTATTTTTCTCCGTTGATGATGGCTTGATGGAGCAGTCATCTACTTTAACTATGGTTCAAAGTTTCTTTTCTTTTCCACCAAAATGTTCGAAAAGTTTCCATTTTTCAACTTATGAAAAAGAAATCACCATATAGTTTCGAAATTACATTGTTTCCTAGGAAACTCTTAATATTTCCAATATTTTTTATGAAACTCTTAATGTTTCCATGAAAACTCCATGGTTTCCACGGTTTTTATGGAACATGGAAACCATAGAAATATTGTGAGTTTGATAATTTCTTTTAAAAAAGATTTGTTTTATCGCCAACACATTGAGAGTTTCAAAAAGATTTTCATGGATATCATGAAAACATTGACAGTTTGGTAATTCATTTTCAAAAAGATTTGCTCTATCGCAAATACAACAGAGCTATCAAATCTCTCAATGTTAGGGAAAAAGGTAAAAACGAAAAATGAAGAAGAAGAAGAGTAATAAATCTAACAATCAAACAAATATTTATTCCAAGCGATTTTTTATCATGTGACTTAAAATGAAAATTATTGTATTATCGATTAAAGTAATTTTTTAAATATAATTTGCAGATGAGTTTGAAACCATGGTATCATCCATATTAAATTTTTATTTTTTTCACGACAACACTTTTGAATTTTTTATTTCACAATTTAAGTTATTAGAATGTTATCAATTATATGCTCTGTGAATGCTAAACTTGAATCAAACTTACCACTTTCCATTTTTTTTTCACGATAACACTTTCGGAGTTTTTTATTTCACAATTTAAGTTACTAAAATTTTGTCGGTTATATGTTATGTAAATGTTAAACTTGAACCAAACGTTACCACTTTATTTATTAGTGTAATTTGATCAATTATTGATGTAGATGTATAAACATTTTAAACAACTATTATTTTTTGCTAGTAAAAAGAGAAAACAACACTTCTTTACTTCTTTTTTCTCGGTTTCTAACTTTCTACCTTGTTTATGGCATTTTTCAAGTTTTCTATGATGTTTCCGAAACGTTTCCGATACGTTTCTTATATTTAAGAACTCGAAACTTATCATCGAAACGAAATTTTAATCCTTGACTTCAACACTATTACCACCACCATCGTCGGTGGATTGGGTTGGAGCACCCATCTTCAAGTTGTACATCACATCTTCAAGTCTGACGAGACGGATATGAATTTAAAGACACATCTACAAATTTAACAAGACGGATATGGATCTAAAGAGACAGAGACAAATCTGACGAGATGAAGATGGGTGATACTTAAGTTTTTAAATTTATATAGTGTATTAAATATTTTATTTAGTATTTTATTTTCTCTCTCGTATGAGAGTTTGCTTTCTCTCTCGAATGAGAGTTTCATCTCGAGTTGCACAAGAATTTTCTTGTGTTCGTATGTGAGTTCTGAAGATTTGTTATCTTCAAAAACTTGATAGTTGGTGTTTCAAATGTTCTTACTACATCGTTTGAGTCGATATGGATTGTAGGCATTGTAAACTTTCGATTGAATGATATATAAAATAGATTTTTCTTTAAAAAAAAAAATATGATCAATTATTAAATCGGTTAATTTGGGCGGTGTGTGGTTGTGTTTTCCAAAAGCAATTATTGATATATGTCATTATAAGTATTTATGTTAAGATATGGACTTTGCTTAATTGTTTGATTGAAATTGTATACAAATAGGCTATTTATTGCTGGTACGTGACGATGGACATATATAATTGAGTTAAAATTTTTTGATAATAATTATGGGATGATGATGTTGATTCAAATATTCATAAATTCCAATTATATTTAAATTAATCAAAAAAAAGTATTTTGTTGCTACTCTCCACCACATACACTCCTACCCCGTCGCAAAACTTCTTTCCACGCCAAATTCACTTGTAGCAGCTAGCACCAAACAGATGGCATTGCTGCCTTGTCACTTGTTGCCCTACTCCACGCCCGATCACCCCATTGAATACCTTTTTGTCCACCCAATCATCTCACATCCACCTATTTACATCATAAAATAATTTGGGCTTTCAGAATATTTTAAGCCCAAAGAGGCCCAAACACTGGAGTGTCGAATAAGAGGAAAATTGGGTCTGCAAATAAATAAGACAGACCCGTTAAATTCGAAAAACGGCTGCAAAAGCATGGGCTGAATGAATGAAAAGTTTAATAACTAGAATATGAAGAAATAAAGTGAAGTCCAAAGAGCCAATAATCTGCAGAGGAGAAAGGCGCGCTAATTTGAAAGAGCAGTTAAGGACAGTTCAAGGCGCTTCCCGAAGAAAAGGATCGTGGGTGCCTCAAGGATTGAAATATAGGCGGCCAAGAAGGAAAGGGATCATCATCAAACAATCAGACAAACTCTACAAAAATTTCTTTATTTCAATAGTTTCAACAATCTTAGGTGTAATTAGGCTTAGTTTAATTCTTAATTCTAGATTAAGTAGCCAGTAGTATAGATTAGCTTGTTAGCAGGTTTGTATCCAAGCATTCGTTTCTTGTATCAAGAAGAATTCATCGAAGAATTCATGGAGGTATATTTCTGTTTAAACTTTTAAGTGTTGATTAATTGCTTGAATTTTGGTATGTCTTCTTTGGTTATTGCATGAATCATATAACGGAATCAATTCAAGTCATAAACCACCTTTAGCATATATAGGTAGAGGTTATTAGATAATTCTAAGTTGTGAATTATCAAGGGGCTTGGACCGACTACTCGAAATCCTTCCCTAGTCTAGTTTGTTTTTCACGGCGAAACAAATTTTTGGCGACCACAGTGGGAGTTAGTTGAAATTGACTTCCATAAATTCATTAAAAAATGTCAGAAGAATCTTCTAGAGAAAAGCCAAATGACAATCTTGAAGCACAGCCTAAGTCAAGGCACAAGATTAGAGCAGATAAGATGTATGAGCAATTTGTTAAAGTTATGAAACAGACTTTAGTAAGGGCTCGTGATGATCAACGAAGAGAGTTCAATGATCAATATCGGACATTGGCTCAAGAATCTGCTCGAATATTCACAGTGATAGTGCAAGATATCGCTGTGAGTGCCCAAGAGGGTCTCGCTTGAGAGGTTACTCGAGTTGTGACCGAATTAGGAGAAACATTTAACCAAACTTGCGATGCATTCTCGAGAATGGTAAATGTTCAAATAGTTGCGGCTCTGGAACCGTTAATCAAAAAACATAACATCTTGATAGAAAAAGTGTCACAACTAATAGCGGTTAAACCTAGAATTTGAACAAGACACTTAAATTTAGGAGAACCGCCATCTGCTTACCCTAGAGAGACTAGAAATAGGAGTAACCGTTTCGAAATTCGCCAAACGTCGAATACCTCCCCTGTAAACGAGCATAATTTTCTAAATTCATCTGTGCCTAGGGGGCACACAAGAATGGGACAGCAAAATTTTACTCAAAACATGCATCCTCCTCCGAATATTCCTTAAAATGATAATTGGAATTAGTTTTGATAAGCTCGTATTTTACGCCTTTTAGGCGCCTCTTTTCTTGTATTTTGATGAGTTGTTGAGTGTATTTATGCCACATATGCTTTGATTTTGTGATTGGTTGTGTTTTTATAGGTTATTTGAGAATTGGAGCAAAAATGAATGAAAAGATCAAAAAAGTTCTCAAAATACTCCTTTAACCACGGCTATGAAGACCCTTAGCCATGGTGATCATGAAGGAACCTTTGTACCTTGAAGATATGAAGTTACTAAGGCTAAAATAGGCAAAAAACGTGAACAGCAGATTTTAGCCGTGGCTACCGTCGTTTTAGCCGTGGCTAAGGGCCGATTTCAGCATCTATAAATACGCGTTATTAGGTCAAAATTCGGGACTTTTGCCCACTTTTGAGGGTTTGACACTTTGAAACACACCAAGAGGGTTGAGAGAAGTCTGGGGAAGAAGAAGAACACGAGGATACTCCATCTTTGTCTACGAAGAAGGAGAATTCAAGCAAGATCTATCAAGAAACGTTATTAGGGAGTTTTAATTTCATGCTTTTAGATTTGCTTTCATTGAACATGTCTTTCAAGATGAATTATCTCTTTTCTTTTACGATTATGACTTAATTTCCCTTTGATTGAGGCCATGTGAAATCCAATTACTATGTTTGATTTATGAGTATTATTTTTCCGGATTAAATTGTTTTGGGCTATGTGTTTAATATTTGTTCTTAATGCTTATGATTGCTTAGCTACCAATTGTATGAATTTGTGCTTAGTTTTGAGACCGAGAGGAGATAAACTAGGGATGCATCTAGGTATTAAACACCACAACGTAAAATTGACTAGAGATAGATTCGATTTCCTTGTGTGTGCTTTTCGTGAAAACGAGAAATTCCATGAATCTTTGTAATGCGTTTTCATTAATTAGAATTTCATATAGAGATATAGAAATCGTTAATGAAAATAGAATTGCTATACCAAGTGATTGGATAGTAAGTAATTTAGGGAATTTCGCCTTAACCTAATCAATCTAATAATCCGGTAAGATAGAATCATAGTCAAATTGAATGATTGGATGAATCATGTGCCTTAATCACTTTTCTCATTGATTTAATTTAAAGTTGATTTCTCTCATTAGTTGGGAATTGTTATTTAGTATTTTAATTCATAATTCACATCTTTATCTCTTGATTTAACTTAGAATTAGATAACACAATAATTTTAATACTTAAATACAATTGTCTCTAGGGTATGATAATCCGGACTTACATCCACTATATTACTTGCACGACCTAGTACACTTGCTAGGATTTTGTGTGTCAAGTTTTTGGCGCCGTTGCCGGGGACAATTGTTTATTTAATATTGAGATTCTCTTATCTGTTCTAAGCTTAAGTCTTTTTTTTATTTTTATTTTTTATATATAATCTTTTTATTGTTTTTCTTGAAGAGATGAATGATAATAAGTTTTATTGGTCACAACAAGGATGGAACGTAGGAACCTATGGGAGTCAAGTGCAAGATTTATGTTCTTGGTGTGGAGGCATTCATCATAGCGATTACTGTCAACACGGGGGGAGGAGTCATCAAGATTTTCCATTAAGTTTTTATGTTATGAGATCTTCACCCGTATACTTGCAACATGATAGTATGATGCAAGAAGAATCTAAACCAATTGACTTTCAGAACCAAGGGGATTATCAACAACAACGTGATAGGAGCCCGAGGTTTGAAGAGTTGATAATTCAATGGATGAAGACGAATGATGAGCGATATCAGAATATCGAAGCATCTATGATTACATTGCAAACACAAATCAATCAACTTTCCAACTTATTGGCAAAGAGATCATTAGCCACTTCACAAAGTAGCATAGAAGAGAATGATGAGGTACTTAGTACAGAAGTTGAACAAGTTGTTGATTCGGCACCACAGTGTCTGCACCCTATTACTACACCAGCACTACCTTCAGAATCTATGTGTGGTAAAGCAGAGACAACATCACTGGAGCACCTTCAATTCACCACAGAGATTCCAAAATCCACTCCATCACATGACCATGAAAGGAAGTTACCAATCTTCAAGAGCTCAACACCACCTACCACCATATCTCTCGAATTCTTACAAAATTGTATCAATAACCAGAGAGACAGAGTGGAGGAGGTTGAAGTCAAGGTTTACAACTCTATTGATTCATTCGATGCATATTTTGAGAACCCAAGTGATACTACGGTCGAGAATGAGAAAATCAGAGGATATATAATTCACTTGGATGAACCACCATTTGAGTTGTCAAAACTAAGGCTAGGGGAGTATGGGACAGCCACATATGAGTTGCAATCATCCATTGAGGATTCTTTCTCACTTTCAATTAACCTTTCATCTTTACACTTCAATTATGTATTTTTGAAAGAGACCTTATGCTCACTTCTAATTCTTTTAGGTTGTGTGATAGAGATTGGAGGGGAGAAGCCTCTACGCAACTGGAAAAAGCACAAAAAGGCTCGTCCATACAAAGTTGGCATTGCTCCTTATGATCCACCATGAGTAGTGCAAGGGAGTCGAGCTAATGACTTAAAACTAGCGCTTCTTGGGAGGCAACCCATGTTTATCGTTTTCTTTTATTTCTTTTGTTTTGATTTAGTTGAGTCTTTTGTTCTATTTTAGTTTGTTTCGTGTCTCAGGTATAGCATTACGTACAAGTGAGAAATTCTAGACGAGCGGCATCACTTACTTAAAAATAGAAAATAAATTTTTGTTATAATGTCAGGTATTTTAGCCACGGCTATGGTTCATTTTAGCCGTGGCTTAACAGTACAAAGTTTTGAAATTTTCGCTCCCAGGTATTTTTAGCCGCGGCTACCCATCACCATAGCCACGGCTAAAAATTTAAAACCATTCTGTCCCGGTAGCCGCGGCTACCCATGGTTTTAGCCACGGCTAAATGGCGATTTTACAAAAAAAAAAAAAAAAAAATCATAAACGTTTTTAAGTCCCAATTTTTCCCAACCTACAATCCATAATTCCCTAAAACCCCCAAAACCTCCCCAACACATCTAAATCAACACCAATCACCTGAGGATTTGGGATTTGATCCTAATGATTTCTTTTGAGCTTATGTTATGATTTTCAAGATATGCTTATTTTATTCTCATTTTATCGTTATGTTTTTTCTGAGACATTTTGTTAGTCTTTCGTTTCTGTGTTTTTCTTTTAAGTTTTATCTTGTTAGACTTGTAATGAATTCTAATTCCCTGATTACTACCGTTGATGTTTGATTGATGGTTTCTTTTGTTTATGTGTTTAGGTCACATCTATTCTCCAGCTTCGCGAGTGATTGTAGTTAGCTCCCATGCACTTTCTATCTGGAATTCTATATGGAGATTTCAACCTCAATCTCTGATCAGGGTAGTATTTTTCCCCTAGTTACTTTTATTTTCCATCATTTAGCTCATTGAAGACAATGAGTTGATTAAGTTTGGGGGTGGATACATGTTATGCATGATAATTTTTTGATATGCCCAGAAATTGATGCAATTTATACACATATGTGCAAATGAATATACCTTGAATAATTCTAACGAACTGTCATTTTTCTGATGAAGCGTGATGATTTTACTGTCTCATTTGTTTTTAGCGTCCAATTCTTTTCTCTGTGATCAACATGCTTTTCTGTGTCTTGATATCCTTTTTAGTCAAGCTTATGTAAATTTTTGAGGACTCGAGGCATGAACCTTCTACGTTTGTTTAATTTTGAAGAATGCACTGATATTGCATGACCATGATATGATTTAGGCCATTTTTTATTTGTCTTAAACCGTATGTTAGCTTGCAATATATTCATTGTCTCTAGAACCTTTATTTGAGCCTTATTGATAAGAATGGGGTGTGCTAAGCACACCATAGACCACCATTCGCTTTTTGTTCATAAACCACATCATCTACCAGTTAGCCTAAAAGAAAAACAAAGATAATCACCCGGTTATGGGAGCTTACAATTCGGTATCTTTTAGCTATGTTTGGGTGTGTGTTTTATTGTTTTGTGCACATAAGGATAGGGAGGTTGATGTTGGTTTATTTGGAGAATTGATGAAGGTTTTGAGATATACTAGATGAATGAGAAGGATGTGAGAAACACTTGAATAAAATTGAGCCGGAATAGTCGCAAAAAAAAAAAATGATCGAAAAAAAAAAGAGAAGAAAAAAAATCTCGACTAGGCTATATATGTGATGCTTCGATGATCATTGGTTAGGTATTGTAACTCGTACACAACCCAAGTTCAACAAGAAATAAGTTTTGGGGTTGTGAGTTTGGAAAAGAAAAGAAAAAAAAAAGAGAAAGAAAGTGGTGAAAATTGTGAGTATGATGCATTTAGTTAGTGAGAGTAGCTTGAAGATATCGAGTTTTAAGCTCTCTAAACCCTTAGTCATTTTCTTCCACATATTTCCGTACCAAGCCAACACCCGAGCCTTACATTACAAGCCGGAAAGACCTTCTGATCATGGTTATCGCGTATTGTGCAGTCGAATAAGTTATATTTTCAAAGTTGGTTTGTGTTGATGAGTTTGAGTTGTTTACATAATCTTGCTTAATGTGGATTCTAGACATATGAGGAGACGTGGGTGTTCATGATTTGGGATAGTGTTGCAGAAATTTTGAGGCATATGAATTTGAAAGTTTTTGATGAATAAGTGATTTTTCACAAATCTTGTTCTAAGATGTTTATCTTGTCTTTGTGTATGAGTTGTAGAATTTTCGAGCTTATGTGTTTTTTTTAATTTCTTTGCTCGAGGACGATCAAACTTAAGTTTGGGGGTGTTGATAAGCTCGTATTTTACGCCTTTTAGGCGCCTCTTTTCTTGTATTTTGATGAGTTGTTGAGTGTATTTATGCCACATATGCTTTGATTTTGTGATTGGTTGTGTTTTTATAGGTTATTTGAGAATTGGAGCAAAAATGAATGAAAAGATCAAAGAAGTTCTCAAAATACTCCTTTAGCCACGGCTATGAAGACCCTTAGCCATGGTGATCATGAAGGAACCTTTGTACCTTGAAGATATGAAGTTACTAAGGCTAAAATAGGCAAAAAACGTGAACAACAGATTTTAGCCGTGGCTACCGTCGTTTTAGCCGTGGCTAAGGGCCGATTTCAGCATCTATCAATACACGTTATTAGGTCAAAATTCGGGACTTTTGCCCACTTTTGAGGGTTTGACACTTTGAAACACACCAAGAGGGTTGAGAGAAGTCTGGGGAAGAAGAAGAACACGAGGATACTCCATCTTTGTCTACGAAGAAGGAGAATTCAAGCAAGATCTATCAAGAAACGTTATTAGGGAGTTTTAATTTCATGCTTTTAGATTTGCTTTCATTGAACATGTCTTTCAAGATGAATTATCTCTTTTCTTTTACGATTATGACTTAATTTCCCTTTGATTGAGGCCATGTGAAATCCAATTACTATGTTTGATTTATGAGTATTATTTTTCCGGATTAAATTGTTTTGGGCTATGTGTTTAATATTTGTTCTTAATGCTTATGATTGCTTAGCTACCAATTGTATGAATTTGTGCTTAGTTTTGAGACCGAGAGGAGATAAACTAGGGATGCATCTAGGTATTAAACACCACAACGTAAAATTGACTAGAGATAGATTCGATTTCCTTGTATGTGCTTTTCGTGAAAACGAGAAATTTCATGAATCTTTGTAATGCGTTTTCATTAATTAGAATTTCATATAGAGATATAGAAATCGTTAATGAAAATAGAATTGCTATACCAAGAGATTGGATAGTAAGTAATTTAGGGAATTTCGCCTTAACCTAATCAATCTAATAATCCGGTAAGATAGAATCATAGTCAAATTGAATGATTGGATGAATCATGTGCCTTAATCACTTTTCTCATTGATTTAATTTAAAGTTGATTTCTCTCATTAGTTGGGAATTGTTATTTAGTATTTTAATTCATAATTCACATCTTTATCTCTTGATTTAACTTAGAATTAGATAACACAATAATTTTAATACTTAAATACAATTGTCTCTAGGGTACGATAATCTGGACTTACATCCACTATATTACTTGCATGACCTAGTACACTTGCTAGGATTTTGTGTGTCAAGTTTCGGTCATACCCTTCGAGACCGAACTTTCCTGCCCCATCGGGTGGCTATGGACAGGTGCCTGCGGGATACCCCACAAACAGCCATTTTAGTAATCTTGAAACACATCCAATGGTTACCCAAGGGCAATACCTTGGGGGACAGAATCAAATACTATCTTACCCAGGAGCTTCAAACGCTCCTTTTTCTATGGGAAACAATGGCTTCTCGAATGTACCGATAAACCAAGGAATCCCTACGTTCCAAAATAATATCCAAGTACCATATGCAGGGGGCAAGCTGTGCCCGATGCCCATATGGGAGAAAATATTGGGGGACACTTCTTTAATCCTTTTCGAAATCAGATCGAAATGATTATTGAGAGGATGTGCGGACCTGATTTTCGAAGAAACCAGAGGTTAATGCCAAGAAAGCCTTATCCTGATTGGGTAGATAGAAATTTTCCTTTTCCTTGAAATTATAAAATTCCCGATTTCACTTTATTTTCTGGGGACGACCATGTCTCTGCCCTCGAACATCTATCTAGGTTCACTTGCCAGTGTAAAGAAGCCTCAGATCAGGATTTTCTTAAATTAAGGCTTGTCCTAGTTCATTAATAGGATCAGCCTTTAACTGGTACATAAGCATATCCCCAAATTCTATAAATAATTGGGACGAGATGCAGTTCCAATTCCAAAATCATTTCGCTCGAACAGATCCTAGGATCTCGATGAATGATCTTTCTAAAATAGGGCAGAATATTGGAGAATCGGTCGAAGAATTCTTAGCACGTTTCAAGAAAGCTAGGGTTAAATGTCACCTTAATTTACCCGAAACTGAATTTGTTTAATTAGCCCAACAGAATATGACTTTCGAATATAGGTTGAGGTTCGACGGTATGCCTTTTGCTGACTTTCAAAGTTTGGCTGAGAGTGCTATAAGATATGAAAATATGCTTAAAGAAGAAAGTAATAGAAAACACCAAGGTTTTAATGCCTTCGAAATAGAAACCCCATGAGTGTTCGAAGAAGCTTATGAAGTTGACCTGGTAGAATTTATAAAAAGACCTCCCTATCAATGTGGAGCCCTCGAACAGAAAGACTGTATGGAGACTGGATCATTACAAATGAAAAAAGAAAAGAATTACACTTTTGATGTAACGAAAACTGAACAAATTTTTGATTGGTTGCTAGCCAACAAGAAGTTAAAATTTAAAGGAAAACATAGAATTCCTTCAAAATCTGAAATAAAAGGAAAATCGTATTGTAAATGGCATAATGCATTTTCACATGACATGAATGACTGCATTTTATTCTGAAATTTAGTCCAAGAAAAGATAGATTCGAAAGACCTCATTTTTCCTGATATTAAAAAAACTAACATAGATGAAGATTTGTTTCCGGTTATGAATCTCGAAATTAACACTCTTGAATGTTCTGAATGTTCAGCATCTCAGGTCACTATTTAAACAAAGGTGGCAATCAGGACTTTCAATCGTCTGATTGATGAGGGGATTCTGACTTTCCCCAAGGTCAAGGACAAGGGGCTTGAAGGGATGTGCAGGTGGCATATGAACACCCTTCATACCACTGATCAATGCCAGATCTTTAGGCGTTTTGTGGCAAACAGCTCGAGCGAAACCTAATAAGCCTATCCTCAACCGAAAAGAGGATTTTAGGATTGGACCAGAATGGGAAGTTGAAAGAGAAACAGGTGGAAATCGAACCGTCCAGCGAAAAGCACAAGAATGCTGAAAAGACATATAAGCAGGCGCTCGAAATGCCGCTGTGTGAAACCATAGACAAGACACCAGTAAGAGTGGTGAATGACTTGACCAAGTTACAGAGAGCATTATGCATCCAGTCGTTGATGTTCTCCATTTCGAATTGATAAGGTTGCAGGTGATCCCAAACTATCCGAACTGGGTTCTTGCATATCAAAAGGCCGAAAATTAGAATAAAAGGCCGAAAATTAGAATAAAAGGCCGAGACAAGAGTTCGGCAACAAAGTACCATGCCCTATGCCTTCTTAGAGGCATTTTCGAGGACGTGGAGGAAGAGGTTTGCCACATAAACATCCAAGGGGGGATGATTGTCGTGAGAATTTTCGAACGCAACAGAGCTAACAGGGCGAAGTCGATAGCCCATCAAGTAGCCTATTCGAGGGCCGCCGTTGCGATGGAAATGCAACAGGAAGCGGTTATCGCCAATTTGAGAATTGAGGAAGAAGCTCTAGCTAAGGGAATCCTAAAATCGAAGATAGTGGGAAAGTCGAGTCAGGACGACTTCGAAAAAGAGCTGGACAGTCTAAGTGATCAGATGAAGGATACGACTTCAAAGTAAGAATACGGGTATAGGAGAAGATGATATGGGAGATTTCAAATCAAGGGATGATCTGGACATCCTGTTAGACGATACCCTTGATGAAATGGAGATTAAGGAGAAAGAAGCCTCTGTTCGAAGGGCTATGAATTTCAAAGAAGAAGCAGACTGCAACATGGTAACAATCTTACTGGCAGAATTCGCTACAAAAGAAGGCGAATTAGATTAGGAGAAAAAGATGCTGGAAGCATTGACTGCTCTAGGAAGAGGTAACTCCCCTTGTTTCGAATTTATCAACTATAAAACTGATGAAAGAAAAAATGAAAACGAACATTTTCTAGAGTTATTGTTTTCGAAAGAAACAATAAAAAATAACTATATGAAACCATTATATGTTTAAGCGAAAATCAAAGGCATTAAAGTTAATAGAGTTTTAGTAGACAATGGGGCAACCGTCAATGTGTTGCCCGAGAGCACTTTAGTTACATTAGGAAAGTCCTCGAAAGACTTGGTGGCTGCCGATGTGGCAGTTTATAGTTTTTCAGGACAGGCAACGAAGATGTTAGGGGTCCTACCTTGTCGGGTTAAAGTAGGATCTATGAGTTCGTACTCTATATTTTTCATGGTGAAAACGAATTCATCCTTCAATGCATTACTTGGTAGAAATTAGATTTGTCAGAATTATTGTTTACCCTCGACTTTGCATCAGTTTTTAATATGTTGGAATGGTGCTAAATTTGAAATAGTCAAGGCCGAAGCTAATTCATATTTTTTTGAAACACAAATTGTGAATGCTAGGTACCAAGTCGAAGACCTCGAAGTGAGAGACAAGGAGGCTTCACCTTACCCGACCATCGAAAAGGTCGAGGGAGAAGTTAGTGAAGAAATGAGAGGAGAAACCAAAGACCGTTCTATAGCAAAGATGAAGGAGCGTGCCCAGATCGAAGGGGAACATGCCTAGATTAGTAATCGAAATATGTGTTAATTTGTATTTATGGATGTCACCAAACAATCGAATGTAATTGACAATGTTTTTTAAAAAGTTAGTACTCGAGAAGCTTAATATGAGTTTGCATGGTTATTCTGCCAATTTGATTGAAGAGAATGATTCGAATATGCATAAAGATTATAATTTTGAACGACAAGTCAAAATGTGGAAGATATAATCGAAGAGGGGATTCTAGAACAGGATAAAGATATCAGGCAGGATATCCAAGATCCATTAGAAGAGGTTAATCTTGGTACACTCGAAGAGTCCAAACTAACTTATATTAGCTCACAAAATAGAGCAGAACAATAAAAGAATTAATTGAAATATTACGAAATTATAAGGATTGTTTCGCTTGGGCTCATCACGAAATGCCAGGAATAGACATGTCAATAGCTCGACATGAGTTGCCCATAAAGCCTAGATTTAAACCAATTATTCAAACCCGAGAAGGTTATCACCTGATTTAATGGGGGCAATAGTCAAAGCTAGATTTATTAGGCCAACCAGATATGTCGAATGGCTAGCAAACATAGTCCCAGTAATAAAAAAGAATCGCAAAGTGCGAGTTTGCATTGACTTTAGAGACTTAAACAAAGCCACACCAAAAGACGAATACTCGATGCGAATGGCTGACACTCTGGTGGATGCAATGGCTCGATTTCAATTCTTATCTTTTATGGAACTGTCGGGGCTACTTATCGAAGGACCATGAACTACATGTTTCATGACCTAATTTAAAAATCGATGGAAATATACATTGATGATATTGTGATCAAGGCACAGACCCATCAAGAACATATAAAGCCTCTAATCAAAGCCTTTGAGCAAATGAGACGTTTTAATTTAAAAATGAATCCTTTAAAAAGCGCTTTTGGAGTAAAAGCTGGAAATTTCTTGGGATTCTTAATCCATAACAAAGGCATCGAGGTGGATCGAAATAAATCTAAATCGATCTTAGATGCGAAACTTCCTGAAAACAAGAAAGAGTTGCAATGTTTTTTGGGACAAGTAAACTTCCTAAGAAGATTTATATCGAATTTAGCAGGGAAAATCGAAGTATTTTCCCCACTCTTACGTCTGAGAGATGGAGAGAATTTTGTTTGGGAAAAAGAACAACAAGAAGCTTTTGAGGCAATAAAATAATATTTAAAACGGCCTCCAGTTTTAATTCCTCCTCGAAAAGGGAAAAGACTGAGATTGTATATATCAGCAGCAGAATATTCGATCGGATGTCTTTTAGTACAAGAAAATGATCGAGGATTCGAGCAAGGTCTTCTACTTGATTAGGTTATTAAATGATTCCGAAAAGAGATATACTTCAATCGAAAAATGGTGTCTTAGTTTGTATTTTGCATCGGTAAAATTGAGACATTATTTTGCATCATACTCTATCGAAGTAGTATCACCAACTGATGTTATTAAGTTTATGATTAATCAGCCTTTGATAAAAGGTCGATTAAGCAAATGGAGTCTCAATTTACTTCAATTCAACTTGGTTTATGTACCTCAAAAAGCCATAAAAGGTCAAGCATTAGTTTATTTTTTAGCTGATCACCCCTCGGAAGGAGATGAAATGCTGGAAAAATTCAAAATTGGAGTCATAGGTTTAGTACCTTGGATATTATATTTTGATGGGTCAAGTACCCGATATAGTGCAGGGATTGGGATATACATCATATCCTCATCTAAATTAATTACCAAAATGTATGGAAAAATCGAAGGTGACTTCACTAATAATAGAGCAGAATATGAAGCTCTTATCTTAGGATTGAAAATATTACGAGATATGAATGCGAAAGATATCGAGATAAGAGGAGATTCCCAACTGATTATAAATCAAGTAGGGGAATATTCAAGTGTGTAAGCCCGTTAGCAGTGATCTCATATACTCGAGTACATGAGTTATTCACACATTTTGAAACAGTGAAAGTCTCTTATGTACCTAGAGAAAAGAATCGAATATCTAATGACTTAGCCCAATTAGCATCGGAATATAAGATTGATCCAGAAATGCTCAAATCAGTTATTTAACTCGAACCGAGAAAGCTGATACCCTTCGAGCAGAGAAAAATGCATGTGAATAAAATCGATATTTTAAAAGAAAAAGAGGACTGGCGCCTCAAGATCATAGATTACCTTAGAAATTCGACTAAGGGAGGATTCTCGAACAAATTAAAATTAATGGCCCATCATTATTTCTATGATGGAGAAGAATTATATAGGAAGGACTCTCAAGGGGTCTTATTAAAATGTCTCTATTTAGAAGATGCTTTGATTATAATGGCAGAGACCCACGAAGGCATATGCGGAGCCCATCAAGCAGGGTAGAAAATGAGATGGTTAATACATAGATATGGATTTTATTGGCCTACAGTCTTACGAGATTGCTTAAGTTATGCTAAAGGTTGTCAGCAGTGTCAGAAATTTGGTAAATTACTAAGACAACCCACAGTGCAGTTAAATTCTATTGTGAAACCTTGGCCATTTCGAGGGTGGGCCATGGATATAATTGGAGAAATTAAACCAGCCTCATCTAAAAGGCATAGTTATATTCTAGTAGCGACAGATTATTTTACCAAATGGGTCGAAGTCAAAGCTTTCGAGAATATAAATTGGAAACAAGTAGTTGAATTTATTAAAGATTACATTATCACTAGGTTTGGAATTCCAGAATCCATAACTTTTGATCAAGCTAGAATCTTTAACAGTACTGAAATGCTCGAATTCTTCGATCAATTCGGGATAAAATTGATGAACTTAACACCATATTATGCTCAAGCAAATGGGCAAGATGAGTCATCAAATAAATTAATCAAGGGATGTATCTCAAAAAATGATAAACCTTAACCGTAGGAATTGGCATGAATGATTAATCGATACATTAGGGGCCCTACGGACAATAAAAAAAGATAGTCTAGGGATATCCCCTTTTCAATTAGTATATGGTCACGAAGCTGTTATTCCCATGGAAATCAACGTAAAGTCTAGAAGAATTCTAGAACAAGAAAGACTTACAGCCAAAGAATATGTTGAAAGTATGAACATCGAAAAGTTAGACCACGAAATGTTGCAAATTATGGCGTTACAACAAATCAAACTCCAAAAGAAGAAGATTGAGAAGAGTTATAATAAAAAATTAAAGGCGAGATCTTTGAAATAGGAGATTTGGTTTGGAAAATGATTTTCAAATGACCATTTTTATGGAAAATGATTTTCAAATGACCATTTTTATGGAAAATGGTCACTTAAGTGGGAAGGACCATTTTTGGTTTCGAATAAGTTATTAGGAAATTCCTTTAAACTTCAATATTTGAATGGAGGCGAATATGGAAAAGCTATAAATGCGAAATACTTAAAGAACTATACACCAAGTATATGGAAAGAAAATGAAGCAATTATATTTAAAAGACTGCCCGAAACCGGCAAAAAAATTTTACATCGAAATTAAACATTGTCAAAAGTACATCGCTATATCCTAGAATTGGATAAAATGTAAAGAATTGACTAATACTTCAAGGGCCGAATCGAAAGCATCCCTCTCGAGTAGGACTGGCCTGACCACCTCCTCGAACTCATTAGTTAACTGAGCAATTTGGTCATTGAGGGCTACGATATCTTCTTCGACTTGATCGACTAAGTGGACAAGTTGATCCCTCAAGGGTAGCAATTTGTGCATCTAGAGCAGCAATTTGAGCCAGGTAGTCTGCCCTAGTATTTTCCAAGACAGGAGCCTGATCTTGGAGTTGGTTTATCTCTCAAGAATGCTCGAGGGATATTTCTTCCTCTAAGGGATTAATTCCCTGGTCAATGAAGTCACGAAGGTTAGCAAGGTAAGCTTCGAACACCTGGCAGGCTTCTTGAAACATAGGTAGCCATGGTTTGGCCACCCTCGAGTGTGCCTCGTCAAGGAGAAGTCGAAGCCTCTTCAGCAAAATAGAATCATTAGGACGGCGCCTAATATCATGGAGCGCCTCCGTTAAGTCAATCCGAGAAAATGCCAACGGTGCAACGTCTCCTAAAATAATCAAAATAATAGCATAGATAAAAGTCAACATTTATGCGTAGAATTACAAAAGCAAAAAAATAAAATGCCTACCTTCGGATGGAGCAAGAGATGTGGGAACCACTGAACTCGAAGGAGATGGATCCAAAGTTGGCCTGACTGGTAAAGCCGGAGTCTGATCAGACTCGATTTCTTCGATCCGGATGGGTGAAGCAGCATTTCGAGAATGGCCAGATGGAATTGGAGGATCAATGGTAGCAATGGCCAAGGCATGATCACCTTCTTCTTGAACCGAGTCCTCGGGGATTTGGGGAAGTGATGTGACATCAGTAGTGGCTTCCTCTCGAATCGAGTCCACCGGGACTAGAGGAATAAGTGCAATATCAGCAGAAGTAACTATGAAAAATTTCAAAAAAAAATATAATCAGAATGATAAAACAATGACATAATAGTAAGTAGCATTGAAAGAGTGATAAAAATACCTTATGGGTTTTCATCCACACCAGAAGTTCCAAATGAACCATGTAAACGTTGAAGTTTACTTTTTTTTCGAATAAGAGGTTGTGGATCCTCATCAGACTCTTCCTCTTCAAAGGCCATTGGAAGGCTTGTAACAGGAGGCTCTCGAATGGTAAGGGCCGATCGTTTTCGAGTAACATGCGCTGATACGGTAGAAAGTTGGGTTTTGGACCTCGTTGCCATAGATGAACTTGTGGAAGACCTAACTTAGCAGGAGGCTCAGTTCGGGCAACAGCCTCCGACTCTCGAAGAGTTAAGAAGAACCCCTCATGGGCTTGAGTGAAGGGGTCGTCTCTCTCAAATCTCTAGCTCGAGGTTAGCTCATACGGGATGAGATAAACATCATCCTACCAAAACAGGTGAACGAAGTCAAAAAAGATAAAAATTAGAGAAAGAAAAGGGATGATGTTTTATAAGAATACCTCATGAGAAAGTAGCCTCGAGAGCTTGGCTACACTTACAGAACCCGAAAAAGCTTTTACAGCATCGGTGACCAACTTCCAAATAATGCATCTTGAATAATTTCTCTGCAGGACGCGATTCCAGAAATCCGCGAAGCATTGTTCCAAGAGCTCCTAGGAGGGCAGTAAGAGTAAGAGCCTATAGAACTGGGTGATTAGATTACTCTTCGCCATTCGAAGGACCTTGCAAAAAATAGGGACTGGGATAGGAAGGACTTGACAAGAGGGGTCCCTCAAATGATCACCTCTGCTCGATCCCTCTTTGTTTTTTGGATAAAATATTGCCTCTTCGACCATGGGCGGTTCATAGTCCCAAAAAATGGTAAGGCAAAACTTTGGTTTATGCCAAGTTGCCTCGAACATAACTACAAGGAAAACATAAATGACCGAATAAGAATATCATATATTCGAGAGGTATTAAGTGCTCGAAGGAAATATTATAAAAACTACCTGAGGGTTGTAAACTTACAACCTCCATGCCAGGAGTGTTGTCCGCAAATAGAAGGTCTCGGGAAAATAAGACTGAACGCCAGTAAGGTTGGTCTTCCTCAAAATGCCGTAAAGAGTCAACTGATTCTAACCAATCTAGTAGAGCATTGTGGGACCAGTGGGTAGGCTCCTAATCATACCTTGTCTAGAAAAAGGGACACCATGTCGAGACATAAAGCAGATTGTAATCCGTACTCAAGGCTAACGAGTATGATGCCTTTTCGAGAGGGACTAGCAAGTTTATGGCAGCCTCTCCATAACAAACCTAACTCGAAACACATTTGTAAGCAGGTGAGGTTTGAGATACCTCTTCATGGGACTTGAGAGTCCTGATGTTTAATAGTTCTGGGTAATACAGAAAAACCCAACAAGATAACAACCACAAGGGACCCGATAATCTTTGGGAAAATTGCATAAAACCCCCCTGTGAAATACGAAACTTGCATGAAACCTACCTGTGTTATAAAAATAGCCTAATATACCCCTGTGTTTTTGAAAACCTTGCAAGAAAACCCCCGTTCGTTAGATACTAACGGAGAGTAGCTTTCAAGCGCAGTTTGTGCGAAGTGGGAAGTATTTTAGGGTTTTTAAAAGTTAAAATGGAAGTATAATTGACTAAAACATCCTTTTCCTATTTTCCTTTTTCTTTTCCCTTTTTCTTTCTTTTTTCTTTTCTCCCTCACTCTTTTCTTTTTCCTTTTCTTTCCTTTTCTTTTCTTTTCTTTTTTCTTTCCTTCCATTTCCCCTTCATTTTCTTCTTCTTCGTCCCGTCTCTGCAGCAACCCCCCAACCCACTTCAACTCACACCACCGATGTGCACCACCAACCTACAATGGGCCACCATCGACACTACCCCCGCCCATGACTCACCACCCCGCCGCCGCTTGCTCTCACTCCAGATTTACCACCCCCGTCGCCGTCAAATCACACAACCACCACAGCCGCCATCAAATCAGCGTGCCTCTTCAATTCGCACTCCAGTTTACCCCCTTCCTCAACATCCACCAATTCCCACCTATATATACACACACATCTCCAGAGAGAGAAAATCCAAAGAGATGGAGAGAGAAAGCTAGGGTTTTTGCAGAAAACCACCATTAATCTTTCTTTGCAAATTCACAACACAAAAATCCGAAATTCGATTCTTGCAAGAGAATAATCGACCTCAAATTTCATTGAATTTTTCTGATTTTTTGAATTTTTTTCTACCTTTTTTCTATTTTTATTTTTTTCTGAATTTTTTTGAAATTAATTTTGATTTTCAGGTTTTTTTTTCCCTTGAAATTTTAGATTTTTCCGATAATTTTTCTAAAATATTTTCTAATTCTGCCAATTTCTTTTATTTTTTTGAATCTTTTTTTGGGGAAAATAGAATAACATAAAGCTTAATTAATTTTTTTTTCTAATTTTCTCTTGAATTTTCCTGATTTTTCTTATTATTTCGGATTTTTTGAATTAAATATAAAACATAATGAACAAAACATTTAATAATTGGCAATAAAAAATATAGAATTGAGGGGTATAACGGTCAAACTGTACAAAATATTAACGCCGTTAGCATATACTAACGGAAAGGGAGAGTATGCAAACTACAAGATAACAGAGGGTTATATTAGGCTATTATTTTAACACAGGTAGGTTTTGTGCAGATTTCATGTTTCACAGGGGTATGTTACGCAATTTTCCCATAATCTTTTAGTGTTCAAGGGGTCCCGGTGGAGGTGGAACATCATTCGATAAAGTTGTGCTAGTACGAGAGGGGCCAATTCGATGGGTCCCAAAGTTGCAGCAATATTGGCAGAAAGGGGAAGGAAAGTCTTGTTCATGGCACAACCAGAGTTCATGAACAACTGGGAAAAAATGAAATTGAGGAACAATACCTCTTCGAAAGAGGATACAGGATCCTCATTCAAAGCGAAATGGTTGACCAGTGTGGAGTAAGCAATATTAGCACCACTACTTTTTTCGTGATGCTTTAACCATTATGTTGAGGACACTAGGAGTGCACGAGCATCATTAATCACTTCACCGGATGGAAGAACAGCACCACAAAAGGATAGCTCGGTAATCAGAGCCACATCTTCGAGGGTTATGGTCTGAAGCCCTTGAGGTAAAACGAAACAATTGTACGAGGGATGCCATGATAGTGCCAAGGCATCGGTCATTACTTGTTTGAAGGGGAGTTTCTGGTAGCAAGCTATTCGAATAAGCCCCATAATTCTATTAGCCTCCCACTTCGAGTGAAATTGCTGAAGGCGCTCGAACTAAGAAAAAGCATCAACAGTGCCTATCCAACCATTGATGGGTTTGCTAATGTTGGTCTAGGCGAATTTACGGATCACCCTGTTCATACAAAGAGGGGAATTATCTCTCTCCAAAGCAGGCTAAGTCCCAAAGAGATTGGGAATATTAGAGGCGGCGCTTTCGAAGGCCGACGATTTGAACCAAGGGCCAAGAGCCAGATGATTGAACAATTGACCTCGACTCTCAGAAGCCCATCGAGGAACCACATGAGTGGCTTCGAGGGACACCACCTTAACATCGATGTAATGGTTTTGAGAAGCCCTAATTGTACCGACTAAATCCTCGGCTTCTTCGCACTCTAATAAGGTCACTCGAGGAACCAAGAACCCGAGGTCATGGGTGGCGGTATGTTGAGGAACGGCCATTGATGAAGGCTTTGTGGGGAATATAGTACAACTTCTCGGTAAATTGGAGTTGTTTGAATAAGACGAAGAGATAGAGAGAGGATGGAGGAATTGTAAGCCCAAGAACCAATTTGCGAAGTATTTATAAGGGGTTTAGCATTCGATAGTGAATAGACACACTAATTACTGAGAAAAGTGGGAAGACGACGATCGAAATCCCAGGTGAAGTTTAAAGGGCGCGTATTTCCATAACTGCCAAAAAAAAATACGAAAGGTCTTCATATAAAAAGACATGTTGAGATGAAACATTCGCATTTATTAGAGGACAAACGTGTCTTTTAATACACATGAACTCGAAACGTTCATGTATATTAGAGGGGCATTTGTTTACATCATAAAATAATTTGGACTTTCAGAATATTTTAAGCCCAAAGAGGTCCAAACACTATTCGATAGTATCGAATAAGAGGAAAATTGGGTCTGCAAATAAATAAGACAGACCCGTTAAATTTGAAAAAAGACTGCAAAAACATGGGTTGAATGAATGAAAAGTCCAATAACTAGAATATGAAGAAATAAAGTGAAGTCCAAAGAGCTAATAATCTGTAGAGGAGATAGACGCACTAATTTGAAAGAGCAGTTGAGGACAGTTCAAGGCGATTCCCGAAGAAAATGATCGTGCGTGCCTCAAGGATTGAAATATAGGCAGCCAAGAAGGAAAGGGATCATCATCAAACAATAAAAAAACTCTACAAAAATTTCTTTATTTCAATAGTTTCAGCAATCTTAGGTGTAATTAGGCTTAGTTTAATTCTTAATTCTAGATCAAGTAGCCAGTAGTATAAATTAGCTTGTTAGCAGCTTTGTATCCGAGCATTTTCCTGTATCAAGAAGAATTCATGGAGGTATATTTATGTTTAAGCTTTTAAGTGTTGATTAATTGCTTGAATTTTGGTATGTCTTCTTTGGTTATTGCATGAATCATATAACGAAATCAATTCAAGTTATAAACCGCCTTTAGCATATATAGGCAGGGGTTATTAGATAATTCTAAGTTGTGAATTATCAAGGGGTTTGGACCGACTACTTGAAATCCTTCCCTAGTCTAGTTTGTTTTTCACGGCGAAACACCACATCCCCCACTGATAATAACCACCCATTTCCCATTGCCCACCCCCAACCTTCCCCAGGCCACTCGAAGGTGGCGTGACAACACTGTGAGGCATCGACTTACACATCTCGATGATTCCTTTGGCGGTGTGCTAATCACGGACTCAGTATATTGATATCATTATGGGCTCACGCATATGCTTTCTACGAATATCAATCTGAATCCGTCACATCCACTTGGCAATGAGAACATTTTAATGGTTTCCACTCATAATTTACTTTTTGCTCAATCACCACGCCCTTTTCGTTTTCAAAGAACACAACATCAGGTATTTTTTTGTGTATCCATGTCCACCAAAACTCTAGCATAGTTTATCCATTCTTTTTGAATTGTCATCTTATATGCGACGATGGGAGTACCAACAAGGCTCACAATTTTTCAAACGGTACTACTACTCCAATATTTCAAATCAAGAGTTTCCAATTGAACCTAGGCAAGCACCCTTCCATTTTGTTGTTTGCTATAATTTTGGTTGCGGACCATAAGGAAAAAATCAGCAGTTGGTTTACTATCAAAATGATAAACTCCAATCTCAAGCACAGTGCCCCTAGCTTCCACAGACTGGAATTTAAAAAGGAAGAGACCATTCTTCATTAGTAGTACTTTATCAGTTCCAAATTTTCCCAAATCCTCCGAATATAGCCATTCATAACTAGGAAAGGAGGGTTAGCACCAAGAATATAGCATACCAGTGGAGAACTCACATATTCAATTTCTGATTTCATATGATCCGCATCTATTCGGCCCATAATCTGACCTTTCCTGATATCGGGCTCCATATATTACAGCTTACAACCTGTATTTCTCAACTTTGTGACATCAAATGAATCCCGAATAGTGCATGTTTGTTGTTGTTTAGCTCTGTTCAGTGTTCCCTTTTTTTATACATGTTCTCGATTCTCCGCTTTTTGCTTTGGGATAAGTTTTATTTTATGGATACATTCCCGTAATGCTTCTACAATCAATAATTCAGGCGACTGTGTGCCTAATAGTGCTTAGGCTTGTGATATAAGAATCATCTCAATCGCCCCAATTTCATCCCGATTTTTTCCTCTTTAATGCGCTTAGGGTTTGTTTCCTTGAGGGTCTACCTCGTTCTATTTCCTCTAAGTACTGTGTTGTGTTTTCGTTGATCCTGCCGGTGTGTGCTAACAATGTAATCACTATTCTTTCTCTGATTTAGCTGCTACACCTTTCTTCTTATTAGCCATTGTCGCGGTGCACGATAGTAAGCTATCGTGCTCCGAGAGAAAAGAAAGGAAAGTGTCAACTTTTATCCAGTATATAAATCCAAGTATAGATGATGTTGGGAATGTTAGGAATATGCCCTCGAATTCTAGGAGGATAGATTGTAATAGGGCATAAAATAATGTAATCGTATTATTAATTAAAACATATACATAAAGGCATCTTTGGTTATTACTTGTTTTATTGCTTTCATATAAATATGTAATTAACTGCAGGCCTAAGTACGCAAGAGTAGACTTTCCATTTCTTATACTAAGTATAGTTCGCAAGTTATGTAATCTCAATAGGGCTCTGAGAATTACTTACGACTTATATGGTAAGAGCTCCAATGGAGATAAGTGTTGATCGTAATGGGAGCTAACACCATGAGGACATTGAAGGAGATCAATGTGCTTGAACATGACTCGCATCAATTTCGTCACATGGGTTTTTTACTCGTTGACAGTCAATGATGAAATTGATGTAAGATGTAAGGTGTGATGAACCTTTGACTTGAGGGATTGAGTTAGAGATGTACTTGTGACATTAGATTTCACTACTACAAAAAGAGCCTATTACAGCGCCCCAATTACAGCGGTTTTTGAAAAAACCGCTGAACGGAGGGGGATATTACAGCGATTCGTGAAAGAACCGCTGTAATAGGTAAAACGCGGCACCTATTACAGTGGTTCTTTCATGAACCGCTGTAATAGGTGCCAGGCCTATTACAGCGGTTCTGTAGAGAACCACTGTAACAGGCCTTTTACAGCGGTTCTCTACTGAACCGCTGTAAAAGGCAGTCACCAAAAAAAAAAAATACCTATTACAGCGGTTCTTATGTGAACCGCTGTAATAGGCCAAAACGAAAAAATTTGAAACACTTTTATCTTCCCGTTTCTCTCTCTCACTCTCAAAATTTAAAACCCATTTCAGCTTTTCTCTTTCTCTACTCTCGGTCTCTCTCTCTCTCTCGATCCCCCCCCCCAAAAGCTCGGCACCACCGCCGCTATCGCCACCACCACCACCACTTACCGGCGCCGGCGCCACCACCACCACGATCGTAAGCTTCTTCTCTTTCTCTCTCTTTCCCTCTCTCTATATATATATATATGTATATGTATATTTGTATATGTGTATATGTGTGGGTGTATGTATATTTGTGTATGTGTGGGTGTATTTATTTTGTGTATATGTGTATATTTGTGTATGTGCGGGTGTATGTATATTTGTGTATATGGGTATGTGTATATTTGTGTATATGTTGATGGGTGTATGTAAATTTGTGTATATGTGGATGGGTGTGTGTATATTTGTGTATATGTTGATGGGTGTATGTATATTTGTGTATATGTGGATGGGTGTGTGTATATTTGTGTATATGTTGATGGGTGTATGTATATTTGTGTATATGTTGATGGGTGTATGTATATTTGTGTATATGTTAATGGGTGTATGTATATTTGTGTATGTGTGGATGGGTGTATGTATATTTGTGTATGTGTGGATGGGTGTATGTATATTTGTGTATGTGTGGATGGGTGTATGTATATTTGTGTATATGTTGATGGGTGTATGTATACTTGTGTATGTATATTTGTGTATTTACGAAAATATTTCTCGGTTGAAATGTTGCGGTATCGGAATGACACGAAATTTGCACGGTCATAGCGAAACAGTATTCTAAACAAAACGCATGACTTTGTCATGCGATCTCAGGATTTTAGCCATCTGAGATTGTTTAAGGCCTCAAATTTGCATTTTTTTACGAAAATATGGTATTTTTGTACTAAAACACAAATTTGAGGCCTTAAACGATCTCAGATGGCTAAAATCCCAAGATTGCAAGGTTTTGCGTTTTGTTCAGAATGCCATTTCGCCATGACCGTGCGAATTTCATGTCATTCCGACACGGTAAAATTATAACGAAAATAAAAAATTTTAAAAAAAAACACTACCTATTACAGCGGTTGTGGAAAAAACCGCTGTAATAGGCTATCTTATTACAGCGATTTTTTCCATAACCGCTGTAATAGGCCCCGAAAAAAAAAATTAAATTTTTTTTAACAGCGGTTATAAAAATGACCGTTGTAATAGGTGTCTATTACAGCGGTTTTTAACCGCTGTAATTAGCCTTAACCAATTACAGCGGTACCTATTACAGTGGTTAAAACCGCTGTAATTGGCAAAAAAAAAACCGCTGTAATATGCCATTTCTATAGTAGTGTTTGTCGTTAGAGTGGTTAGATTCAGAACACCTTGGGTGGGGTTGACCTCGAACTGCGATCTAATGCACAAGTAGCAGTCTCGACTAATTATCAAGAAAGGATTTACTCTCTCGTAGGTGAACGAGTAATTATCACTGGATTATTTATGAGCAAGTGAGATATCTCTAAAGTCTTTGGCCAAAGCGATGAACATTTTTGTAATAGGAAACTATAGTGATCTCAACTTACTATGAGTAGAAAGTAAAGATGAGTTAATGATTTGACATTTACCATGGTCTATACTCATCGGTGATATAAGAGTAAAAGAGTTTGCAATCACACAATAATCACATCAGAAAAGGTTGATAGAATGATCCTAATCATTCGTTCTTATTTGGGTTACAGTGTGGGCTGCGAGACTGGCTACGGGGACCCACATCCTTTGGAATCCTCCAATTGCCAAATGAGACAAACCTAAAAGAGTCACGCTTAAAAGGGGAAACGATGAAGTATTTTTGTAGTATAATATTAAGTATTAGATACTTAATAATATTTATTTATGTGATAAATAAATAAATTATTTTGAATAATATATTAATAAATATTAATATATAAATATTTATTTCTTAGAGAAATAATATTTTAGTATTATTATTTATTATTCATTTATTCTATTAATTTAATCGGATTAAATTAAAGGAATAAATAAATAAATAAAAGAATCGGTGCACCCATGGGTGCACCATAGGGGGCCGGCCATAGGCCTTAAAAAGCAGCCCATGTCTTTTGTTCATTTAATATAAATACATAGTGGTTGTATTTTTATCTCATAAGTTCATGTGTTGAACAAAAGCCCTAGCTCTAAAAATACTACAAAAAAAGAAAAAGAAAAAACTCTCTCTCCCCACCCACTATAGTAGCCGCCCCCTTAGAGGTAGAGAAGGAGGATTTTTCTTCCATCAATTCCTGCTTACGATTTAGAGGTAGAACGTCTGTGCTACTTGAATCAAAATCAACCGTCGATTCGTGATTTGGAAGATTGAATAGCACGTTAATCACTCTACAACAAGTGATTTTAATATCTCTTTTCATATACATAGTTGTTTACAATTACACTCCGGTAGATTCTGTCTGAGAATAAGAAAAATTCATTGTACCGCTTCCGCAGTTTTGATGCAATTATTCTCCGCAGGGAAGCAAAAATAATAAAAAGAAAGAAAAAGAGAAAGAGCATAAAAGAATATATTATGATATTTTATTTTATGATAATTATGTTCCTACATGAGAAAGAATAATTCTTGCATGGAAGAAAACCAATTTCATATGGAAAAGAACCTCAAGAATTTCTACACATGGCAAGAATTAGAATTCTAAGTGAGGATTGAAATTAGTCTACATTATAAACGCCACATAACGGCCGAAAATTAGGGAAAGAATTTGACTCAAATTTTCGGCTCATTAATAGCCTCCAAAATCTTCTCTCCTCATGGGTTGAGACTGAAGAAATATTTTTCTACCATGAACCTTTTACAATAGTCCTCGAACGGGAATATCTAGCAAATCAATATTCCCGGGCATACATCAAGGTTTAGATATCCATATAGGAATGAAACTTGAGGTGGACAAAAATGAGGATTCTAAAGAACCAGTGGAAAACGAAGAACACAGGGGAGCATGCATGTAAATGCTGGCTGCTTCATCATATGGGTTCGAGATCAAATTTAGCTAGGTATAATTTATTATGTCTATCTTATTTTTAGATTATGCATAAGCCAATCACGGGATCAAATATCATTTTTATTTAAACTTTTAAATTTCACTTTGCGCCGCGTCTCAGGGCTACAACGTACCCTAATAGTACGTGCGTTATGATCAAAGTAGTTGATCATATTTGATCGATTAAACTGGGTTTTCCATATAAGTTGTAGAAAAATCAAAATGAAATTTGAGTGAGAGAATAGTTGAGAATTATCCAGGTAGAGAGATTGAGAGAAAGAATAAGATGAGATCTTATTTCATCAAACTCAGCAAAGAATTTTCTTTTTTATTGGATAAACTTCATTGCATATAAGAGACAAAATGTTCAAAATTACAAAAATAGGTTATAAGCCTTGAAAGTTGGGCCGAAAACACACAAAATCGATGAACAGTGTCAAAACATAATACACAAAAAAAAAGGAGTGAAATGCCCAGTCGACAACATAATGAATAATCAGATACACTTGACGATTGACAGACATATAGTATAGTTAGGTTGATCTACTAGCATTGAGGATGGTTAGGTCCTGACACTTAGGGTAGTGTATGGCAAGCGAAAATTTGAGATCAAAGGGTGGAGTTGGGCGACATGTGGTGGTAGTAGACATGTGGGGATAGCCTACGCGGTAGGAACGTCGGTGGATGAGAAAGCAGTCAGCAGTGGTGATGAGGGCAGCCATTAAAGAGGGTGGGTGGTCATGGGGCGACAGTATTGGGTGGACTAGTGGCGGCAGTGACATAGCGGCCAGTAGAGTTGTGGTGAGCGGTGGATTAGCATGCGCAGGTGGAAATGTGATGGCAACGACATCAGCAATGGTCGGTGGACTGGCTGCAGCGGCGACAACGATGGTTGTCAAGTGGTGGGCTAGTGGTGACAATACTTTGGGATCGGCTAACATTGTAGCTGCCACCAATAAGTGGTGGGATAATCCTATGGTGAATCGAGAGCATTGTTCTCGATCCTCTATCCACCACAATTCACAAGGGATGGGGTGGTTTTCACATAGTGGGTGGGTGATGAAAACCATTCCCTCCTTTGTGAATTTGTGGTGTAAAGTGGATCGGGAACGATGCTCTCTATCCATAATAGATTTTCCCCAGGCGGTGTTGGTTCATCGTTAATTGAGTAGATGGTGCAGCAGGTGGCAGTCATGGCCGAACCCTGTAGGGCAGTAGTGGGGTAGGGAGATGGTTGCGAAGATAACTTAGTCTTTACTTAGAGGGTGTTTGGCTAAAAGCTTATAAGCTCCTCTAAACATTTTATAAGATGTTTTAGAGCTTATAAGTTCTATAAATTTGTTTGGTAATTTTTAATAAAAAACAGTTTATAAGACTAAAAAATAAGTTTTTTAAATCTTATAAGTTGTTTTTAAAAAAGTAACACACCCTCACCTTTTTTTAAACATCTTATAAGATGTAGGAGTTTATAAGATGTTTTGAATAAGCTTAGCCAAACACCCTCTTAGTTCTGGGCTTTTTAATCTTTTAGAGGGTAGGGACTAGAGAGTGATTTATTACACTTTGGAATGGAGAGAACAAACCCAAAAAATAGAGAACAGACCCAAATAAATCTCAAGTACAGCGGAAAATGTAAGTTGAAAGAAGCACAAGGGTTTTTCCCCAATTTTATGAATGCATTGTCGTTTGGAGAGATTGAAGAAAAACAAATTTTCACCACCCAATTCAGTTCATTGCTGAAGTTGCTTTCATAAATTCCAATACCCCATATGTATATCCATGGTTCATAATTCTTCCATTAGAATTTTCAATAATATTCCTTAAATTTAAATTTCAGAAAGTCTAACAAACTGAAAACCAGAAATGTTGTTTGGCTTCTCCAACTGTCAAATAAATCCAGGAACTATAAGAATTTTTTTATGAAAGGCAGTATGATTTTAATTGCCCTCAACTTCATGGCTAAGTTATTCAAGCAACTTTTCATAAAGCCAACAAACAGGATAATTTGTTCACAAAAGAATGATGACTATACTCTATGATTAATATTTGAACAAATCAAGATTTCATAAGAATTTCATAATCTTCATCAGTGTTGTCAAATCATAAATACACATATATAATAGCCCCTTGCACTTGAAAACATGTTCCTGTAGGTCCCTTGTTTCCAACATAATTTTCAATCACCACCTGTTGAGATTAAGGAATTCTCACAAATGTGATGGCGCTTCTGTGGGAGGTCCAGATCGAGTATTCAAAAGAGGCTGGAGAGCTTTTACTACAATGCTCATGTTAGGGCGAAAATCAGCTTCATATTGCACACACAGCGCAGCAACTGCAGCCATCTGTTTTCATCATAACCATGAAATGTGAGTTCTCGTAAACAAACGATAAAACTAAGTCTAAATTACATAGAGACTACTGTGTAAGACCCTTCCGTATTACAATTCTACCCCCTGTTTTTTGAGTTGTCAGAGTCTGATAGGGGTGTCTTCGTAATTTGTAAAACCTCAGGGGCATCGTGGTAATTACCCGATAAATGAGGGGTGTACGTGTAATTATCCCAAAAACTACTTAGCAAAAAAGTGAATTTACCTTTGCAACAGCCTTAGGAGGGTATTCACCGTTCAGCCTACCATCCACACACTGTTTTACCTTGTCTTCACTTAGCTTTGGTGTAGCCTAAATCCAGTTTGCCAATTAAATCATATAACTTACGCAAATGGAAAGGAACAAGCATGAAAATTCTTGAACATTTGGAAAATAATAATCAGGGAAATGACATACCCATGTGACAAGACTTTGCTGTCCCCTTGGCAGTGTATGATCCACTGGTTTACGGCCAGTCAATAGTTCCAGGAGTACCACACCAAAGCTGTAAACATCACTCTTTGAACTTAGCTGTCCCGTCATTGCGTATCTGCCACCCAAAATAGAGAGACAACAATTCAAACTCACTTTAAAATACAAATTCTCAGGGCTAAGCTATCACCTCACAAATTACTTCCCAACACTTTTTCCAAGAATCGGAGCTACACTGGAAAGTTAATCAATTCATTAAGCAATTAACTTCAGGGTAAATTACATAGACACCCCTTGCGCGAGACCATTATAAATGTAATATGCCTGGCTTTGAGAAATTACCATAACTCCCCCCTGTAAGTAAAAACATATTACAATTTCAACCCTATTTTTCGATTTTTCAAGTTGTGAGGATCTAGCTAGGGGTTTGGTAATTTGCAAAATATCAAGGGGCTCGTGATAATTACGTCAATGCGCGAAGGTGTGTGCATGTAATTATCCCTTAATTTCACTAGTTCTGTGCATGAAAGACTCAGAAAAAGAGCATACTCAGGGGCATGATAACCAAAAGTCCCAAGAACACGAGTGGAATGAAGACGAGCAGCCATGTCAGGGGCTTGATTCGACAAATCAAAATCAGCAATCTTAGCAACATCGTCATCAAAAAGTAAAACATTGCTGGACTTGATGTCACGATGAATAATATGAGGCTGTGCCTTCTCATGCAAATATTCTAGTCCTTTTGCAGCCCCAACAGCAATTTTAACTCTTTGGGCCCATGATAGAACTGGACCTGGCTGTGCACCTTTGACGCCTTTACGTCCTACATTATTAGCAGTTAAATAATTAGTTGTGTCGAAAGAAGATTCATAATAGCTATTATCAGATAAGCAACAAGAAGCTACAATTAGTGATATAATGAAGAATGTATATACAATTAATGAATAATTAGTTGCATCGAAAGAAGACAAATAATATCTGATACCTTTTCAGCAAGGTTTATTTCAGAAATAATGAACAACTATATACAGAGAATCACATAATACTGGGATTACTCTAGAAAGGTTAATGATATTGCATTCCAACAAATACAATTGTCAGATATAGAAAACGTGGAGGACATAGCCAACTTAATGAAAGTAAAGCTTCAAATAAATTGCAGCAACATTTATATTACGCCCAAAGACCAAATAATGAAAGCCCTATACACCTAGAGAAATATACTTATATACTATTTTAACGTTTGAAGACTTCATATGATTATTTGCAGCCATTTGTAGTCTTATATAGTGAAAATTATGTCAAATAGAATGGCTTCAGCGCAATAATGAAGACAAACTCACCATGAAGTATATCATGTAGGGATCCATTTGGAGCATACTCATAAACAAGGACTCGCAGACCACCATCCACACAATAACCAAGTAACCCAACTAAATGTTCATGCTTTAGTCTAGATACCATTGAGACCTGCAAAATCACATTTTAAACAGTATATCTCAATGGAAAGTTGCAAATTATTCAGCAGCAATGCGATATCAGTGCTATATTATTTTGGTCAAACCTGTGCTAGAAATTCTTGGTCGGGTTGCTTGCTCGAGTCTAACTTTTTAATTGCCGCAGCATGTCCACTTTTCAAGACTCCATGATACACCCTTCCATAGGATCCCTCACCAATCAAAGATTTTGAACCAAAATTATCTGTGATGTCCTTTAATTCATCTACTGGAACGGCAGGGACAGCAATCGGCTGCATATTAATGGTTTGTTTTTCCTTTTGTGCTGTTTCTGTGGCATGATAACCTGCAGGATTGCCTACAGAAAACCTCTAATAATTTCAGTCATGATTAACAAGAAATCGTAAAGTTCAATTGAGAGAAAACACATTGGTGAGATAGTGTTGCACTTCAAATGAAGTTTAACTACTTAAGATCAACTCAAGAAAAAGAAAAAAATGTATGAACTAGTGCTAAATGAATGGTGTATTAATTAGAGATTATGAAGGGCTTTGTCCCTTCATTATGTTAAATTTGCAACTGCAATGGAATATAAGATGCTAAAGCGCTACACTGACAAATCAAGAATTTTGTTCAGCTTTTAGTAACCTAAATTTAGATTCAACGCAAAAATCTAACTCGATTACTGGCAAGCAAAATGAGTAACAAAATTCAGTCAATCCAGTAAGGATTTTTTTCACCCGTTGAACTAATAAAAGAGTGAATTGGTAACTATTTGATAAATAAGAGCCTCAATTGAGTGGAAACCTCACCTGCAGAGTGTGCTGTCATGTACGGTCCATTACCAGCGGCCTTATGCATGTCATCTTCCTCACAACAACCGAAGCAGCCCATGATTTGCTTTTATGTTTCTTAAATGATCTGGAGTAGAAAAAGGCAATAAGAACACCTAAAGCAGAGGTTCCTCCATGGAATATCAACAACCATACCACACGACTATGAGAAAGAGCAATGTAATTTACAAGGGGAAGGGAGTGAAGTATACTTAACAAATAAGAAGCACCATACGAATCAACTCCTCAAAACTAGTGCCATCTAAAATGTCTTTCTCATACTGATTTTCAGTATATGCACACAAAAAATTCAAGAATAAATGCCATTGTGTCAATCAAACAATACTCGGTTGTTTAGTCCAATTTACGCGAGTCATATGCAGTGCTCAACTCAATTTGCGAACTACTGAAATATCGGTGTAATTAATAGCAAACCATAAGAAAAGCAGCCGAAGCAGTATCACACGCCAATGTATATTAAGGCATTTCTATTTACAGCAAAAGTTCCAGCCATTGTAAGAAAAAAAATTCTCGCGAGCTTTAGAACTCAATAAACGACTTAATAATACTTTTTAAGAAAAGAGACAATTATAAAAAGAATTATTTTACAGCATGTTAACATTTCTGGAGAAAATGACCAAGTCAAAAACAAATAAAGAGTATCCATAAACTTTGAAGCTCTTCTAGTTTCTCAGCCACCTAATTAGGCCAAACATTATTAATGTTTTATTAATTCAACTAGGCAAATATTTTAAAATAGATAGCAGTTGCCATTATATGTAACTACAGAAAATTGGCACAATCAAATGGAAAATAAACCCAATATAGCTAGATACTAATGGATTAAAAAAAAATAAGAAACAATTAATGTCAACAGTGATCAATCTATACAGTATCACTTTGATCCATCAATTTTCAACGCCTTAAAGAAACCCATAAATTTCCACAGATTCAACACATGCAAAATCGCACTAAATAAATACATGGAAAATACAAACAAACCCCATTAAATTTAAATGAAAAGCTTCAATCTTTGAGGGTTATATTATATACCATTTACAGACACAAATCAAGAAAACCCAGAACAAAAACACGATGAAATAGGCAAAATCATATATAAGAATTAAAGGGCAGACCTGGATTCTGATAAACGTTTCAGGTTTTTTATTCTTGTTGATTTTGGTACATGAGAGGATGTGTAACTGTTGAAAATGGGGGGTGTTTTAACTAAGACAACAGCAACTGATGATGACTTTTTCTTTTTCTCTTTGAATCTGAAGTGAGAGTAATATGCGGGGAGAGAATGAACGAAAGACTCAAGGAAAGGGCAAAGCGCGTAGTGGATTATTATGCGCCGAAATTCCGAAAAATCATTTTGTGTAGTATCGGACACGAGCTGTGCCCATGTTCAGGTAATGAAAAAAAAATACATTTAAACATACGTGTCTTAGCCGTGTTTGTGTACTAAATTTTTTAAAAATTAACGTATTCGTGTCCATGTCCGTGTTCGTGTCCGTGTCCGTGTACATAGATTATTATTATTTGGGTTAATTGCAAAAAAAAACCCTATGTTATTCTCAATCTGCAAGAAACCCCCTGTGATAAGGAAATAACCTAAAAAACCCTGTGAAATGTAAAAACTCTGCAAAAAACCCTCATTCCGTCAAACTTAACTGCATTTGAGACACACGCGCATGAGGTGAGAGTTGGCAATTTTTTTTTCCAATTTTCACACTAAAGTGCAAGGGAAATTGACTTATATGCCCCTATTTTAATTGTTCATTTGGAGGGGCTTTTTATGCTCTTTTATAATTCTCTAAAATATTTAAAAAAATTAAGATTATGCTAAAATAATATATATATATATATATATATATATATATAAATAATATATATATTGAAAAATTGCCTACTAATTAGAAATAATATTCAATAATAATAAATATTCAAATGCTAAATAGTAATAATAATATCCAAGTACAAAATAATTAGCATAAATTATTTCATAAACTAGAAAAGGAGAAAAAAACAAGATTCTTAAATATGTATTTTTTTATCCAATTACTTTTTTGAATATTCAAAATTAAGCTTATGAAAATTCTGAATTACAAATAATTTTAATGAAAATTAATTTTCAATTAAAATGAGTTATAACAAATATTTTAACTCATTGTGCGCGTCTTCAGGAGAAAATTCATAACTCATTGTAAAAAGCTCGGATTCATGAACCGTTTTCTTCCCATGAAACTAGACACATAGGGCTATCCATACATATATCGCACATAATCAGAAGACGTCTAGAACAAAGCAGTTTTGTACTCAAAGTTAGCTAAAAATCTGTTGACTGTGCAGACAGCTGTGCGCGTCGTCACGAGAAAATTCATAACTCATTGTAGAAAGTTCGGATTCATGAATCGTTTTTTTCTCATGAAACTAGACACATAGGTATATCCAAAAATATATCGCACATAATTAGGAGACGTCTAGAACAAAGCAGTTTTGTATTCAAAGTTAGCTAAAAATCTGTCGGCTGTGCAGACAGCTGTGCGCGTCGTCACGAGAAAATTCATAACTCATTGTAAAAAGCTCGGATTCATGAATCGTTTTATTCCCATGAAACTAGACACATAGGGCTATCCACACATATATTGCACATAATCAGAAGACGTCTAAAGCAAAGCAGTTTTGTATTCAAAGTTAGCTAAAAATAGGGCTATCCACACATATAGGGGTATAAAGGACATTTCAAACAGAATTTAACAGTGTTAAGTTTTATTTAACGGTTTGGGAGTGTGTGCAGAGTTTTACATTTCATAGGGGGTTTTTAGGCTATTTCCTTATCACATGGGGTTTCTTGTAGATTGGGAATAACACAGGGGGTTATTTGCAATTAACCCTTATTATTATTATTATTGTTATTATAATTATTATTATTATTATTACAATGAAAAATGTTGAAATGATAAAAATTATTATTCATGCAAATGAAAATGTAAGAAAAGAGAATTTAATAAGTGTATAGTTTTCCTAGTTGGGGGGGGGGGGGGGGGGGGGGGGGGGGGCTGTCTCTGTCTTTTGACTAATTCGCAGCTGTACAATATGGATTGGGCAGCATCAAGCCTACCTTTTAATATTAAAATATCTAAAAGAGGTTTCAACTTTTTTAATATTAATATTTAATTTTATATTATATTATATATAAAAGCCTCCACGTATTATTTTCTAGATATTTATACAGAGGTTGCTTCCTCTATATGCTCAAGTGGAAATATCTTTACATTTTCAACTTGTATTGTTCAAGAATTTTCTTTTTTTCTTTTTCTTTTTTGGAAATTCTGTGATGTGTGCATCATATTGGGTATGAGATTAATCGCTCGCCCTCATAACTGAATGGCACTCTAGGGTAGGGGTAACCAATGCTCGCGAACCCGCTTGAAAATAGCTCGACTCGAGTTCAAACCGAACCTAATAAGTTGAGTGCGAACCAAAAAATACTTGTTCGAAGGCTCATAAACCTAAATAAAAAATAATGTTTTAGTTATTTTTTATTTATATATGCAGTATTTATTCATCTATTAATATACATGTATATATAATATAATATCATATAATGTTATACATGTATAAATAATGATATATTTAATATTTATTATAATTATATTCAAATAATATATTTTAATAGAAAATTAGTGATTTATATATTAATAAAAAATAATTATTTTTTATTGTTTTCTGAGTTCGAGCTCATTTTCTCAGGCTCGTCGAACTCTATGGAATTTGTAACATGTAGAAATCAAGCATGGGACCTCCCGCTAAATGGATCTGTCTTGAACTAACCATTTGAATTTCAGTTCGAATCATTTGTTGCAAAATGATATATCTTGTACTACCGATGAATAAAATATATTCCTAAATGAATAAAATTGACTTTTGATACATACACTTGTCGTTTCCAGGAGTGTTAACAAATAAAATTTTAGAATAGAAAATTTAAAATATTGTAATATAAGAATTTTTCTTTGGTATAACTATTATATGTGTGTGTGTATAATTAAATCTATTCGAGTCATTCATGATATATACCCAAATAAGAATTGAATATGAATACCTAATGCATTTTATATTTATATATATATATATATCATTTGTCGTATAGTGTGTGTATATTTTTGCCAGATATACAACTCAGTATTAGGTGCATGGAATACAAATATAAAGAATAGTAATTCCTCTTTTTCATTTTTTATTCTCTTTTCTATGTAGATATGAATAATGTTGGTTATGCTTTGGTACATTATTTAATTTTGTTCGTATTGAATTTTTTATGTGGATTAAGTTGGTTGTCCCATGGGTGTTAGCTAAACAAGGTGATAAATAATCATTTGCATGCAAATGTGTAATGCTGGATTGGAATTGAAAGTTATCTTCTTTTGTACATAAACAGTCATCATACAATTTAAATAAATTTGAGCTATTTCCCTAATTCCTTCTCAACTCTACTTACTATGCCTTATCAAAATTAGGTTAATTATAGTATAAATTAAAGCATCTTCTTAAATAGCTTTTGACTGATATATATATATATATATATATCCTTCTATGTACATACTATTATTTATAAGTAGTGCTTCACTTTATATGCACATAAAAATGTAGTTTCATTTATTCATGACACATTTAGGTATCATAAATAATTTTGATAAGAGATGGAAAGAGGTTTTGAAGTTTTAAAATATTTGTTGTTTAGTTGGAATTGGCTGGCTTAGGGAATTTATCCTATCTGTCCCAATGATATAATTGATCCAAGTTTATAGTTTAATCATTTGCTTACAATAAATAATCATTTTTTTAAAATACTCTTTCAGGAGTTCCCTTCGGCTAAAAATAATCGTGATAACGAGGCCGTTTAATCATGAAATAGGCTTCCAAAGCTCAACTATGTACTGGACTCTGAATCATTTTTACGTATTTTTAAGCCCTTACGTTTATGTTTTAGATTCATTTATCGCGTGATTTATGCCACATATGCGTATAATCTATGTATTTATTGAGTAAAGGTGAAAAATCTCTACAATCGACGTAAAGCGCATAAAAGCACAGTATTTCCGTATATTTTGAAATCGAATTTGAGGAAGTTCTCTTCTAGAAATTTGTAGACCTCCGTCTTGGCTTCATGTGGAAACTTGAATCATCCAAATCCGAGTTCGGTGGAGAAAGTTATGAAGAAAACACAATTGCTGCGCTGAAAAGCAAGAAAATGGTTCAGACTCTGCAGCCGGCGCCTAGGCGCCGGTCAACTTATTTCCCAAGCCATTTAGGTCGTGCCTGAGCGCCAATACAATGGTTTTAAAGGTATAAAGGCCAAAAATGAAAGGAAGAGGGGGGGTTCGGATTCTTGGGGATTCAAGGCGATTTTCTGGGATTTTGAGCCACAAATTCATCAATCTTTGAATGAGAAGAAGGGGGATTAAGCTAGAGATTGAAGTTCAAGCTAAGATTCATCATCAACCAAGCCTTAGGGAGTTTTACTTGCTTTCATTAATGTTGATAATTATGTATATGATTGTTCTAGATCTTCTTGAGCTATTGATGATGAGCTAATTTTGTAGAACTAAGGCCATGTGAAGGCCAAATTTATGAGTCAATATATATGACGTGATTTTTGTATTAATTCTCCTATTACTTTGTGTGTTAATTCTATGTTTTCATCCCAATCATGTGCCTGATCACCATATGTTTGCTATCTTGCCTACTCTATTCGTTCGAGAGAAGATAGGTTAGGGTTCAAGGGAATTAACACATCATCCGAAACAAATGAGGAATTGCCCCTAGAGATAGGTAAAGATTTTCGGGTGCTGTTAGCCGGGTTCATTCGGGGAAACTCTAGAACGTTAATGCGTGGTTATTGATTAGATTCTCGGATAGACATATTTAGAGAACCGTCAATTAATCATAGGATTATTATGAGCGTCTGAAATAGTAACAGAATTGGAAAGGTTACTATATAGCTCCACGGGTATAGAGGTAATTAATGTCCATGATGGTAAGTTGTCCTCTAGTGTAGGAGATGATATGGTTATTTGTGATAACTATGAGGTTTTTAAGCATCCAGTTGATTCTACATTATCTTTACGCATCGATGCTTTTGATCCTTTTAGTTTTGAGCTTTTTCAGGAAAGAAGAACCAATAATCTCCTTGAGTCCTACATCATGAACTCCAAGTTTGTCACTTCAATGGGTGAAGGAAAAAGAGCTAGTGTCCATAGCTTAGAGAATAGTCCATATCATCACCCGATGCATAAGGAAGAAAGGTTGATAAGGGTGTTAATGGACTTTAAAAAAAAATTGAGTGGATGATTGCTTGGTCCCTACTCATGCTACTTCTCACAAACACAGAGCCAAGTTTCATTCTTGATTGGAGAGTGAACAAAGCATTCATACGTCAACCACCTTAAGCCAATCAAAGAGCACAAAGTCAAGCTAATGACTATAAAAGAGCGCTTCTTGGGAGGCAACCCAAGTTTGTAAGTTTTTCTTTTCTTTTTGCTTTCGTTTTTGTCTTGTTTAGTTTTGTTTCTTTATGTCATGTTCAAGCATGCACTTTTGGCATGCTTCTCTTTGAGTCTTGATGGATTTGTATTGTGAGTACATGACATGTCGTAGCCGAGTTTTTTCTGTGGAGAATTCTTCGTTGAGGATTTGAGCTTGGAGCGGATCTCACGTGATTAAGGGTTGCTTTTCAGCACCCTTGTTGTAAGTACTCTCGTTTACTCCCCTTTTGAGTATGTATGATTGCGTCAACATTGAGGGCAATGTTGAGTTTAAGTGTGGGCGGGAGGGTATCTATATGTCGTGTGATCTTGTTTTTAGCTCAAGTTTGGAGGGAATCATTACTATTGCATGAAATAGGCTTCCAAAGCTCAACTATGTACTGGACTCTCTCACTGCAATGAGTCTGAAATTGTTTTGGGTCGACAGAAAATGCAGTCTTAAAACAAATTTGTTCGGGCCGAATTGTTTAGTATAGACTAGAGTATCTTCTCAAGGCAAGATTTAGGGATGAGAATGGGGCGGGTATGAAGCGGGCTTTACCAAACCTGCTACCCGCCCCATTTAATTTTATTGATACCCACAACCCGCCCCGTTAAATACCCAGCGGGTTCGGGTTTTATCCATTAAACCCAAATGAGTTATGAAAATTTATTAATTAATCCAACCAGCAATCATCTGAACCAAATCTGAATAATGCAACAACTAATAAACTTACAATATAGACAAATATCATGAAAATCCACACAAATAATAATCAAATCAATAATAAGAAAAGGGTTTTGTCTCTTTATGAGACTTTTCAACTTCACGTCTTCACTAATCAATTTTGGTTAACAAATAAAATTTAATAAAAAAATAAAAAAAGTTAAGTTATGCAAACTTTAAGTTATGTTGAATATGTTAATAAAAATTAATAATTTATTTATTAGAATAATATTAGCGGAGTGGGTTACACCATACTCACTACCCGCCCCATACCCTGTCGGGTTATAAATTTAATATTCATAACTAGCCCCATAACCCATTTGGTGTACCCAAATCCATCCTATCGGGGCAGGCTCAGAGCGAATACTCATCGAACCTTGCCTCGTTGCCATCCTTAGCAAGAATATGTTCTCACGGCAAGATCTCAAAATAATGACTATGGGTGAGTTTGACCGAATTTTTGCGTAATCGATTATAAGATAATTGTTTCTTGCATAATTTTTTTTTGTAAGGGAGCAACAACATCATCGTACTACATCAATTGCAACATGATATCTATTACAAGTAAGCATCATCAACAAATTTTATAATAAACTATTACAAGCTACCATATAGGTAGAGAAAGCAACCCCCATACACTAGTGGGAGTCGAACCCACAACCTCTTGGTTATGAGGCCTCAACCTTGACCAATTAGGTCAGGCCTCATTGGCGATTCTTGCAAAATTGATTATGGCAAAAACTAAATTTTGAGTTATTTTCAAAACGTGATTTTGTAACGTAGAAATGCCCAAACGAGATTATAGGCAAGGACGCCAAACACACCAAAAATTATTGTTAAGAGTCAAACACAATTTTTAGTGTTTCAAAAGCTGGGCCAAACGGCCTTTAAGTCATGTCCACATAACAATAACAAATCAAAACGTAGGTCAACCCTGACCCTAGTAGATGATCGGAGCTGACCCTACCTAAACTTTTTTGTACAAAAAAAAAAAACTTAGGTCAATTGGGCCACTGAGATCCCATAACACATACACACACACACTAAATCGTTAAATGGATTAATGTCACTTGTAGTCCCCAAATAATCACATTTGTCTCATTTACGTCCATAAAGTCAAATTTGTTATGCTACCATCCTTGAAATTATATTTTTGTCTCATTTAATCATTTCCAGTGATTTTTAGCAGGAACTGTTGGTTTCTAGTTGCACTTTGGTCCCTGAAGTATCAAGTTTGTATACTTTGGTCTCTAAACCCAGAAAAAGGGGATAAATTTTATTTTTGGCAATTTTGCAATCTACCTTATTCCAATTGTTATTTAACTCATATAAATCTGTGTATACTTATAGGTAATGTCTAATAGAAGGATAAGAAATTATTACATATATATATATAGTATTAATTAATTTCTAAATAAAAGAACAAACATAAGGAAAATTTACTAAAAATACCTTAAAATAAACTTTTATATCTAGAAAATTCATGATAATATTTTTCAATTGAAAAATCTCATTCCACCAACTTTTCATTCAATAAAACCAAAATTGAGGGTTAATAATTTATGGACTTAATTGCCCTTAGCCTTCTTGATTATGAATTTATCCATTGTACTTTTATACATCAATTTATTTGATTAGAACTTTTATATTGATAATTGATATTAATTATAATTATAAGTTTATTTTTTTAGATTTTTTAGTATTTTTAAAAATTATTAAAAGGGTGTATATAGATAATTACGGTGTTAAGTAATAATTATATATATAAAAAAATTTATTATACAATTTATCAACTAGGAAAATTTAAAACAAAAAGATTTTGATAAAAGAAATTCAATTAATCAAGTCTTAATTGAAGATAAGAAGGGTAATTTAGTCAAAAAAGTTGTTAATCTTAACTTTTGAATTTTTTCAAGTGAAAAGTTTGTAGAATGGGTTTTTGAGATTGAAAAATATTCTCATGAGATTTATGGATATAAAAAGGTTTATTTTAGGGGGTTTTTAGTAAGTTTACCTAAAAATAACTATATTTTTTATTTTTTTATTATTTAGCTAATATATACTAATAGTCAATGTCTAGATAAAATGATAACAAATAATAAATATTTTTACTAATTAAATAATTAAATGATTATTTAATTAATTAATTTTATAATATAAACAACATTTTTCACAAATTACAAAATGATTAAAATTGACTTATTTCAATTTATACTAATAAGATAAACATTTCAACAAAATAAGTAAATATTTCTTGGTCCCAAGTGGCATACGAAAGGGTCTAGAAGGGAGGGTTGAATAGACCCTGAAGTCTTTTTCGACTTCGAAAATTTCCTACTCAAATATTGTGGATGCCCAAAGATGTAGGTGCTTTGTTGAGCGTCTACTTGAAGACAGATTTTAATAAAGTTAACTTAGATTCAATATCTGAATACTTTAACCAAATGAGGCTAAGCGTTCAGTCATTTTATAAGTGTTAGCACAAGGAATAATTTTAAGTCTTTTTTTTAAAGGTTTTAGTGTCATAACGTTTTTCTTAGTTGCTTTCAACTTTAAATGATTTTATTAATGTGTTTACTTAACCGATTATGCAATGATATGACAATAATGAAATTGACGGTATAGTAAAGAACACAATGTTTGTAAGGTTCGTTGGGTGGTGTAATCTCAACTACGTCATTCTTCTCCTTTATCACTCAGAGGCAATCCACGAAAATGATTCTCGAAGAATCACATAGAAACTTCTACAAAATAGGGGAGAGATGGATTTGAATGGCTTGAGCTCCTTGGTCACATAGATTTCTGCTCCAAGACTCTTCGATCTGCTTGCTTCTTTCACCCAGAAATAATGCAAGTATCCAACTTTGACTTCACACAGCTCGCGAGGCTGGACAAGGGTTTTGTCTAACGGTTTGTTTGATTTTTCAAAGTTCAAACAACTTAGAATATCTCAATAGTAGAGTAGAGTTCTTCTGAAAAAGATGTTTGAGATATTGGTTGACTGTCTCAGGGATTAGAGAAAAGCAGAAGGAATGTTTGATTTGAATATTCGAGCTTTTCTGAAAGTTTAAAAAATGAGACTTGAGTTTTGGCTTGTAAGCTTGTTGTTGTATGTTTTGGCTTATTGCTGAAGTCCTATTTATAGATTTTCTCGGGTAAAGTGTCCATTGGACACATGGTCAAGCCCGTGTCTATCACTTTCGCGCGTGAACGATTTTTCTACTTTATCCTTGAAAATCTGTTGCAAAGTTGGTGCCACAGACTTGTAAAGTTGACAATCCAATGGGGAAGGCTTCTCCGTACGTCCTAGAGTGCTCATCACATTTAATGCTCTTATCAGCATTTAATGCAATTGAAATAAATGCATGTTGGACATTAATGCTCTGAGAATATTTGCATTTAACTCCTTTTGGACTTCGAAATAAATTCAGGTGAAATATTGTCTTGATAGACGCTCATTCAACACTGAATGATCCTTAGCTGAATCTTTACATCAACGCTTGAATTAGCTTGACGCTTAGATGCTTGATAGAAATCTTCATCTTCATTTAGACTTCAAACGCTTGAATATTCAGACCTAACTACTGATAAACCTAACTACTGATAAACTCATTTAGAATAATATCATACGCTCAATCAAAGAATAGCCTAATAGTCTAGAATAAAAACAAATAAAGCTTTATAAAAATTTAACGCTCAAAGCCTATACATGATTTCTAATAAAATTAAACTTACATATTTTGGGGTCTAACATAAACCTTAATGGTCATCATCAAAACATCTAACAAGAAATTTCCTAACAATATTTATTAACTAACAATTAATTATATATTTATACACTAAGAGATTAATTATCTATTGTATAATAATAACGTTTAAATATATTTTTATTGGAAAATTTTATATTTTAATCATATTAAATAACCAAAGTGCCTCTTCAATGTACATGAAAAGATATCCAGCTTTTTCCTTGTAGCGCGATTCTCTAGGTTTGCCTCAATTGGCAATGGAAGGATATTAATGGATGTAAGTGACATTTAGCCAACCCCATGGCCCCACATTGTAGCCCAATCGAGCACAAAATGGTTGTGTCATTACGAACCTCTATATCATAATGACAATATGAATATAAGCATTTCACTTGCGTATCCCGATCGAGTAAGAGTCATGTGATATTTCAAACTCACAGAACTCCAAACTGAGCAATAAATCATAGTAAGATAAAGTTACCAAACTACCCACCGTCTCCCACACAAGTTAGTTTATCTGTTTTGGCCAAAGACTTATTATTTCACTTACATATGATCGCACAAAATACATTCTTTTTTATTGTCGAGACAGTGAATCTCTTTTTGCCAGTAACCTCACAACTGCCACTTGCCCATTGAGATGTAATTTGAGGTCGGCTAGACCAAAGAGTGAATCGCGCCTAACTACTTAAGTAACATATCCAACGTCACAAGCACATTGACTGTGACCCCTTATGTCTAAGGCTCAAGCATGCTATCAATGATTAGTAATCCAATCATTGAGAGTCATTGAGTAAAAACCTATGTGATTGAATTAATATGAGCCGTGTTCAATAGGTCAATTCCATTTATATATTTATGGCACATGGTCCCACTATCTCATAGTGTCCTACTAGCATTCCTTGTCAGAGCATGTGTTATACAAGTCAAATCTTAATGCCCAATTAAGATTTTTCGACTTGAGAACCCTCTTGAGCGTAAACTCTTTCAGTGCCTGTCTCCTTATCCCATAATGAGTGAAAAGTCTACCTTGATACAAATGAACTATTTCTTCAATACTTATTAATTCCCCGAAACTTTGACTTCATGTTCGATTTATGATTCTCCAGGAAAAGCCCTCTAGGACCATGAGTCCCCGGACGAAGCGCACATTTTAACCAACAAGCCCACGGGATCTTGAGTCCAGCAAACAATTCAACAAGTCCTTAAGAAGTACTTCAAAATCTTGATTTAGTTGTTTAGAATCAAAACAAATAAAACATGCAACCATGAAACTTGAACCGATTGAGCTCGAGAATAGCCCGGACACAAAGCGTGACTACGAAAATAGAATAAGTCCCGCTAAAGATTTTTTGGCTTAAAAAGATAGTCAAAGCAAACAAAAATAAAAATAAAAATACATAACTCCCACAATACCAAAAAAAAAAAACAACAATCAAGAAGCACATAGTCCAGGTTGAGGGAATGGGCTCACCGCTCTGGTTTTGCTCAAGCAAGAGTTCTGGCTTGAGCATAACTCCCGCTGGAGCAGGAACAAGAGTTCTGGCTTAAGCAAAACTCCTGATGGATCAGGAATTAAAAAAAAAACAAGAATAATTAAAAATAATAATAAAAATAATTAATTAATATTTTTTTTTTGCCTTTGTTCTTGGTGTTCTTGGGAAGAGAACAGTTGAGTGTTCTTCAAAGGAGTGAGTAACAAAAAAAAATTACTTTCCCAAGAGACACTGGTACCAGGAACAAAATTTGTCTTTTTAGGAAATATTTGAGATGTGTTGGAATTCTTGATTAATTTAAAAAATCTCGTACTTTCAAATGAGGAAGAAGACTTTGCCAGATTTGCGAGTTTTCCTATTGTATCCAGTGCACATTAGATCGACTCCCGACCCGTTCGGCCCACACAATACCGGGAGCGGGGGCATTATCATAATTTTGATCAAGGGTAATTAAGACATTTTAACTTTGAATAACAATTGTACATGCGGGCTTAATATTGTTGGTGTTATGCCCTTAGATACCATAGAGGATAGAATGTATAAGGCATATTATTTGCAATTGAATATGTATTAATAAAAGGCACTTTTGTTGTTCCACTTATTGACATTTGTAAGTTAATAAACAACATTAAGTTTATGAGATCAAGAAGAAACTTGTACTCCCTATGGGTTATGGAGATTGACATTAGAAATGTTTGATACTTGATCTCTGAACTCGTTCGCAAGTCAAAGAGAGTTCTGATTTAGTATTGAAATTAGATAAGGCTTGTATGACATGGGAGTGTCAGTCGAACACTATGGGTTAATGGGAACTTGTGTCATAGACACATCAGTGGGACTGGTGAGTTCGAACATGACTTTCATCGGTTCTGTTACATGGATTTCACTCTATGATAGTCAATGACAGAACTGATTAGTTGTGAAAGGTGCGTGTGAATCTTAGACCTAAGGGATTATGTTGAAGATGCACTTGTGATATCAAGTCCATCATCAGAGTAGTTAGACCCAATTCACCTATAGGTGGGGTTAACCGCGAAGTACAACTAGATAGGAAAGTGCTAGTCTTAACTACCAAGATATAATTTATTCTCTCATAAGCGAATGAGTATGTATCTTATGCCATCATAAATGAGTTAGATCAAAAGTCTTTGGCCAAAGCAATGGAGCTACTTGTGTTAGACTTGAGAGTAAGCTCAATGACCTCGACTCATTATGACTCAAGAATTTGGTCAAGTTTAGTGAGTTTGATGAAACCATGACTCTTGATTGGGATATTAGAATAAAAAGGTTTATACTCGTACGGTATTCATAATGGAAAAGGGTTGGAATAATCCTATTCAATCATTCTCGATTGGATTACGATGTGGGTCATATGACTGGCTAGGTGTTATCCACATCCTTTGATTTCCTCCCTTTACCATTTGAGATGGAAAAAAAGAGTCGCACTTAAAGGATTTGCAAAAGAAAACATTGTTTAAGCTTGATGGAAATTTTCGGTATTTGATATTGTTAATCTATTGGATAAATAAAAAAAAGATAAAATAATTATTCATTAGATGAGCTAATTAATTAAATGATGATATTAATGAGTTAATTATTTTTTAGAGAAATAAATAAATTAAAATATCATATTATTTATTTAATTAATTAATTACTGGATAAGTAATAATAATTAAAATAGAACCAAGATGAGGCACTAGTGGGGGACTTGTTGAGATCGATATACGACCCCGGGGATGCCAATCGCAACGGCTAGGAAGACGTGGTACCGTTGGATTCAAAAACTCATAATGAGAAGAGTTTTCTCGTGTTTACCTCTTGAAGAACAAATTGCAACAGTCTTTTTAAGTGACTCCCTGTTTCACCTCTTCGGATTGATTTTCTCTGGCACCCCTAATGTTGAGCCTCTATGGTGTATATACACCTTAGTTTGTACCCTTGATTATCTCTACCAGTGCTAGCCAAGAGAATATCGAATTTTGGCTTATGAGAAAAGGGTAGGAATATTTCTTGCTGTTTTTCGTACTCAACACATGAGTTAAAAGAATTAGTGTGAAAGAGGTGGAAGAGAGAATAGTTGAGAAAGAATTATTATTTAAAACTTAGTTTGTATGGAATGAATTATTTGTTAATTAAAATATCAACACACACACACACACACACACACACATATATATATATAGAGAGTCTATCAAAAGTGTAACTCACACACATATACACGCCACTTCCTCTCACTAGAGGCGTGCGTGTATGTATAATATATATATATATGTATATTATCTTTTTATTTCCTCTTCCTTAAATAGTTGGATACCTTTCCAACTAGTTAGATATTTCCATATATTTGACATCATCTCAAATATATCATCTCTATTCAATAAGATCTTTCCATATATTTAGGCAATCAATTAGATCTTACCAAATATACAAGATCTATCCAAATATATTTATAAGATCTTTCCATATAATTAATTAGTCAACTAATTAAATAATTATATCTTACTAATATTATATAATATATATATATATACATAGATTTGGTCAACAACTTAAAATCTTTTCACCATATCTATATATATATACACGCGTGTATACACACACACATATGTGTGTGTATATATATATATATTATATTTTCTCTTTCACATATTAATAAATTAGACCACTAATTAATTAACTAGTCTTTCCAATATAATATTCTCATATTAAATTAATACTATTAATTCAATCAGGACAAGTTAATTAATTTATTCTTTTTTTCCGATTAATTAATATATCGCAATCAATTAATCTCTCCATTAAGTCTCAAAAAATTAAATAGCTAATAGATACTACACTAAGTTAAGTGTGTAACCCCTTAAGCTCGTTAACAAGCTATCAATAAGTCCTTTCCCGTAGGCTAGATTAATTATCTAAATAATTAATTAGGCCTTGGATTAATTTCACCAAATTAACCTAAGGCACCTATCGGTCATGGATCGATATCTAGCAATGTCGCTATGACTTCCTAGATGTTAACGATGAAAAGCAAACCTATCCAGGTTATGAGCTTCATGTGAATCGAATTCTTCCATTTTTTCCCGGCTAAGGTCTAGGGTTTGGCGACGGTCAACCCTTAATAACCTTGGAAACTATGACTATGTTGGAAACACTAATGTTCCGGTCTTCCAAGCAGGGATCACCAATCCTTCTTATAAGACTATACTTTGATCAGAGATTCTTGTCGATCATTCAGCTTTACATAACAACATAGAAAATGTCAGGCCGTAATCCCTGGATGGATCCCATATCCAATGTCATCTGCTCCCCTATACTATCAGAATATACCTAACATATGCTTCCATATGACTCTCTTGGAGTGCATGTGTACATCTAAGCATAGTGGATAGTACCCTTCTCAATGACATCTTAGGTCTGAGGACTAATCCCACACTACGAAATCGAAGGACTCCAAGTTCGACAGAACCAACAGGAATCCTTGCGGGGTCGTTCAATTCTATACTCCCCTTTAATATGAATCGTCGTGTATGTATTGACTGATTTGACCATTGACAATAGAACACGCCAATCTCTATAAGAGTGACATATAGGAACAAGCCTTGGTGAGGCCATTGTAAGACTTGGAACACGTCTTTGAGAGCATTCCATAGATATCAGGTCACTCCCCTAACCTTTGTGTAATCCTTGGGATCTCTATCTATACTATCATAAGTATATAACAATAGAGATGATACCAACGGGTTTGATATAATATAAAAGATAAGTCTGTCATAGTGTTTATGATCCCGTGATCAAGCCAACAGATGGCTCGCTGGGCATATAACACTATCAATCTCCCACTTTTCCAAGAGCCTATTGTTAACGTTCTCATACATGCCCTTCTTCCAGGTACCCTTTTGAATATAACTCCTACCCAAGGGGTTTGATAAAAGGAGTTTTCCACATGTCCATCGAGCCGATTCGTTCACTCGATTCGAGCCGATTCGTTCCACTCGAACATCGCCTCTGATAAAATAATATCTCAGATTATCTATTTCACCACTAGGTATGTACAAATAGAAGGTGAGACCTCGCTCTTCTTTAAGAGCTTGCACCCCATCAAAAATCATAGTACATTTGTACTTGATATTCGATTGGCAGATACTCATCTTTTCCACAAGATAGGTTCACATATCCATATACCCTTTATCATCGCATCCTTATGCGTAATTTATATAAATGGTACAATTAGCCTTTGTATCTTCTCAAGAGACGTTCTCAACTCTTACTCTCCCATTTGACACAAAACAAATCCATTGTCATCTATTAAGTCCATCGACTTAAGGCTAGCGATTCAAGTTCCAATTTCCCTATGTTGTTTACTGAGAGACTTGCAGCAACCTAATGGCCTGCAGATATTTCTATATTGTGCAATTAGGATGCTTTTTTCTTTTAAGTCCATTTGGAAAATTGAGATGATGATCACATCTATGTATGTTACCCATATAACGTTGTCAACATAGAATACTGATAAGCTAGTTGTACTCCTATTAACCTTTAGAACTTAAGTTCCCAAAATGACTTAAAATATAGATTGATGTTTGGAGCTCTTACACTTTGTGCTGGCTCCCACTATTTGTCAAGATCTCTTGACTGTCGTTGTATCCCTTGAATGCCTTTTTTTTATATATTACGATCGTAGGGAATGGAACTTGTGTTCATAAGTTTATAGGTTTATTATTCATTCACTTTAACTGCCAGTCGTGCTTATGTTTATCGAGTCTCCAATGTTCATTACAATCCTCATTCTTTCATAAAAGAACTCCTTCATTTTGAAGGTAGGATCTTATGAAACAATTCATTTCATCTCAAGGTGTAACGAACACAGTATTCCTAATAATTCTTAAAGTACTCGTAAACTTTGATAAGAGGATCACTAATCCTCATTGCCTCCCACTGTTTGCTAGGCACAAGCAATACTTCTCACATCTTTGATATGTATGGTTTTTATTTCACATCTTATGTGATTTAAGGTTACACTTATCACTCTATTCCAAATAGATTGATGTGCTCGCCTTTAGGTCATTACCTTGATAGCTAGACCAATGCATACATTTGTTGTGTTGTACAAGTTGAATATTTATGAAGATGGTTTTTCAAAGCACGTTACAAGAATTTAATTGTAGAACCAAAAACATAAAACACACTTTAATAAAACATTAATTTCCCACTCATAAACTAAGGTGGATAAAGCGTGGTTCATTAAATTAATTCAAAACATGAAAAATATTCTTCAAAAATATTATCTCATATTTAAAAAACGAAAAATAAATGATTTTTCTCCTAAAGCCTTAACAGTGACAAACGCTTCATCAACATCTTTAGGATCACACTTTATTCCTTGTTTCTTTTCACCACCTGCAAGCCATTGAAAAGGTAAGAACCTCTATGTTGTCATAACAACTGAGAAGCTCTGCTAACTAACAAGTTAACTTAACAACAAATGCACCTCTTTTGCACTCGCGAGGAGGCTCAAGCATTGATATTTCCAGTGTTCCTTGTTCTTACAGTTAAAGCACTTCCCAATAACCCCTTGGGTCTTCTTTATATTGCCCTTTGCTTGCATCTTGTTTCCTTTCTTCTTCTTCTTCCCTTTGCCTTTCTCTTTACCAAAAGCGGGAGATGAAGAAGTGTCAGCAAGCAATACAGGCTTTACCTTCTTGACCTTTGCCTCAGCAGTGCACAACAAGTCCAGCAACTCTGGAAGAGTGGCAAGTATCTGGTTCATGTTGAAATTCACTTTGAACTGGTCGTAAGAAGGAGAGAGCAACCAAGAGACTAAATCAATAGCCAATTCAGAATTCACCGGCACCTTTATTTCATTGAGTTTGTTCACCAGATTCATCATTCTCAACACATGGTTGGTGACGGGTGTTCTTTCAGTCATGCTAGCTTTAACTAACTCGTGAGAGATAGAAAACCTATCACGGTGCGTCTTAACATCGTAAAGCTCCTCCAGTGCAAAAACAATCTCTGATGTGTGTTCTACAGTCTCAGACTGCCTTTGCAACTCATTAGTCATGGAGGCCAAAATGAGACAATCCACATAGATGACGTCTTTGCGCCATTTCTCATGCACATTTCGAGCAGCCCTTGGAGCGCTTGCCTCAGGACCATGCTCAATAAGCTGGGTTAAGAAATAGTAAATGCCTTCGGATTGTAGCACAATCTTGAGGTTGCGGTACCAGTCAAGGAAGTTCAAGCAATTTAGCTTATTAATTTCAAGGATTACTGAGAATGGAGTTTTAGCCATTTGGTCTGTTACTTTATGAAAATGAAAGAACATTAGCATTCAATCTTATATCATATCCACATGAAATTATAGATCTTTTAACTTCACTTGTGCTCCCATTGCTTATTGAATTCCATCACCCTATTGATGGAAGACGGGAAATAAGTCAATTTCTAGTGGGCTCGAGCGTCAAATGTCCTATACCTCATTCCACGACCCATAAGACAATTGGCGAATAACTATTGATCAGGCACAACGACCCCATCTACTCTCCAAGTGGTCCTCAAGGTATTTTTCTCACATTTCATGTATGTCCCGAGAACACGATGCCAACGTACACTACTCTGTGGTTAAGTCCGACTTATTAAATTCTCATAGAATAATAGTAGCCAGGTGGTCTCACGACTCATGGCCAACTCCTTACCGAAAATGAAACCCATGTGCACTTCTAATATGACCTCCTGGTCATATAGAAGGCATAGTTGTGAGATTAGTACACTTAATTTTGCCACCATTCCACGACTCATGTGACAATGATGACAAACCTGGCGCTATTCCCTCTCACATCTAATAATGGAAGGCTCTGGATCTAATCGAAAACTTTCAGGCCCCCGATTTATCCATTTATGGACTTAATATTTTTATATGAGATTTTCACATGCAAGGTCTCACCATTTTCAATTATTTATATTTTTTAGGTGATCATGCAACACATCACATCATATATAAGAAACAAACAACAAATAACCATGAGCATGCTATAAATAAAGTGGTAAATGTGATCCTATTCAAGCTAGCCTAAAACACCCAGAGCCATTAAGGTGCTGACCAATCTAATCTAAGGACCCGGACCCGGACCCTACACTAAGATCTTCATAGCTTCTCGAGCTTGAACTTATCCATCTTCATCTTCAAAATGTCTCCATTTTCGTCTTCAAATTACAACAATACATTGAAAAAGAAACCTCACCCTCTCATGTACAAAAAATGAAAACATGACATGCAAGCCTTAAATTATAAAATGACTAGTTTATGGCTCGATCTGGATCACTACATAATCACATAATACATGCTCGCATCATGCTTTCATAAACATAAATTTACCATCTTTAATTAAGGATAATCTAATTAAATCTGTGGACCAATTAATAATTTTCTAAAAATAAATTTCAAAAATTCCCATGAAAAATCATAATATTTCATTAATCCAAAAATTAATTTAAATTCCCAAAATTCTAGTATTGTTCAATTCAAAGAATTAATTAATATCATAATAATAATTTCCAAGAATTAAATAATAAATTCATGTTTTAAATAACCTACGAAAAAGACCACTTTTTCAATTTACCCGAAAAAGCCCAAATTCAAAATTATTTATTTTACTTAATTTTCAAAGTCCATAAAATACTAATTTTATCTCATTCTTGGAATTCAAATAAAAACTCATAATCTTTGAAAATTCATGAAGAAGCCACTTCTTCATTTAATCACATAAGGGCCCAATTTTTTAAAAATCACTTTTATTTTAAAATTCAAAATGAAGAATGGTTGGGATGTCATTTTGAAATTCAAAAGAAATAAAATAAAAGGTATGATCGCACTGCACTAGCAAGTTGACTCGAGAAAAACTGAGGGGGGGGGGGGGGGGGGGATTCTTCCTGGAGAAGACAACATAATATCCCCCCTTTTTTGCTTTTTCTTTTTTTATTAATTTTAGAAATTAAGTTTATTAGAATACAAAATTCAAGTTATTTTTAAATTTAAAATTCAATTCAAAATATATAATTTTTTAAAATCTAAAGTATTATATATTAGTTCTAATTATTTATTACTTTATATTTCCTTTTATTTTTATTTTCCGTACCTAACAAAAGCATGTAGTCCTCTTTTCCTCTTTCTCTATGATACCAAACAAAATGCAAATTGGAAATTTACTTAGTATGCTTCTTCCCTTCCCAAGGTAAAGAACTGAATACTGGCGACGACGCGTGAATGCCATCGTGGGCTCAAGCCAATTGGATCCTCCAAACACGTATAACGTGCTATTCGAATCTTTAAACAAAAAACACATCAATTAATAATTTTAGATTTCAAAAAATCCAATTTTCAGATTTAAAGGATTTTAATTGGTCCAAAAATAAAATCAGAAAATCCAATCCATTTTGCATGTGATAAAACAAATTTAAAGCACATAAACATAAACAAAGATAAAAGAATCTGAACCATGTGAAAACTTTGGCTCTGATACCACTGTTGGGATCGGTGTACAGCCTCGGGGATGCCAATCCCAGCGAAAGTATTGAATTTTAAAAACTAAACAAAAACGTGAGGCATCCCCAAATTAGGGCTAGGCAGACATGGTACCAACAAATTCAAAAACTTGTAAAGAGAGGAATTTTCTCATGTTTACCTCTTGAAGAACAAATCTGCAACAGTCTTTTTAAGCAACTCCCTACTTCACCTCTCCGGATTGATTTGCTCTAGAGCCCGAAGTGTTGCGCGTCTATGGTATATCCACACCTTAGTTCGTACCCTCGATTATCTTCACCAGTGCTAGCTAAGAGAATATCAAATTTTGGCTCATAAGAAAGGGGTAAGAATTTCTTGGTATTTTTCGTACTCAACACATGAGTTGGAAGAATTATTGTGAAAGAGGTGGAAGAGAGAATTATTCTTTAAAACTTAGTTTGTGTGGAATGAATTACTTGCTAATTAAATAATCAATACACACATATATATAAAGTCCACCAAAAGTGTAATCACACACACATACGCCACTTCCTCTCACTAGAGGTGTGCATGTATGCATAATATATATATATATATGTATGTATATATGTATATATTATCTTTTTAATTCTTTCTCTTTTCATTTCCTCTTCCTTAATTAGTTTGATTCCTTTCAAACTAATTAGATATTTCCATATATTTGACATCACCTCAATTATATTATATCTATCCAATAAGATCTTTTCATATATTTAGTCAATCAATTAGAACTTGCTAAATATACAAGATCTATCCAAATATATTTATAAGATCTTTTCATATAGGTAATTAATTAACTAATTGATTAATTAGATCTTACTAATATTATATATATATATATATATACACATAGACTTGGTGAACAAGATAAAATCTTTCCACCATATATATATATACAGGCGTGTACACACACTTATATATATATATATATTATATTTTATCTTTCACATATTGATTAACCAGATCACTAATTAATTAATTAGTCTTTCCAATATAATATTCTCATATTAAATTAGGACTATTAGTTTAATTAAGACCACTTAATTAATTTATTCTTTTTTCCCTATTAAAAATATATCGCAATCAATTAATCTCTCCATCAATTCTCAAAGAATTAACTAGCCAATAGGTACTACACTAAGTTAAGTGTGTGACCCCTTAGGCTCATTAACAAGCTAGCAATAAGTCATTTCCTATAAGCTAGATTAACTAAAATAATCAATTAGGCTTGGATTAACTTCACCAAGTAACCCAAGGCACCTATCGGTCATGGATCGATGTCTAGCAATGTCGCCACGACTTCCTAAATATTAACAGTGAAAAGCAAAGCTATCCGGGTTACGATCTTCATGTGAGTCAAATCTTTTCATCCTTTTCACATCTAAGGTGTAGGGTTTGGCGACGGTCGAAACCCTAATAAACTTGGAAACTATGACTGTTGGAAACACTAATGATCCGGTCTTTCAAGCAGGGATCACCAATCCCTCATATAAGACTATACTCTGATCAGATATTCTTGTCGATCATTCAGCTCTACACAACAACATAGGAAATACCAGGCTGTAAGCCCTGGATGGATCCCATATCCGATTTCATCTATTCCGCTATACTATCAGACTATACCCAACATATGCCACCATATGAATCTCCTGGAGTGCACGTGTACATCTAAGCATAATGGATGGCACCCTTTCCAATGACAGCTCAGGTCTAAGGACTAATCACATACTATTAAACTGAAGGACTCTACGTTCGACAAAACCAACAAGGAATATTCAATATGTGAAAGATAAAAATTCTCAGAAAAGCCAGATATTCAAGCAAAAAATTCTCTTTGCTTGAATATTCTGGTTTTTCTGAGAGTTTAAGGAATGAGACTTCAATGCAACAGCAATTTGGCTTAGAATGTGATTGTTGTTTTGGCTTGTTGTTGAAGTTCTACTTATAGGCAATTTGGAAAAAGTGTCAGTTTGACAGATGCACAAGCGCGTGTCTCTCACTTCCGCGAGTGAACAACTTTTGTCCTTTTTCCTGAAAATTTGTTGCACAAAAGTTGGTGCTGCAATCTGTAAAAGTTGACAGTCAATGGGGTGGCTTCTCCGTACATCCAAAAGAGCTTATCATATTAAATGCTCTTATCAGCATTTAATGCATTTAAAATAATTGCCCGTTGGTAATAAATTATCTGGGAATATTTGCATTAAACTTCATCTGGACTTAGAAATAAATTCAGGTGAAATCAGTCATTGATAGATGCTCATTCATCCTTGAATAACTTTTGTCCTATAATCAACGCTTGATGTAGAATCTTCATCTTCATTCCGACTTCAGGCGATTGAGTATTCAAACTTAACTTTTGATTAGCTCACTCAGAAATTATTAGACGCTTAGTCTAAGAATACTTAGTCTAACAATCTAGAATAAAATAAAGCAAAGCCTATACAAATTTAAAGCTTCAAACCTTATACATGATTTCTAATTAAAATCAAACTTACATATTTTGAGGCCTAACACAAAATCCTAATTGTCATCATCAAAACATCTAACATGAAATTTCCTAACAATTTTCCCCTTTTTGATGATGGCAATACTTACTCTTTTATAGTTCAAGAGTTAGACAGCCAAAATAAAAGTTAGCTTTGGTTAGATAAAGTTAGTTAAGCTTCAACGAGATGTTTCAGCTGAAAATGCATTTTATATATATCAATGATAGTTCAAGCATTTTACAACTAAAATAAAAAATACAAAAGAGACAATGGTGGTCCCAAGTGGCATACGAAAGGGTCTAGAAAGGGGGGTTGAATATACCCTTAAGTCTTTTTCAACTTCTAAAAATCTTTCGTATCACTTTTGAAATATTTGAACGCTTGAGAAGATAACTTAGACTTAATGATTTCAACGATTACCAAAGTAGGGTAACGTTTCAATCACTTCATCAGGGTTAGCACAGCGGAAATGTTTTTATAGCTTAGTGTTCGTTTTAACCAATTAGTCGCTTATTAGTTTTAAATGCCTTTTCAAGATATAATATGACAGTGTAATGTAAGGCAATAAAATAGTAAATGACACAAAATATTTGTAAGGTTCGTTGGGTGGTGTAATCCCAACTACATCCTTCTTCTCCTTTTCACTCGGAGGAAATCCACTAAAATGATTCTCAAAGAATCACACAGAATCTTCTACAAATTAGGGAGAGAGGTGAAGACGATCTCGAGCTCCTTGATCACACAGATTTCAGCTCCAATAAAGATCTTCTCCAAGATGACCTTGAGCTCCTTGATCACACAGACTTCAGCTCCAATAAAGACCTTTCTTACTCAAGAATACTGCTTGTGGAAGTCAACAATCTTTCTCACTCAGATGAAAGGTGTTGAGGGTTTATTGTAACAGGTTTGTTTGATGTTGGGAAGTTCAAACAACTTGGGATATCTCAATAATAGTGTGGGGTTCTTCTTGGAAGATGTTTGAGATATCGGGTGACTGTCTGGAATATATTTGAGAAGCTTGAAGGATTTTGGCTATGGGGTTTGCAAGCTTTTCTCTCAAATTATTTCTCAGCTCTCTTTCACATTTTCATCTTTTTCACTCACTCAGAGATAGCTGAAGGGTACTATTTATAGAGAATTTTGGGATTTGTCTGTTGGACACAAGTCAGGCGCGTGTACCTCACGCGGAGCTTCAAATAGTCCCTTTTTCTGACATTCCTTAATTTCTGCTGATTCCGATTGGATAGGAGCATGTTTGAATTCTGAAAAGCTGACAGCCTAGTCAACAAAGGTGGCTTGCCCATGTTTTTGTTTGCATTTAATGCACTTATCAATCATTTAATGCATTTTGAATTTATTTCCCGTTGGAAATAAATGTCCGTTGGTGATTGCATTTAAGTCCTTGATAACTTGGGTTTAATCCTTCAGGTGAATCTAAAAATTGTTCGCGTGAATAGTGATGCGTGAATAGTAGCACTCTAAGCGCTTGAAACTCTGAGCGTTTGAATAGTAACGTTTGAGTCGCTTGCATAGGGAGCGCTTGAACAGTAACACTATTCAGAAGACGTTGAATACTATTCACTTGAATAGTACGCTTGGAGTTTTGAGCGCTTGAACACTGTTCATCTGAATAGTGACGCTTGAAACTTGAGCGCTTGAACATTGTTCATCTGAATAGTGACGCTTGAAACTTGAGCGTTTGAAACTCATAAATCCTGAAGTAGTCTTTTAGCGTTTGACAGACGCTCAAAACAAATCTTTATCTTCTCTTGACTTCAGACGCTGATCTTCAACTTCATTCTTGATAGACTCACTCAGAATTCTATCAGTGACTTGGTATTAAATACTTAGTCTAAAATCTGTAAAGATAAAAATTACAAGGCTAACAAAATAAGTAAACTTTCAAACGCTTATACAATGTTTCTATGAAAGCATAAACTTACATTCTTTTGAGGTCTAACATGAAATCCTATCTTGTCATCATCAAAACATCTAACATGAAATTCCTAATAGACAAGAATATAGATAATGCAAAGTAAACAACATCTCTTAATCATCTTCTTCTTGAGCATTGAGTCTTCTGTTTACTTCATCCCTGATTGCTTCAGAAATGTTTTCTTCAAGCCTAATCATGGTGGCATGTTCTTTATTTATCACTGTTTTCTTTTCTTCTTGCCGTCTCTTTTTATAAGCAACAAATTGCTTATCCCATTCAACCGGGTAAATTCATATCATCCTTAAGCATACTTTGAATGCTCTGATGAAATCTGACTTCTTTTGTTCTTTAGCAATGATCTTCGAGTCAGAAGGCTCTGGAATAGGCGATCGAGAGAATGAAACATCAAACTGCTCAAGCAAAGCCCTTGAAGGCACTAGTAAAATTTGAAACAAAGTTTGACGCTTGAGTGGACGGCTAGAAGCTCTTGAACTAGAAGTTTTCCGCTTCTCCCCTCTTCTCTGTCCTTCCCCCTTATTGCCATCATCAGCTTTTAGAAAATCTCGGTGAGTAGGCTAACTTGACTAGCAATCTAAGAAACAGAGGCTGAAAGATCGTCTAGGCGCTTATCAAAATGCTCCTTCATGGCCAGTTGGTTTGTTATAGTAGCAGCATGCAGTTCTTGAAATTCTTTTCTGGATTCACCAACTGCCACTTGAGCAACACCTTTCATATGACCGATTTGAGCGATTTGAGCGCTAATGTTCTGAGACTCAATTTTTGCTAAGTCAGTCTTGACCCAGTGGAGGGCTTTTCTCAAAAATTCCTGAGACAGTCTACCAATATCTCAAAAATTCTTTTGGAAAAACCCACATTACTATTGAGATATTACCGAGTTGTTTGAACTTTATCAAAATCAAACAAACCTTTAGAAAAACCCCATCCAAGCCTCGCGACCTGTGTGAAGTCGAAGTTGGATACTTGCATTATTTTTGGGTGAAAGAAGCAAAGGGATTGAAGTGATTTGGAGTAGATGTCTGTGTGATCAAGGAGCTCAAGTCATCAATATCCATCTCTTCATAATTTGTAGAAGATTCTGTGTTATTCTTTGAGAATCATTTTAGTGGATTGCCTCCAAGTGTTTGAGGAGAAGAAGGATGTAGTTGAGATTACACCACCCAACGAACCTTACAAAAATTGTGTTATTTACTTTACAGTCAATTTTCATATTGTCATACTATTGCATAAATCTGTTAAGAGGAACTCATTCAAACACTAAGCAACTAAAACACTTTCTGTGACGCCAAAGCTTTCAAAAGAGTAGACTCTAAACTCATTCCGTTGTGCTGACACTGATGAAAGAACTAAACGCTTAAACCTATTTGGTTATAGTATTCAAATCTTGAAGTCTAAGTTAACTTTCTAAAAACTAAGTCTTCATTAGACGCTCAGTCAAGCGCCAACTTTTCAAGCGTCCAACAAAATTTTAATACGAATATTTTTGAAGTCGAAAAGGACTTCAGGGTCTATTCAACCCCCTCTTCTAGACCCTTTCGTATGTCACTTGAGCCCAACACCCCTTTAGTATGAATCTTCATGTATGTATTAACCTATCCGGCCATTGATAATGGAACACGCCAATGTCTATAAGAATGACATACATGAACAAGTTGTTGTGAGACCCCCTGATATCCCACATCTCACAGCCTCTGAGACTTGGAACACGTTTTAAGATTATGGTCTTTGAGAGCATTCTACAGACATCGGGTCGCTCCCCTAACCTTTGTGTAATACTTGGGATCTCTATCTATACTATCATAAGTATACAACAGTAGAGATGATACTAACAAGTTTGATATAATATAAAAGATAAGACTATCATAGTGTTTATGATCCAGTGATCAAGCCAACAGATGGCTCGCCGGCATATAACACTATCAGGGCTAGTGCAGTAGACATCCATATGAACGTCTACTGCATTGGTTTAATGGGCTTTGGTTTTTCCTTGTATAAATATATCAATTAAGTGAAAAATCATAATCTAGCCTCTATTTTGTTATCTTAGCCTCCAAGTTCTCCATCCTCTCTCTATCTCTAGCCGTCTTCTAGGGGAAGAAGAAGAGGAGTTTTTTGATTGCTAACTGGAGTGGTGATTTAGAAGTAATGACGGATTTGTTGCTCGAATCAGAAAAATCAAAGCAGGCTCAGAATTGCATAAACGAGGAATTTCTCTAAGCACTGCGCTACAGCGGATGAGTTTTTCTTCATTGATAATTTGAAAGTGAAAAATTAGAGATGATCTCTTGGGATTTTTTCTTTTGTTGCATTTTTATTTCGTTTCCCAACAATTATAAATAGGCTAAGGCTTGACCCATTAATCCTATTGACTAAATCAAAGTGATAAGAGTCATTTTTAAGTATTTTTTAGTCCATTGTGTTAATGTTTTAGGTTCATTTATGCATGATTTATGACACATATGCGTTTAATTTGTGTACTTATTAAGTAAAGGTGGAAAATCATTACAATCTAGGACAAATGACGAAAACATAGTATTTCAGTATATTTAGAAAGTGAATTTGAGAAAGTGTCTTATCTTCACGTGGGAACTTGAATCATCCAAATCGAAGGTATGTGGAGAACGTTATGAATGAAACAAGATTGCTGCGCCGAAAAGCAAGAAAATGGCTCAGAGTTCGTACTGTGGTACCTAGGCCCCATTATGCGCACCTAGGTGCCCTGCAAATTCTTTCCCAATTCTGTTACGCCACTTGGACCTCATTTGGGCACCGATTTGCTCACGCTTGAGCGCCGGTGTAACGGTTTTGAATAGTATAAAGCCAAAAATCAAAGGAAAAGAAGGGGGTTCGGATTCTAAGCCAAATTTGGGATTTCTTGGGAGAAAAACCTGACTTATCATCACTTTTGAAGAGCAAAATAAGGGGGAAAAGAAGGGATTCAAGCCTCCAATCAAAGATTCATTCATCAATCCAACACAGGGAGTTTCTTAGCTTTAGATTCATCTTTGTCTATGAATATGGATCTTGTGCTTAGTTTTTCCTTTATGAATTATATGAACTAATTTGTTAAACTAGGGCCATGTAAAGGCCATATTTCTAGTATTATTATAATAAAATCATATTTCAATTTAATTCGTATATTGCTATGTGTTGTGATTTTGTGATTGAATGTCTTACATATGCTTGATCACTTTGTGTTAGATATTATGCCTAGGTGAATATTTCGAGAGACAATTGACTTAGGGTGCAATAGTTTCACAACATAACCAACTAAATAGTAATTGCCCGAGAAATAGGTAAACATTCCCGGGTGAAGTAGTTCGATTTGAATCGAGGAAGCTCTAGCTCTTTAATGCATGCTTAGTGATTAGATCCTCAATAGACATCTTTTAGGGACCGTTATTTAAGCATAGGATGTCTATCACGAGTGATTGGTTAGTCTTTATCTTAGGAGTTTTCACCATAGCAATATAGGTTTAATGAATAGGTAATGATCTTAGGACGACAATACGCAATATGTGCCTGAACGTGAGCCCTAGTTGCCCCTCCAACTTGGAAGTTTCAATCTCTTTTTACCTTCACTTTAGCTTTCTCCATGTTTCTTATTAGTTAAGTTTTATTTTACCATTGTTCATGCTTAAAATCAAATAATAGATAACACCTCCTTGTGGTTCGACAACCCGGACTTAGTCAACTTTTATTACTACACACGACTAGTGCACTTGCTATCAAAGCACGTCACCTATTAGCATGTCACAAACGTTAAAGAAAACTAAGGCCTAAGGCCCAATAAGTGTTGAGATTATGCCCTCAGATGCCATAGAGGATACTACGAATAGGGCATCTATCTTGTATTGAACTTAAATATTATTTATAATAAAAGGCATCATTTAAGTTTTCACTTAATTCTTATCTGCATCTATAAGTTGTGTAAAATATTTTGTCCATGTTTTCAGTGCGATCCCTCTACTTCCTATGGGATAGGAAGGGATAGGAAGAGTGGCACTAGAGAGATCGATCTTGATTACTAAAACAAGTTCGCAAGTAATATGAAGTCTTTAATAGACAAATGAAGACTTTGAATACTTGTACAATCTTAGCTCCGACATGGGAGTGCCTGTCTAGTATCATGGGATGATAGGAGATTAAGATTGTAGGCACATCAGTGGAACTGATATGCTCGAACACGACTCGCATCGGTTTTGTTACATGGGTTTTCACTCTGTGACTGTCAATGACAGAAAGATTATGCGTAATAGGTATATGTAAACCTTTGACCTGAAGTATCAGGATGAAGATGCACTTGTGACGTCAAGTCTTTCACTAGAGTAGTTAGACCCAATTCACCCGTTGGTGGGGTCAACCTCAAAAATACGGACTTGGTGGGCAAGTGGTAGTCTTAGCAGATATCTAAGAGGGATTTGTTCTCTCATAAGTGAATGAGAATGTACCCTATGTAATTATAGATAAATAGAGATCAAAGTCTTTGGCCAAAGCAAACGAGACGATTGTGCTAGGCGCCGAATCGATCTCAATGATCTCGTATTATTATAATTTATACATATGGTCAAGTCCAGTGAGTTTGACATAACCATGACTCTCACTTAACCGGGGAACGTGAACGAAGGGTTTATACATACACGGTACTTACGATTGAAAGGTTGTGGAATGATCCATTCATTCGTATTTCATTTCTGCTACGAAGTGGGCCACATGACTGGCTAAGTGTTACCCACTTCCTTTGGTTTTCTCTCATTGCCAAATAAAACGAACCTAAAGAGTCGCGCTAATGAATTGATGAAGAAAATTGAAAAAGGAATTTTCTATTTTCTATTTTATTTTGGAGAGATCTAATTTATTGAATAAGTTAAATAATTAATTGTTTATTAGATAAGATAATTAAATATTGAATAAGATTAATTATTAATTTATTTCTTAGAGAAATATATTAATGAATTAATTTATCTAATTAATTTTATTATTTAATTAATATATTTATTTATTGGATAGAGTAAATAATTAATTGAATAAAGAAATTAACAAAATAAAAGAATTCTGGGCCCTATATGGGGCGTCCATGAGGATGCCCATTAGACTAGGTTGGATGATTAAATTGGTCTCTTTTGTTTTGTCTTGGTCAACAAGTCATTGAGTTAAAAAAAGGCTCTCTTGACTTTAACCTAGTGAAGAAAATAAATTACATGAATTGTAACTCTCCAAAGAATAGAAGAAGAAAAATATCCTCCCTCTCTATACACCAAAGTCGTCGCCCCTATAGAGAACAAGAAGAGAATTTTTCGCCATCAATTCGCGAGTGATAATTTAGAGGCAACGTGATTCGTTGTTGGATTCATCTACAACTTCAAGAATTGAAGAACACGTGGCTTGAAGAATTCAAGAAGTTCATCAATCTAAAGTTTAAAACAAGAATTGGATTCTCCTACCACCTCGCTTCAACAGGTAAGTCGGACTTACTCGTTAATGCATGTTTGAGATTCAATTATGCGAATTAGAGTTCACTTTTGGGTTATAAATTAAATTTTTGAAATCCTTCCGCTGCGTTTATGTGTTTTTATGCGAACCCAACAGTGGTATCAGAGCCAATCTCTGATTTGCGTATTTGATCTACTTTATGTGATTTAAGTATTGCAAGTTATGTGTTTTTGAAGCATGTTTGTATGTTTTCTTAAATCTGCGTTTTATAGTTTTGCCTAGAAGTTTTTGGTTTTTAGTTATTGTAAATCTGAGAATATTTGATGATATTGAAAATCAAAAAATACCGAGGAAAAACGGGTCTCGAAAGCTCCGAAAGAAACGCGCGCAGCAGCTGTTCACGTGGCCTGGCCCACCCAGTCACGGCCCGTCGGGCCGTGTGCGTGGCCCAATGGGTCGTGTGTTTGACACCCAATTCGTTGAACCGGATCTTGGATTCAGGTCTTAAAATGGGCTATGTTTGGGTCAAAATTAATATTTGGGTTTTGGGTGATTTTAATTAATTGGGTGGATCAAAAGGATGATGACCCAAATAATTTAAATCAAGCCCAATTAAAAATTATCCAATTTTGATTTGTTAATTAGTTTGGACTTAATCTAATTAAATCTAAATGGGCCAATTAGATTGGTGATTTGGACTTAAATTAAATTTAGCCCAATAAGAAATTAATAAAGCGTGCATGTTATTTTAATTAATTATTTTGAGCCCAATTAAATTGAATCCAAATAAAAGGATGGTGACTTGAGTTTGATGAAATCGAGCCCAATAAGATTAATTGAAATATAATATTTAATTAGACTTAACTAATTTTTTTTAGAGATTAATAATTAATTTATGGATTAAATATTATTATTTTTCCTCTACTTGGAAATTAATTAATTTTGAATAAGGAATATAAATTATTTTTCTTAGAGATTAATAATTAATTCTTTGATCAAATAAAAGTATTTCCATTAATAGATGGCTTTAAATCATAATAAAATAAAATAAAATTTCATATTTTATGTATTCTATTAGTAGGACTAATATTATTTTAATTAAAGGTAGATGTATTTAATTTTAATTTTGTACATCTAAGTCATCTAGTTGGACTAGAATAATTTTAATTGAAATAGTAAATGTATAAAACATTGGGAGTTTTATAAAGGACTTTTTAGTTGGACTAAAATTTTAATAATCAACACAAGTGATTTAATATTGCGAGCACGTATTAAATGTTGCAAGCATGTATTAATTGATGCGAGCATGTATTAAATGTTGCGAGCATGTATTAATTGATGCGAGCATGTCTTATGTGACTGTAACACTAATCATGGACTTAGGATTATATGTTTCACCTTTAATTTTATGGGTTATCAAATTTGAAGTTATTTATTGTATTCTTAGAAACAATGCATGAGTTGTTTTAGGAATCGAGATGAAATGGTTCAAAATTGATAAAGTCAAAAGTTCCATGAATGTTTAATAGGTTTAATCTATGCCTTTATGATGGCCCATTGGCTCGGGCCCTCTAGTAAAAGTCCATGATTAAGTGGTGAATTTATTTATTTAAATTCTATAATTATTTATATTGAAAGACATGATTATTAGTAGTATTTTTATGCATGATCAATATAGAATAAAAGCGCTATATAAATTGAATAATGTGCAAAGTGAGACAAAAAAAATTTGACGAATTAAATTCTTCCAAATAAATAATACTGAGTTAGAAAAGGATGTGTGACATCCTCTCCATCCACTAAGCTTTCTAAAATTAAAATTACTATAAATGTATAATGCTTCCCAATTATGGGGTTAGGCATTTAAAAATAATTTGAAATTTTATTAAGTGCATGAAATGCCTTAATCAAAGCATATTTCACCCCAGAAACTTGTTCGGTTGCAAGGTGAAATTCAAATGTTAGAGTATAGGAGTTAGTGCAAATGAATTCGGGTAGTTCAAGAGCTTAGAAACCTGTTCAGTTGCGGTTTGGTGAACTATGGGGAAAGGTATTGAAATGTTATTAGATAAATTGATATTAGATATCACCTCAAATAATTAATGGGCCAGAAACCGGTTAGGTTGCAAACCATTTAGTTAATTGAGGACCTCAATACCCGCTGTGGAATCGATGCCAATGATGATTTCCGATTTTCACATGGGAGTGTGGGATTCGAAAAATGCAGTGGGAGCGAAGATAAATTTTAAGTCCTTAATTTTTCTTGGTTAAGTCAAAACAAGTAATCTAATAAATTTGGTTTATTTCTGCAGTTATCTTCTCGTTTATCTCTCTCAAGTATGACAAACCCATTTTCAATTTTACTCGAAAGAAATATTCTAACTGGACCCAATTACATGCAATGGCTCGCAATCTTAAGGAATGTCCTGAGTGAAGAGTCAATTGATTATGTATTGGAAACTGATCGTCATGTTGTTCCTGAGAGGAATGAGGATGAAGAGGTTCAACTAGCTCACTTTAATTGGTCTTGTGACAATTATAAAGGTAGTGGATACATTCTATGCTCAATGTGCAGTGACCTGCAAAGTTCACATGATACAATGAGCAATGCTAGGGACATAGTTCTTCATCTGGAAGAAATGTTTGGAGAGCACGGTAGGACCGTAAGATATTTCATATCAAAAGAACTCTTCAGAGCAAGGATGAGAGAGGAAGAGAATGTGGGAGACCACATTCTCACGATGATGACCCTAATGGAAAGACTTAGGTTAATGCATTTCTATATGGATATTCATCTTCAAGTTGATCTCATCCTACAGTCGCTCCCTGACTCCTTCTACTACTTCGTCATGAACTTTGATATCAATGATATCGATTGTTCATTAGCTGGGCTGACAAAGAAGCTCGAAATCGAACAAGCTCAGATAAGGATGAATAAGAAGAGGGATTCTTCTATCTATTTAACAAATGATTCATTTGATGATCAGCATAATGGAAAGAGGAAAAGGCAAAAGAAAGTATCCATAAGAGCTTCAAGGAAGTTAGGACATGGTCGTAAGAACAAAGTTCCTAAGAAAATGGATAGATGTCTCGAATGTGGTGACCTTGGCCACTGGAAGAGGAACTGTCCCAAATTAGGCAAAGACGCACAAGGTATAGAACTACTTGTTTTTTAAACTAACTGTTCTATGACCGTATTTTCTATATAGTGGATTTTGGACTCAGGGGCTAGTGCCCATGTATGTTGTTTGGATCAGGATCTGCAGAGAAGTAGAAAGCTGGGCCGAGAAGAAATGATGATCAAAGTAAGCAGCGGGGAAAGCGTCGTAGCTACTAGGATTGGATCTACTTCTCTTTATTTGAATTCTGGACATTTATTGTTTTTAGATAATGTTTTAGTTTTGCCCAAGGGGCTTAAGAACATTGTATCTATTCCTATCTTAGTTAAGATTGGATATACATTCTGTTTTTCTAAATTAAATTGCGACATTTATTACGGAAATAAATTAGTTGGCAATGCCTGTTTAGTTAATGGTTTGTATTATTTGAATGTCCGTAATTCATCTGATATGAATGTTGTAACACATAAACGTGGTAGGCAAGAAGCTAACCTAAGACTCAAGTGGCATCTTATACTAGGCCATGCTAGAGAGCACAAGATCCACCAAATGGAAAAAGATGGGCTATTAAGCTCACTAGGGTCGGATCCCATTCCAACATGTGAATCATGTCTCTTAGGCAAGATGGCTGGATCTCCCTTCACTGGGACTTTTGAAAGAGCTACTCAAGTCTTAGGGTTAGTGCATACCAACGTCTGCGGACCATTTGGAGAAATGGCTCGTGGAGGTTTCTACTACTTCATCACTTTCACAGACGATCATTCAAGATATGGTCTAGTGTATCTAATGAAGCAAAAGTCCGAATCCTTTGAAAGGTTCAAGGAGTTCAAAGCCTTAGTAGAAAATTAAACTGGGCAAAATATAAAAACTCTACGATCGGATCGTGGAGGAGAATATATGAGTTCCGAGTTTGATGAATTCCTTAGACAACAAGGAATAATGTTACAACTAACACCACCAGCAACTCCTCAACTAAATGGAGTCGCCGAGCGAAGGACCGAACATTGTTGGACATGGTTTGTTCCATGCTTAGTTACACTGATTTTCCATTTCGTTGTGGGGTTACGCACTCCTTACTGCTGCTCATGTTTTGAACAGATGTCCCTTCAAATCCGTTCCTAAAATTCCGCATGAGATGTGGAATAATAGAAAACCGAGTCTTAATCACATTAAGATTTGGGGATGTCCCGCTTATGTCAAGAATACTAAAGTGGAGAAATTGGAGACAAGATCCCTCATGGGATGTTTCATTGGTTATCCTAAGGATTCCATGAGATTCTTCTTTTACCTGCATGATGATCAGAGAATCATCGTAGCCCTATAAGCTCACTTCCTTGAAGATAGTTCATCTTGGAAGGGGGCAAAGGTAGGAAAATTGTTCTACAAGAACAAAATGAAACTCCCTTAGAGACATCTGTCCAAGAACCAAGTCCTAAACCAATAGTAGCACAACCACCACGTAGATCTGGTAGAATACCACATGAACCTGAGAGGTATGGGTATCTACTGCAGGGGGATCTAGAGCTTCACACTGTAGAACAAGAAGGTCATGAAGATGACCCTTGTACCTATGATCAAGCGATGGTGGATGTTGATGCTTCAAGATGGCGAGAATCCATGGAAACAGAAATGGACTCTATGCAATCGAACCAAGTCTGGACTTTGGTAGATCGTCCTGAATGTATCAAACCTATAGGATGTAAGTAGATCTACGAAAGAAAGTTAGTAGCAATGGCAAGGTTGACACCTTTAAAGCCAGGCTCGTAGCGAAAGGGTATAGTCAAAGAGAAGGGATTTACTATTAAGAAACCTTTTCTCCCGTGGCCATGAGTCCATACGAATACTGTTATCCATAGTTGCATACTTACATTATGCGATATGGCAGATGGATGTCAAAACGGCTTTTCTGAATGGATTCCTCGAGGAGGATATCTATATGGAACATCCAAAGGGTTTTGTATTCGAGTCCGATATCCATAAAGTATGTAAACTTGAGAGGTCCATATATGGTCTCAAGCAAGCATCTAGAAGCTGGAATCTCTATTTTGATGAAGTAGTAAAGGGATATGGCTATATCAAGAATGAAGATGAACCCTGTGTCTACAAGAAGACTAGTGGGAGCAAACTCTCGATCTTAGTACTATATGTGGATGACATTCTGCTTATAGGAAATGACGTAGGAATGTTCACCACAGTCAAGAAATGGCTTTCGAGTACGTTTTTCATGAAAGACTTGGGAGAAGCGACATACATTCTAGGAATTCGTATCTACAGGGATAGAACGAATTGAATGATAGGTCTCTCTCAAGCCCTTTACTTAGAAAAGGTCCTAAAGATGTTTAGGATGGACAATTCTAAGAAAGGGTTTCTTCCCATGAGGCATGGAGTACATTTGTCCAAGTCTATGTGCCCTCAAAGTGAGGAAGATAGGCAGGAGATGAGTAATGTACCCTATGCTTCTACAGTAGATAGCCTGATGTTTGCAATGTTGTGTACTAAACCCGACATTGCCTATGTTGTGAGCGTGGTGAGTCGATTTCAGGCAAACCCGGGAAAAGAACATTGGATAGCTGTGAAAAATATCCTAAAGTATCTGAAAAGAACTAAGGATATGATTCTCATCTATGGAGGTGGAGACCTGAAGATGGAAGGTTATTCTGATTCAGACTTTTAATCTGATGTTGATGACCAAAAACCCACTCGGGGTTTGTTTTTACTCTCAATGGTGGAGCGGTGTCTTGGAAAAGTTCTAAGAAAAGCACAACCGCTGATTCCACCACTGAAGCGGAGTATGTGGCAACCTCAGAGGCAGCAAAAGAAGTTTTTTGGATGAGAAAGTTTTTTGGAGAACTTGAATCAGTCCCTAGTGCTCAGTTCCCATTACCACTTTATTGTGATAACAATGGAGCTATAGCGCAAGCCAAGGAACCGAGGTCTCATAACAAATCCAAACACATTGAGAGAAGATTTCACATCATCAGGGAGATCATTGGAAGAGGAGAGATAGCAATGTAAAAAATAGCCTCAGCTGAAAATGTAGCTAACCCGTTCACCAAACCACTACCTCAGGCCGTTCTGGACCGACACCTGGAAAGGATGGGTATTAGATACCACAATGAGTGGCATTGAGTGCAAGTGGGAGATTGTTAGGATTATGCCCTCAGATACCATAGAGGTAGTATGAATAGGACATCTATCTTGTATTGAACTTAAATACTATTTATAATAAAAGGCATCATTTAAGTTTTCACTTAATTCTTATCTGCATCTATAAGTTGTGTAAAACATTTTGTCCATGTTTTCAGTGCGATCCCTCTACTTCCTATGGGATAGGAAGAGTGGCACTAGAGAGATGGATCGAGATGGATCTTGATTACTAAAACAAGTTCGCAGGTAATATGAAGTCTTTAATGGACAATTAAAGACTTCGAATACTTGTACAATCTTAGCTCCGACATAGGAGTGCCTGTCTAGTATCATGGAATGATAGGAGATTAAGATTGTAGGCACATCAGTGGAACTGATATGCTCGAACACGACTCGCATCGGTTCTGTCACATGAGTTTTCACTCTGTGACTGTCAATGACAGAACTGATTATGCGTAATAGGTATATGTAAACCTTTGACCTGAAGTATCAGGTTGATGATGCACTTGTGACGTCAAGTCTTTCACTAGAGTAGTTAGACCCAATTCACCCGTTGGTGGGGTCAACCTCGAAAATGCGGACTTGATGGGCAAGTGGTAGTCTTAGCAGATATCTAAGAGGGATTTGTTCTCTCATAAGTGAATGAGAATGTACCCTATGTAATTATAGATAAATAGAGATCAAAGTCTTTGGCCAAAGCAAACGAGACGATTATGCTAGGCACCGAATCGATCTCAATGATCTCGTATTATTATAATTTATACATATGGTCAAGTCCAGTGAGTTTGACATAACCATGACTCTCACTTGACGAGGGAACGTGAACGAAGGATTTATACATACACGGTACTTACGATTGAAATGTTGTGGAATGATTCACTCATTCGTATTTCATTTGGCTACGAAGTGGACCACATGACTGGCTAAGTGTTACCTACTTCATTTGGTTTCCTCTCATTGCCAAATAAAACGAACCTAAAGAGTCGCGCTAAAGAATTGATGAAGAAAATTGAAAAAGGGATTTTCTATTTTCTATTTTATTTTGGAGAGATTTAATTTAGTGGATAAGTTAAATAATTAATTGCTTATTGGATAAGATAATTAATTATTAAATAAAATTAATTATTAATTTATTTCTTAGAGAAATATATTAATGAATTAATTTATCTAATTAATTTTATTATTTAATTAATATATTTATTTATTGGATAAAGTAAATAATTAATTGAATAAAGAAATTAACAAAATAAAAAAATTCCGGGCCCTATATGGAGCGTCTATGAGGACGCCCATTAGGCTAGGTTGGATGATCAAATTGGTCTCTTTTGTTTTGTCTTGGTCAACAAGTCATTGAGTTAAAAAAATGGCTTTCTTGACTTTAACATAGTGAAGAGAATAGATTACATGAATTGTAACTTTCCAAAGAATAGAAGAAGAAAAATATTCTTCCTCTCTATACACCAAAGCCGTCGCCCCTATAGAGAACAACAAGGATGTTAGGAACTTCATTTTAGATGTTTTGATGATGACAATTAGGATTTTTCTGTTAGACCCCAAAATATGTAAGTTTGTTTTTCAGCTTTGAAGCGTTAGATTTGTAATAGGCTTTACTTTATTCTTATTTTAGATTGTTAGGTTAAGCTGTTTTAGACTAAGCGCCTGATATGTTCTGGGTGAGTTTACCAGAAGTATAGTTTGAAGACTCAAGCGCCTGAAGTCTGAATAAAGATGAAGATTCCAAGCGTCTAGAATGACCAGCTATTCCAAGCGTCACCTTATGGATCAAAGGAATTCAAGGATTGAATAAGCGTCTATCAATGAATGATTTCACCTGAATCTATTTCTAAAGTCCAGAAGGAGTTTAATGCAAATATTCTCAAATGCATTAAATGCCAACGGGCATTTAATTCAAATGCATTAAATGCTGATAAGAGCATTAAATGTGATAAGCACTTTCAGACATACGGAGAAGCCACCCTATTGGACTGTCAACTGTTCAAAGACTGCAGCACCAACTTTTGTGCAGCAGATGTTCAGAAAAAAGGACAAAAGTTGTTCACTCGCGAAAGTGAGAGACACGCGCCCTTGCATGTTCCAAACGGACACTTTTTCCAAGAATGCCTATAAATAGGACTTCAACAACAAGCCAAATACAGAGAACAATTATCAAGTCGAATTGCTGTTGCATTGAAGTCTCATTCCTTACAATCTCAGAAAAGCCAAAACCTTCAAGAAAATATTTTCTTTGCTTTTCTTCAAATCTTGAGACAGTCAACCCAATATCTCAGACATTCTTTTTGGAGAAACCCACATTACTACTGAGATATTCCTAGTTGTTTGAACTTTATCAAAATCAAACAAACCTTTTAGAAAAACCCCTATCCAAGCCTCGCGATCTGTGTGAAGTCGAAGTTGGATACTTGCCATATTTCTGGGTGAAAGAAGCAAGGGGATTGAAGTGATTTGGAGTAGAAATCTGTGTGACCAAGGAGCTCAAGTCATCAACATCCATCTCTCCCTAATTTATAGAAGATTCTGTGTGATTCTTTGAGAATCATTTTAGTGGATTGCCTCCAAGTGTTCGAGGAGAAGAAGGACGTAGTTGGGATTACACCACCCAACGAACCTTACAAATACTGTTCTTTACTTTACTTTCAGCATTCATATTGTCATATCATAATATGTTAAAGTAAAACTTAATCAAACGCTAAGCAACTAAATACACTTTTTGTGACGCTAAAGCTTTCAAAGAGATGACACGCTAAAACCTAACGTGCTTGGTAGCAAGTATACTAGTCGTGTAGTAATAAAAATGGACAAAATAAGTCCGGGTTGTCGAGCCATGGAGACTTGGATTTTTAGCTTATGATTTTCGAATAAACGTAGAGACGAATTAACGGAAATTAAGAGTAAAACAAGTAAGCAAACAAAGAACAAAAGAAATAAGAACAAGCAACGGATTGAAACTCAAGTGTGAGAACTAGACTAAGGCACATGCAAGACTTGACTTGATCCTTATTCGCACAAAGACTCTTGTTGAATTATTAGACCTAGTTGCTATGGTGAAAACTCCTAAGGTAAAGAATACCCGATGTCTCGCGATATGCTCCTACACTTAAGCGGCGGTTTCCTAAGTATGTCTACCCAGAAATCTAACCTCTAAGCATGCATTGAGGAACTAGAGTTTACTCAATTAGAATCGAACGACTTCATCCGGGAGTCTTTACCTATGTCTAGGGCAACTCCTATTTGATCGGTGATGCTATGAATTCCTTGCACCCTAACTTAACTCTTTCTCAAGATGCTAAACTAGGCAATTTATAATACATATGGTGATCAATCACATGTAAGGAATATAAGCACAAATTCATAACACATAGCAACAAAGGAATTAATTCAACAATTATCAATAATACGAATAATTCACAAATCAATTCTTACAAGGCCCTAGCAATATGAATTTAGACCATAACTATCAACATAGCAAAATTCAACATGTTCTTATACATAAATGTAAACATCAAATGCAATGAACAATGAAAGAAACTCCCTATAAGGTTGAATGGCAATAGATCTTTTAATGTAGCTTAAATCCTTGGCTCTTATCGCCTTCTTGCCCTTCAAGATCAGTGATATAATGGCCCAAAACCCCAGAAAATGCTCCCAATTCCCAAGATTCAGAACCCTATGAATGAATTGAAAAATCCAATTTATAGTTCCAAAATTCTGTTATCGCGGCGCCTGGGCGCGCGTTGATCGGCGCCTAGGCGCCGCCTATGTGGCGTGGATTTCTTGGGGCAGAAGCTCATGGGCGCCCAGGCGCGGAAAATGGGACGCCTAGGCGTGGTGGTTCAGGCGCCTCTCTGTGAAGCTTTAATTTTGTTTGCTGGGTCGCGCCTGGGCACTAGAAAAATGACGCCTAGGCGCCTCAGTGCGCAGCCCTTGAGCAGAGTTGGGTAAATGAGTCGTCTTTTTGCCCTTTTCTTCGTCCATCGTCGCTTACTACCTGAAAGCACTTTACACACATATTAATCGCACGAGTGGCACAAAATAAACTATATATGGGCCTGAATTGTTATTAAAAGGACCTAAAAACTTATGTAAAAATGACTCCTATCAAACCCCCCAAATCAAAAGATCTTCAACCCCGATCACTCAACGTAAATTACAATGATTAATAGCACACAATGGTATGAATTCATCTGTTTAAGCTCAAATTACAAATATATACACGTCACACACTTGCTCATGTTACGCCTTAACATCGAAAAGATCATCCTAAAGGTGTAGTGTAATAAATCTCAAGTATTATAGTCGAGTGGCATTCTTACCACTTTTCAAGCATTAATCCATTATTTATCAACTTTTGATTATTCACATGGTACGAGAATTGAATACAACTTCATAGCCACTTAAAAATTCATCACTTCATTCCACTTTCGGCTTTAACTTATGCACTTTAACATTAGAGGCTAGACCATGTGCAATGTTCGATCCTCTTAGGCTTTCTATGACACCCTTGTAACGAGTTTTAGGCCAATAACTCCCAAACCAGACGGCTTTAGGGTATCAAGTGTAGAGACACTCCTAAGGGCTTAATCGCTCGAGTGTCAGAGGCCACAAAATCAAACTAGGTCCTTATTCACTTAACACTTGCATTGGCTTGAGCTTAGCTCAAATTAGCATAATAGTACATTATTCTAGGCATGGTGCTCTTCGCCCCTAGTATCTATTAAGCCTAACTTTTGCAGTCATACCAATGTTCAACCTCTTTTTATTATTGTTAAACATACGAAATTAACGTGCTCAGCTCATAACACATGTGAAAATTCTAAGTTGAGATTTTCGGGATCAAGCCTTTAAGTGTTTCAAAATGGTTGTCCACTCAACTTCTCTACTCTCGATTTATGTGCATATGTGAATCATCTTAAGGCCAAATTGATAGAGAAAACATACCATGTATTCAAATTAACCATGCTCAATGCATCAAGTGAAAGGTTGAAATTCTATCCAAAAAAATTTCAAAATTTCACAAAATTGCACGAGCTCACATGTAGAGGTGCCACCCCCCAAACTTGGACCAAAATATCGAAAACATAGATAATTATGACTACAATGGATCTAGTACCCTCCCAAACTTAACATGAACATTGGCCCCAATGTTCGAAAAAAAAGAAGGGTAAAGTACACATCACTATAGGGTTGCTGAAAAGCAGACCCGAGTCCACTAAGGCAATTGAGTCCAAGGGTGGCAAGCACGGTGACGACCACTACACATTGAAACATATGCTAGCCATACGAATCATCAAAAATTGGATAGAAACAATGAAAATACAACGAAACAAACAGAAACTAGAAGATGCATAGACAAAGAACTAGAAAGGAAACAAAAGAGCATCCAACATAAAACATTATCCAACAAAACAAAACAAAAGATAGACAAAATGACAAAACGAGACAGGAAATGGGGGATACAAGACAAGACTAATCCGCGGTGCCAAAACGGTCAATATAATCCTCATCCGCTCCGCCCTCGAGATCAACCAACTCGACCATAGGGCTATCCTCGTCATCATGAGCATCATCATCACCGCCCATAGGAACTATGGCACCCGACTCATGCACATCCTCGGGCTGCGGAGGAGTGGGGTGCGGGTAAGGTGGAGGAGTAGAATAGTCAAACGGGCCCCGACCGACAAATGCATCCTGCTCGACGAGAAGCTGACGAAAATATGCACACGTGTCGGTCATCACCATCCTCATCTCATCCCGCAACTCATCCCTCAACTCATCCTTCAACTGTCTAATGGCGGCGGCATCCATCGGTGGGAACTGTCGAGGACTAGTAGGTCGTGACGACGACGGGCGAGGCCTCTTGGAAGGGGCCTATGGTGGGGGAGCCTGTGGGTCATCAGCGACCACATCTAAAGAAGAGTCAGGGAGCTCCGTACGCTCCATAGGAAGTGTTGGAACCTTGGCCGCCTTGCACAAAATAGTGATCAGTGATGGGAGAATGATAGGGCTCTTCCTGGTGGACCCAACACCCTTTTGCTGAGCCATCTCCTTGTCAATCAATGGCCCCAATTCGTTCCTCAATTTCCGAAAATGATCTGTCAAAGACTTGTGAATCACCTGGGCGAAGTCCACAGCTTTCTTGGACATGATGGCATAGATGAGGGTGGCCCGTTCCTTGTTGGCCTCAGACCGGTTGGTACTCGGGATTAAATTGAATCTGATGAATTCTAGCCAAAATGCGGCCTCGGGAAATAGGGCCCTACGGGGGATATGAGCTTCTCTAGGTACCCACTCCCAACCCTCTCGGGCAATAACCCGCAAAATATCAGACAAGCCAACCCGGAGGTGCCCCATATTATATAGAGTCGTGAACTCGCACGTCTGAGGGGTGGGGGTACCTATGCATTCCCGTATCTTCCCCAACGTATAGCTTACCTCCGTACCCCTTACTAAAAGCTCAGGCCCCGTTCGTACAAGAGTCTCGATCTCTCTATACACACCGGAGCTGACAAATTCGAGGACCCACGGGAGGTGGATGGGCTCGGGCTTTTGGCAGAAGAATTGTAGGTGATGGAACTGTATCAATTCTTGCACCGAGGGCTGTCCCTGGAAGGTCAAATAATGCTCCTTGATTAGGGTGCGGGGGGTGCTTAGGCTTTGGCATAAAATGTGTACTTTAGGGTCCTGAAAACGGGGGTCAAAGGGGGTCTAGGGCTCGTTAGAGGAACCCTCACCCACTCTCTTCTTGCCTTTGGACTGTTTGGTGGTGATTTTCGGCATTTTTACACGACAAATAGGCGTTATAGAGGCATAAATCGAATCCCCAGTATTCGGCTCTACCCTAATTCAATCACCCCAACAGCAATAACCACAATACCCAACTAAGACTCCACAAACAAATATCAACCCACAATCCACAATCCACAACCCAACAATAATAAACCACAAATTTCACACAAAATAATATGCACCAATTTGCACAATCAGAGCCCCAAATCCTCAAAACGATAATGGTTTCTGAAAAATCCACCCACTCTTCGGCTAATAATCGGAAATGTAAGAAGAATAAAGCCAAAAACTCACCTTCTCCCCAAAATTTGTGCACCGATTCAGATGTGTACAATGAGCCACTGCGTGGCGAGGACTGTCGGCGGAGATTGGCGGTGGAAAACGGTGGAAATGGCCGGAATCAGTGGAGAGAATTGCCGGAAATCGCCTTATGAGAGAGAGATCGGAGGAATGTGGGAAATTTTGACCGTTTGGACCTAATGTTTGCATAAATACAGTAACGGGAGACTAGGCGCGCGTATTGGGGCACCTAGGCGCCTGAGTGCGTACCTTTAAGTGGCGTTTGAGTTCCTTCGGCGACTAGGCGCCGAATGTGTGGCGCCGGGGCGCGCCGAATGTGGCGCTCGGGCGCCATGATGCGAAGCGAGGTGTGCACTGGAATCCTTGGACGCCCAGGCGCGCGATAATCGGCGCCTAGGCGCGGATCACCTATTGTGTAGGATTTCCATTTCCTGTTTCAAAAGAAGAAGAAAAACACTTAAACACGAACTAACACGGACTTAAAGCGAGAAAATAAAGCAGCGAACGGTAAAACTCTAGAAAACAAAAAAGAACGGAAAGAAAGCTTGGGTTGCCTCCCAAGAAGCGCTAGTTTAGAGTCGTTAGCTCGACTTAAGGCGAGAAATCATGGAGGGTCCTCAAGGATGATGGACACTTTGTCTCTCAATCCATCCAACCCGGCATATGGTTTCAAACGTTGAGCGTTGGCCAAGAAAGTCTGTCCTTTATCCGTTGTAAGCTCGACGGCGCCCGAAGGATAGACATGGGAAATCAAGAATGGGCCCGACCATCGAGACTTAAACTTCCCGGGGAAGAGTCAGAGTCGAGAGTTGTAGAGTAACACCCTTTCTCCCTTATGGAACTCCCGGGGGGAGAATATGCTTGTCATGCCACATTTTGGTACGCTCCTTGTAAAGTTTTGCGTTCTCTTAGACGAGATGACGCCATTCTTCGAGCTCGTTGAGTTGTAGCAAACGTTGTGTACCTACACGTTGAGAGTTAAAGTTGAGAAACTTAATGGCCCAATAAGCACGATGCTCAAGCTCAACGGGCAAGTGACATGTTTTGCCAAAAATAAGACGATATGGAGACATGCCAATTGGGGTTTTATAGGCGGTCCGATAAGCCCAAAGAGCATCGTCCAACTAAGTTGGACCAATCCTTTCTTGATGCATTGACCGTTTTTTCTAAGATACGCTTAATCTCCCTATTTGAAACCTCCACTTGGCCACTAGTTTGCGGGTGATATGGGGTCGAAATTTTATGCCACACCCCGTACTTGGTCAATAAAAGTTCAAACTGTTTGTTGCAAAAGTGGGTGCCCCCATCACTAATGATGGCTCGGGGAGTTCCAAGTCGAGTAAAAATATGCTTCTTTAGAAAACGAGTGACGACCCGAGCATCATTAGTGGGCGAGGCCACGGCTTCCACCCATTTGGAGACATAGTCTACCGCAACAAGGATGTATTTGTTTGAACAAGAACTGGGGAAAGGGCCCATAAAGTCCACACCCCATACATCGAACAACTCACACTCTAACATGCTATTTAAAGGTATTTCATGACGTTTAGAGATCTTCCCCATTCGTTGACAGTGATCACATGATTTGACACAATGATATGCATCTTTAATAAGAGTAGGCCAGAAGAAACCTGATTGGAAGATCTTAGCTACCGTTTTGGAAGGCCCAAAGTGGCCACCCACCACCATATCATGACAATGAGAAAGGATAGAATTCACTTTCATTTCGGGTATGCAACGTCGAATTAAGCCATCTGCACAGATTTTGAATAGAAAGGATTCTTCCCATAGATACTGCTTCACATCAAATAGAAATTTCTTCTTTTGATGAAAAGTGATATCCGGGGGAAGGAGGCCCGTAACAATGTAATTGGAAAAATTAGCATACCAAGGTGAAATATTGTCAGAAATAGCAAGGAGGTGCTCATCCGGGAATTCCTCACGAATGGGTGTCTCATCTAACGGATCATTCACTAGCTGTAATCGTGAGAGGTGGTCGACTACTACGTTCTCGGTGCCTTTCTTGTCTTTGATCTCTAAATCAAACTCTTGTAGTAACAAAATCCACCTAAGGTGTCTCGGTTTGGCATCTTTCTTGGCAAGCAAATATTTTAAGGTGGAATGATCGGTGTAAACTATCACTTTGTTTAGCACGAGGTAAGAGTGGAATTTATCGAATGCAAAGACTATGGCTAGTAACTCCTTTTCCGTGGTGGCATAATTCAATTGTGCGTCGTTAAGAGTTTTACTAGCATAGTAAATGGTTCGAAATACCTTCTCCTTTCTTTGGCCAAGGACCGCTCCAACTGCAGTGTCACTCGCATCACACATCAACTCGAACGGTAAGCTCCAATCGGGGGGTGACATGATAGAGGCGGAAACTAAGCGTTCCTTCAACTCGAGAAAGGCCTGCATACAAGAAGAATTGAAATCAAACAGTGCATCCTTGACAAGCAAATTAGATAACGGTTTCGCAATTTTAGAGAAGTTCAAGATAAATCGCCTATAGAACCCGGCATGCCTGAGAAAACTCCTAACGGCTTTGACCGAAGCGGGAGGGGAAAGTTTTTCTATGACCTCAATCTTGGCTTGGTCCACTTCGATCCTTTTTTGAGAGATCTTGTGGCCAAGTACAATTCCCTCCCGGACCATTAAATGACATTTTTCCCAATTCAAAACAAGGTTGGTTTTCTCACAATGTTTTAACACATTATTCAAATGAGCAAGACATGTATCAAACGTTGTTCCGAACACAGAAAAGTCGTCCATAAAAATTTCGAGGAAATCTTCAACCATATCATGAAAAATCGCCATCATGCATCTTTGAAAGGTGGCCGGGGCATTACACAAGCCAAATGGCATCCTTCTATAAGCAAATGTGCCATAAGGACAAGTGAAAGTGGTTTTCTCTTGGTCCTCGGGATCTATGGCAATTTGATTATAGCCGGAGTAACCATCGAGAAAACAATAAAAATCATGCCCGGCTAACCTTTCAAGCATTTGGTCAATAAAAGGGAGGGGAAAATGATCCTTACAGGTGGCATCATTCAATTTACGGTAGTCTATACACACTCGCCACCCACTAAGCATACGAGTTGGGATCAATTCATTATTCGCATTCTCAATTACCGTTATCCTCCCTTTCTTGGGCACCACTTGGGTAGGGCTCACCCACGCACTATCAGAAATAGGATAGATTATACCTGAATCGAGCAGTTTTATCACTTCCTTCTTTACTACCTCTTGTATTTGTGGGTTCGACCTCCGTTGTGGTTGGCGTGTAGGCTTGGCGGAGTCCTCCATAAGTATCTTGTGCATACATATCGCTGGACTAATGCCTTTGATGTCCGCAATTTTCCACCCGAAAGCTCGTTTGTGAGACCTCAACACTGTCATTAGTTGCTCTTCTTGTGGTCCTGAAAGAGACGAAGAAATGATCAATGGTAGTGTCTCATCAACGTTTAAGTACACATATTTAAGGTGGGAGGAGAGGGGTTTGAGTTCGAGAGAAGGGGGTTCTTCAATAGATGGGTGAGTGACGCCCGACAATGATCTATCAACTTTGATGAAGCCTCTCAAATGATAGGAAGATTTGCATTCCAAGCTTAGAACGCTTTCCACTTGACCATCACTCTCCGAGTCCACTTGTATGGATTTCATAAGATCCCGTTCGAATGAATTTTCAATCGTATTGCCCTGCAAATACTCAACAATCAACGGGTCAAATGTATCTATTCGAAAACACGAGTCATGATCAAGAGGGTGTTTGAGGAATTTGTAGACATCAAAGGTAACCTTGTCATCGCCCACATTCAAAGTTAGCTTACCATTAGCAATGTCAATCACCGCCTTACCCATGGCTAGGAATGATCTCCCTAGGATTAATGGCACCTCCCCATCTTCCTCCATATCAAGGACTACAAAATCCACCGGGAAATAAAACTTGTCGACTTGGACAATAACATCTTCGATTATCCCCTTAGGCCTCTTGATTGATCGATCTGCGAGTTGAAGGCTCATTGAGGTCGGCTTGGGATTGCCAAGGCCTAACTTCTTAAATAGAGAATACGGGAGGAGATTGATGCTAGCTCCCGAGTCACATAACACTTTCTCGAACGACAAAGACCCAATCGTGCACGGGATTGTGAGGCTCCCGGGATCTTTGAGTTTAGTTGGCAATTTATTGAGCAATACGGCGGAACATTCCTCAGTGAGACACACCATCTCATTTTCCTCCCGCTTCTGTTTATTGGAGAGTATGTCTTTGAAGAACTGCACGTAATTCGGCATTTGGAGAATGGCGTCAATAAATGGAATGTTAATCCTCACCTCACGAAGGATTGCCAAAATCTGAAGAAAGCTCGGATCCATCTCCTTCTTCTTTTTCTTGTGTGCATTTGGGAATGGGAGACGAACCTCGATAGGAGGAGAAGGCGTCGGAGTGGAAGAATCAAAACTGGGTGAAACAGGAGGTGGCGCCTAGGCACGGATCTGGTGGCGCATGGGCGTGCATCATAGGGCGCTCGGGCGCGGAACTGCGAAGTGATTCATCCTGCAGAGGTGAAGGCGGCACCTAGGCGTGGTATTGCGAAACTCCTGTTCAGAGCAGGGGAGATCTGGCGCCTGGGTATGCAACATAGAGCGCTCAGGCGCGGGACTACTGGCAGTTTCACTCTCTAATTGTTTTCCACTTCTCAAGGCTATGGCATTGCATTGAGCCTTTGGGTTTTTCTCCGTGTCACTTGGTAGAGTCGGGGCTCGACCATTCACCGCATTGGAAATTTGACCCACTTGGGTTCGCAAGTCCTTCATTTCCATAAACATGTCCTTTATCATACCCCGAAGTTCGTTGAATGACGTATCAGACTTCTTCATGTGAGCATCGAGTCTCTCATCGGTTGTGGGAGGTCGCATTTGCACTTGACCTTGACCTTGTCCATTGAAGTTGCCTTGCCTTGGGGGTGGGTTATTGAAAGGTGTCTGTGGAGCTTGATAGGACCCTAGGCGGTAAGCTACCCCGAACCAATGGTAATTGTTGAGGAGGTGCCGCTTGCATGGCTTGTAGAACACCTTGTAACCACTCCCTGTTTTCCGGTAAATTCATATCGGGAAAATTTCCATTCGGGTTTTGGTTGAGATTATTGGCCATTTCCCTTGTTCGCCTACTAGCCCGAAGAACTCGTTCAATTTCGGGCTCCAACTCGTATAGAGGCTCGTTTGAGGAGCGGGTCATGCACCACAAAAGAATCTAACAATTAAACACAAGAACGAAATTAGACTTAACACGAAAATAAAAGAAAAGCAAGAAGTAAACAACAAACTAAGAATTATAAAAGCGTAAACAAGAAAATAAGAAACTAAAATAAACAAGTCCCAGCAATGGCGCCAAAAACTTGACACACTAAAACCTAAAGTGCTTGGTAGCAAGTATACTAGTCGTGTAGTAATAAAAATGGACAAAATAAGTCCGGGTTGTCGAACCACGGAGACTTGAATTTTTAGCTTATGATTTTTGAATAAACGTAGAGACGAATTAACGGAAATTAAGAGTAAAACAAGTAAGCAAACAAAGAACAAAAGAAATAAGAACAAGCAACGGATTGAAACTCAAGTGTGAGAACTAGACTAAGGCACATGCAAGACTTGACTTGATCCTTATTCGCACAAAGACTCTTGTTGAATTATTAGACCTAGTTGTTATGGTGAAAACTCCTAAGGTAAAGAATACCCGATGTCTCGCGATATGCTCCTACACTTAAACGGCGGTTTCCTAAGTATGTCTACCCAGAAATCTAACCTCTAAGCATGCATTGAGGAACTAGAGTTTACTCGATTAGAATCGAACGACTTCATCCGGGAGTCTTTACCTATGTCTAGGGAAACTCCTATTTGATCGATGATGCTATGAATTCCTTGCACCCCAACTTAACTCTTTCTCAAGATGCTAAACTAGGCAATTTATAATACATATGGTGATCAATCACATGTAAGGAATATAAGCACAAATTCATAACACATAGCAACAAAGGAATTAATTCAACAATTATCAATAATACGAATAATTCACAAATCAATTCTTACAAGGCCCTAGCCATATGAATTTAGCCCATAACTATCAACATAGCAGAATTCAACATGTTCTTATACATAAATGTAAACATCAAATGCAATGAACAATGAAAGAAACTGCCTATAAGGTTGAATGGCAATAGATCTTTTAATGTAGCTTCAATCCTTGGCTCTTATCCTCTTCTTGCTCTTCAAGATCAGTGATATAATGGCCCAAAACCCCAGAAAATGCTCCCAATTTCCAAGATTCAGAACCCTATGAATGAATTGAAAAATCCAATTTATAGTTCCAAAATTCTGTTATCGCGGCGCCTGGGCGCGCGTTGATCGGTGCCTAGGCGCCGCCTATGTGGCGTGGATTTCTTGGGGCAGAAGCTCATGGGCGCCCAGGTGCGGAAAATGGCGCGCCTAGGCGAGCGATATGTGGCGCCTAGGCGTGATGATTCAGGCGCCTAGGCGTCTCTCTGTGAAGCTTTAATTTTGTTTGCTGGGTCGCGCCTGGGCGCTAGAAAAATGGCGCCTAGGCGCCTCAGTGCGCAGCCCTTGAGCAGAGTTAGGTAAATGAGTCGTCTTTTTGCCCTTTTATTCGTCCATCGTCGCTTACTACCTGAAAGCACTTTACACTCATATTAAACGCACGAGAGGCACGAAATAAACTATATATGGGCCTGAATTGTCACTAAAAGGACCTAAAAGCTTATGTAAAAACGACTCCTATCAAGAGAAGACTCCAAAAAAAATTTATTCCGTTGTGCTAACACTGATCAAAGAACTGAACGCTCAAACCTAGTTGGTTGTAATATTCAAGTCTTGAAATCTAAGTTAACTTTATAAAAACAGTCTTCGTTAGACGCTTCACCAAAGCGCCTATATTTTAAGTGAACGCTTAAGTCAAGCGTTAGACACTTCAAGCGTCTACTTTTCAAGCGTCCAAAAACCTTTTTAATATGAATCTTTTGAAGTCGAAAAAGACTTCAGGGTCTATTCAACCCCCTCTCCCCCTCCCCCCCTCTAGACCCTTTCCTATGCCACTTGGGACCAACAAGTGGTATCAGAGCGGTTAAAATTGAAATTTTAAAAATTTCCAAGCACAACTGCTTGTTTAGATATTTTTTCAAACTTAGTTGCTTTAGATTTTAAACATGGCATTTGCTAAAGTTCCCAAACTAACTGAGTCAAATTTTGACACATGGAAGTTCAAAGCATTTACATATCTCTGTTCATGTGATGATGACATGTGTGATATTATTTCAGATGGGCCAATCAAAATATATAAAGTTATCACAAGAGCGCCTGGAGCCACGGGAGAAACTCCCGATGGTTACGTTGAGAAACCAAAACAAGAATGGTCTCCAGATGAGCGTCGAAGAGCTAATTTGGACAATGTTGGTCGTAACGCTCTATATACGGCTATTGGTGATAATGACAACTTATTTAACAAGATCAAGTCTTGCAAAACCACTAAAGAAATATGGGATAAGTTGGCTACAATTTGTGGTGGTTCAGATCAGATCAAAGAAAACAAACTCTCCATTGCCAAGGAAAAGTTTAACAGATTTAAGATGCTACCCAATGAAACTTTAGAGCAATTAGATATAAGATTTACAGCTTTAGTTACAGAACTTACATCGTTGGGAATGGATTTGCAGAATCGAGAAATGGTGGTTAAGATCTTTAGAAGTTTACCAAGTAAATTCCTGATGAAGACAACTGCTATGAGAGAATCAAATATGCTGAATCTCCTAACTCCAGAAGACGCCTTTTCAAAGCTCAAAGCATTTGAGTTCGAGTTGAATTCTGCTAGTGATGTTGTGGGTGGTCCGGTGATTGAATCTGGAGCGCTTATAGCATCAATCAAAGGCAAATGGGGCAATAAAGGAAAGAATTTAGATATCAATGAAGAAGAGGAATTGGCTTTGCTGAATAGATTCAGAAAGTTCTTGAGATATGAAAAGAAAGGAAAAGGTTTCAATAATCAAGGACAAAGCTCTTATCAAGCACCTTCTCCGATGCAACAACAGCTTCAAGCGCCTCAATATTCTGTTCCTTCACCTCAAGCGCCTGTTCAGTATCAAGCGTCTATTCAAAATCTCTCAGCTCCAGTGGTCTCAAAACCACACATTGCAAAGTTAACAAATGAACAAAAGATGAAAACTAATCTTTGTTACAATTGCAGGAAACCAGGGCACTACCAGGTAAATTGGCCTTATCCAAACGTATCCAGGAAACCAAGGCAGGATTACTTGGATAGAAACCAATTCAGGAGCAACCTTCCTCAACAAGGTTTGCTAGCGAAATCAGAACCAGCATCCGCACCTGAAGATTTAGAATCATCAGAAGAGAGTAGCGATGATGATGAGCCATTAGATGACTCAGCGCTCATATGTCTCATGGCCAGAGATGATGAAGTGTCTCCTGAGGTAATCAATGAATTATCTATTCCTCTCTCTTATGATGAATTACTTGACAAAGTCAAAGAATACTACAATGAATGTCAAGAAGCCGCCAAAATATATCAAAATGATCTCGTTATTATCTCATCACTCACAAGAGATAAAGTAACGCTCAAAGCAGAATTACAAGTTCAGCAACAGTGCATTGAGAAGAACCAATCGCTTGAGAGTGAAATTATTCAATTAAAAAGCGATCTTGATATAATAGTCAAGAGAGAAACTGATTTGATCACTAGACTTGCTAAATCAGAGCAGCTCATCTCATCATTATCAAAAGCTTCTAGAAAGTTGGATAATGTGACTGAAGTAACTAGATTATTTGGTGAGAAGACCGGTTTAGGATGCAATAAACTCGGTAAACAACCCAATAAACCTAATGTTACGGCAAACAACAAAGGAAAGGGTGTTATCTTTGTTGAAAAAGGTTTCCAAGGTCAAACACAAAATGAACCTAGGAACAATGGTAAGAGGCCAAATGAGAAAGCCGAAGCTAACTCAGGCAAGGGTAAGGCTAAGGCAAATGATTCACAAAGACGGGTCTATCCAAACGCTCAAAAGACTAAAGATAAGTCTGACCACTGTGAATCAAGCGCTAAGCGTCTAGCACCAAAAGTGCAACCCAAGCCAGCGCCAAGGGAATACCAACGCCAATATTCGAGACGGTCAAGATCATATTATCGATACTATGATGATTATGATTATGACTACCATTATAATCAAGGATATTATTATTATACACCCAAAAAGCACACACAACACGTTGCGAAACCCAAAAAGGCCAGTATTCCTACAATGAAGACTAGGCAAATATGGGTTCCTAAAGTTCTAATTCAAACTAACAATGTTACTAATGTTAAAGGACCCAAGCAACAATGGGTACCTGAACAGAAATAGAACTTCCCTTTTGATTGCAGGTACCTAGAGCTAGAGCCGATACATCTGTGTGATACTTCGATAGTGGATCGTCAAGGCACATGACTGGTTCCAAAGATCTTCTGATCAACTATCAAGCTGCCAATGGTCCTCAGGTTGTATTTGGTGACAACTCCAAAGGTAAAACCAAAGGTATAGGTACTGTGCATAGGGGGAACATCATGATAAGTGATGTTTATTATGTTGAGGGTCTAAAGCACAATTTATTAAGTATAAGTCAATTTTGTGATAAAGGCTTTGAAGTCATATTCTCAAGTGAGTGTTGCTATATAAATGACGCTAAGACTAAGTCTACTAAATTGAAGGGTAAAAGAACTAACAACGTATATTTGGTAGATTGGGGTTCAACACCTGATAACAGCCCAACATGTTTTGTTGCTAAAAATGAATCTAAAATGGGTTGGTTATGGCATAGAAAAATGAATCACCTCAACTTCAAAACAATCTCTCAACTTATAAGTCAAAATCTTGTAGAGGGATTACCAAATGGACCGTTTCACAAGGATCGCCTTTGTGACGCTTGTCAAATGGGTAAACAAGTTAAATCATCATTCAAGAGAAAACCTCATCTATCTACCTCTAGAATACTTGAACTACTTCACATGGATTTGTTTGGACCTGTTCAAACGATTAGTGTAAGCGGTAAGAAGTATACTTTGGTGATAGTAAGTGATTTCTCTCGATTTACTTGGGTGGAATTTCTTTCATCCAAAGATGAAACATGTGACAAGTTAACAACGCTTATTCGGCAACTTCAAATATTGAAAAATCTTAAGGTTGCAAGAATAAGAAGCGATCACGGTACTGAGTTTACTAACAAGATTGTTGAGAAGTTTTGTTCAGAAAATGGAATACATCATGAGTTTTCAGCTCCCAGAACTCTCCAACAAAATGGTGTTGCTGAGCGCCGGAACCGAACGCTTAAGGAAGCAGCTAGGACTATGTTAGCAGAATCCAAGCTCGCTCCTAGGTTTTGGGCCGAAGCGATCAACACTGCCTGTTACACTCAAAACCGTTGCATGATCAACAAACAGCATGGGAAAACTCCATATGAACTGTGGAAGGGACGTAAGCCAAATGTTTCATATTTTCACGTCTTTGGTTCTAAATGTTTTATCCATAATAATGGATCCCAAAGCCTAAAGACATTTGATCCTAAAGCGGATGAGGGAATCTTTCTAGGCTACGCCAAAAATAGAAAGAATTTTCGCATCCTAAATAAGATCAAATCGAAGGTAGAGGAATCTATTCATGTTGTTTTTGATGATGCTAACCAAGAACCGAGTAAGGTTAATATAAATGATGTAGGAGTTGTAGATCTATGTCATCAAGCGTCTAAGGTTACAATTGATGATGACAGTGACGATGATGATGAGATCTCAGTGCCTCCTCCTAAGATCACTCGTGAGGTTAATATGGACAATCATGTAAGAAATGCTGATGATCATGAAGAGAGTGATCATCAAGAGCACACAAGGAATTGTGAACTTGGAGCGCCTACGCAAGAATGTAGTCAAGCGTATGATCCTCAAGCGCCTGTTCAACCTCTTAACCCCTTCCAACCAGACAAACTATGGCTGCGTGATTATCCACCAGAGCATATTATTGGAGATATTGGAGCTCTTGTTAGGACTAGAGCCGCTACACTCAATGAGGCTATGTTCGCAAGCTTTCTATCTCAAATGGAACCTAAGAAAGTGGATGAAGTGCTAAGCGACCCAAGTTGGATTGAAGCTATGCAAGAAGAGCTTAATCAGTTTGAACAGAATAAGGTTTGGATGCTAGTACCAAGACCAACTCACCAAGGAGTTATTGGAACTAGATGTGTTTATAGAAACAAGATGGATGAGAATGGCATTGTGATAAGAAACAAGGCCAGACTCGTAGCTCAAGGATATTGCCAAGAGGAGGGTATTGACTTTGATGAGACATACGCTCCTATCGCTCGTCTTGAAGCAATCCACATTGTTTCTAGCATATGCAACGTTCAACAAGTTCATGGTGTATCAGATGGACGTGAAGAGTGCCTTCCTGAATGGTAAACTCCAAGAAGAAGTATATGTGGAGCAACCACCAGGATTCATCAACAATCATAGTAAGGGTATGGTTTACAAACTAGACAAAGCACTTTATGGGCTTAAGCAAGCACTCCGAGCATGGTATGACACTGATACAACGTTATTCAAAATTACCAATAACGAAGATATTCTCTTAGTCCAAATTTACGTTGATGATATAATATTTGGTTCTACTAACAAGCGTCTGTGTGAGAAATTTTTGAAAATGATGCAAGAACAATTTGAAATGAGCATGATGGGTGAATTAACTTTCTTCTTAGGATTACAAGTTAAATAACTCCCTAATGGAATATTTATTAACCAAGCTAAATATACAAGAGATATGATTAAGAAATTTGGTGTGGAAAATGCATCATATTAAAAAATTCCAATGAGCCAAACGCTTAAGCTAGATAAAGATGAAAGTGGTAAGAAAGTTGATATCACTAATTATAGAGGTATCATTAGATCACTTCTTTATCTTACTGCTAGTAGACCTGATATTATGTTTTCGGTATGCATGTGTGCACGATTTCAAGTCGATCCTAATGAGTCACACTTAATTGCTGCCAAGAAGATCCTTAAATACCTAAAAGACACACAAAATGTGGGCTTATGGTATCCTAGGGATTCTCTTTTTGAACTAATTGGTTACTCAGATGCAGATTTTGCAGGTTGCAAAATAGATCGTAAAAGTACTAGTGGTACATGTCAATTTCTAGGTGATAGGTTAATCTCATGGCATAGTAAGAAGCAACAATCCATAGCTACCTCCACAGCCGAAGCTGAGTATGTAGCTGCAGGAAGTTGTTGTGCACAAGTATTATGGATGAGGCAACAACTTAGAGATTATGGAATAATCCTAGGTCCAACCCCCATTCATTGTGATAACCAAAGCGCTCTAGCCATGACTCAAAACCCTGTTCTTCATTCCAGAACCAAACACATTGACATTAGATACCATTTCCTTCGTGACCACGTTCAAAAGAAAGATATCTCCATGCACTTTATTGGAACTGACAAACAATTGGCAGATATCTTCACCAAAGCGCTCAACGAACAATGTTTTCTCACTTTGAGAAGTGAACTAGGTATGATTGATTTAAACGCTTAATCATCAAGCATCATACTTTATTAGACATATAATTTAGGGGGAATCCACTTGATTTATGTCTAAAAGCTTTCTTTGAAAAACAAAACAAATGGTACAAGTTATCAAATTTAGGGGGAACCTTAAAATTGTACTTGAACATAACTGTAAGCGTCAAGGATCAAAATTTCCAGATGCATGATCATCAACGCTCAGTATTTTTTTTTTTTTGCATAAAATATTGGACGCTCAAACATAAAAAGGACTTTGACTTTAAGCATCTATATTACAACAGTTATAATGAATACCAAGAAGTGCTATACCAACCAATGGTATCAAGTTAAGCGTTGAATCAATTCCAATCAACTCTTAATATAAAAATATTTTCTTTACAAGCCATGCATAAAGTTTACAAGCTTCTTTCGAAGTAGTGGGTAGACTCAAAAGTCTATTTTGTACTCTACTCGCACGCTTCTATCACATCAAACAGGCGGGTAATCAAAAGTTTTTTTTCAAAATGACAGTTCAGAGATAGCACGTGTTTGTGTACGTGTCAGTGTACAAACAGGCGCGTGCGTTACACTCTGAAAATGCCAAACGTTTTTAAAATTTTAATTCGGATGTCAAATCTTTATATATGAGAATTACCAAATGTAACTTCTCTCTATTACACAAAACTCGCGCCCGCAGTTAATGAATTCATGGCTGAGATTAAAACTCTTTACACGTGTTTGAATCCTACAGAGACAAGAGAACACAAGCTTCAAAAATTAACTGCCGTGTCTTTTAAAACACAATTTCTGCAGAAAAACCATTTACTCTTACTCAAACATATCTGCAAAATTTATTCTCTCTCTCTCAAAGCAAAAGAAAATCTCAGATCATCTCTTTCACTAAAAATGGCACCAAAGAAATCTTCGTCTACTTCTGCCGAACTTACCATCAAGGTTACTGAAGGCCTTGTTGTCGATTGGAAATTCCTTTATGAACAACCTCAGATCAATCTAACAGACCTGATGGACATGGTAGTCAAAGCTGGGCTTAAACCTTTCTTGACCCAATACTCCTATCTGTTTTCGACTGAAGTCGACACCTTCTGGAAGACTGCTAAACTTTCAGAGGACAAGAAGTCTATCTCTTGTCTAATTCCTCTATCCAAGAAGGAGCCTCCCAAGGAATTTATTTTGTCTACTGCCTCCATTGCCGAGAACTTCAATCTTCCAAATGAGGGTGAGGCATTGGATTGTGTTACTTTAAAACAAATCAAGGAAGCATGGACAACCATGAGTGCATACGACGGTGTACCCTACACTCAGTACTTTGAAAAGAAAGAACTGGTATCCAAATACCGACTGTTGGCTGATTTCTGCAGCAAGATCATAGAATGCCGAGTGGGAACCTTTGATAAGGTGAACCCAGTACAATTTCAGATGATGACTGCTATACTCCTCAACATCAAGATCAACTGGAGTGAGTACATTTTTGGAAGGTTTCGGGACTGTTTAAGCGCCTCGAATAAACCTTATGGGCTTGTTCTAAGTGACCTGCTGTACAAATCACAGTGTGTATACTCGTCTGGTCTCCCGTTGAATAAGACCAAGTTGCTGGGAAGAAGGATTCTGAATAATCTCTTCAATCCTCCCAAAATTGGTGGTGCTGCTAAACCACTATCTGAGCGTCTGGAAGTACGTCAAGCGTCCGATGAGGAAGCGGAGCGTCCAGTGCCAGAAAAAGCAGTGAAGCGTCTGGCTGCAACAAAGAAGAGGGCTCCTAGAAAGCCAAAGGCTCAATTTGTCCCTTCTCCTCAAAAGGATGATGAGGAAATCGACGAGGATGCTGAGGACAAGTTACCTCTCAAGAGGAAGAAGCTGGAAGGGATCATCAAACAAATAGACTTTGAAGAACCAGCTGTTGATCCTCCCGCTCCACCGCTTAAGCTCATTGAAGGAGTCACCATGAAGAAAATCTTCAAGCGTTCCAGGACTAGCAAGCGTCGGGTTGCTCCTGCTCCTGAAGAGCCTGAGACTGTTGAGACAAGCGCTCAAGTTGCTATTGAGCCAAGCGCTCAAGTTGCTGCTGAGCCAAGCGCTCAAAGTATTGCTGTTGAGACAAGTTCTCAGGGTAAGTTTATTTCTTCCCACAACATTCCTATTGCTACATCTGTAGAAGATCCTGCTCTTATAGAGGATAGTTCTTTTGTTACAGCTTTAGCTCCAGCTGCTGCTGAAGCGTCAACCGATGTCCATCTAGATGTTGAGATGACAGAAGTTGTGGCGATTGCCAAAGACATTGTCACAGAAGCTGCTGCAATTGAACATGAGGAACCTGCTCTCAAAGAGGTTCAGTCATTAATTCCTGTTCAGGCTATAATAGAGGCACGCTCAGAAGGTCAGAGAGTTGATAAAGACGTTCCAGCGCCTAGGCACTTTTTCAAACTCAACACGCTGAAGACGATTGATCATTCGATCAACTACATGCCTCCAGCACTTGAAGAAGATTTCATTCCTGCAGGATACAATGAAGAAAGATACATTGCTGCTAAGAATGACATTGCCCTGTTGATTGATTCTGACCGTCAAATCAGGGATACAGTGTTTAACGCTGCACTAACAGAAATTGAGAGAAAGTATTATAGAGCCATTGAACTAGGAAAAACCCCTGGTCAAATACCGTCTTCTCTTATTCTTCAACAAGATAGACAAGGAGGAAGAACTCCTAGATGTGATGTGGATTTGGCATATTATCTCGATTATGGCAACAGCAAACCCACCATTTTCGCTCTAAGAGATTACAATATTCGGGTGTATTAGCCTCTTCGTCCTAGCTTTCTCAATCCATCAGAGTCAGTCTTGAACAGAGAAGGCTACACACACTTTCCTCAGATTGCTAATAATATTGAAAATCTATCTTCAGTCACTCCACTTTGCCTGTGGAAGAATAAAGCAGTTCATGCCGGTGAGCGTCTCGAATCATTGACAGATTTGATTCAGACTGAAGCCGATGCATATTTTGACAGCGTCTGGAATGCCAACTATCAGACTGATAGATATCGCTTTAAATCTATCAGAGATATTCATCATGAAGGCATTCGCGCTATGGTCAATGTTGGAACAGATTACTGCATGAATGAAGTTAACTGGGTTGAAGCGTATGTGGGAAACAAATATACATTCTCAGAGTTAGTCCAAGCTCCCCATTTTTTCGGCATAGGCATGCATGATAAGAAGCGTCAGTTCGCCAAGTATTTCCTAAAGCAGCGTCAACAGAGAGTTGGACCTGTGCTAAAGCTCCCACTAGTTAGACATCAAATTGAGCAGTGTCTGCATCAAAAGCTTCACAGACTATCCATTACTCCTCTACTTTTCAACGCTCAAACATCTTCCAGTGGTACCTCTTTTGTATCGTGCTTGAATTTCGCTCCGAGCCACTGCGAGGATAATTTCAATTTGATGGTGAAGATTATGACTCCCTTATCTCTGTTCGACAAAATCTTCACTGTCAATCTCCGACAATGGAACGGCACCGTCATCAACTCTTTTCGAAGATATCCTCTACTCCCTTCTATCCGCAAAGAGGTACTCAATCATTATGAGTTTGTCCTCTCACTGCTTGAAAGAAATCAGGGACTAGCTCAAGCGATCTATCCACATTTAGAAGAGTACTACACTACTTACGTGCCTGAGGATCAGCGTCTCAAGTCTCTTCTCTCTAACTGCTTGATTGGATTCTCTCAAAATTACTGCCCAGATTCAATCTTTTCCATCTGTCAAGCGCCGTCCAAAGTCTTTCCGAATCATGTGCTAGATATCATTGGTCCAATGCACATCAGGGCCATTGATAGTCCCCTTCGCACATTCATTTCCGGTACTTGTATGACTAGAACCAGACTCACTGAACTTTTGGAAGCTGCGTCCACTTCTTATGCCGATTTAGCAAATTGGAACTTCCAATTCGATGAATTTCGTCAACCTGAGTCAGCGCTTGAGGAAGCGCCTGCTAAGTCAGTCGAAGCATTCATGTCTGAAGTCACAAGTATTCCAGCATCTGCTGAAGAACCCGTTCAAGCGTCTCCACCAGAGGATCTTCCTGACGCTCCTGAACCCGTTGCTGAGGATCTTTCTCTTGACATACGAGGTACTGTCTTTGATCCCGCATATCAAGTTCCTATTGACTCTCTCAAACACTCATCCAGGTTCAAGCGACCGGCTCCGCAAGCGGTTCGTCTAGATGAGAGTCAATCTTTCGGTCCTTTGCTCAAATTCGTTTTGGAGAATATCAGTGCCCATGCTACTCAGAACGAAGAATCTCTCCACTGGATTAAAGACGATTTGGCAAAAATTAAGTCTCACGTTATGAGCGCTTAGATTGCTTATATGCGTAGTTCAGCTCAAGCGGCTGTTGGTGAGTGCAAACAAGACTTTCAAGAAATGCATGATGCCACTCAAGCAAACTAACTTGCCATGAAAGAAGAGCTTGAAAAGTGCCTTGAAACCCTTGAGACTTCTCTGAATGATGCTACCAGCGCCAAGCTCCTCGCCCTTCAGGAACGATTCGACAAGCGTCTGGACGACATCACAGATTCTATGTCTCAGATTGCTCATCAGGTCAGTTTACTCACAGATCATTTTCTAAAGGCTGATGATGGCAATAAGGGGGAAAAGAAGAGGAAAACGTCTAGTTCAAGATCTCAAGAGCCTCTGTCTCCTAAGCGTCAAGTTTTTCCTTCTCGTTCTGCGCTAAATCTCCCTCTTGGATAACTGCTTCTGAGGTAAGTGCTTCTGCTGGAGCGTCTAGTAGAACGCTAAGAGAAACCCCACAAGCACTATATCCAAATCTACCAATACCTTCTCGGGCACTGCTTGAACAGTTTGACATCCCTCTTCAAAGAACATCTATTCCAGAACCTACAGATCTAAGAATCTTAGCTGAAGAGAGAAAGTTGACTGACTTCATCCAATCTTTCAGTATTTGCCTAAGGTATATTGGTATTGACCCAACTGATTGGGACAATCACTTTACTGCTTTCAAGAAGAGAAAGAAAGAAGAAAATAAGCTCATAATCAACAAAGATCAGGAAGCGATGATGACTCTGGAAGATAATCTAACTGAAGCTATCTGAGCTGAAATGCCCAAGCGATACAAAGTTAGACCAAGACGTTAAAGCTTTTTGATTTGCATTATCTATATTCTTGTCTCTCATATTTTGTTTTTTTAGTTGTAAAAATGCTTGTAACTCTCGATATATATAAAAAGCATTTTTTTCAGCTGAAACATCTCGTTGAAGCGTAACTAACCTTAACTAACTTTATCTAATCAAAGCTAATTTTAATTTTGGCTGTCTAACTCTTGAACTATAAAAGAGTAAGTATTACCATCATCAAAAAGGGGGAAATTGTTAGGAACTTCATGTTAGATGTTTTGATGATGACAATTAGGATTTTTCTGTTAGACCCCAAAATATGTAAGTTTGTTTTTCAGCTTTGAAGCGTTAGATTTGTAATAGGCTTTGTTTTATTCTTATTTTAGATTGTTAGGTTAAGCTGTCTTAGACTAAGCGCTTGATATGTTCTGGGTGAGTTTATCAGAAGTATAGTTTGAAGACTCAAGCGCCTGAAGTCTGAATAAAGATGAAGATTCCAAGCGTCTAGAATGACCAGCTATTCCAAGCGTCACCTTATGGATCGAAGTAATTCAAGGATTGAATAAGCGTCTATCAATGACTGATTTCACCTGAATCTATTTCTAAAGTCCAAAAGGAGTTTAATGCAAAATATTCTCAAATGCATTAAATGCCAACGGGCATTTAATTCAAATGCATTAAATGCTGATAAGAGCATTAAATGTGATAAGCACTTTCAGACGTACGGAGAAGCCACCCTATTGGACTGTCAACTGTTCAAAGACTGCAGCACCAACTTTTGTGCAGCAGATGTTCAGAAAAAAGGACAAAAGTTGTTCACTCGCGAAAGTGAGAGACACGCACCCTTGCATGTGTCAAACGGACACTTTTTCCAAGAATGCCTATAAATAGGACTTCAACAACAAGCCAAATACATAGAACAATTATCAAGTCGAATTGTTATTGCATTGAAGTCTCATTCCTTACAATCTCAGAAAAGCCAAAACCTTCAAGAAAATATTCTCTTTGCTTTTCTTCAAATCTTGAGACAGTCAACCCAATATCTCAAACATTCTTTTCGAAGAAACCCACATTACTACTGAGATATTCCTAGTTGTTTGAACTTTATCAAAATCAAACAAACCTTTTAGAAAAACCCCTATCCAAGCCTCGCGATCTGTGTGAAGTTGAAGTTGGATACTTGCCATATGTCTGGGTGAAAGAAGCAAGGGGATTGAAGTGATTTGGAGCAGAAATCTGTGTGACCAAGGAGCTCAAGTCATCGACATCCATCTCTCTCTAATTTGTTGAAGATTCTGTGTGATTCTTTGAGAATCATTTTAGTGGATTGCCTCCAAGTGTTCGAGAAGAAGAAGGACGTAGTTGGGATTACACCACCCAACGAACCTTACAAATACTGTTCTTTACTTTACTTTCTGCATTCATATTGTCATATCATAATCTGTTAAAGTAAAACTTAATCAAACGCTAAGCAACTAAATACACTTTTTGTGACGCTAAAGCTTTCAAAGAGAAGACTCCAAAAAAAAATTATTCCGCTGTGCTAACACTGATCAAAGAACTGAACGCTCAAACCTATTTAGTTGTAGTATTCAAGTCTTGAAATCTAAGTTAAATTTATAAAAACAGTCTTCGTTAGACGCTTCACCAAAGCACCTATATTTTAAGTGAACGCTTAAGTCAAGCGTTAGACACTTCAAGCGTCCAAAAACCTTCTTAATACGAATATTTTGAAGTTGAAAAAGACTTCAGGGTCTATTCAACCCCCCCCCCTTCTAGACCCTTTCGTATGCCACTTGGGACCAACAAAGAGAATTTTTTGTCATCAATTCGCGCGTGATAATTTAGAGGCAACATGATTCATTGTTGGATTCATCTACAACTTCAAGAATTGAAGAACACGAGGGTTGAAAAATTCAAGAAGTTCATCAATCTAAAGTTTAAAAGAAGAATTGGATTCTCCTACCCCCTCGCTTCAACGGGTAAGTCGGATTTACTCGTTAATGCATGTTTGAGATTCAATTATGCGAATTAGAGTACACTTTTGGGTTTTAAATTAAAATTTTAAAATTCTTCCGATGCGTTTATGTGTTTTTACGCGAAACCCAACAATAAGCACCTCTATAAATATTAGAATAATCATATCATTGAAATGGATTATCAATTTACTTTAAAACCTCTACTAACCATCATTTTCAGAGAAAATTGGTTTGCTATGTTGTAGAGAAGATCCATTCCACCCCAAATCATTTTCCAAAATATTTTGGTTAGAATTGACTACCCTAAATAGTGAAGAGTAGCTTGTTATATGAATGAAACTTGGAGGAAAGAAATTAGAAGGAAAGAAAGTTGAATATGTCACTACATATGCATGGTTAACACTTTTGGAAATAGATAGTTCGAAAGTGTGTTACACATGAATTCAGACTATAAAATTCGAACAACTCTTGTATCTAAGACACGATATATTATTAGATAATATTAATCTACGTAACGAGTAGACAAGATTTGCACTTCAAATATCTCGAATTACATTTCGGACCAATAAGAAATTAAGTGACAAAATTGGCTGTTTGAATACGTTTGATCGTACTGCAGAAAACAATGTAAGATGAAAATTCAAACATGTGGGATTGCTTACGACAATCACACTTTTATTTAATCTGGTACTTCGCACGCTTTGGTATTTAATCTGGTACTTCACACGTACAGTGGGGAAGCATCTGTTTCAGGCTAAACAATCGACTGTTTTGACTTTACAGTCAAATGGTCAGCTGGTTCAGCTGAAATGATATATGTTGCATAGGCGCACTAAAGTCTTGTAATAAATGATTTTTCAAATTTCATTCTTTCCTTGCCTATAAAAGGCACCCTCTAGCCCCATTCTCATATATCATAATGCATTCAATATTTTTATATCATTTCTCCAGCTTTTAAGCTTTTCTTGAAATCATGAGAGTTTTAAGCAGTTGTTTGTTTGAAAACTCTGAGGTCTGAAGTAGTTCTACCTCAGAGACGAAGTGTTGTATTTTGGGACACTATTGCTTCAGTTTGTACCACCAATAGAGGGACAATTTTGTGTTAAGGACAAAGGGTTAACCTTCATCTCGATTCAAACATTATTTACATCTTCCAGTAGCAGATTCTGGAACTTCCAGGATAATTATTTGCAAATTTCGATTCATTCCAGAAGCAGATTCGGATAATAATCTAGAACTTCCAGTTCAATTACATTTTCCAGAATAAGATTAAAATACTAACAAACAACAAGGTAATTGTCACTCTTGGAAATTAAACTTATATTTAATTAGTTTCAAAATTTCTGTAATTGTACGCAACTAAATTAAACCTTTATTTATTACAAACATCATTTATATATTTAACTAATTTCTTAAAGGCTGTATTTCCTATTGTTTTTACTTGCCCCCTTCGATGTGTAAAGTTAATTTGTATGAATTCTGAAATAACGAATTAATACTGGGGAACATTGGTTTGGTTGTCTGTGCGGTGATTGATGATCCTTGTCCCCTGTGTTTTAATTATTCTTGAAAATTTTGAAGGCATGCATATATATCCCCCTCCCATGTGCAACATACCGCATGCAGAGGTTAACCTCCCGGGCCATTCTATGCCACACCGGTACCAATGGTCCCGGTGTGGCATACACCATTGGATCCCCCAATAGGAAAGGGCATTTACTATCCAATGGTGTATGCCACATCGGGACCATTGATATCGATGTGGCATAGAATTTGCCGTTATTGCCGGCCTTTTGGATGGTTTGTTACCATTCAAATTTATGTTACAGATCCGAGTCACAGTCATGTTCCTCAAAGATTCGTGATAAGTGTATACACAGGGTGGTTAGGATGTGAAGAAAGAAATTTCAGATTTTTATTCACAATACATGTTTTTCTCTCTCTAAATCATAATCACCCATGTATACACTTGTCACGAGTTGTGTGTGTAATAGAAAGTGTAACACGAATATGTAACAAGATTTGAATTGGGTTTGTATGGTGCGGGAAGATGCATGCATGCATAAGGACATTGGACCCCTCCTCTCCACTACTCTACTACTCCTACATATATACTATATATGTGCTATATGTATTATTATATATTATATATGAGTCAAGAATCACATGTTTTTCTCTGATTTTCACTTATGAATAATTTGTGAGAGATCGAATATGGCGAGGCCTGTGTATTTCAGAATAGTTATTGAGAAATAAAGTTGAGGCAAAAAGTGAACTAATTGATCTTTAAGGGAATTGTCATACGAATAGTTATGGATAATTAAGACAATCGTCTTTTAAGATATAATGATATTCTTGAGATAGAACATTGTAAATCTTAAGTATAGCCAAATAAAACACTATTTTGAACTTTGAAATGCTGAGTTGATAGAGGTTAGCTCTTGCAATTGCATAAAAAAGTATTATTGACAATATCTCAATGCAGAAGACAAAATGCTTGGTTTATAATGAACGGAATCGAATTCCAATAGGGATATCTATAAATGGTTAGTAGTTGTGTTCAAAAAAGCGTAATTGATTGAAACAATATTTGTCAAGTGGACATATATGTCCCCTAGTTCTTACAATAATCATGGCCATCGACTCTAAGGACCCGACCTTATGATCAGTTTATATGTTGTTGGGACTCGTGAATCGTTAGATTCATATCACACCACATGTCGGATCAGAGACGGAGCCAGAAATTATATTGGGGAGAGGGGGAGACGAGATTGTTGTGATATACACACGTTTTGTTCACTTGTTAGACGAAGGATTGCTAGGGGTAGCGGAGGACTCCCCGCGGGTCGGTATGCTATATTAAAATTCTCCCATCCTCTCCCGTGGATGTAGCCAATTGTCGAACCACATAAACTGCAGTGTCATTTCCTCTTTATGCTTTTATTTCATTTTTGCTCCAACAAATTGAGTACAAAATAACATTAGTAGTTTACTATGTAATTTTAGCTCTTACTCTTTTTTTTCTTATTGCATTCTTTCTTTTTCAAGTCAATAAGTTATATATGTTTAATGAAATGTAAATATAGTATGGTTGACTAATTAAAAATATATAAGTAATATCTTATACATTTTTTATAACTAATCAAATAAAATGTAGTTTTAATGCTAAAATGAAAAGTGATCCTAATATTAAATAAAACAAAACATAACAAACCTAAGAAATATGATTTGACTAATATCAAATTAAACCTTTCTCATTAAAAATGACAATCATCGTTATATTTTATCAATAATATCCAATTTCGTAAAAATCAACTATGAAAAGATAAAGCAAAAAAGAAATAAAAATGATACATACTACATAAAAAAGACGAGAAACATATGAAAATTACCCAGATTAAGTGAAAAATTAGTTGAGAAGAGAGATTAGGTGAAAAAATTTGACCACAAGAAATGATTTATTAATAAATCATTTTCTTGGGGGCAAAACTTTTTAAAATTTACAAATATGAAAAATTGAGGGGTTTTTTTTTGGGGGGTTGGGGGTCCCTGTCGTAGTGTCGGACACCCTAGGTTGCACGAGTGCGGATACAAGGATATGGATACGACACGATACGAGAACGGCGATACGAATTTTTCAAAAGTTTAGGATACGACACGGTGGGGGGACGGTTATATATAAATAATTAAATAATATATATTTATACATATATGTACTAAATAAATAAATAATATACAAAAATGAAACAAAATATTATACCTTCATAATTTCTCCTTTTCTCTACTATTTCTTCTCTTAGGAATTTTATCAAACACCTTTTCTCTATTGTTTCTTCTTAGGAATGTTATCAAACACTTGGAGTATGGTTTAACTATATATATGTTTTACACATAATTTCTACATTTAAACACTAAACAAATATTAACTCTACCTAATAGAGCAACAACCCAACAACAAGTGAATGAATTAAACAAAAAAAATTAAACTCTCAAAAATCAAAACCCTAGGTTTGATAGAATCTATTATGCACGGGTACGGATACGAGGATACATGTACGATACGACATGAATACGAAATAAAGCAAATCTCAAAATATTAGGATACGATATGCCAAGGATACATGCATATATATGTAAAAATAAATTGATTCAATAAATTTATTGATATAAATAAATATTTTGTCTAGTTCAGTAAATTTCTTTGTCATTTATTTAACTTTATGTGCTTATTTTTAACAAAAGAACGAAAATATTATCTATTTTCCTATTTTAGTCCAAAATGTATTGTAAAGTATTTTTTAAAAAATATTCTATCTAGTATTTAAAACGTGTCGGGTACATCAAATTTTGTGTCGGATACGGTATCCAGAATTTTCTCTTTTCTTTTTATTTTTTGACACTTCAAAAATGGTCCGGACACGGTATCCGAGAGTATCCGTGCCGGATACGGATACGATACTGCACGGGGTCGATTTTAGGAATATTCGTGCATCATAGCGGACACCAAATAATACTTGTCAAACACTTATTGAAGGATATATATATATATATAAGATTTTTACTTTATTTTTATAAGAAAATATATACAAACGAGGCCACGCCAAGGCCCACAACATAGACTCCGGCCCTATGCGAGCCAGTCCAGCTACGCACACTTGAGACGGCCCATGCCCAGGATTATAATTATGTAGGTTTTTTCCTTGCAAAGATTCGAATAAGGTGGATTTAAGTGTGTACGATTATAATAAATGGGAAATTCTAACCCGCTTTCAGTTCGGTCAAATCCAAGTGTATTTTACAAAATGAGTAATCAATCACATGATAAGTGTAATTCACTCTCCTTGTAAAGTACATTAGAATACGATCAAGTCATAAGCCAGCTAGAAATTTAACATAATAGCGATGGAATTAAGTGTATACAGAAGTAATCGCACAAGTTAATTAAGATTCAATAATGAATGATATGAGAAGATTTGGCAATGTTCTAAACAAGTTTTCATCTATGGTCCCATAGCTCATTCACATGATCCACCCAACCTTTGTTTCCGAAAGGACCGCCTCGCCACCTCTTTAATTCACTCAATGTACCCTCTATCCTTATTATCCAATATGCAATCTGATTTATCTCTAACTTTTCCGGAAGGACCAAGGCAAATCGGACGACCCCATGGGGTTGTAACCACCGGATGGATGTAAAACAGTATAGACTGGACCTGAATTAATCAAGCTGCCTACGTATCTATATGTATAGGATCAAATCTGGACGTAGTTCAATCAGATGTGTTATGCAACTAGCAATAGTAGCGTTGTATGACACGAGGTTAAATATTGGATATTGACTATGAGAATATTTTCCTTTTTTCTAAGTGAACAGTATATTTCTGTGGATCTTTTCTCCCCCCTCATGAATGAACCATAGGGGGTATTTATATGAGATCAGGTAACCACTATTCATGACATGATTGGTTATCCTGTTGAGACAATATATGTGTTATTTATATAGTGGATATGGATTACAAGGACCCACGGATACACGGACCGGGTCGGGTCGTGCCGGGTCATACCTGACCCATCATACCACCTTGCACCCCATGAATAATAGTAGTTGTTTACCATTGACCGTTGATTGAATATAAAGGTAAAAGGGAAGGATTATGTGCACTCATCATTTAGTCTCCCAGTTCGTAGGCCTCGACGCGTGGCCATCGGGCCTATGGACTGTATCGAATTAGAGTAATGACCAATCACGTTGAGGTGACTGATGGGGGTAGTTCTTGCTGTAGTTTCCAATTTTCCTCATACATTGCTTGGGGATAAGCCACGTGTCTTTAATACTGATAACTGCATAGCAGTTATTTTGTCTAGAATAATGGATAATAAGGGAATGACATCAGCTTCCTCGTGTAAATTGTCAGTTTTTCTTTTTTTGAATTTTGTAACTGCTTATTTCTTTAATTTTCGACCTTTGATTTTCCCGCCCAGTAAAATGAGCTATAAATAGGGAAAAATCATCCACATTTTTACTTTTTCCTTCCCTTACTTACTCAGAGAGAACTTTCCAGAGAAGAGAGAGCAAGAGGCAGTGGGATTACACAAATCTCTATTTCATTCCTTTATCAAGCGATTCCGAGTAAGATTTAAAGGAGTTTTGGATCACACCAGGAAGAAAGAAGAAAAATCGTCAAATTCAAGCCATGGTAAAGAGGCGCGCCAATTAGGACTTGTTTTCACCTTAAATCTCCTTTAAACTTTTTGCCAGATATCGTCGTAGGTATTATCTTCTTCTCCATTCTCGTCTGTTTTTATCCTAAGCTTTTTGTGGCATAAAAGTTTTATATTTCGCTTCGTATTCTGTTAGCCTCGTATATATACTGTTTGCGAGGTCTGCATACACCATGGTTCGCTCGACATCTAGGACTAGATCCGACAAGTCCCTTGGTTCGTTAGCTGGAGACCTAGAGTTAGAACATATAGATTCCTTGTCTAAGACCGTAGATGACGACGAGTTAGAAATAGATGAATTTGAGGATGAGGCGGTAGACGGGGTTAGGGGGCATGACCATGAGGGTGATGAGGACGAGGGAGATAACGAGGAGGGATCCGAGGACGAGGCTGTACATAGAGTGCCTCGGGTGTATCATCCTTGGAGTAATATGCGATCTACTCTAAATCCTCGGATGATTCTGGAGATACGAGAGAGGTATTACATCTCCGAGGAATTTGACATTAGGATTCCTGGTCCAAATGAGCGCATTGACACTCCCCCTCCCGGCTATAGGACTTTCCACCTTGCTCATCTGTAAGCCGGAGTGAGATTTCCCCTTCACCCTACAACAATTCGAATCCTGTCTATGTTGGGGTTGTGTCCGACCCAACTATTGCCTAACTCGTACAGACACATCAATGATTTTATCATCTGAATGCATCATTGGAGGGCAGCAGTCTCGTTAGCCCATTTCACAGAAACCTTTAAATTTAGTAGATCAGGTACCGGGGATGAGGGATTTATATTTCCCCTCGTAACCCTCGTGTTCGTATCTTTAAAAAGAATACCTCCTCATATGGTGCGTGGAAGAATAAATACTTCTATATAGCACAACCTAAATTTAAAAAATGGAAACTGCCTCGTGAGTGGAGGTTGGATTTACCTCGTCCGGAGGATATCGGGAAGGTGACTTGGGGTCCCCACTTTATCGAGGAGCATTTTTGACATTTATACAACGCTGATTTTCTCCTTATCGAAGGGGTTTTGGTTCGGTGTCCAATAAGTCATGCTCCCATCGATTCTGATAGAGTGGGTAAGCATCGTACTTCACCCAGCTTGCAGCCTCGTAATCTTGTCCTTTTTAATTATTGTTCTCTTATGTTTATTATCTTGTCTCAGGTATGGCTGAAAAGGCAGCTCGCATGCAGAGGAACCTGGCTAAACGTGCTGCAGGAAGAACAAGACGAGATGCCTCTGCAGCTACTACGAGGGCACAATCTCGCGCTCCTGTCCCCAGTGGGAGTGCATTCGAGGTACCTCTTCATGACGAGCCAGTATACGAGGTCCCTCCAATCAGTCAGGCAGGACCAATGAGAGAGTCGGTGGTAGACATATCAGAGGGCTCCCATACAAACCCATCCTCTCCCCCTGGATCAGCTGCCGGTGAGTTGAGGAAGAAGAGGAGGTTCGACGGGACTGGGTATAGCCCAGAGTTAGGGTCCAAAGCGATGGGCGACCTTCACGAGACATCGGTGGCTAGGCTCGTTGAGAAATTTGAAGGAATCTGGAAAAAAGACAGAGTCGAGGCTACAGGTGGTCGTGATCGTCCATTCATTAATCGAGGCAAAACGGCGATTACCCCGGACTGGCGCGTTTACGACGATAGCTCTATAATGGGTCCAGGGGGTCCATTGACAGCCTCGGAGCTAGTACAGGGAATTATTCTGCCTAAAGACAAGACCATCTTCGCCACTCTTCCTCATACTGCCATCGAACAGCAGGGCTTCGAAGCCACCGCAAAGGTAACTGCCTTGAGCTTATTTGCACATCGACATAATTTATTCTAATTTGTATCCTCTTTATTCTGACATCGTACTATTGTTTTCCATATTGCTCTCTGCCTGCATCAGCTCTCCCTGGGTCTCTCCTTCTGGCGTGACCGTAGACTTACCACGGAGAATGAATTCAAGGAGCAGAAGCGTAAATTGGAGAGTGAGCTGTAGGAGGCTAAGATTGCAGCTGCTGAGGCCACAGAGTTCCTTAATAACGGAAAGGCTAAGCTGGAGAAGCAATTAGATGCCTGCATCTTCGAGGCCAACTCCTTGAGGGAGCAAATGAAACAAATGCATTCAGATTTGCAGCAGCTGCAAGCAAACATGCAAAAGGCTAAAGAGGTGGAATTCCACGCTGGGGTGGCTGAGGGTAGATCCAGGTTCTTGGCATCAGCTGAGTACAAGGAGATTACGAACCAGATTCGCTTTGACGCAGCTAGGGATTTCAAGAGCTCTGTTGCCTTCGAGGGATTAGTCGAAGAGAAAGAATCCGATTTTATTTTCGATGGTTTCATGAAGGCCCTCGACTACTTGAAGAAGGAGAGAATCTTACCTGAGGATTTCGACGATGAGGAGTTTTCTAAGAAGTTCGTCGCGTCGCCACCTCTACGAGATTCCTGCGCCGATCCTAGCCCTTCAGCCATTCCCTTTCTTGAATTCGATCCTCTAGGCCCTATTCCGGATAATGAGGATCTTGACGATGCGGCTCAAGCTTCGGTAGCTGAGAATGCCTAGATTTTGTATCTATTTGAAGAAACTGTTTTTTATCTGTGTTCGTCTATTGTTTTTATGAACTCTCGTTTGAATAATCTATTGGACAAGTTGTTTGTCATTGGTTAGATGAATGATATTTCTGTCATGATAAGTGTTTGTTGTTCGCTTCGTAGCGTACACTTGTGTTGTTTTATTATTCGGTTGTAGACGTATATGCATGTGAGTAGAATGCTCTTATAGCTTTTAGCCAAAAAATGCACATGTATATCATTTGAAGCAAAAGATGATTACATACACACAAAATTGAGTCCCCTTCTACAGCAAAAGGAGGGTGGACTTCCCTTGAATATTTATGCATAGAATCTTCGTAGGTTCTGGATGTTCCAAGGACGAGGTAGATCTTTTCCATAAAGATCTTGCAACTTATAAGTCCTTTTTTTAGTTATTTTTGTGACCTTAAGAGGTCCTTCCCAATTTGGGTCAAGTTTACCCACATGCTTCGATACCTCCACCTTCTTCAAAACCAAATCACCGACCTGGAGGTTTCGTGGTACCACCTTTCTATTATAGGCTCTTGCCATCATCTCCTTCTGCATTAAAATTTTTGCATAGGCGGCATCCCTTAATTCCTCAACAACATCCAGCTCGTATGCCCGCGCGTCGACATTCTCCTCGGGATCGTAGGTTTTTACACGATACGACCTCATCCCAATTTCAGCAGGAATCACCGCTTCCGAACCATAGACCAAGCAGAATGGTGATTCACCCGTCGAAGTTCTTGGGGTCGTACGGTATGCCCACAAAGTTCCTGGTAACTCTTCGGCCCAATTACCTTTTTTTCCTTCAATCCTAGCCTTGAGATGCTGAAGAATTATCCGGTTCGCCACTTCAGTCTGTCCATTCGCGCGAGGATTGCCTACGGCTGTGAAGTTCTGCTGAATGTTTAGCTCCTCGCACCATTTCATCACATTTTTACTGTTGAATTGGATTCCGTTATCCGATATCAACACACGAGGGATGCCAAATCTGCACACTATATTCTTCCACAAAAACTTCATTACTTCATGCTCCGTTATCTTAGCCACTGCTTTGGCCTCAATCCACTTCGTAAAGTACTCCACCACCACAATAATAAATTTCCTCTGCCCCGCAGCAGGAGGAAAAGGGCCTAGAATATCTATCCCCCACTGGTCAAACGGATAAGCAATTCTTATGGGTTCCATTTCAACAGCCGGACGATGCAATAGGTTCGAATTCATTTGACATTCCACGCATTTTTTTTGCAAACTCAGATGCATCTTTAACCAGTGTCGGCCAGTAATAACCTTGTCTTACTATCTTCTGGGCCAACGCTCGGCCTCCTGAATGGTTCCCGCAGCTCCCTTCGTGTATCTCTCTCATCACATACACCGCCTCAGAAGGAGTGAGACATCGTAATAGTGGGCCAGCTGAGGATCGTTTATAGAGCTCCTCGTCGATAATGGTGAACCTTGAAGCTCTATATACGATCCTTCGTCCCATGTTACAATCCTGGGGCAACTCACCCTTCGACAGGTATAATTGTATCTCATCTTTCCAACATTCTTCGTTGGTTGCAACCATCATTTCCATAACTTCTGGCGAGACCTTTGATTTATTAGACATTAACAGGGTCACCTTACGACTTCGTATACCCGTGATTAGGTTCGCAAATTTTGAAAGTACATCAGCCCTCTCATTTTCACCTCGAGGGATTTGATAAATATGAATATGTTCAAATTCCCTCATCAGTTCTTTCGCTTTGTCCAAGTACAACACAAGACGCCTTTCCTTCATCTCGTACGAACCCGAAATCTGGTTCGCCACAAGCTGAGGATCTGTGTACGCATTCAAATGTGTCACCTGCATGTTCCTAGCCATTTCTAAGCCAATCACTAGAGCTTCGTACTCAGCTTCGTTATTAGAGACCTCAAAGTTCAGTTTGATTGCAAACTCATGATCATTCCCTGCATTAAATCATGAGTTTAGCTCAGGAATAATCATGACAACAATATCGCCAAGTATACACACATCACGAGGCAAGTTGTGCAAAGTGATGATTTTGGCTTTGTGGTTATAAGTTTTCACGATTACTTTCATTAGTAATCATTACGTAGTTTTTGAGTTCGAGGCCATATTATGCACGTAACTCCTATACCTTTTGGGTCTCGGAGCCATACTCCTATGCCCCCCTTCTGGGTCATGAACGAGCCATCCACATGAAGCATCCATGGTCCAAAAGTAACGTGCTTATTTTCTGTGTTTTCCATCATTTCGACTATGAAATCCGCCAGTGCTTGTGCTTTTACGGCAGTTCGTAGCTTGTATTCGACTGAAAATTCACCAAGTTCGACAGCCCATTTTACGAGGCGACCTGAAACATCAGGTTTAGCCAGAATTTGCCTCAGAGGTTGATTTGTAAGCACCACAATAGTATGTGATTGAAAATAAGGTCGCAACTTACGTGCTGCAGTTATTAGAGCTAACGCCCACTTTTCAATTTGAGTGTAATTTTTTTCAGCACCTTGCATCATTCTACTGATGTAGTAAACTGGCTTTTGCTCGCCTTCCTATTCACGAAGCAAAACAGTACTTATGGCCTCATTGGACACAGCCAAATATAACATTAGAGGTTCTCCGACCACTGGCTTCGTCAAAAACGGAGCAGAGGTCAAATACCTTTTAAGTTCTTGGAAAGCATTTTCACATTGCTCTGTCCATTCGAAATTCTTTACCTTTTTTAGTATCTTGAAGAAGTGTAGGCCACGATCGGCGGATCTTGATATGAACCTGCTGAGACTAGCCATTCTCTCCGTTAATTTTTGTACGTCTATTACGGAAATCGGGGACTTCATTTCTATAACTGCTTTTATTTTTCCCGGGTTGGCTTCGATTCCACGCTCTGTTACCATATAACCCAAAAATTTTCCGCCTCTCACCCCAAAAGTACACGTCCTGGGATTTAGCTTCATCCCATACTCACGCATAATTTGGAAGGCTGTCTGTAAATGACCTAAGTGTTCATCATCTTCTACACTCTTGACCAACATGTCATCAACATAGACCTCCATGGTCTTTCCTATTTCACTCTTGAACATCCTGTTCACCAACCTTTGATACGTAGCCCCTGAGTTTCTGAGCCCAAAAGGCATCACATTATAACAATATACTCCTTTTGCCGTGACAAAGGAAGTCTTGTCTCTATCCTCCGGCGCCATTGCAATTTGATTAAAGCCCTGGTACGCATCCATCATACTTAATAGGGCGCACCCAGCCGTCGAATCCACGAGGAGATCAATACGAGGCAGTGGGTACGGATCACGAGGACAGGCCTTGTTCAAATCAGTAAAATCCACACACATACGCCATTGATCTCCTGACTTGGGTACAAGCACTACATTTGCTAGCCAATCAGTAAACTGAATCTCCCGGATATGGCCCACCTCGAGTAACTTATTCACTTCTACCTCTATGATCGCGTTCCTGTCCGGCCCAAAATTCCTACGCTTCTGCCGCACCGGTTTTACTTTCGGGTCTAAGTTCAGACGATGCACCATCACTTCGGGGTCGATTCCTCTGAAGTCCGAAGCCTGCCAGGCAAACATATCGGAATTCCCCCTAAGGAATTCAATTATCATCATTTCCAATCTCTCCAGCATCTGAGACCCCACTTTGGTAGTTCTGTTTGAGTCTCCAGGGAACAATTCAACAGTTTTATGTTCCATTGGTTCGAATCTTCCAGATTCTGTGCGAGCCCGTTTCCCAGGATCTTGCTCCATCTCTCCACTAGGTACAGCAACACCTCCTAACTTCGTCATTTTCTCTTGCTTTTCACCTTTGTCCTCCCTCAAGGACATGGTGTAACACTCCCTGGCAACCTGCTGATCGCATCGTACAACCGCGACTCCACCACTTGTCATAAACTTTAATTTCAAGTGTGTGGTTGACACTACGGCTTCAAAAAGATTCAACCCAGGCCGGCCTATAATTGCATTGTAAGAAAAAGGTGCATCAACCACCAAAAACTTCATCATTACCGTTCTTCTCTTGGGTTCGCATCCCAACGAGGTGGGTAAATCTATTGTTCCCAAAGGGGCAACTTCTCCTCCTCCAAACCCCTTTAAAGGAGTATTTACAGGGGTAAGTCTCTTCTCATCAAAATTCATTTTTCTCAAGACATGTAAGAACAGAATATCTACGGAGCTGCCATTGTCTACTAATACTCTGTGAACCGAGAAGTTTGCCACATTCATAGTGACCACCATCGGATCATCATGAGGTCGTATCACTCCTTCGTAATCACGGTCATCGAAGCTAATAACTTCGTATCCCGATGTAACATTCATCATGCGCAATGATCCCCCTCTTTTTTCGTGGGATCGGGCATCACGGAGGTGCCTTCTCCGTGCACTATGGGAGTCTCCGGATGAGGGACCCCCGGCAATGGTGCGAATCTCACCCCACAATTGTGGATTTTGCTGGACTTCGTGAGTTCATTTTTCATCACGTCGGGGCAGATTCTTCCGGTCGTCATGATATTTATCATCATTCTGCTCGCGACCCCTGCCTCTCTCCATTTCCTTTCCTCGTTCCCGGGATCGACTTCTAGACCTGTGGTCTCGTCGTGTCCCCTCTCCTTGCTTTTTCATTTCAGCCTCACGGGCTTTGTCGATAAAGTCATGCAAATAGCCTTGACTAATTAATCTCTCGATTTCATCTTTTAATTGAAAACAATCCTCAGTGTCATGGCCATTGTCTTTGTGAAAGCGACAATATTTGTGGCTATTTTTCCTTTTTGGATCGTATTTCATCTTTTTAGGCCAAACGAGCAATTTTGAATTTTCAATGGCCATCAGGATTTTTCCCCGTGTCATTTTTAGAGGTGTGTAAGTTTCGTACTTTGCGTATCGCGGTTGCCGTTCTTGATCCTTATCGGATCTCGGCATTCCACATCGCTCGGGTTGTTCTTTATTTTGCTTCGATGCCTTCTTCTCGGCTCTCTTAATCCTATATACATCCTCTTTGTGTATATACTGCCTCGCAAGGATCATCATCCCTTCTCGATCTATGGGAGGGTTTCGTATCAACGCCCCTGCCAATGGTCCTTCCTTCAAGCCATTGATAAACAATTGCTGAATTACCTCATGCTGCACACCTTGGACATCCAGGGCCTCGTCATTGAATCTGTCTACGAACTCCCTCAGCGTTTCTTCTTCTCGCTGCTTTGTCCCCAACAAAGTCGATACTGACTTGGCAGCACGAGCCTTACTAGCAAAATGATTCTCAAATTTTCGAACAAACTGTTCATAAGACACGATTGTGCCTAGGGGTTGATTTACGAACCAATCCAAAGCCCGGCCCACGAAGGTAGTTAGGAAAATCTTTGCATTTGCTGCATCTCTTAAATTATGCAACACCATCATTGTTTCAAAGGTAACTACATGTTCCCTAGGATCCCGAGTTCCATCGTATTTCGAAAGTTCCGGTACTTTGAAATGTAACGGCATACCTTCCGAAAGGATATCCACATGAAAAGGCGAACTACGATGCTGCAGCGCTGAAACTTGGATCATTCTCTTTTGGGGCATTTCACCGTGCATTATCTCGCCGGGTTCTACCTCAATCCTGGCTCTTTCACGCCGTGCTGAGTTAGCATCACTTCGTGCCTCAGGTGGACTCCCTCCCCTTTCACCTCGTCGTTCCCCTTCGCCTCGGCTCGTTTCACCCTGTTCCCTTCGTCAGTCAGGTTCGTGAAATAACCTTCGGCGTGCCCCCGTATTGCGAGCATCTTCCCCTCATTCCCTTTCTGGGTCGAGTTCTGGGAATTGTCGTCCTGGGTTAGCTGGAGTAGGATGGGCAGTCCCCACGTTTGGCGTCGCTGGCATTTGAGCCAACTACTCTTGCAAGAACTTCTGTCCCCACTCTTGCATCCTCCTGTGGAACTCCGCCTCCGTCATTGTAACCAATTTTTCCCGTGGCGGCTCCACTTCGAGCCCCTGCTAGGGATCTCCTAACGGTGATCCCTGAGGCTCTACTGCCACACCCTCTGCTCGTCTCTGCTCTGTTTCTTCCATTGCCCTGACTATTACCACCCAACAAAGGGAAACAAAGTTCCCACAGACGGCGCCAAATGATTTACCTCTAACTTTTCCGGAAGGACCAAGGCAAATCGGACGACCCCAGGGGGTCGTAACCACCGGATGGACGTAAAACAATATAGACTAGACCTGAATTAATCAAGCTGCCTACGTACCTATATGTATAGGATCAAGTCTGGACGTAGTTCAATCAGATGTGTTATGCAACTAGCAATAGTAGCGTCGTATGACACGAGGCTAAATATTAGATATTGACTATGAGAATATTTTCTTTTTTTCTAAGTGAACAGTATATTTCTGTGGATCTTTTCTCCCCCCTCATTAATGAACCATAGGGGGTATTTATATGAGATCAGTTAACCACTATTCATGACATGATTGGTTATCCTGTTGAGACAATATATGTGTCATTTATATAGTGGATATGGATTACAAGGACCCACGGATACACGGACCGGGTCGGGTCGTGTCGGGTCATACCTGACCCATCATACCACCTTGCACCCCATGAATAATAGTAGTTGTTTACCATTGACCGTTGACTGAATATAAAGGTAAAAGGGAAAGATTATTTGTATGCGATCATTGTTAGAAGTCTTCTTTTAGTTTCTTCTTTTTAATTATTTAGCAACATAACATATTTTCCTATGGTTATGAATACATGGATATTCGACCAACATATACATATATATACTTACAATCATGAAGTGTCACTTAGTGTGCATTTCTATGCCATCTCATGCATTTTCCATGTGTAATTCTTTAAGAGGCTTCTAAAATTGATATTCCCAATTCCCAACTATTACTATTATTCATCTTGTTCGAGTGGATCTCTCACAAATATTGTGATTTTTAAAAACAAGAGTTGATATTGGCACTCCAAAAATTACTATTGGAGTTCCACTTTTTAGTATTTTTAGAAAGAAATTTGTATTGAATAGTGGAGTGTCAATAACACTTTTGGAGTGCCAATATCATTTACCTTTAAAAACAGTCTTATAAAAACTTTCTACGGATAATTATTTTTTTAATAGAAGAAATAACCAAATTTCTAACTATCGTTTGCTACTATTTTGTGGATCATTTTCGGGAGGTTTCAAGACTTCCTGTATACCAACACTTTTGTAATTTGCCTAACTTTAATACTCGATATGTCTTTGGAAAGTTTGTGATGATCACTTTCATAAACAAAAAGAAATGAAAAAGTTTGGTGTAGTACAACAATAATTTATCAACTAACAAAAGCGCGTTCAAGAAAGTGAAGGTAGGACAAAATGGATCACTAGTAGTCATGGATATTAGGGTAAAAGTATTTTTACCCATGTGTTTTCTTTGAATTAGCCATACCACTCATGTATTATTGAAAATGGTTGATTAACCTCTTATGTTTAAAAATGAATGGACAAATTACATCTAACCTTAGATGTTATTATTTATTAAATGGGTAAAATTCATTTGACCCCTGTGATATGCCTTATTACCTGTGTGGAAAAATAAATAAATAAATAACACTATCCCCTTACACTTTTTAAAATATGCTTACTGCCTACCCCGGGCACTTTTACTTGTAATTTTTTGTATAAAGACTAAAATATCTGTCTTTTTAAGATATTTACACTATTTATATTTTTCATTTATTATTTATATTTTTTAATTATTGTCTATATAATTTTTTTTTCCTTCACCTCCTCTTCCCCAAATCCAAAACCCTAATCCTAATATAAATCCCCAACACCTAACACCATCTCCACCCAACCTCACGACCACCACCCAAAACCTACCGCCACCGCTACACCTCGGAGTCCCCCACCACCACTGCCCCTATTTTGCCTTAATCCCTGAGCCTGCCACAACCAACACTAGCTCCGCTACTGTATTCTCCACCACCATCGCCCATGTTCGTCGCCGCTGCCTCCACCGCCTCTGTGCAAATCGACCACCATCTTCTCACCTCTACAAATTGCATCGCCGCCTCGCCTTGTACAAATCGAGTCACCACAGTCCGATGCTCACCCCCTCCCCCAGTTGTTTCTCTTCGTCGGCAGATTTGCAGATCTGCAAATGAGGTGCAGGCGGATGTGAGGTGGTGCAGAGGGCCGGTTGCAATTCTCCCTTAATCAATTATATACAATGTTTATCCTGAAATTAAAATAGTAGAAAAAAGCTAATTAATTGAGTGGTGTGGACAGGTTTGGATAATCAGGAAAAGCTAATAGAGTTGGAGTCAAGAAATTTCTTTTTTAGCCTGAAAAAGGACATGGGGCTGGTGGTGTTGGGATATGCAGGCGGGCTTGGGGCTAGTGGTATTGAGATACTCAGCGGAGGTGTGGTGGCGGGGTGGAGGCTGCCGATGGTGGTTGGCTTTTTCCGGAGAAGGGGTGGGGGTTGGTGTGTATTATTTATATAGATATACTATATATATATATGTTGTTTAATTATATATTTAATAGTGACTGTTGATTTTGAAAGATCAGATCCAATGGTTGGTAAATTAGGGGCAAAAATGTCATTAATTGGCCAAAAATTCATAAATCAGTCGCATAATATGTGAGTGACGCGAGTAAGGAGGTAAATTGCATCTTTATTTTTTTCATAGAGGGTTTTCTTGTTATTCTTTTTTTCATAGGGGGGCTAGTAGATAATAAGGGATATCATATGTTAGGGATGGTAGCATCAGAACATGAAAAATAATCAAGAAACAATAAAAACCTAAGCCCAAATATGAAGATAACGACACGAGAATTTTAATGTGGTTCGGCATAATTTTCTACATCCACGAACCAACCTAGATCTACATCTTTATTTCTCAAAGTCAATCAATCAATTACAAGAGGGTTCTCTTATTTATAATAGTTGGAATCATCTAAGACCCTATCAAATTAAGAAACATATTCCTTATAAACTTGGGGAATAAGTCTAGATACAATAGGAAACAAATACGGCTCCAAAAGCTGCTAAAATTGAGTCCAAAACGCGTAAGAAAACTACCATCTCGGTACCCAACGCCACGGTGTTCACCCCGAACGCCGCGACGGTCCATTTTCGACATTGCCAGGGAACGCCGCGGCGTTGCATCCTGCTTGCACCTGCGCTTATTTTTCATCTATTTTCCCTCCTCATTTTGACCCTTTCACAACCCCGGATCTTCCCAACCCATCTCATCTTCATATTTAGCTCTATTTTGGCTCCTCTCAATCCTAATTTTAATCCGACTCCACTATATCCCAACAATCTCCCACTTGGAGATCGATCAAAAATTCGAACTCAACTTGAACCACCAATTCACTTTTCCTAAGTGATCCTCAATCTAGTCGGCACATCCCCAAACCCTATGGAGATAAAAATCACGAGATATTCCCATATCTCGTCAACTCGTCCATCCTCTAGTGTCACCCACTTGACAGACTCTCTTTGCGAACATTGTTCCCTCACTTTTGAACCCTTGCCACTACCCTATTCTTTTGGTGATCAGCCAACTCCTGGATACCGTGACATATCTATCTCGGTCCAACTGACCCTCGGATATAGGTTACTCTAAAACCCGAACATGTCACAACCCAAACTGCCTCGGTCAACCTGTTCATTGACATCTTTCCACCAAGGACTTTTTCAATAGCAATCTCAGATCCCTCTCATATCTACTCTCTACCTCTGCATGAGCTATGTCTGATCCACCCGCCAACACGGTTTTCTCATACCATTGACACATCTGCTCGAGCTGCCACTCCACGAGCTATGTCACAACCCTCTGCCAATAAACCCCCCGACTCTGCCTACCCCGCTTCGCATCCTGCCTCCATGTCTTTCGACTCCACAGTTAACCCCTCCGGGGTCCGCTTCCTGCCTTCATGGTTTCTCTCTACGTGGTCATGCATCCACAATCCTGCCTCCCTCGATCTCTCGGTCTCCTCGGTTACTGATTCTGTCACCCTGACCTCTGGCTCGGTCTGTAACTCTATCGACCTCGGTCTCTGCAACTCGTTCATCCCTCTCGAAAATACAATTTGCCCTCTGACCTCTGGCTTGACGAATCTGCCTCTTGCACCGCAATTGCTCCCATTGGCTTCGTGTTCCACCCACCTGGTAACACAAAACTACCTTTGCTACTATGAATCTGCCTATCTGCTAGCACCACGATTTTTCAACGTTTCCTCGTTAACGTTCAACGGGATTACTTTTCTTTGGTTAGCGATCTACCCGATCCCATCCTCCTCTATCATCTTCCCTAGCTTCACCACGACCTCAATTCGTGCTCTCTGCAATGAAATTGCCGAGCTTGATTATTCAACCATCTCCTACAATCATTCCCACAACGAAATCCGTGTTTAGCCAAAAACACTTTCCCATTGATCTAGATTTAAGGCACTTATTTCCTAAATCTACAACCTATAGCTCTGATACCAGTTGTTATGGATGGTAGCATCAGAGCACGAAAAATAATCAAGAAAAAATAAAAACCTAAGTCTAAACATGAAGATAACTACACGAGAATTTTAATGTGGTTTGTCATAATTGCCTACATCCATGAGCCAGCCTAGATCTACATCTTCATTTCTCAAAGTCAATCAATCAATTATAAGAGGAGTTCTCCTATTTAAAATAGTTGGAATCATCTAAAACCCTATCAAATTAGAAAACATATTCCTAATAAACTTAGGAAACAAGTCTAGATACAATAGGAAACAAATAAGCATCCAAAAGCTGTGAAAACCGAGTCTAAAACGCGTAAGGAAACTGCCATCTTGGTACCCAACGCCGGGGCAGTCAATTTTCGACACTGCCCGGGAACGCCGTGGCGTTCACCACCCAACGTCGCGGCGTTGCTTCCTGCTTCCACCTCCGCCTGTTTTTCATCCGTTTTCCTTCCTCATTTTGACCCTTTCGTGACCCCGGATCATTCCGACCGATCTCGTCTGCATTTTTTGCTCTATTTTGGCTCCTCTCAATCCTAATTTTGATCCGACTCCCCTATATCCAAACGTCACGGGGGTCGAATGTATTTAACCCTTTATTAAATTAAAAGTATAATATTACTCTTATGTTCTAAGATGAAACTTCGCTGAAATACACATTTCTAAATATATCTTCATGAATAATTTTCTTTTATGTCAGAGAATGCGAATAAATATATATTTGTTTATTACCATTCTGATTCAAAATAATTAAAATATAAAAATAAGACAAAATAATGCTATAAGCTTTAAGTTTCTATTGTATATGGCATGATTAATAAAAGCATGTAAAAAAATTCTCACATACTCGTTGAATTGCACACATATTAAACATGATTATAGTATATAGGGTTAATTGCAAATAACCCCCTATGTTATTCCCAATCTGCAAGAAACCCTCCTGTGATAAGGAAATAGCCTAAAAACCCCCTGTGAAATGTAAAACTCTGCACACACTCCTAAACCGTTAAATAAAACTTAACTCCGTTAAATACTGTTTCAAATGTCCTTTATACCCATAAATTACTGGGTTATTTGCATCCTCCTCCCCTGAGGTTTCGACCTTTGGCAAGGACACCCCCTCATCAATTAGAATTTGACATCCACACCCCCTATGCGATATATGTTTGGATAGCCCTATGTGTCTAGTTTCATGTGAAGAAAACGTTTCATGAATCTGAGCTTTCTACAATGAGTTATGAATTTCCTCGTGATGACGCGCACAGCTGTCTGCACAGCCGACAGATTTTTAGCTAACTTTGAATACAAAACTGATTTGTTCTAAACATATCCTAATTATGTGTGATATATGGGTGGATATACCTATGTGTCTAGTTTCATGGGAAGAAAACGGCTCATGAATCCGAGCTTTCCAAAATGAGTTATGAATTTTCTCGTGACGACACACATAGCTATCTACACAGCAGACAGATTTTTAGCTAACTTTGAATACAAAACTGTTTTATTCTAGACGTCTCCTTATTATGTGTGATATATGGGTGGATATCCCTATGTGTCTAGTTTCATGGAAAGAAAACATTTTATGAATCCGAGCTTTCTAAAATGAGTTATGAATTTTCTCGTGACGATGCGCACAGCTGTCTGCACAGCCGACAAATTTTTAGCTAATTTTAAATACAAAACTTCTTTGTTTTAGACGTCTCCTAATTATGTGCAATATATGTTTGGATAGCCCTATGTGTCTAGTTTCATGGGAAGAAAACGGTTCGTGAATTCGAGCTTTTTACAATGAATTATGAATTTTCTCGTGAAAACGCGCACAATGAGTTAAAATATTTGTTATAACTCATTTTAATTGAAAATTAATTTCATTAAAATTATTTGTAATTCAGAATTTTCATAAGCTTAATTTGAATATTCCCCTTAGTTTTGAATATTCATAAATGTAATTGGATAAAAAAATACATATTTAAGAATCTTGTTTTTTTCTCCTTTTCTAGTTTATGAAATAATTTATGCTAATTATTTTGTACTTGGATATTATTATTACTGTTTAGTATTTGAATATTTATTATTATTGAATATTATTTCTAATTAGTAGGCAATATTTAATATATATATATATATTATTTATATATATATTATTTTAGCAGAATATTAATTTTTTAATATTTTAGAGAATTATAAAAAAGCATAAAAAGGTTCAAATAAAATAATAAAAGCCCCTCCAAATGAACAATTAAAATAGGGGCATATAAGTCAATTCCCTTGCACTTTAGGGTGAAAATTGGAAAAAAAAATTGCCAACTCTCACCTCACGCGCGTGTGTCTCAAACGCGGTTAAGTTTGACGGAATGGGGGTTTTTTGCAGAGTTTTTACATTTCACAGGGGGTTTTTAGGCTATTTCCTTATCACAAGGGGGTTTCTTGCAGATTGGGAATAACACAAGGGGGTCTTTTGCAATTAACCCTAGTATATATTACTTTTATTTTAAATGTAATTAACAATATCTATAATTGAAAGATGTATGTATATCTTTTGTTAGGTAGTATATTACCCTCCCCCAAAAAAAAAAAAAATCACTATATTATTTCCGTTTGTCCCAAATCAAAATGTATATCCTTTCCTTTAAAAACAGATTTTTTTTTCCCACTCTAATGTCCTTTAACTTAATTTGATGAGATATATGTTAAATCATATAAATTACCTCATATTTTGTTAGGAAGTTTTCTCTTCCCTTCAATTCAACATTAAATCCCCAAAGTCATTATCATAATATAATATGTTAAGTATATATCTATAAAGAAAATTGTTCTTTTATAAAATGAAAAGTTTGTGAATGGCATAGGTATTATGTCTTATGATGCTCGATTTATTTTTTTGATATAGGAATGTTTGTTTTAAAGGATGGCAATTTTTCTTTGTTTTAACTTCCTAGAGAAAAATTAGGACATTCTTTTTAGGAGCAAGAGTAATAATTTTTTCCATCTTACAATTTAAGGACTGATCACCTTTTGTTTTCCTTGGGTTAAGGAAATAACTAGAAAGAAAAGTACTTAGGATAAGAATTTAAACATTCTTCTTAAAGAAGTGGACAGAAATATGTTTGTATTGATTGAGTTTTAATATATCAAGGCATCCAATGCGAATTATATAGACATCTTGATGTTCATGCGTACACACACTAAGGCTGTGTTTGGATTGATGGATTTGAAGCTGGGGATTTCAAATCCCCTGCTTAAATTCATTCTTTGTTGTTTGGCCCCAATTCTAAATGAATGAATTTCAAATCCATTTTAGGGCTGAGTGGATTTGAAGCCCATTTTCTAATGGATTTCAAATTCACTCTCATACCCTGTTATTTGAAATCCACTCCAACTAAAATCAATACACTTTTTAGTTTTTACACACATATTCACACACACTATACTCTTTTTACACACACTGCACATATTTTCACACACACTACACACTTTTCACACACTGCATATTTTTTACACACAATGCACATTTTTTACACACACTGCACATATTTTTACACACACTACATACTTTTTACACAGACTGCACATTTTTTACACACACTGCACACATTTTACACACAATGCAAACTTTTTACACACACTGCCCACATTTTCACATACACTCCATATTTTTTACACACATTTTCACACACATTACACGTTTTTTTACACATAATGCATACTTTTTACACACACAACATAATTTTTTACACACATTGTAAACTTTTTACACACATTGCACACTTTTTACATACACTACACACTTTTTTACACACATTGCACACTTTTTACACACATTGCACATTTTTTAACACTGCACATTTTTTAACACACATTGCACACTTTTTACATATACAACACACTTTTTACACACACAACACACTTTTTACACACACTGCACATATTTTCACACACAACATATTTTTTACACACATTACATACTTTTTACACACAATGCACATATTTTCACACACACTACATACTTTTGACACACATTGCATACATTTTACACATAATGCATACTTTTTACACACATTGCCCACATTTTCACATACACTCCATACTTTTTTCACACACTACACACATTACACATTTTTTACACAGATTGCACACTATTTACACACACTGTAAATTTTTGACACACACTACATATTTTTTACACATAGTGCACACTTTTTACACACACACAACACATTTTTTACACACACAACATAATATTTTACACACATTGCAAATTTTTTACACACATTGCACACTTTTTACACACACTGCACACTTTTTTACACACACTGCACACTGCACACTTTTTACACATACAACACATTTTTTACACACACTGTACATATTTTCACACACACAACATATTTTTTACACACATTACACATTTTTTACACACAATGCACATATTTTAACACACACTACATACTTTTGACATACACTGCATACATTTTACACACAATGCACACTTTTTTACACACATTGCCCACATTTTCACACACACTCCAAACGTTTTACACACACTTCATACTTTTTACACACACTACACACTTTTCACACACATTACATATTATTTACACACATTGTAAACTTTTTACACACACTACATATTTTTTACACATAAAGCAACTTTTTACACACATTGCACACATTTTCACACACACTCCATACTTTTTACATACACAACACATTTTTTACACATACAACACACTTTTTACACACAGTGCACACTTTTTTACACGCATTGTAAACTTTTTACACACATTGCACACTTTTTACACACACTGCATATTTTTTTACATACACAACATATTTTTTACACACACTGCACACTTTTTACATACACAACACACTTTTTACACACACAACACACTTTTTACACACATTGCACATATTTTTACACACAACATATTTTTTACACACATTACACACTTTTTACACATAATGCACACCTTTTACACACAATGCCACTTTTTACACATACAGAGCACCTAATTTACACACACTACACACATTTACACATTCAGATCATATTTTTACACACACTGCACATATTTGCACAAATAGATCACATATTTTACACACACAACATATTTTTTACACACATTACACACTTTTTACACATAATGCACACCTTTTACGCACAATGCCACTTTTTACACATACAGAGCACCTAATTTACACACACTGCACACATTTACACATTCAGAGCATATTTTTACACACACTGCACATATTTGCACAAATAGATCACATATTTTACACACACCACATATTTTCATACACGATACACACTTTTTATACACACTGCACACATTCACACATACATAGCACATATTTTATATACACTATATACTTTTTGCACATATTACACACATTTTACAAACACTGAACACATTGTATGTGTAAATGTGTGTAGTGTGTGTAAAATGTATATAGTGTGTGTATAAAGTGTGGATTTTGTGTAGATGTGTGTTGTGTGTGTAAAAAGTGTGTATTGTGTGTAAATGTGTGTTGTATGTGTAAAAAGCGTGCAGTTTGTGTAAATAGTGTGCAAAATGTATGTAATGTTTGTAAATGTGTGTAGTGTGTGTAAAGAATATGTATTGTGTGTGTTAATGTATTTAGAATGTGTAAAAGTATGTAATATGTGTAAAAAGAGTATTGTGTACATAAGAAATGTGCAGTGTGTGTGTAAATGTGTTTAGTTTGTGTAAAATATGTGCAAAATGTGTGTTGTGGGTGTAAGAAGTGTGCAGTGTGTGTAAAAAATGTGTACCATGTGTGTAAAACATGTCTAATGTGTGTAAAAAAATGTGCATGTGTGTAAAAAATGTGCAGTGTGTAAAAAGTGTACTTTGCGTGTAAGAAGTGTGCAAACTGTGTAAATAGTGTGCAGTGTGTGTAAAATATATGTAGTATGTATAAATATGTGTAATGTGTATAAAAAATATGTAGAATGTGTGTTAATATTTTTAGTATGTGTAAACAATGTGTTGTGTGATTAAAAAGTGTCCAGTGTGTGTGTAATTGTGTGTAGTTTGTGTAAATAGTGTGCACTGTGTGTAAACAATGTGTTGTGCAGGTAAGAAGTGTGCAGTGTGTGTAAAAATTATGTAGTGTGTTGTGCGTATAAGAAGTGTGCATTGTGTGTAAATGTGTGTATTGTGTGTAAAATGTATGTAAAAAAATATGCAGTGTGTGTAAAAAGTGTGTTGTACGTAAAGAAGTGTGCAGTTTGTGTAAATATGTGTAAAAAGTGTGCAGTGTGTGTAAAGTATAAGTAATGTGTTTAAAAAATATGTAGTGTGTGTGTAAAAAGTATATTGTACGTGAAAGAAGTGTGCATTGTGTATAAATATGTGTAGTGTGTGTAAAATGTATGTAAAAAATATACAGTGTGTGTAAAAAGTGTGTTGTGCATATAAGAAGTGTGCAGTGTGTGTAAATGTGTGTGAAGTATGTGTAAAAAGTGTACAGTGTCTGTAAAAAATATGTAGTATGTGTGTAAAAAATTTGTTGTGCATGTAAGAAGTATGCAGTGTGTGTAAAAAGTGTGTTGTGCGTGTAAGGAATATGCAGTATGTGTGTGTGTGCAAAATGTGTGCACTGTGTGTAAAATGTGTTGTGTGTGTAAAAAGTGTGCAGTGTGTGTAAAATATGTGTAATTGTGTGTAGTGTAATGTAAAAATCAAATAAAATATTGAAGAATTTCAAATGTTTTAGGATTTATAGCCAAACAATGAATTTGAAATTCATGGATTTGGAAATCCTTTTATAAATTCATATATATCCAAATAAGATATTTCTAATGGTGTAGATTTCAAATCCAAAAGATTTAAAATCCATTCATTTCATATCCCTTACCAAATCTAAATCCATCGATCCAAACACATTGAACCGTTTGATTTACGAACAATTGATCCATATAAGCATTTTTCATAAACGACTAGGAGAAGTACATATAATTATGGTAGGCCTCTTTTGCAACTAAAGAAAATGTGGTAGGCCTCTTTTATTTGACTAGTCGTTGTCTTCATGTCCTATACCCACATTCTAATGTCCCCCACCCCCTTGCAACGCTCAACATCTTTATACAAAATACACTTATAAATACATCACAACTTGGTCAAATTATTATACAATAAAACAAACAAGTCCCACAACATTTCAATTCGAATTGCGCAAATATTTTTGTCAATGACTTACAAAAGAAATCATTCATAACATAATTGTATCATCTCTTCTTTCTAACATTGCATTTGAGGGTGTAAACGAGCCGAGTTGAATCGAACGAGATGTTGTTCAAGCTTGTTTGAAATATAATCAAGCTTCAAAGTTTATGTTTGAGCTTGTTTGATTAATAATCGAGTTGAGCTCAAACGAGCTTTAATCGAGCCGAACACGAGTCGAGCTCGAGTAGTTTGATTTTTTTGTACGTATTTTTATTATTTTTTACTAATCGAGCCGAGTTCGAGCCGAGCTTCAAAACTTATCAAACACAAAAAGTTGTTCAAGTTTGATTTGATAAGTTAACGAACCGAGCTCAAACGAGCTTTTAGCGATCGAGCTCGAGTCGAGTATCGAGTAATTTGGTTCGTCTTTCACCCCTAAATTTGCATTGGGTTATTAGTTAATCTTAATTAGATTTGTTTGGACCAATATCCTTCCAAATATGCAACCGTATATAGAAACCAAATATTAGTATATGACAACATTAGGAATGAAAGATATTACTACTTCCAAATAAATAAATAAAAGGGAATCGAAAAAGTCAAAAGGTGCAATTATAAGATTACATTCCATTCCCACCTACATATAACAAGGAGAATAATATAATTTAGGAATTTTCTTGGTTGGATCGAATTCGTTGGAGTAAATTCATATAGTATCATTGACTAAATGGAGTATGATAGTCAAAATCACTGCACTAATCGTAATTCAGTTGTTTTTTTTTTTTAAAGAATTTATTATATAATACATGTCATAAATGTGTTATGATATTGGCACTCCACAAATTACGATAAGAGCTCCAACTTTAATTTATATATATATATATATATATATATATATATTAAGGAGAAACGGTGATTTTATTTCATTCAATAATCAGTTTACAACGTCAAGAACAATACAACTGAGACTGTCTCTAACGATGTAGTAAAAATAATTAAAGCAACAAATATCAAGTTTTTCAAGATAACAAATCTTAAAAACTAATAAACGACACAAAACCACACTCTTATTCAAGAGAAACAAAACTCTCATTCGAGAGAGAGAAAACAAACTCTCATACGAGGGAGAAAACAAAATACTAAACAAACTATCTAAAACGTTATATAAAAGCTTATGAATCACCCCTCTTCATCTCGTCAGATCCGTTTCTGTCTCGTTAGATCCATCACCGTTTCGTCAGATTTAAAGGGGTTATACAATTTGAAGAGGGTGCTTCAATCCAACCCGCCGACAATGGTGGTGGCAAAAATGGTGAAGGAGGCGACTGTTTCACCAAGCCATCGTCGACGGAGAAGAAAAGAAGAAAAGAAGAAAAAAGATGGCAAGGGTTTTTTTTTTTTTTTTTGGGAGAGAGGCAATATTTAATTTTTATATTTGAATATGGCAATATTATCCTTGAATTTTAAGACTAACCTTATGCAATTAAAACAAAACAATTATTATGTTATTTATAGGTTTTTTATTCTTTTCACTACTTTAAATCAGAGTCAATTAATAAAAAAATAAAATTCAGCAAAACTAAAATAAGTAATTAAAGTGTAGAACGTTATCGACTAAACAAAGTAATAAAATATTAAATTTGAGAATGACAACTATTATATGAACCAAAAAGAAAAAAAATCAATATCAACTTCAATTAATTCACTCTACTTTGCTTTATATTAGAATCTAGCAATCAATTTAAAAAATTTGTTCAAGCAATAAGTTTAGTTTTTTTCAGACAATAATGCATAAAATAACATAAATCATGCTCTTTTATCAAATAAAAAAAATTATAATTTAGAGATAGTTAGCAACTTTTCATACAACATGAATTTTAGAGTAATGTCATATACCATCGATTTTTCACCTCCCTTAATTTTGGTAAGAAGTCACTTGCAATTAATTAATTTTAAGGGATTTAATACATCCGTACTTTCTCAATCAATGGACGGTGAAAAATTGGTAGTATAAAAACAGTGATATATAACATTTTCCTGAATTTAAATACACAAAATACCAAAAAAATATATGATTTGTTTTGTTGTTTGATATGTCTTGATGAATAATTTTATGCTTGAATATAAGTATATGTTTTATGTTTTTAAAGATTAAAAAAATCATTATGCATTAATTTTATTCGCAAATATATTATTTTGACATTATTATATAGATGGAGTAATGAAATTTTTTATTTTTGTTTTAGACTAAGCAGAAGAGGTATTTATTAGTATAACGGTTTAAATAGTGGAGAAAAATGAAGTAAAAATATTGGTTTTTATTTGGAAATTGGTATTCTTGTCATTTTCTTAGAGAGAAGAATATAAATGGAGTTCCAATAGTAATTTTTGAAGCTCTAATATCATTCTCCATCCTAAATATCAAATTGAGATAAATTACAATCAACAAATAACAAATACAAACATCTACAACTACTATGACTGTAGAGAAAAGCCTACACACGTTGGATGAGAGTCGAACCCAATACTCTAATATCTTGGGGCCTCAATTTTGCTAGTAGAACTAGACTTTATCGGCGTAATCCAATTATTTATTATTGACAATCTCAATAAACTCCATTCAACAACATATAGTGGTAAATCTCGCACTAGTTACCCCAATTAGATTAATATTTATAGTAAATAAGCTAAGTAAACTTGATTTATCGTAGAATGATTTTTATTTCATTAGTATTTTTTTTAACTTTTCATAATTATTACTATATCTAAATTATTATAGAATTGAGGGGGCTGTATACATTTTTCTAATAACGTGGGGGTGTATATTAACTGTGTTTGGAATGTCAAACGGTTTTAGTAAAACAAAAAATAGTTTTATTTTATAAATTAAATATTGTGCACCATGTGACCAAATATTATGTCACCTCAATACTTTTGATGAAATAGCTCAATGACTATTACATGGTGCAGAAAACTTGACACAAGGAAAAAAAATTCTTATATTTTTGGGAAAATTGCTAAAACACCCTTAAAATAAATTTTTATATCCAAAAACCCATGATAGTATTTGTCAATTCAAAAAACCCACTACATCAACTTTTCATTCCAAAAAATCCAATATTTAGGGTTAACAAATTTATAGACTTAATTGCCCTAAACTTTCCAGATTAAAAATTAATCAATTATGGTTATGCAATAAAATATATTTATTTAAAAATTTTATATTGATAATTGATACTAATTATGATTTTAATTTTAAATTTTCAGACTTTTTAATCTTTTTAATTAATTTAAAACATATATTATATATTATTACCATATTAAAATAAAAAATAAATTATATACAAATATTTACAAAATTTAATATTACAAATAGAATCCGTATTTTATGATCTATCAACTTGAAAGAGTTAAAACAAAACGATACAATAAGAAAAACTAATTCATCAATTATTAACTTAATAAATAAAGGGGCAGTTTAGTCCAAAGTTGTTAATTCTCGCTTTTGGGGTTTTTGGAATGAAAAGTTTGTAGAATGAGTTTTTGAGATAGAAAAATATTTTCATGGATTTTTTGGATATGAAAAATTATTTTAGGGGATTTTGAGTAATTTTCCCTATATTTTTCTCTGTGTTTTATTTTTATTCAACTTATTTTTCAACTATATTTTCGCTACTTAAACTCAATTAGTTTTAATTCAAATTTAATTTTTGTACCCATACCAACTAATTTTAAAAGACAACTAGAGACACGTAAGTGGGGATGCTATCATCATAATTTATTTAAGATATATTACTTCGACACACTACTACATTTTTTGCTTTTATTTTTCTTTGTTGTCTGTCCTACTCCTACTCCTACTCCTACTATATTTTCTTCATAAATTTCGGGATATTAGTAACAGTAATTTTAAACCCTTTTTTCTTTCTATATTATATATATATATATACACATATATATACATGTTTTTGATTGTATTCTATTCTAGCCTTCATTTTCATTTTCAGTTTTCTCTCTCCACTATTTCAGTTAGTAGAAAGCGTGTTCGGTATTTATCTCTCTTTAATATTATGCTTTCGGAGCTCTAAATCGGCGGCGATTGTTTCGTTCAGATCTCAATTCCGGTTATATCGGCAAGTTCAGTATCATCTTCTTATTATCATCATCTTATTTAGTACATACACATACACATACACTTTGGAAATATATATTCTATCTGTAGATACAAGGTTTGTATAGGTTCTTTCTTATATTCTATTTTTGATTTTTCATCAAACGTACAGTATTAGTAGTTTTGGGTGAAACACTAATCTTCTTATCTATAATATGGCAGTGATAAATTAGAGGTGTATTTGGCATTGGGTTGTCCATGGATGTGCCGGTGATTATTTAGCTCAATTTTGGCCTGATTGTGTGAAGAAGAATTTTTATACTTTCTAGTGGATTGTAGTAATTATCTTTGTGTGTTGTGAATTTAGATTATTGGGAATTCTGGATTTTTTGTTTTTTCATTGTTTGAAGTTTTGTGGGTAATTTTAGATTTACAAAAATGGAGGCTGAGTTTGGTGAGAAGTTGCATAATTTGCACGGTCCAGTGATGACTATGGGGAAAAAGAGTTTGGAATGGGATTTGAATTTGAAGAGTATGGGGAAAAAGAGTATGGAATGGGATTTGAATGATTGGGGATGGGATGGTGATTTGTTTGTGGCTGCTCCTCTCAACTCTGTGCCATCAGATTGTATAAGTAGGCAGTTGTATCCTGTTGGATCAAATGTTCCGGTAAATAATGGAGCTTCAACTAGTTTCTCAGATGAAGTGATATTGGGTAATGTGAGAGAGAAGAGGGATTTAGAGAAACGGAGAAGAACAGTTGAGGTGGAACATGAACTGGTGAGTGAAGAAGCTAGATCACTTAATTTGAAGCTAGGTGGACAAGTGTATCCCGTCACTGAGAAGGAGGTAGATAATTGTGAAGGGAAAAGTGGGAAAAAGACCAAAGTTTGTGGTGCACCATCTAGTTGTGTTGTTTGTCAAGTAGAAGATTGTAAAGCAGATTTGAGCAATGCAAAAGATTACCACCGACGGCATAAAGTGTGTGATGTGCATTCTAAGGCTACCAGAGCTTTGGTTGGAAACGTTATGCAGAGGTTTTGTCAGCAATGCAGCAGGTCACTTTTTTATCTGTATTTTATTTTTCAAAGATTGCTAGCATTGTGTTTGCACTGACCTTACGATGGAAGTAGCTAGTATCTGTAAGATATCAGTAGCAACCCTCATTGTCCTTTTCCTTCATGCATCACATCCTCAATCCCAGGCCCGTGTTACATTACCTTCCACATTCAATAATTTGGACCATGCACTAGAATTCACCTGGTATCTGTATGTTTGACTGCAGATGAGTTCTGATATCAGTCCGAACTTTGTTGGAAACTGATAGTATTAGCAGGACCACTAACTAGTAGAATATTGTAATTTCTCAAGATGAAATTAATTTGGTTCTCTCTCTGCAGGTTTCATGTTCTTCAAGAGTTTGATGAAGGTAAGCGGAGTTGTCGTAGGCGTTTAGCAGGTCACAATAAAAGGCGGAGGAAAACACACCCTGAGAATGCTGTTAATGCAGCCACCCTGAATGATCAGCAGGGTAGTAATTATTTATTAATCAGCCTGCTAAGGATTCTCTCCAATATACACAGTAAGTAGGCATCTGGCTAAAAGTTGTTTGTTTTGCAGCATTCTTATATTGACTTCATTGCCTGAAAGATAACCAAGCAAACAGTGAGCATAATATTAAAATAACTTGTTAAGCATTTAGCGCTGATGTAGTTGATTAGCGTTTTTGGTTAAATCGTCTAAAATTAATAAAGTTGTCGGACAAGACAACAAAGCTGATGGTGGATAGGCATCTCATATCTTTATGAGTTTATCTTCCATTTCATATTGCAAACTCTTACATGTTGATTGGAATTATATTCCCATACAAAAGCAAGGTTCAGAGGAGACTAGTCAATTGGTTCAGCCATTTTTAGTAAATAGTTATGGTAATAAGACATATAAGGGTAAAAAGTCAAGTTTACTTGTGCCATTTTATATGTGCATGCTGAGATCTACTTAAACTGCTGCGAAATGTCTTTGATAACTTTTGAGTAGCATGTCTTTTATGCTGCTGTTCTGTTATTGCAAATGAGGTGTTCGTTGAAGGAATTTTAGGTTGGGAGGGATACCTTCGTCATTTAGGTCATCTTGATGATAAATTCTAAAAGAATGATCATACCCGACCTCAGTTCTGAACTGAGGATGCATATAGTAATAAGGTCCAAATCATATATTAAAAGGTCTACAAATTTCAACTATTGCTCCTCTATTTTGAATTTCAAAGTTTATTAATTTAAGGACCAAGAAATTAATCATCCTGCATGTTGCATTATAACCAGAAAATAGTTAACTCTAAGGAGGTAACATCATAGAGACTTATAAGTGAACTTTGTCGCACATTGCTTTACATGTGTTACCAAGCTCTCATGGGAATATGAATTTCTTCTCTTGGGTAAACCAATATCCTGGATGTATTAAACCAAGCTATAACAAGAGTTATTTCTTCCTAAAATTTAAAGTTTCAAGATGAAAGTCTCACGCCTCGGCCCACTGGGTGCGCCCCTGGAGCGAGACAACGGCAAAATGAACTCCACTAGCAACTACTTTGCAATCGTCATTGCTTTGTGAAAATGGTCAAACCAAGTTGCGAGACGAGTTTATTATAGCAACTTATGAAACATGAGGAGTTCCCCACTTCCTAGACTAGAACTGAGACTGGTAAATTGATCCCAAAAACATTTCCCAACAATCCATGTGGGATATCAGAGAAAGTGTGCATCAGTTAATGCCTTTTGGGTTAGTAAGTTGAGTATCTATAAATTATTTAAACTGATAAATATGCTTAATATTGATAGCACATCCTTGGGTTAGTCATGATACAGAAGCTGCATGATAAGAATTGGTTTCTTACATTTTCCCTCCAAGTTTTTGTTTTTGCTGCTTTCCCTTCTTTCCTATTTCAGTTTTTGTATTTTGTTATTACTCGTGTTTCTCGTCACTCCAGAGCTTGCATACTTATTATTGCAGCCAATAGCGCCTCAGATCAAATGAAGGATCAGGATCTGCTATCACATCTCCTAAGAAACCTTGCAAATATTGCTGGTACAACTAATGAGAGAAATCCTGGTGGAATGCTACCTGTATCTCAGGACTTGCAGAATGTGCTAACATCTCTGCGGACTGCTGTAAAGGTGCTAAACCTAAGCCAAATGGCCTAATACTACCATGCTTTTTGGTTCCCTTCTGAACTGATTACATTTTGTTGCAGGACCCTACTATGCCTGCTGGATCAGGTCTGACTGTACCTGCATCTGATTGGGCCCAAAAGAGGAATGTGATGGATAATGTTCAAGGTGGAGATACGGGCAATGCATCTACTTCAAGACAATCTTCTTTATTGTTTTCAAAAAAGGCAAGCAACTCCATCAAAGAAGATGCTTTGGATACTGCAGTAGGAAAGACAAAACTGAATAACATTGACTTAAATAGTGTTTATGATGGCTCTCAAGACTGCTCGGAGGATCTTCCGGATACCGTCTCCCCTGAAAGTCTTTCAGTTGGGCCATTATGGTTACATAAAGATTCTCAACGATCTAGCCCACCACAAACTAGTACGAATTCGGGTTCCACATTAAGCCAGTCACTATCTGCATCCAGTGGAGAGGCACAGGTTTGAGCACAATTTCCATACAGCCTCGTTAAATTACTGTCTTTTGGGAATGAAATTTGGAAATCCAAGTTGCGATAGCATTAAGTGGGGTATCTTAGTAAGGGTTCTTTATTTTGATAGAATTATGTGCTTTTGTGGTTACTACAGGTTTCAGCACCATAATCTGTACTCTAGTATTTTCCACTCTTCTACTAGTACCACGTGCCCATATGCAGTATCATTGTTCACTTAGTGCATATGTTCACTGTTCCATTATAGGCATATCATAGAATGGATCTGTTTCTGATATATATTGTTGGATAAATACATAAGCTTCTTGGTGCAGTTCATAACTAAAAGCTCGTAAGTAGTCTTATTTCGAGATACCACATAGCCAAATCTGAATTCTTCTTTCATTTTTTGTTGTCAAGTATCTGGATTCCTGTGGGATTTTGTTGTAATAAAATTTGAACTGACTTGCAGAGTCGCACAGATCGGATTGTTTTTAAGCTTTTTGGAAAAGATCCAAGTGATTTACCTCTTCTCCTGCGAAAACAGGTCCCTCTCCTCCTTTTGAGATTAAACATATTTCTATCTCTTTTTGTGAACATGCAGTTTGGAAGTTTGATTTTGTCCTAATTTGCTTTCAGATACTTGATTGGTTATCCAGTAGTCCTACTGACATTGAAAGCTACATCAGACCTGGTTGCATCATACTGACGATATATTTATGCATGGACAAATCCTCTTGGGAGGAGGTAAGGCTTTGCTTTAGTGCTGAAAAATGGAAAGCTAACATCCGACTAGAGTGTATTAAAGCCATATGTGCATGATCTTTGCTGGATATGGATTGCATAAGCTACTAAAGAAATTAGTATTAAGCTTAGTTTTCTGTCAGATGATTCTCATAAGTGGTAGCGCGCAATGGTTTCCTGAATCCTGCGGCTGCTAAAAGCTTAGGCTCTGTTTGTTTGTGTTTTCATCCCACTTTTTCCATTTCCATTTTCATCTGAAAATGGAAATACACACTTTACACTATTTTTAACTGAAAATATTCTCATTTTCATTCTTGTTTTTACGTTCCTGAGAAATTTCAATCATTTATTTAAAATTACATTTCACATCACTTATCTCACATTTTCTCTCACATCCACCCATCACCATCCTCTCTCTCTTCCACCCATCACCATCATCTCTCTCTCTCTCTCTCTCCTCTCTCTTCACCCATCACCATCATCTAATCATTACTTTTCAATCATTTCACACATCATACTCACAAATTTCAACCATTTTCAAAAACACAACCAAACACACCTTTTTTCACTTTTCTCACACGAAAATCAAAAAACACGTTCTCCCGTACATTTTAGAAAATGATGGTTGAAAATGAAATGAAAACACATCCAAATAGAGCCTTAGTTTCAACTATTCATGCTTCATGAACTTATCTTGATACTAGACCAAGCTGTTTATATTTTTAGTTTCTAAGTAAATGACATCTAATAGTTATAGTTATTGTTGTTTGCAGATGTACTGCGATCTAGCATCCAGTTTGACAAGGCTTCTCGATTCATCTAATGATTCATTTTGGAGAACAGGATGGATATATTCTCGAGTAGGCCAATGTGTCACATTTGTATTTAATGGTATATTTGGGTCTCTAATCTATATTTGATTCAACTTCTCTTCCAGTTCTGGGTAAACGAAAAATAATCTTTGGATGGTTAGGCTGAAAATTTTGTTCTGCTGCAGGCCAGGTTGTTCTGGAGACGCCCTTACCTCTAAAAGACCATCGAAATTGTGGAATATCAAGCATAAAGCCAGTTGCTGTTTCTGTCTCAGAAGATGTTAAGTTTGTAGTAAAAGGCTTCAATTTGTCTCGATCTGCTTCAAGGTATTCTTGTTTCTACATGCATTAATCTCTTGGTTTTGAAGATTTTTGTTTGAACTATATGATCTCTTGTGATTTTCTTTATAAAGCGGATTCAATATTGACGTTGATTGCGATTTTCTCAGGTTACTGTGCGCATTAGAAGGGAAGTACCTTGTCCAGCAAAATTGTGCTGATATGACAGGAGGAGCTGATTCATATATTCAGAATGATGAGATTCAATCCCTTAGCTTCTCTTGCGTGATACCAGATACCGTTGGAAGGGGATTTATTGAGGTAATGATATTTGGTATCGTGTTTGCTCAGTTGGGAGTTAAATTATGAACCATAACCTCTGGTTGGCCCAATCTCTCTAACTGCTGAAATCTTTTGATTGTTTCCCATATACTAGGTTGAAGACCATGGTCTCAGCAGCAGCTTCTTTCCATTCATTGTCGCAGAGAAGGATGTCTGCTTTGAAATTTGTACTCTCGAGAGTATCATTGAAGTAGCCGAAGCACTCGAAGCTAGGAACCAAGCTTTGGACTTTATTCATGAAATTGGTTGGCTTCTCCATAAAAGTCGGTTGAAGTCCAGGTTGGAAAGTGATGATGTCGATCTATTCTCTTTCAGACGATTCAGATGGCTTATTGAGTTCGCCATTGATCACAACTGGTGTGCTGTAGTCAAAAAGCTTTTAAATATTCTGTTTGATGGTATTGTGGATGCGGGGCAACACAATTCCATTTTGCTTGCACTGCTGGATATTTGTCTTCTTCACCGAGCTGTACAGAGAAATTGCAGACCGATGGTAGAATTTCTGTTAGAGTACCATCCAGGTGGAGCTTCGGACAAAACAGGACCCGAACATAAGCAACTTGACGAAGGCAACTATTTGTTCAGACCTGATAGCATGGGACCCGGTGGGTGGACTCCTCTTCATATGGCAGCCAGTTTGGTTAGCTGTGAGGATGTATTGGATGCACTAACGAATGATCCTGGATCGGTATGCTCTTTTATCTTACTGTGCATTTGTCTCGTTAAACGTATGCATTTGATTAATATGTCTTATGAAGAGTTGAGGGTTGGCTTGTTTATGCTTTTGCGTAAATGTTGTGAAATTTTTTTCGGGTAATGTGTAGTGTATTTTGGGTATTCGTCGGAAAATGATTTGATATCTTTTGTGTTTGTTTATGTTTTGAGAAAAAGGTTGGAAATAGAGAAATATGTCAAGCTAAAAAAATTGGTTGATATATAATGTATAAAATGATGAGTTAGTTATTTTGGTAATGATAATGTGATTAAAAGAAATAGTAAGTAAGAAAGAGAAAAGAAAGAACAGTTGGAGTAGGTAATATGATAGTGTGAAGTGATGGATGTATTGCTTAAAAGGTAGTTATATAGGGGGTTGGTGAATTGACTTTGGAAAAATGTGTTTTTGATTAGAATGTAGCGGTGATTTTCAGAAAATAGTGATCCAGGAATCAGAAAATGGTATTTGAAAACGTAAGTAAACAAAACTTCATTGTTCTAATTGGATATTTCGTCTTGTATTCTACTTTGCACGCTAAGTGTATAAAATATTTCTTTTAAACATACGCGAGTGGAGATCACGTACACGTGACCTAAATCTTCTTGTGGCATGCTGATGGGTTGCTTTATTTCCAGGTGGGAGTTGAAGCATGGAAGAATGCTCGAGACAGTACAGGATTAACACCACATGACTATGCATGTTTCTCTGGTCATTATTCTCACATCAATTTAGTCCAGAGGAAACTGGACAAGAAATCAGGAAAAGGTCAAGTTATTGTCGACATTCCTGCTGCCTTATTAGACGGTAGCATCAAGCAGAAGATTGGAAATCCCAGAATGTTATCAAAATGGGCAGCCTTCCAAACTGAGAAGAATTGCAGGCAATGTGATCAGAAATTGGCATATGGAAGGCTCAGAGGATCATTGAGAATTTACAGACCAACAATGCTTTCTATGGTTGCAATTGCTGCTGTTTGTGTATGTGCTGCTTTGCTCTTCAAAAGCTCACCCGAGGTTCTTTGTTCGTTCCGGCCCTTCAGATGGGAGCTATTGAAGTTTGGCTCACAGTAGAAATTTTATAAAAGATTTGAATGTAAAGCTATTAGTAGCTAGAGATATTAAATGTGGTGACATGGTTGTGTCTGTTTAAGTTATAAAGGTTAATGACATGTGGAGGGGAGGGGAGTATAGCTTTCTTGTAATAGGCATTATTTATAACTTTTATCATAAGAGAACTGCCTTGAGCAGTTGACGAAACTGTGACTCTGTGCATGAAGTGTTCATACCGACTTGGGTACTATCTATATCTAAATAAGGATGCGAGTTGTTTATGAATAATGATGTTAGAATTTTGTTTTATCAAAGTATAATATTTTCTTCAGATGGCTCATAAGTCCATTTCAAAACTAGGTATGATGATGTTTTTGTGGAATTGATAAATGAATTGCATTCTTTTTTCTTCGAATTATGTGGAAAATAATTTTTTTTAAGGAATTTAAGATTAATTCATCAGAATGCATCAGATGCTGCTGTAATTAATGCTACTAGTAATTAAATATAGCTTGCAATTTAAGATTAATCTAAACACGAAATAGCTTTTCCAGTCGAAAAAAGTTGGGATTTTTCTTGACGACATGAAGTTTGAGGAGAGATTTTAGAACTTGGTTCCTGGTGGGGCGTTGACGTCCAGGTCCATTTACACATTCCATTCCCAGCATTGTAAGCTTATGAGCATCAGAAGGGCAAAAATCAGGTTCCTCTGCTAAACTTTTGTGGGCAACTGAAAACTTTGGCTTTGGCTTTGATTCTTCTTCTTCTTCTTCATATGCTTCATGTTCTCTAAAGGCCAATTTGAAAGGAAATGGTGCACTGGCTTGTCTGTCTTCTTCGGTGTAAACTCTTTTCGATATCAAACTTATGAGTATAGCTCCAGATGCAAACACATCGATCTTATCTGAAAAATCACCTGTAAAAAACAATAAATGACCACTTATAATAATAATGAAAAAATATGTTAGTGAGAGAAACAAATTGCAGCATAAATGAGAAGTTGACAAATACCTGTATAGAATGCACTAACATCAATGTAGCCATAGCATCCAATGACATGATGGGTTGTATGTACAGTCCTATCAGGGAAAATTCCACCCGTGATTAAACCAAAATCGCATAATCTTGGATTATAGTCCTGCATAATAATAACTGCAATATTAGAAAAGAAAAAAGAAAATACTTCCAAGTATATTACATACAATTTGAGGACTGAACACACCTCATCAAGCACTAAGTGAGCAGCATCAAGATTGCGAACTATGAAAGGTTTGTAAGATGAACACCTTCGGGCGTGCAGAAATTTGAGGAGGGAAGCAAATTTCAGTGCCACTTTGATTCTTTGCATCCAAGTGAAATCATCTAGAGATAAGACTTGTACTTTGTATCACTAGTTATCAAATAAGAAGACCTTAGGGAAAGTTGAAAAATATATAATTACCTTTGGGAATGAGGTTAAAAAGCGAGTCGAATGGCTTGAACTCATAAACAACACCAAGATGATCACCCTCCCAACAATATCCGTATAACTTTACCATGCCTGGATGATTAATCAGCATTTCATGGCGAAGCAAAATTACTTCATCCTGTAAAAGTGAGTATTTTAAGTTTACACGACAAAAAAAGTATCTGAAATGTATAGTCGTCATATGAACATACCATTAGTCTAAGTTCGTTATCACCAGGCTCATACATATATTTTTGGAACTTCTCATATCTTCACCGTAACATCTCGTGTCAAATTGATCTCTCCACGGTAAATTTTTCCAAATTGAAAATACCCCAGGTAGTTTTTCTCAGAAAAGTTACCAGTATAACTAGCCAGCTCCTCATACGAGAGCATCAATAATTTATCCAGCTCCATCTCTAGCCAATGATCCATTAAAAATTATTAAAAACTATAAACATACAATATATGAAATAGAGGAATGAAATATGTAACATTAATTTGGTTAGGACATGTGGAAAACCAAAAAAAGAAAAAAGAAAATGCAATATTTTTCAGCCAGTAGTCAATAGAAGAAAAAGGTTTTGATTTTTAAAGGGATAATTACACTCGCATCCCTTCAATAATTGGGTAATTACATAAACATCGTCTTGCTAATTGATAATTACATACACACCCCTCCATGTTAAAGATTCCTTCGTAACAATTCTTACAATTACACCCCGTGTAAACCTTATAAATAAACCCCCTAAAGGGGTGCATTTGTAATTATCAATTAGTAAAAGAAGGTTTGTGTAATTACCCATCATTAAGGGGGTGTGAGTGTAATTATCCCTTTTTTAAATCATGCACTTGGGGCATACAGGCATATTTCATCTTCCAGAATGCTGGATATTCAGTAAAATTGGATCGAAGGTGAGATTTCGTTTCCAGAATGCTGGATATCCAAAATTTCGGTCGAAATTTCTAGATATCGGAGGAAATTTAAGACCATGATTATAAGAAATATTTGTTTCATAATTGTAACAAACATACTATTAGTGAAAGGGTCGAGTTTTTAAGAAAAAAACCATTTAGACCAATTTTACTCTACTGCTTTTTATGTCCATAGTGCATGATCACTATCAATTAGGGGAATGTGGTTTATTATTTATTTCTTGTTTTACCTGTTCGGGTAATGCTTTATTTTCTTAGTTTAAAGTTATTATTTTCAATTAAAAGAAGAATTACCAAAAACAAAACAAAAAAAGGAAATAGTATTGTAAATTACTCTCAACTTTTTTAAGGTTCTATACATTAGTGTTAATAGTTGTTTATTATATTCTTTAAAAAAATATTGTTATAATATTGTTGAAATTTTTTGGTTGCATAAATTTGATTGCATTAGTGTTCATAGAGCAATAGTTGTTATATTGTTTTAAAACGTTGTGGTCGTAATATTGCTGCAATTTTGCAGTTGCTTAAGTGATTACATTAGTGTTAATAAAATAAGAATATTTTTTTATTTTCTTTTGTTATTATAATATTATTCACAGTTTGCGATTGAATGTTACTTTCTTGTGCCAATTATTTATATATAAATTTGTGATGAACAAAGCATTTTTATTACAAAACTAATTGCTTGTATGTACGAATAAAATGGACAAGGTCACTAACTCCAATTAAAAGGAGATAGAATCAAGTAGAATAAAAAAAATATAGATTTTTTTTTTATCATTAGTAAATGGATTATAGACGAACTTTATAACATCAGAGGACACCGTGTACAATATAAATAGTCTTTTTTTTTTAAATTTTGTATGTATTTCGAAGCTACTATAAATTTATTTGAAAATTAGTATTTTTTTTTGTTTTACTTGTCTATTAAAACTAAAATAATTTGAATATTTACTTATAAATTATTTCAAGAAAATTACATTAAAGGGAATTTGCCCCCCACCCCCCACCCCCCAAGAGTTCATTCCTGAATCCCTCCCTGTCTGTCTTCGATTCGCACCAATAATATTTGTATGATATTGTAGGTGATGTGGGTAGAAATAATCCATTAGTTGACAAGCCCAAACCAAACTAGGCCTAAGAAGTGTATAGATTAAAAAAAGTCAAACCCAAGTCAATTGTAACGCGGCTAGGGTGCTAGCTGGACGGGGAGCTGGACCAGGATCTATAAAAGGAAATGAAAACTTTTGAGAGACAAGATCCAATCAAAATATAATTAAAGCCTAATCCAAAATATCAATCAACCACTTTCCAAAGCAGGCTGAAGCAATCAAATCGGATCAAATCCCAATCTCGGGACCCCCCACATCTTGCCTAAGAGAGGCAGACCTGCCATAGATAGAAAAAGAGGGAGATCAGCCCGATTGTTCCTACCTTATTTAGCCCTAAGCCATTCAACTTGTATAAATACACATTTTTTAAGGGTGAATAAAGACTTATGCTTTTACACAATATTATCTCTTATTATTTACGCTTTATATACGCATATTATACTCAATTTTTTACAATTAATATCTAAATATTATTGTTGTGAATCTGACACGCATCAATTGACGCAGTCTGTGGAAAATCGAGTTCAAGAAGTGAGGTAAATTTTAATTATTTTTTATTAGTTTTCTTAACGAGTTTAATGGCAGGGCAAGATACGGTTGAAATGCAGAAAATCATGGAGAATGGCGGAAAGAAAAAGGTGACATGTTGTGCAGGTGGTGACATGTTGTGCAAGCGGTGACATGTTTTGCAGGCGGTGACAAAGACGCTCCTGAGACACCAGCCATTACAGCTACACGCATAGTTGACGAGATGGGAGAATCCCCGATGGAAGAGATGGTCGAAATCCAGGCTGGTAGGAAAGAAATTTCCTTGTAGCCAAAAGGGCTGGCTTTCCGGAGGGAAATCCCCTTGTCACCTACCCCGGCATACCACCTAACGGCTGTGCAATTTTATAAAATCATAGACAATCCTCTCAAAGCTGCAACAAAAGGCCCAGATCCACGAGATCTGATGAAAGCTGGATTGATCATGTGACATTGGCACCTGAAAAAGTGCATATTGCAGGAAATGGAGGCCATCACGGAGATCTGGAGACCACCCCTAATGTTGACCCCGGTAAAAGGGTCGAAAGAATGAAGTTCCTGGTGCAAGAAGAAAATCAGGAGGAAAGAGAGCACGCAGGAAATACCCTGCTCCAGAAGAACGCCAGATGCGTCAAACTGAATTCTAGGAGGAAGAAAACCTGGAGGGTTGGGTCCCACGACCTAAACCTCCGCAGGATAAAATCCAAGAGAAAAGGCTGCCCCAAAGGCAGGAAGGAAAATATCCACTTTAAGAGGCCCTGAAGAACGAAGATCATCGTCGGCATCCACAACAGGGCTGGAAAGACGAAGGAAAATGTCTTGACGAGGAAGCTAGAAATTGTGAATCTACCATTCCCTATGGGGAAATCCAGGAGGACGTGTAAAAACCAAAGGCGGGCAGGACAAATTCAAGCTCATGATTAGGAGAATGGAGGAAATGGAAAGGAAAATGGCGGGAGGAAAAAAGGAAATAGAGCGATGCATCCCATTCACCGAATCAATCAGGATGGAGGACCTACTAAGAGACTTCAAAATTCACTCTATCATTCCTTGTAATTGGTACATCTGACCTCGAAGATCATTTGTACACTTTTAGGAACTATGCCTTTCTTCACAGATATTCGAATGCCATCATATGCAGAGAATTTTTGGTTATGTTACCCAAGTCAGCCCAGTTGTGGTTCAATCAGCTACCTGAAGGATGTAATGGATCTTTCCAGGAGTTTAGCGCTTAATTTTTGCACCAATTTTCTAGCAACAAAAGACACAAGAAGACTCCATTGAGCATGTTAACATAAAACAAAAAGGAGACAAAACCCTTTGATCATATGTGAAGCACTTTGATGCAACCACTTTAGAAGTCCTTGATGCAACAACTAAGTTAAAATCCAATGCCTTTACCCAAGGGCTACCTGAGGGCCAGTTGGTGAGACGATCCGAGCAAAAGAACGATAAGAAGGAGGATGATATTAGGAATGGACAACATCGCGATGGAAAAAGTAGGTGGAATATCCCAGTACCTATGCCATCCCATTATCAGCCGCAACGAGTTGATCTACACCAGCAGCTAATGGAGGCTGAAAATAAGAATATAGTGCAATGGCCAACCGGCGTAGGGAAGGGATCTCAAGATTTACTAACGGGGCCATATTGCCGATTCCATAGGGAATATGGACACCCCACGCGCAGTTGTAGGGAACTAGCTAAAGAAATTGAGCGTCTAATTAAATTAGGATATGTGAAGAAACCTGCAACTAACAATAGCTATCATTAGGAGGTAATTCTGGAGGTTCATCATTCAGAGGAAGAGGTGAAACTTGGGGTAGGGTAAGAGCTAGCTCAGGTTGATGGACATGAAGAGGAGCAGGAATAGTCGGACCAGCAGGAAGATGACATTTTCCTCAACAACTAAGGGCTGGACCTAGCGCACAAGGAAACAATCAGAACGCATCAGTAACCCCAGCAGCTAATGACTTGGATAAAGGGGTCATGCATATGATATCTAGAGGATTGGCTCCAGGACTTTCAAAGAATGTCTTGCAGAAGCAAATCTGAGCAGCTGATAAGGCACTTGCATTCTTCTTAAATGTGAGCCAGAATTACCCCAAGGGAGAAATATGCTTTGGTCCGGAGGACGCTGAGGCTGTGCTAACACCACCATAATGATGCATTGGTCATCATAACCACCATTCTAAATTACAAAGTACAACGCTTGTTCATCAATAGCGGTAGCTCGATAGATATCCTATTCTACCAAGTCTACAAGCAGATGGATATCAGAGATGCTAGATTAGAAGCTACAAATACCCTGCTATAGGCTTTGTAAGAGAGTTGGTCCAACCCATGGGATAAATCATACTACCAATGTCCCTAGGAGAAATACCTAATCATAAAACTAAGATGGTAAAGTTACTGATGGTAGATACGCCTTCACTCGTTGATTGCCCACGAAAGAATCTCGCTACGTGTCTATCTTGGCTACCATGCTCTTACGCTTAGAGCCTGCAGTGACTGTTTGTCCCTCAGATTGGAGATCGGAGACCTACCTTGGTATTATTCGAAGCTGTAATTTCGATGCCCCATCAAGTTCCCTACACTAGGAGGAGTAGGGAAAGTAGCAGAAGATCAAATTATGCCCAGGAAGTGCTATGTAGCCTCGCTGGGAAAAGACGATAGAATGCTAGAAGATAAGAAATGCAAAACGGACAAAGCTGAGCTTAAAAAGAAGGCCAAGAGAAGAGAGTAATTGCACATGTGGAGCCAGTAGGAAAACTCATAAATGTAGAAGTGGTATCTAGAGATGTTAAAAAAACAATCAGAATTGGCTCCCACCTGGATGCAGAGCTGAGAAATGGGCTGATAAAGATGTCGCAAGAGCACGCTAACGTTTTCTCCTGGCCACCAGATAATCTAGTAGGATTCAATCCTATGGTGATTTAGCAACACCTCAATGTGTATCCCGATGACTAGCCCGTAAAAAGACATTTTGGTTGAAAAGGACGCCATCATCAAGGCTGAGCTGGAAAAGCTGTTGAAAGCAGGTCATATAGCGAAGATACAATTCTTAGAGTGGGTGTCCAATGTGGTTTTAATGCCAAAAAGAGGAGCTAAATGGAGAATGTGCATTGATTTAGAGATCTCAACCTGGCATGTCCCAAAGACCATTATCATTTGCCAAGAATCGATCAATTAGTTGATTCTACAACTGGATTTGAGTTGCTGAGCACTATGGACGCACATAGTGGATATCACCAAATACCACTAGATGAGGAGAACCAGAATAAAGTGAGTTTCATAACCTTGTTTGGGACCTACTGTTATGTGGTCATGCCTTGTAGACTTAAAAATACGGGAACCACATACCAGCGGTTAGTTGACATGATGTTTCGCGACCAAATTGGCAAGAATACAGAAGTGTACATGGATGATATGGTGGTAAGAATCCGTGTCATGAAAAGTTGGAAGATCTACGATAAACCTTTGAGACACTAAAGAAGTATATGATGAAGTTGAATCTAATGTGCATTTGGAATCAAAGGAGGAAAATTCCTTGGATACATGGTTATTGAGAGGGGGATAGAAGTCAATCCCAAAAAGATAAAATTCATTCAAGACATGAAGGAGCCAAGAGATATTAACAAAGTGCAACAATTGAATGGACGCATCATGGTTTTAAGCCATTTCATATCGAGATCCGCAGAAAGAAGTTTGCTATTTTTCAAAATATTGAGAAAGACAGAAAGTTTCAACTGGACTAAGGACTGCCAGCACGCTTTCAGAGAGCTGAAGGAGTACCTGAGCTAGATACCTCTATTAACCAAGCCGGTAGTGGGCGAACCACTGATATTATACATATTAGTGGCCGAGCGGGTTTTTACTCCGGTCCTAGTCAAAGAAGAAGAGACTATGTCAGCAAGGTGCTCAGCGTTACCGAGTCAAAGTACACTGAGATAGAAAAGCTAGCTTTTGGACTAGTGACCTCAGCAAGAAGATTCAAGCCATATTTCCTGACCTACAAGATCATAGTTAAAACCAATCAACCACTGAAGACCGGGCTAGGAAAAGTAGAGACCTCAGGCCGGTTGGTAAATTGGCCGTGGAGTTGGGAGAGTTCGACATCGAGTACGCATCTCGAACAGCTATTAAATTACAAGTTCTAGATGATTTTGTCACTGAGATGATGAAGCCAGATGAAAAGGAGAAAAAGAAGGTAAAATATGGTTGTTACATATAGATGGATCAGCTACCCATACTGAAGTAGAGCTGGAATCGTGCTGACAACCCCATAAGGAGATCAGTTGGAATATGCGATAAAGTTTGAGTTTAAAGCTAGCACCAACAAGACCGAATATAAGGCCTTCATAATTGGAGTGAAAATGAAACCTATAGTATACTCAGATTCCCAGCTAGTAACCAAACAAGTAGAAGATGTCTATGAAACGAAAGAAAGAATGATGTACTATCTAAGAATAATTGAGGCATTGAAGAAAAACTTTGATAAATTCGAAGTGCATCAGATCCCTCGAGCTAGCGTACTACCTATCTAAACTAGGTAGCTTGGTAGCTGACTGTGAGACTAGGCAGATTAGCATAAGACTGCGACCAGATCCAGTGTAGAGAAGAAAGTGTTAAGCATAGAAGAGGGGGTCGATTGGAGGACATATATTATCTAATATCTCACATAAGCTATATTACTTGCATACAAATATAACAAGAAAATGATGCTCATTCGTTCTGAATGCATTGTCATGACAGATGGGGTACTATACAAAAGAGGTTTTACCCAGCCTTATCTTAAGTGCATATCCATTTAAGAAGGGAAGTATATTCTGAGGGAGATCCAAAAAGGGTGCTGCGGCAGCCACATAGGAGGAGGAGCACTAGACGAAAAAACCTTAAGGGCATGATATTTTTAGCCTAGCCTAAGGAGAGGTTGCTGATCTAGTAAAGAGTTGCGAAAAATGTCAGAAACACGCCAACCTCATACTTAAACCCGTGGAATATTTACATTCATTAAGTGTCCCATGTCCTTTCACCAGATGGGAAATGGACATCGTAGGACCTTTTCCAATGGCAAAAGCTCAGAAGAAATTCTTGCTGGTAGTGGTGGACTATTTCAGCAAGTGGGTTGAGGTGGAGGCCTTAGCTCAAATCACGAAAGTGATGGTAATACGATTTCTCTGGAAAAATATAGTGTGTCGATTCGGCATGCCAAGGGAGATCATAGCCGACAATGAAAGAGAATTCAGTGGGGCCAAGCAGAGAAAGTGGTGTGAAGAAATGAGAATCCAGCAACTTTTTAGCTTGGTGGAACTCCCGCAGACCAATGGACAAGTGAATGTCACTAATAGAACACTGGTATAGGGGCTGAAAACTAGGCTAGAAGAAACAAGAGGCAACTAGGTGGATGAGCCACAATCTGTACTATGGGACTACCCTGAAGACTACTATAGGAGAAAGATCATTCTTGCTAGTTTATGGAACTAAAGCCGTGATACCACCTGAGATACAAGTACCAACCCTCAGAATCTAACATTTTGACACTGGCCAAAATGAAGCCAGGATGAGAAAACAGTTGGATATGATCGAAGAAGGAAGAGAGATAGCCTACCTACGAATAAAGTTATACGAACAACGCATCGCAAGATCGCAGGCAGCAAAGGTGAAGATAAGATCATTCTAGGTCAACGACCTCGTATTAAAGAGAGTGCATGCCACACACGAAGTAAAAAAGTTAGAACCTATCTAGGATGGAACATACAAAGTGACCAAGGGCTAAAAGGAGGAGCTTATGAGCTACAGAACGACGAAGGAAAATGGCTACCTAGGCCTTGGAACGTACAAAATTTGTAGAATTTTTACGTCTAGATATTGTGATTTCCCAAGTATCTATTTTAGAAGGAATGTGAGCCCATTTTTCAGGGCAATAAAATGTGGAGCAAGCTAAGTATCAATAAAATTTATATTTCTTTATTCGTATATATTATCCTTTATATGTTTCTATCCTTTTTACAAATAATAGCATACACAAGCATATCACATTTATAAAATAAAGTTAAGGGGGAGTTGGTCGACGAACAGATAGCCGGAGGTTAGTAATATAAAGGCGGGAAAAGCTTGAACCAAAACTTAGGCAAAAACTTGAGTGCACAACCCAAGTCCCCAAACCAAGAAGAAACAAGGATGGTCATACAGTTTTTGGACTCATAAACGAAGATATAAGGATATTTTTTAAGAGATAAGGCTAGGAGGGTGTGACTCTGGTCCACTTCTCAGGATAAGATGAGACTCTGGTCCATTCAGACACCATGAAGAAATAAAGTGAAAAATCAGGATCAATAGGAGAATAGTGAAGGATGCCACAGTAGCATACTGTCCAAATGTGAGCCTGTTGAAGAACATATATGTGGTATGGAGAGGAGAATAAAAGGAGGCATAATGACTGCAAAAAGATTTGAAATGTAAGTGTGAACACTTGCATGCATAACATCACATTTATGTCTTATTTCTACCTAGCTGAAAAACTGTAGCCTTGTTGTAAAACATGTATGATGGCATGGAAATATACAGCCCATTTACCAGGGGCCCAGTTCAGTAAAATCCCTAGCTAGGTTAGTCAGCACATTTACAGGCGACTGACCCGCCTAGATAAAAAGAGGTACTTGGCAAAAACATTATTTCATTTAAATCTATTTATCATTAATCATGGTATATTTGTCAATTAGTTGACACAAATTCATTCTGGGACTCGGTTATATGCACAGCTTAAGTTTATGAGATAAACATGTCAATTAGACCTAAGACGGGGCAGGATTGTAAGTTTGTGATTTCAGGGAAACATACAAGATTTGGTGAAAAGTTAGTAGACATTCCAAAAAGTAAGTATCATCTACATAAGATGTGTACTATGCGTACACAAGAACATTTTTCAGAAAAATGATAACATAGTAAGAATAGAAAAGAAAGGCAATTTATAAAAAAATATTCAAAGCCCCAAAAGAAGGGGAAGTAGCATAATCGATTTGCCACGGAGGATAGGCCAAACACTAGCAAAAAAAAAAAGATTGTCTAACGGCTAGAACCAACTTAAACATAAAAAGACCCTACTCAACATTAGTAGGGGTGTTTTCCAAGGTGGCAGAAGGATTGTTCTTAGAAGTTTGCTAATCAGCCTGATCCTCAACGGCTTGGCCAGCATAAGCAATTATCTATGTTGTAGCAGGGAGAAGAGCCTCAATCTCTGCTGTCTATGGAGTCACTGGAGGCACTTTTAAAGCATCCTACGCAAGCTCGGTGTTTATAAACTAAGCATCACTTCTGGCTGGTGGCATACCTTTGGCAGGAAATTAGGCCCTACACCCCCTCAAACCCTTTGTAGAAGTAGTCCAAAGCTTTGTCATCAACCATGTCTTGAAATTTTTCGGAGGCTAAAAAGTCAGATTTATCTTTGGCGAGAAAAACAAGACCTTTCGAGGACCTTGGGAGAGATTCCATCTAGGTCTCGATCTCTGTCTGCAGAGTGCCTTGAAGCTCTAGTTCCAGCTGTTCTATGATGAATTTCAGGCTATCCTTTAAGGTCCTGACCCTGGTGGCTAGAGCTCCAGCTCGAGTTTCTTACTTCTGAATGTCTAGGAAAGCTTTCTCTTTCTATCTCTGCTAAAGTTTCTCTGCTGCTCCAAAGTCTTCCAAGTGCTTTTGTGCCTTAGCCAGGTCCCTCGTCAAGTCAGGAACTTCACCAGAGCGATTGGAGTCCACTAAGGCTTTGCCACATATCAGGAAGAACTGCAAAACAAATCCCAGACGAGATAGTAACATTAAAGTGAAGTCGAATAAATAACACAAGTTAACAAAAAGACAGAATACCTTTGGCTCCATTTCCAAAGTCAAATCCATAGCATCCCGAGAGCTTATAGAATCCAACAAAGGGCTATCTACTGAGTTAGCCATATTCTTCAGAAAGCTCTGTAAGGCAACTTGCTCTCTGTTTTGCAATACCGAATAGCTAGGAGAGTCTTGAGACCGAGAACAGATTTGGTGAATAGGAGTATCAGGAGTAGCAAAGTTTAGGGAAGGCATTACATCCCTGATCTGGATCCCTCGGTATTGGAACGCGTGGAAGAAGGGGCATCAGAAGAGGCATCGACAACCCTTTTCCCTCAGCAATCTCATGAGATTGTGCTGGATCTAGTGCTGAGCGAGCAGAATCTCCTTGTGCTGATCCAAGGGGAGATGTAGCAGAATGACGAGCTGCTCGAGAAGGTGAATGACCAACATGATTAATGGCAGAAGGTGGAGGCAATGTAGGAGGAACTGCACCAGGAGGCCTAGCACGGAGACACCTAGCATCAACAAGTCTAGCAACTTCCATTATTTCACCTGCAAAATCACAAGAAAACCAACTAAATTATCAGGAAAAGGTCCAGCCAAAATACAGAAGCAACACAAGCAGGTAAGTAAACAAACTAGCAGTCTACATATGTTCTCACCACACATATTAACATCCATGGGACTCAACTCAAAGTGACGCAACAAACTGATAAGCTCGTATTTTACACCTTTTAGGCACCTATTTTTTTGTATTTTGATGCGTTCTTAAGTTTATCTATGCCATATATGCTTTGATTTATTGATTGGTTGTGTTTCTATAGGTTATTTGAGAATTGGAGAAACAATGAGTGAAAAGATCACAGAATTTCTCAAAATACACCTTTAGCCACGGCTATAATGACCCTTAGCCACGGTGATCATGAAGGAACCTTCGTGCTTTGAAGATATGAAGTCACCAAGGCTAAAATAGGCAAAAATAGTGAAAAATGGATTAGCCGTGGCTACCAACTTTTTAGCCGCGGCTACGAGCTATTTTCAACAACTATAAATACGCGATTTTTAGGTCAAATTTGGGACTTTTGCCCACTTTTGGGGGTTTTGACTCTTTGATACACACCAAGAGGGTTGAGAGAAGTCTGGAAAATAAGAAGAACGCGAGGATACTCCATCTTTGTCTACAAAGATGGAGAATTCAAGCAAGATCTATCAAAAAACGTTATTAGGGAGTTTTAATTTCATGCTTTTAGTTTTGTTTTCATTGAACATGTCTTTCAAGATCAATTATTGCTTTTCTTTTATGATTATGACTTAATTTCCCTTTGATTGAGGTCATATAAAATCCAATTACTATGTTTGATATATGAGTATTATTTCTTCGGATTAAATTTATTTTGGGCTATGTGTTTAATACTTGGTCTTAATGCCTATGATTGCTTAGCTATCAATTGTATGAATTTGTGCCTCGTTTTAAGACTGAGAGGAGATAAACTAAGGATGCATATAGGTATTAAATACCACAAATGGTATTAACTTTGTGTGTGCTTTTTCCATGAAAACGGGAAATTCCATGAACCTTTGTAATGCGTTTTCATTACAAACGGGGATCAACTAACTTCCCCAAATCATACTTAGTCCAAATCAAATAAGTTAGCAAACTTTAATAAAAAGGGGACCTAGAAGGAAAGGGGTAAAGATTGTGGCCCTCTAATTCTTCCAGGTAATCTCGAGGAAAATTCTAAGCCACTTCCTCAGGAGGCACAATAAAAAAAAAGGTTCTTTTCCCAGTCACGCTCTGAAGGAGGACAACCGGTCAGAAATTTAGCATCCATCCTAGAAGTGAGATAAAACACACTCTTGTCACCCCCTGAATGGCAAGGCGGATAAAGGGAATAGAAGAAATCAACAGTGGGGCGGTGGCCCAAACGTTTTGATAAAACAACAAAACTCACAATATACGCATAACATTGGGGGCTAATTGGTTTAAGGGCAACCTAAAACGCCTAGCAATAGAGATGTACAGAGGAGGAATTGGAAAGCGCAAGCTAGCCCTAAGGTGGTCACATAAAAGCAAACAAAGCTTGGAGGAGGAAGGTGAGCCCCATCCTCAGCCATTGGAACCTGAATATGATAAGACGGTGAAATCCCATAGTTGGCCTGAATTATTTGCTCCAGTTAATGTGTGATGGTCCCAAGTGGCATATGAAAGGGTCTAGAAGGGGGGGGGGATTGAATAGACCCTGAAGTCCTTTTCGACTTCAAAAAATTCGTATCACTTTAGAAGATGAGAACGCTTAGGAAGCTGAGCGCTTGGGTCAGGTGCTTCAGTAAAGATAACTTAGACTTAGTGATTTCAGCAATTTACCAAAGTAGGGTAACGCTTAGATCGCTTAATCAGGGTTAGCACAGTGAAAATGCTTTTAAAGCTTAGCAGTTTAGTTTGTCTTTTTCAGAATAAATAAGAGAATATAAAACAAGACAATAATAAAACTAAATAACACAAAAATTGTAAGGTTCACTGGGTGATGTAATCCTAGCTACGTCCTTCTTCTCCTTTTTCACTTGGAGGATTATCAAAGAATCACACAGAATCTTCTACAAGATAGTAAAGAGGTGGAAATGATCTCGGGCTCCTTGATCACACAGATTTCAGCACCAATGAAGATCTTCTTTGACACGCTAAAAGCTAACGTGCTATAATAACAAGTGCACTAGTCGTCTGTAGTAATAAAAGTGGACGAGAAGTCCGGATTGTCGAACCACAAGGACTTGAATTCTAGTTTAAGATTTTATAACAACAAAGATCAAAATAATAAAGGTAAAATGAGTGTGAAATGCGTAAGATAAGAACAAGGTTGAACAAATGATTTAAAACAAAATAGAAAGGGAGACTAAGGCACATACTAGGTTCAAATTGATCAATTATACTTATAAAGATTCTCGTTGAAGGATTACGCTTATATTGTTATGGTGAGAGCTCCGAGGGTAGAGAATAACCGATGTCTCGCGTATAAACTCCTATGCTTAGATCATGATTTCCCAAATATTCCTATCCGGAAATCTAACCACTAAACATGCATTAACGTACTAGAGTTCACTCGATTTGAATCGAACAACTTCACCCGGGAATCTTTACCTATGTCTAGGGCAATTCCTCATTAGTTACGGGTCATAATGTGAATTTCTTGCACCCTAAGTCAATTTTCTCCCGAAATATTAATCTAGGCATAAGGTTCTAACATATAGTGATCAAGTATATGCAAGATAGGCAAAAATACAAATTCACATCACATAACAATATAAGAACAACCTCAACAATCATCTATTATAAGCATATATCACAATTTGGCCTTACATGGCCCTAGTCTTATGAATTTAGTTCATAATCGATAATATGAAAAACATAAATGAATTAATACCCATGTTCATAGACATAATTGAAATGAAAAGCTATAAAAACTCCCCTCAAAAGTGAATAATGATGGATCTTGAAGTTGAGCCTTCAATCCCCAAGCTCTTTTCCTTCCTCTAGTTTTCCCCTCCAAGAGTGATGAAGAATGGTGATGAATGGTGGAGAAATCAGATTAGGGGCTGCCCCCCTCTCCTCTAAGAATCTGAAATTGATAGTGAATGATGAAGAGTATGGGTTCCCCCTCCTTTTATAGCCAAAATTCCACTAAAGTATGCATTAAGAATTCCCATTAAAGTTCCCCAATGAGAATTCCACCTAAGGTGATGCTTAAAGTTTGGCTTTTAAGATTCCAACCAGCTAAAAAATTCTGAAATTTCGGCCATTAAGAATTCCACCAAGCATAACCATGTGAAAACTTCAACAAAACACATGCATGCTGCCATTTTCTTGCTTTCCAGCGCAGTCTTAGTATTTTCCTCATAAACTTCTCCACAGATCTCCGAATTGGATAATTCAAGTCCCCATGTGAATCTAACACATAGATCTACAACGTTTCAGAAGGACAGTTTGTCCAATTCGGTCTCTAAGTATACCTAAATTATGTTTCAACATGGAGGTTGTTTTTGATTTTGCGCCCATAAAGTAAATCTACCAAGAAACACACTTATGACAACCCCTCAACACATGTGCTGAATTATGGCCAAAAGTGATTCTTACCCATCATATAAGGCTGGAATTTAGGCTGAAAAAGGAGTAACATTCGGACTTTCCCTGCCTAGGCATGACTAGGAAGGCGTTGGGGCGTATCCTGGCACATGTACTTTTCTGTTCGGCGCAGCAATCGTATTTCCTTCACAATTATCTCTATAGACCTCCGATTTGGATGTTTCAAGTTCCCATTTGAAGCTAAGACATACATCTAAAACTTTGTAGAAGGAAACTTTGTCTAAATCGGTCTCGAAATGTACGGAATTATCGCTCGAATGTGGTAGGAGATGCATAAACCGCCTAAGTGTTGAAAAACATGCTTGAACTTGTTTTGTACATCGTTTTTCTTCCCTTTTCTTCATGTATTCTCACTTATTACCTGTATTCACTTAACACACCTATTGAATGCAAATGTGACATGATTTAAGCAATAAGTGAATCCAAATCATAAGAATTACGGTCTTAAAAACACGTAAAAACACCTCTTATCATTCTTCTACAAGCTTCTCTCTCTCAGAAATACTGCCTGTAAGGGGTTTCAACAACTTTCTCACTCAGATGAAAGGTTGAGGGTTTTGTCACACAGGTTTTGTTTGTTTTTGGAAAGATCAAACAACTTGGAATATCTCAGTAAGAGTTTAGGTTTCTTCTTTGGAAGATGTTTGAGATATTTGTGATTGTCTAGAATGTATGTAAAATGCTTGAAATTTTTTGGCTATGGAGTTTCTAATCTTTTCTTGAGAAAAATATTTCAGCAAAGTTTTCTTGTGTTGATCGTAAATACTGCCTGTAAGGGGTTTCAACAACTTTCTCACTCAGATGAAAGGTTGAGGGTTTTGTCACACATGTTTTGTTTGTTTTTGGAAAGATCAAACAACTTGGAATATCTCAGTAAGAGTTTAGGTTTCTTCTTTGGAAGATGTTTGAGATATTTGTGATTGTCTAGAATGTATGTAAAATGCTTGAAATTTTTTGGCTATGGAGTTTCTAATCTTTTCTTGAGAAAAATATTTCAGCAAAGTTTTCTTGTGTTGATCGTTATGTATCCTTTTTTTTTTTTTAAGGTTTGCTGGAAATGAGGTATTTATAGGCAATTCTTGGGATTTGTCCATTTGACACATGTGAGCGCGTGTTCTCCACGTGGCGCGTGAATCAGCCTTTTCTCTGACATTCCTGAAATCCTGCTAGTTCCGATTGGACGGGAGCAGCTTTGAACTCTGAAAACCTGACAGTCTAGTCAAAAGGTGGCTTGTCCACAAATCATAATAGCTTATCACATTTAATGCACTTATCAGGCATTTAATGCATTTGAATTTATTCCCATTGGAAATAAATGTCCATTGAATGATTGCATTTAAGTCCTTCATGACTTGAGGAATTATTTTAGGTGCATCTGATACTGATCGCTGGAGTGCTTTGAGCACTTGATCCATGAATCCTAAAATAGTCCTTTAGTGTTTGACAGACGCTAAGAACAAATCTTCATCTTCATTTTACTTCAGACGCTGATATTCAACTTCATCTCTAATAGACTCACCTAGAATTCTATTAGCGATTCGGTATCTAATACTTAGTCTAAAATCTACAAAGATAGAAATTACAAGCCTAAATAATATTACAAACTTTCAAACGCTTATACATAGTTTCTTATGAAAAATATAAACTTACATTCTTTTTGGGGTCTAACAAAAAATCCTATCTTGTCATCATCAAAACATCTAACATGAAATTTCCTAACAATTTCCCCCTTTTTGATGATGTCAAGACCTTAACTCTTATAACTCTTTTATAGATTAAGAGTTCAAAGAAAAGTCCAAAAGGATCATAGGTTAGCGTTGAAGTTAGATTAGTTAAGTTAGTTGAAGTTAGATTAGCTTCAACAAGTTGTTTCAGCGTTAAATCATTCATTCATTCAAATGGAGGAACTAAGCATACATGATTTACACTGAAAGTAGATAATTTAAAGCGACAAACAGAAATATATAAAACAACATAAGCATTCATCTTTTCTGTCGCTTCTTATTTGCTTCTTCTTCTTGATAAATTTCAGTAGTTAAGTCCAGTAGAAGTCTATCATGGTTGTATGCTGGACTTCATTGTAGTCATGTCTTCTGCGTCTAGCGCTTCCTTCTAGCTCCAACAACCTTTCCACCTAATCCCTCGGAGGGATTCCAAGTTCTCGGATCAAGTCATGGTAAATGTCTTGTCTTCGATCATTGGTGGATTTTTAGTTGATAGGTCTTCTAAGCGGTCCGGCATATGGGTGAAAACCCATACTCTCTAAGAACTCAACGTCTAAGTCTGGAAGCAAGTGCCTGCCTTGATAATATCTAGGCTTTCGTTTCTTAGTAAGTATTTTCTTTATGCTCACTATCTCCTCGAACATAGATCGCCAGTGCTTGTTGTCTGTCTTAGAGATGGCCTTGGACTGGGACTTTTCTGTAAGATTTTCCCCCTTCTTGGCATCATCAAGGGAGGTCTTTAAGTCAGTGATGTCCCATCGGAGAAGCTTGACTTCATCTATCAAGAGAGCAATTTGCTCAGCGATACTTTGAGAGATTAAATTCGAAGAATTATGGCACTCAGTATCAGCTGAAGCATTCTGGGCAAGCGTCCGATTGAATTCCTCGGAAAGAGTAGTGATCAGCGGTGATATGCTATCCATGATTGCTATGGTGCTTTTTGTTGCAGAATTTACAATATCACGACTTCTAGTGTCAGAGACCAGCCTGATATTTAGTTCATTATTTTCAAGTATCTTAGAACAGGAACCCTCGATGGTATTGAGCAAGTTCCTAACAGCTCTTCTAAAGTTTTGAGACTCTTGATCACTTTCCGAATCTGAATCAGAGGCGGAAGAATGCTTGGGAGACGGAATGAGTCCGTATGAGCTGGAAACTGCAGCCTTGCCTTTAGATTTATCTCTTACAAAGGCTCTTCAAGCTCATCAAGGACTTCCTAAACTTCCTGAATCACTTGATCCATGGATGGATCTGCAAGCGCTGGTTGACAAACAAGTTCATGAGTAGGGATCTCGACTACTAGGGCGCTAGAAATTTCTAGGCAAAAAGCTTCTGGAATTTGAGCGGCTTCCACAATAGGAGTTATATCCTCTACTACCTCAACAATCTCATGGGAGGAGAAAGATTCTCAACAGCAATGACCCAAAGGGGGCCAATCGCTTCGATGATGTGCCTTGGATTAATCAGGTTTGTCTGCGGGATAAAGAATATAGCGTCTTCGCGCTCTTCAGTGCTTAGTGCAAATTGCACTCCTTCTGGCAGATCTACTCCTGAGGTGTAAGAGTTGTAGAAGTCCAAAATAAATGGCATAAGCATTTGAGCTGCTGCTTGGTCCACTGGCCTGATCAACGATATCATTTTGGCCACTTGGATGTTTTGATCACAAACAAAGATGGGGTAAAGACTATAGCCTCTGAAGTTATTTAGGCCAAATTATTCAATCAAGGAGATGTCTAGCGATTGCGCATTTTCAAAGATCGCTCTCCTGTCTCTGTGGAATTCGGCAAACTCAGCATGATCGTTGTGAAGACTCAAGGGGATTTCACTCTGCCCTGGCAAAAGAGGTTGCTTACTGGTGGATGCATCTTCATTCAAATTAGGAAGGACTCTTCATTCAAATTAGGAAGGACTCGCTGTACAAAGTCTTGAGATGGATGAAAAATATAGCGTCCTCCCTGAGCGATTAAGCTTAGATGCTGGCAAATATAACGTTCTATCGATTGCCAGTAATAAGGCAAAGCGCTAATATTGCCTACCAGATTCTTACGTTGCTCAAGTAAAAACACAGTGAACCCTCTACACCTGTAATATACTCTGAATTGAAACAAGAATGGATACCTCACAAGCTCTTCTAGCGAGTAAAAATGCAATACGAACTCTTCAGCCCATCTTGCAGTATCCATCATCCATCGCTTTCCAAGTTTATCAGCATTCTTCTGATCTTTTCTACTTGCAAGAAACTTTTCAAAGCATTCAAATTCTTCAACATAATCATCAGCCCATACTCTTGCTAGATACTCGCGGGCTTCAGCTTCTATCCAAGAATTAATCGAATTGGGACGCTCACCAACAACTGGTCCTTTTTCTTTCCATAATCTGAGGGGCTTGGGTGATCGAGCGTTCTGAGGAGAATGAATGACTTTGGGGTCAGTGGAGTACCCGATTCTGTTAAGAATTTCTTCGTCAGCATTCTTTGAGCAATCACCCATGTGAGGATTCTTGATGACGATCTTATTTTGGCACAAGGGATGAAAAGACTCTTCAGAATGGCCAGTAAGGTTGAAACGCTTCTTGTCAAATTCTATCATGTTGAACGATGATCGCCGAATATATTCAAGGCGAGATTGAAGACACTCAAGAGAGTAGAGACCCAGGTCAGCAAATCGCTCGAAGAATTCAAATTTAGCAGAATTGGAGACATCAGTCCTATGGAGAGTGTTTTGAAAGCTTATCTCCATATCGACCAATTGTCTGGTGTCAAGCTCCCTGGTGGTAAAGTAGAATTCATCATTTGCATCATAGCCACGGGGAGAAAAGTTTATGACATGGGGAGGAGATCCGGTTGGAGTAGAAACAAAAGCAATAGACTCTGTTGGGTTAGGGGCCGCTTCTATCGACCGTTCAGCATGCACAGTCGCTTCACTGACTGAAAATGTTTCAGCGTCAGGAAGGACTTTGGCTATTTCCTTAGAGATATCCACAACTGCTTCCATGTCTACATCCAATTCAATAGGAATCTCGGAAGGTGGAGGTGTATCAGCGTCTGGTGCAGTTTGAGCTGATACAAGCAAGCGTTTGAGAAAAGCAAGCAAAATTGCTACTAAGTAAAAATTACAAATAAAAGACTACAACGCTTACCCTGAGGACTATCATCGACTGACACAGTCACTTGATCTGTTTCAACAGTTGGTACAGTTTCCTCAGGCTCCGGGACCATTTCTTCTGGATCTAAATCGAGGAAAGAAGTGAGGGGAACAACTTTATTAGGGATTTTGCAAGCATCCAAACTATTCAGTACATACTGAACATTATGAGCTATTCAAGTTGTAAAAAGTTTTATCCAAGCGTTAAGAAATATAACGAGGAAAGGATAAAAATACGTTGTTTGTCACAAGTACTTACCCTTAAAGAGCTTTGCCTTTTCAGAAGGAGTAGCAGGCTCTGGCTCTGGAACAAGAGCTGATCCAAAAACAAAACGAGGAGGAGAATCGACACTCGCTTGAGCTTCAAACGCTGGCTCGGAGGGAACGCTAGTGGATCCTCCTGGCGTGGAGGGCTTGCGTGCTAAAGGCACTTCTACTTTTTCAGCCTCTTCTTCTTCTGGAGAAATGACAAAGATAGGAGGGGGAGAGGGCAATTTGGGAGAAGGAGAAGGAGATTTATGTTTCTTCTTGGGCTCCGGCTTCTTCTTCTATTTCTTCGTTGGCTTTGATGGCTCAGCGACTTTCAAAGTGATTTTTCTTTTAGGTCGCTTGACCACCACTTCCTCTTCTGATGAGGATGATGAGGACGAAGTCGCTTGCTCTTCATCATCGCTGCGAACAACTCCTTCGGCAAGAAGTTGCTCACGCTCTTCTTTGGGAACCACTGTACCGCCACGTCGCCTTGGTTTGAGCAGCTCGCTGATCATCTTCTTCCCATAGAACTTAGGCGCTGGGACTTTTTTTCCAGTGGTGTTGACGAAATCGCTCGTGCTTAGAATACAACTCAGCACAATCCCGTAAGGCTTGAGATTTACTGACTTGGCCATTGATGCCTTAAAGCGATTAAACACGTAAAGTGACCAATTAATATTTAATTTGGTTAGAATGGCCACCATCATTTTATATTGAACATTGGACATCTTATCGAAGCTTCCCTTTCTGCATTCGATCATCTTTGCGCATATGTCAGCCAGAATGACATACTCGCCCTTCATATCATTCTTCTTGAAGTTGGGTTTGTAGGCAGCTTCAACTTCACCCTTCTTGATTAACGCCCAGACTTTGGTAGTATCACCAAGAGTGACATTCTCAACTTCGCCACCATCATTTGGCAAAATGAGTAAAGATGATATAAGAGAGCGAGTGAGGACGAAGGTCTCATGAGCAAAGGGAAAGACGCAAGAAATGGAGTTTCCATCGTTGGAGATTTTTGTGTTCTGGAAGAAAAAAAAGAGTTTCTTCCTCAAAGATATTTGTAAAGGAGGTGATCATGTCGCGCAAACCAGATTCCTGGACAAGTGGAAGAACAGTCCTTAGAGGGAAGTTCTGGCTATCAAAAAGGTAGTCCCAGTTAACAAGAAATCCGGCATTAACAGTGACTAGTTTTTCAGATTTGGAGGATTTTCCGGCAGCAGATTTTGAAGCTTAGGGGTTCCATTGATGAACGGAAAAAAGTTCGGTTGAGGAGAGAAAAGAGATTCTTTTTGCCTTAGAAAGAAAAACTTTTACAGCAGGAGTATTTTGGAAGTGATAAAGTTTTACTGTAAAGGCTGTGAAGGGTTTATATAGGAGGCAAAAATTACTCCTCGACTATTAGATGAATGACACGTGTACAGAAATTAATTTTGGAAATAACAAAAATTAAATTTGAGTCGTTTACTCATAAATGCGGATGTCAAAAAGTGCAGTAAAATAAGGTAACATCTGTGAATTATAAAAGTTTGAAATCCGCAGTTACTTTTTCAAAACGTTTGAATAATTTTGAAATTTTCAACGTGAATTACACGCGCCTGATAGTATACTGACACGTACTCAGACAGGTGTAGTTACTGAACCGCCTAGTTTTTAGATAGGAATCATTAACCGTCAGTTTGATTTGATAAGCACGTGTGGGAAGTTGTCAAATCTAATCTTTTGTACTTATCCACACGCTACTTTTTATAGATGAAAACTATGAATGATTTTCAAAGAAAATTACTTAGTGTTAAAGTGGGAATCTTTGATCGCTGAAGTTTCTTTAATAAAATTCAATTTCTCAAAGCTGAAGATTTTTGATACAAATCAATCGCTTGGATTTTTAGAAGATATTTTCATTTAATTTTATTAGAGATTGATTTTGTCATGCATAATAGATAAGCACTAGTGATCAATGCATAAATTTTCAAAGTCAATTTTTGATCTCAGTCGCTTATGAATTGAGACAAGTACAATTTTAAGGTTCCCCCTAAAATTGATGACTCATTTCAATTTTGAAAAACACTTTAGACATAAACATAAAGTGGATTCCCCCTGAATTGTATGCCTATAAAATACGATGCTTTATGATTTAAGCGTTTAAGTCGATCATACCTAATTCACTTCTCAAAGTGAAAAAGCGTTGTTCGTTGAGCGCTTTGGTGAAGATATTTGTCAATTGTTCGTCAGTTCCAATGAAGTGCATGGAGATATCTTTCTTTTGAACATGGTCATGCAAGAAATGGTATTGAATGTCAATGTGTTTAGTTCTAGAATGAAGGACTGAATTTTGGGTCATAGTTAAAGCGCTTTAGTTATCGCAATGGATTGGGGTAGGACCTAAGATAGTTCCATAATCTCTAAGTTGTTGCCTCATCCAAAGGATTTGTGCACAACAGCTCCCAGCGGCTACGTACTCTGCTTCAGCGGTAGAAGTAGCTATGGATTGCTGTTTCTTACTATGCCACGAAATCAATCTATCACCTAGAAATTGACATGTACCACTAGTACTTTTTCTATCTATTTTGCATCCTGCAAAATCTGCATCTGAATAACCAATTAGTTTAAAAGGAGAGTCCATTGGATACCATAAGCCCACATTTTGTGTGCCTTTTAGGTATTTAAGGATTCTCTTGACAGCATTTAAGTGTGATTCTCTAGGATCACCTTGAAAACGTGCACACATGCATACCGAAAATATAATATCAGGTCTACTAGCGGTAAGATAAAGAAGTGATCCAATGATACCTCTATAGTTAGTGATATCAATTTTCTTCCCACTTTCATCTTTATCTAACTTAAGTGTTTGGCTCATTGGAATTTTTGAAGATGATGCGTTTTCCATACCAAATTTCTTAATCATATCTCTTGTATATTTAGCTTGGTTTATAAATATGCCATTAGGGAGTTGTTTAACTTGTGATCCTAAGAACAAAGTTAATTCACCCATCATGCTCATTTCAAATTGATCTTGCATCATTTTCGAAAATTTCTCACATAATCGCTTATTAGTAGAACCAAATATAATATCATCAACATAAATTTGGACTAAGAGAATATCTTAATTATAGGTAATTTTGAATAACGTTGTATCAACTCTGCCTTTTGAAAAGCCTTTTCCTCTTGGTGCTTGTTTAAGGTCATAGAGTGCCTTATTCAATTTGTAGACCATACGTTTCCTATGGTTGTTGATGAATACTTGTGGTTGTTCCACATAGACTTCTTCTTGGAGTTTACCATTCAGGAATGCACTATTTACGTCCATTTGATATACTGTGAATTTGTTGAATGCAGCGAACACTAGGAACATCCTAATTGCTTCAAGACGGGCTACTGGGGCATACGTTTCATCAAAGTTAATACCCTCTTCTTGGCAATAACCCTGAGCGAATAATCTGGCTTTGTTTCTTATAACAATGCCATCTTCATACATCTTGTTCCTAAAAACCCTTCTAGTTCCAATAACTCCTTGGTGAGTTGGTCTGGGTACTAGCGTCCAAACCTTGTTTCTCTCAAATTGGTTAAGCTCTTCTTACATTGCTGCTATCCAACTCGAATCATTGAGCGCTTCATCCACTTTCTTTGGTTCCATTTGAAATAGAAAGCTTGCGAACATGGCCTCATTGATTGTTGCAGACCTAGTTCTAACAGGTGCTTCAATATCTCCAATCACTAGCTCTGGTGGATGGTCTCTAAGCCATTTACGATCTGGTTGGAACAGGTTGAGAGACTCTTGACTGTCAATCGCTTGACCTTTATTTGTCACTTGCGCAGTCGCTGCATCATTCACAGCTCCAATTTGCTCTTGATGATCATTCTCTTCATGATCATCAACGATTCTTACAATATCATCATTGATAACCTCACGAGTAATTTTAGAAATAGGTACAAAGATCTCATCATCCTCATCATCATTACTATCATCACCAAGATTGATTTGTGACGCTTGTTGAGCAAGATCTTCAATTCCTACATCATCAAAATTAACCTTACTCGGTTCTTGGTTAGCATCATCAAACACAACATGAATGGATTTTTCAACCTTTGATTTAATCTTATATAGGATGCGGAAACTCTTTCCGTTCTTGGCATAGCCTAGGAAGATTCCCTCATCTGCCTTAGGATCAAATGTCCTTAGATTGTGAGATCCATTGTTATGAATGAAACATTTTGAACCAAATACATGAAAATATGAAACGTTAGGCTAACGTCCCTTCCACAACTCATATGGAATTTTCTCATGTTGCTTGTTGGTCATACACCGGTTTTGAGTGTAGCAAGCGGTATTGATAGCTTCGGCCCAAAACTTTTGAGACAGCTTAAACTCTGCAAGCATCGTCCTGGCAGCTTCTTTATGCATTCTGTTCCGTCGCTCGGCAACTCCATTCTGTTGAGGTATTCTAGGAGTAGAATACAAATGGAGTATTCCAAAATCTATACAAAACTTCTCAACAAATTGGTTAGTAAATTCAGTTCTTCTATCGCTTCTAATTCTTGTCACCTTGAGATCTTTATAAGTTTGCAATTGACGAATTAGTGAGCTTGACACTAGTTTCATCTTTAGTCGCTAGGAATTCTACCCATGTATAGCGAGAGAAATCTTCAACTATTACTAGCAAGTACTTTTTACCACTAATACTCATGATTTGAATAGGACCAAACAAATCTAGATGCAATAGTTTAAGAACTCTAGAAGTAGATAGACATGGTTTCTTCTTAAAAGATGATTTAACTTGTTTACCTATTTGACATGCATCACATAAGCGATTTTTTTGAAAGGAACCTTTAGGTAATCCCTCTACTAGATTTAGCGATATTAACTGAGAGATTGCCTTAAAGTTGAGGTGATTCATTTTCTATGCCATAACCAACCCAATTCATTTTGACTTTTAGCAACAAAGCATGTGGGGTTGTTATCAATTGTAGTAGTCTTAGCGTCGTTAACATAGCAGTAGTCGCTTCAAAATTTTACTTCAAAGCCTTTATCACAAAATTGACTAATGCTTAACAAATTATGCTTAAGACCCTCAACATAATATACAACACTAATCATGATGTTCCCCCTATGTATGATACCTATACCTTTGGTTTTACCTTTAGAGTTATCACCGAATATAACTTGAGGACCATTGGTCGCACGATAGTTGACCAAGAGATCTTTTGATCCAATCATATGCCTTGATGACCCACTATCAATATACCAAACTGAAATATTGGTGTTGGCTCTAGGTATCTGCATTTAAAGGACAATTCTAATTCTTCTTAGGTACCCATGTTGTCTTGGGTCCTTCAACGTTAGTGACTTTGGTTTGAATTAAAATTTTAGGAACCCATATCTGCCTAGTCTTCATTGTAGGAATACTGGCCTTCTTAGGTTTCACATTGTGTTGTGTGTGCTTTTTGGATGTGTAATAATATCCTCGATTATAATAGTAATGATAATCATAATCATAATCATCATAGTATCGATAATATGATCTTGACTGCCTTGGATATTGACGCTGGTACTTCCTTGGCACTGGTTTGGGTTGCACTTTTGGTGCTGGACACTTAGCGCTTGATTCACAGTGGTCAGGTTTATCCTTAGCCTTTTGAGCGTTTGGATGAACCCGTCTTTGTGAATCATTTGCTTTTGCCTTACCCTTGCCTGAGTCAGCTTTGGCTTTCTCATTTGGCCTCGTACCATTGTCGCTCGGTTCATTCAACGTTTGACTTTGTGAACCTTTCTCAACAAAGAAAACACCATTTCCTATGTTGTTTGCCGTAACATTAGATTTATTTGGTTGTTTACCGAATTTATTGCATCCTAAACCGGTCTTTTCACCAAACATTCCTGTTACCTCAGTCACATTATTCAATTTTCTTGAAGCTTTTGATAATGATGAGATGACCTGCTCTGATTTAGCAAGTCTAGCGATCAGATCAGCTTCTCTCTTGACTATTATATCAAGATCTCTTTTCAATTGATTAATTTCACTTTTAAGTGATTGGTTCTTCTCAATACATTGTTGCTAAACTTGCAACTCTGCTTTGAGCGTTAATTTATCACTTGTGAGTGATGAAATAATAGAGAAGTGATTTTGATATATTTTGGCGGCATCTTGACAATCTTTATAATATTCATTGACTTTGTCAAGTAATTCATCATAAGAAAGAGGATGAGATAATTCAGTGGCTACCTCAGGTAGCGAATCGTCAGACGCTTCATTATCTTTTGCCATGAGACAAATCAACGCCGAATCACTTGTTGGCTCATCATCACTGCTTTCATCTGATGATTCCAAATCCTCTTCAGGTGCAGAGAATGGTTCAGATTCCGCTAGCAAACCTTGTTAGCGAAGGTTGCTCCTGAATTGGTTTCTATCCGCATAGTCTTGTCTTGTGGGCTTAGACACATTTGGATAAGGGCAATTTACCTGGTAGTGCTCTGGTTTCCTGCAATTATAACAGAAATTAGTTTTCATTTTCTGTTCAGTGGTTAATCGCTTTGAAACAACTGGCGCTGAGAGATTCTGAGTAGAAGTTGTAGGCGCTTGGTAAGGAACTGGAGCTATTGGTTGAGGTGCCGAATATACTGGCGCTTGATATTGAGGCGCTGGTGCAGGTGGAGGAGTTTGAAATGAAGTTTGTCCAGTAGGGTTTCTTTTTTCATATCTTAGAAATTTCTTGAATAATAAAGCCATCTTTTTTTCTTCTTTGGATTCCGTTGATTTCACCTCACTAATCACTTTACCTTTACTTTTGGTGGTAGCGATTAAGGCTCCTGATTCAGTCGCTGAAGTCGATGTGTTGCTGACTTCACCCACTTCGAACTCAAATGCCTTCAACTCTGAAAACACATGTTCTGGAGTAAAAGTCTCCAATGTTTGTGATTCTCTCATAGCAACAGTCTTAATCAAATACTTGCTTGGAAGACTTCTGAAAATCTTATTGACCATTTCCTTGTTAGTCAACTCTTTGTCTATGACGCTAACTTTGTAATGAGCAAAGTAAACCTTGCGTCCAATTGTTCTAGCGTCTCATTGGTCTGCATCTTGAAATGCTCAAATCTTTGCATGGCTATGGAGAGCTTGTTCTCCTTCATTTGTGCTGATCATTCACACACTATAGCCAGCCTATCCCATATCTCTTTTGATGTTTTACACTGTTTGATCTTGTTGAACAATGCATCATTGTCTCCTATCCAACATTATCCAGATTCGCTCTTTTTCTATCATCTGGCATCCATTCTAACTTGGGTTTTTTGACATAACCATCTGGAGTTGCTTCATAAGCTCCAGGACCTCGAGTTATCACTTTCATGATCTTAATAGAGCCATCTGAAATTACATCACACATTTTATTATCGCAAGAACATAAATACGCGAATGCTCTAAGTTTTCAAGAGTCATAGTTTGACTCTACTAGCTTAGGCATTTTGTTAAAAGCCATAATGAGATGTTTGAAAGAAAATTTTAAAGCGACTAAGTTTTAGAAAAATGGATCTAAACAAGCAGTTACGTTCGGAAACGCTTAGGTTTTTACTTCAACCGCTCTGATACCACTTGGTGGTCCCAAGTGGCATACGAAAGGGTCTAGAAGGGGGGTGTGAATAGACCCTGAAGTCCTTTTCGACTTCAAAAAATTCGTATCACTTTAGAAGATGAGAACGCTTAGGAAGCTGAGCGCTTGGGTCAAGCGCTTCAGTAAAGATAACTTAGACTTAGTGATTTCAGCAATTTACCAATGTAGGGTAACGCTTAGATCGCCTAATCAGGGTTAGCACAGCGGAAATGATTTTAAAGCTTTAGCGTTCGTTTTGGTTAAATAGTCGCTTAGCAGTTTAGTTTGTCTTTTTCAGAATAAATAAGAGAATATAAAACAAGACAATAATAAAAGTAAATAACACAAAAATTGTAAGGTTCACTGGGTGATATAATCCCAGCTATGTCCTTCTTCTCCCTTTCACTTGGAGGGAAAACACTAAGTTGATTATCAAAGAATCACATAGAATCTTCTACAAGATAGTAAAGAGGTGAAAATGATCTCGGGCTCCTTGATCACACAGATTTGAGCACCAATGAAGATCTTCTTCTACAAGCTTCTCTCACTCAGAAATACTACCTGTAAGGGGTTTCAACAGCTTTCTCACTCAGATGAAAGGTTGAGGGTTTTGTCACACATGTTTTGTTTGTTTTTGAAAAGATCAAACAACTTGGAATATCTCAGTAAGAGTTTAGGTTTCTTTTTTGGAAGATGTTTGAGATATTTGTAACTATCTGGAATGTATGTAAAAAGCTTGAAAGATTTTGGCTATGGAGTTTCTAAACTTTTCTTGAGAAAAATATTTCTGCAAAGTTTTCTTGTGTTGATCGTTATGAAGCTTTTTTTTTAGGGTTTGCTGGAAATGAGGTATTTATAGGCAATTCTTAGTATTTGTCCATTTGACACATGTGAGCGCGTGTTCTCCACGCGGCGAGTGAATCAGCCTTTTCTCTGACATTCCTGAAATCCTGCTAGTTCCAATTGGACGGGAACAACATTGAACTCTGAAAACCTGACAGTTTAGTCAAAAGGTGGCTTGTCCACAAGTCATAATAGCTTATCACATTTAATGCACTTATCAGGCATTTAATGCATTTGAATTTATTTCCCGTTGGAAATAAATGTCCGTTGAATGATTGCATTTAAGTCCTTCATGACTTGAGGAATTATTTAAGATGAATCTGATACTGATCGCTGGAGTGATTTGAGCGATTGATCCATGAATCCTGAAATAGTCCTTTAGCGTTTGACAGATGCTAAGAACAAATCTTCATCTTCATTTGACTTCAGACGCTGATCTTCAACTTCATCTCTAATAGACTCACCTAAAATTCTATTAGCGATTCGGTATCTAATACTTAGTCTAAAATCTACAAAGATGGAAATCACAAGCCTAAATAATATTACAAACTTTCAAACGCTTATACATAGGTTCTTATGAAAAATATAAACTTACATTCTTTTTCGGGTCTAACAAAAAATCCTATCTTGTCATCATCAAAACATCTAACATAAAATTTCCTAACACGAAATCTGAAAACAATCCAGAATCAAGCATCTGGAGCAGCCATCTGAACCCTTTCTTGATTATTCAAAGCAAGCTCATAGGCCTCATCTAAAGCCTCTAGATCTAGCTGGTCCATGCCCTCATTGTCTGAAGGTGCACCAGCCTGACAGTGTGAGAAGAGGATGTAAATCCAGAAATATGGGGACTACCGGGGGGGGGGGGCTAGATGTACAAAATCCACGGGTTAAGTCGCATAATGAGAACCGTCTAAAGAAAAGGAGGGAGACAGAGGATTCATAGCTATGTTTTTCGGTGGTTCTACTACCAGAGTCGCGGGAGGAGCAACTATTTCAACAGGGTTTCGGAGGAGATGGAATTTGGTTTTGAAATGTTTGACATTTTTTTTGAAAGAAAAAAGGAGAGAAGACAAATGGGAGATACTACAAATACACAACAAAGAAAAGAGAATGGAGAGATAAATACGTAGAGGAGATTTGCGCAACGAATATGGATGGAGGGAGTTGAAACCACCAGATTGATTGAAGACAAGAGTAATGGAAAGCGAAAAGAAAGTTAGAAGCGTTGTTAACAAAGAAGGTGAAAGCCAAAAAAGGAAGAAAAAATCTATTCATTTAAGCAGTTGGGGATTTGAAATTCAAAAAGGAAGTTAAAAAGTTGAATAACCAATAGAAAGGCGGGCTCATCTAGCGAAGCGACACGTGGAAAAATTCGCGAAGGCCGAGTACAGTTATGGCATCGTGTGCTGTAACCGCAATGATGGTGTCTCTATGACCTAGATAAATTGGCGCCAATTCCAGAACCTAGGGAAAGCCATACGTCTGCGTCTTGTCCATCACGTAATATCAACAATTAAGGTTTCTGGATACCTATCCAGAACCCACGTGACCTTCAGTGTTGAAAATGGTGCAAAGCCTAGTACAAATCTGTAACCGGATGCCCAGCTAAAGATGCAACACAATTGGTAGCCTAGATTAAATAGAAAATAATCAAGGAGTACTTCAATTCTTATCAGCTTAGGCCTCATTCTATTTTTTTAACTCTCACAGCTTGGCAAGTCAAACTATAGAGTTAAACCCGGTCTGGGCAGATCCTGGTCCCCCTTCTTAATGGATTTTATCCCACTAAGTCTTGGTCTTGTCAGCTTGGCCCAATAGCTAATTTTCACACACATCAATAGTCCCCCTCCCGCAACTCTGAAGTGTAGCTTGTCAAACCCTAGAAGACTGGCATTTTTGGGGCATTCCGATCTGTGTTTGCTGGAAATAGCAACGGTATCTTCCCAACATTCTCTCGCGCATATCACAACTTGAAAATTACCTCACGAAATTTACTCAAATTTTCAACAAACGACGCCAATTGATGTGTGTTCGATTCACACCAATAATATTTATATGATAATGTAGGGATAATTGAGATTATAGTGAAATCTAGTTGATAATATAAGCATGAAAATATAAACAACACAAGATATAATGTGGATCGGTCGAATATGACCTACATCCAAGGATCTTAAAAATTGTTCTCTGTTATTTCTCTATAGTTTATAGTTATTTTACACGGGGATCTGCTTCATCTTCTTTCTACATGCTAGAATGTGCACCTCAGATTTCTAGAGTAGCATTCAGCTCTGGAAAGTAGCATGGGCTGCCTCTGCTATCCAGCTTTGTGGGGCAGCATGGCTTAGTTCAGCCATCCAGTTTTTCCAGCTTTATGGAACAACATAGATTGTCTCCGCTATCCAGCTCTTTCAGCTTTGCAGATCAGCCTGGGTTGCCTCTATTATCCAGCTCTTCCAGCTTTGTGGGGGCAGTATAAGTTGCCTCCACTATCCATCTCTTCCAGCTTTGGGAAGCAACATGGGTTGCCTACACTATCCAGCTCTTCCAACTTTGCGGAGTAGCATGAGTTGCTTTCGCTATCCAGCTCTGCAGGGCAGCATAGGTTGACTTCGCTATCGAGCTCTTCTAGCTTCATGGAGGCAGCCTGGGCTGATCCCGCCATAACTGGTGTTGGCTCTTATTTATCTTCTTCCTGGAGAGAATTTCGCATGGCGCCATATTGGTGGTGTCCTCTTTGCTTCTTTCGAAACATTAACCTTAGATTTGTTTTTTTGTATAACAAAGTCCCTCATGTAACCCATCTAAGCTAATCGCTCCATCTCATCTGCTAATTCCTGGAAAACATTTGTAGGGTGACGATACACCCGGTGGTGCCAACAAAATGTATTAGCAGGTGGATTATGGCCCCCTCTATTGGCAGACCATTTGATTGTATTCTCATCTTCAACAGACATCAATTGTTGTGTCCTAGTACCCCTCAAGGGTATATACTTTGGTCGCACATGAAAACTTGTTTCTAGCAAAGCTACCAAAGCTAGAACGGCTGGGGGATTCCCCCATTCTCATTTATCTTGGTGTCGCTTATTTCAATCTTCTTCTCATTTGTCCTTCTTCTGTTGCGCTTGCTCAGATCGTCTCATCATTTGAGCCTCCTCCATGTTAACATATTTCTCAGCTTTGTTGAGCAACTCGTCGAAATTCACTGTTAGCTTCTTAGTTAGAGATTTAATATATCTCTTTCTCTTAGTCCCTGTGTGAAAGCACTAGATTTCAAGTTTGCCATGGCAGGAGGCACTTCCAAGGTGGCAGCATTGAAACGCCTCACATATGACCGTTCGTCAGTCCTTTGTTTTATATTGAACAAGCTCAGTGGGAGTTTCCCATGTTTCTTACTGCTAGTGAACTAATGAAGGAATTTCAGGCTAAACTCCGACATAAATCCAATGGCTCCTTTCAGAAGTTGATGGAACCATTGGTTGGTGCATCTGACCAGCTTGGTCAGGAACACCCTACATTTGATTGCATACAGCAAAACATAGTTCCGAAAGACATATAGATGATCTTCTGGATCAGTGGTACCATTGTATGGTGCAATGGAATGGGTTCTGAAATCTCGGGGTAATTCTTCTCTCATTATAGATTCCGTGAATGGAATCCCCCGATCCACTGGGATCTTTCTTCCTGTCATTTTTTTCTCCATTTCTTCCATCCTTTTAGCAATGAGCTCCAGTTGGTCCAACTTTTTCCAGGACTTTTGCTTTATTTCATGGTCCTTCAAAGAGATTGGGCAGACTTATAGTTGCTAACGTCTTCCTCAAGATCTTTGTCTCTTCCTGCCCAGCCTTGCCTTGTGGATCTTTTTTTTCCAGGTGCATCATTGTACTGCTGTCGCACCTGGGACTGGGCCTCCTTTACAGGTATGCCACTGCGCTGCTTTTGCACTTACCCCCAACCTTTCTGCTCTTTATCTCCTTCTAGATCCAGGCGATGCATCTGGCGCCCCTCGAGAGCTTGGTATTTCTTATGTGGCTCATTCTCTTCTTTCTCTCCTTCTTGCTCCAGGTATCCGGCCTCCCCACTCGCATTCCTAGCCTCCTTCAGTGGTAACATTGTGATTACCCCGGATCTCCTCATTCCCTGTGTTTCTTTTGGCGGAGAGGACACCAAATTGTTGCTTTTCTACAAATCCGACATACCTGCAATCTTGGATTGGAACAGCTATGCGTCCACAATCCCTTTTTATCTTACCCACAATCAGATCTAGCATCTCCATACTCTGGGGTGAACTTTCTTTCTCCCCACCCTGCATTGCTGGTAAGTTTTCTCCTACAAGATCATGCATTTCGTCTTCTACATGCCTAGCCAGAAGGGCTGGCATTTTTGGGCATTCTGATATGCGTTTGTTGGAAATAGCAATGCCTTCTTCCGAACATTCTCTCACGCATTCAGCATATCCACCATATCCTGATCTGCCTTCACAACTTGACGCCCCCCTTTCATTCATCTCTACAGTGGTTATCTATACCAGATTGAGTGTTAGAATAAATATTATAAAGCCAAACTATCTGTAAATACACAATATAATTAAGGTTTAATATTTCTTATTTAGGCTAAATTCAATCAAGAGATTAGGCTTAATTGATCAGAGATCTTTGGGCTTGATTTCCTCCTCTTGCTATGGAAAGTCTTCTATTTAATTAGATCTTGTTTCTAGCCTTTCCTTACATAGATTTGCCTTATTCCCCCAAGTCCAAGTCAATCAGCTCTTCCAGGAGTGGTGGTTCGGGTCAACCTGGTCTGAGCAGATCCAGATCCACCTTCTTAATGAATTTTAGCCCACTAAGTCATGGGCTTATCAGCTTGGCCCAATAATTAATTTACACTCACATCAATGGGAGTTGTCCTCCTGGTTTTTATTTACATTGCGTTTTGAGTCCAAATCATCCGCGGTAAGGGAAGAGGGTAATTTTATTTAGGTTAATTCACTTTGTCTGTTTGTACGATGGGTATGTATCAATTGAATCTACTATTAAAAACTTCAATTACTCCCTTAAACATTATTAGTAGACTAAAATATCTTTAGATTATATAAAATGGATAATTGCATCGACATCTCCTGAACTATGGCATTTGGCATCAACACCCTTCACCTTTGAGATAATTGCATCGACTTCCCCTGAATTATAGTCATTTTACATCTACACCCCTCACCTTTGAGATATTGGCATGAACCTGTTCTCTTGCACTTTTTCATTATATATATTTACTAGTTAAAAATTAAAATCCCCTTCACTTTTGCATTAAAAAGGTTAACTTTCATTTATAATGTGTTTGAGAATAAAAAATTATCAAAATATTATAAAATAACATAATAAGTTAAAAACAAAAGAATGAGGTATCCACAATAAAAAATTCTAGAAATATAACTCTAAATTCTTAAAAAAAATATCCTCTTGATTAACCGTGAATTTTCTTTGTGATCTAAAAATCTTTTTGTTTAAGTATGTTAATATAATTCAATCGTTTTTTTTTTCAAGCCTAAGGTAAGATTAACATTGGCTTCTTCAATTGTTTCAATTCTTACCACCCTTTTCGTGTCCACCATTTTCTTTTTAATTTCAACACAAAATATTGTTACTAGTGCTAGGATCCCTTCAACTCCCTTGATTCAAAAAGCTTGCTCCAATACCAATAGAGGTATCAACTCCAAATTATGTATTCAAATCATCCGCTCATAACGTCAAATGGTATCGGCAAAAAATCTGTTCGACTTATCAATCGGTATCGGAAAAAAATCTGTTCGACTTATCAATCGGTATCATGGAATCGGGAATTCCAAACGCAACAAATGCACGTAGATATGTGCAAAGGAGGCTCAATAAGCCCAAAATTGATTCAAAATTGAACGGTGTCCTCAAAGAGTGCAAATTGTCGTATGATTCGGTTATCGCATCGTTTAGAAGTGCCTTAAGTGACGTTAGAGATGACAAAGAGTATCAAACTGCAACTTATGATCTTCTACTTGCTAGCACAAATTATATTAAACCATGTATAGATGTTGTGGCTTCGAAGAAAATTAAAGATGGGACTATTTTGATTGGGAATAGAATTGTGCCAATATTTAAGTTATCTGCATACGAGGTTGTCGATCGTCTTGACAGTTCTAAACAACTCTAGACAATCAATTATAGTCACATAATATGTACTTTTCTATTATGCCTGTAATGTTTTGTGGTTGAATGTTTGTGATGAAAAGGTTATCAATGGGGGTACTTTTGTCCACTTGTTGTATTCGATTGTCATTTTTATTTAAGGGAAGGGTATATAAAACTATATGTTTAGTTTTTTTTTGAAAAAAAAATAATAATTCAAACATTTTTTATAGTCCTGAATAATTCTAATTTTTTTATTTTTTAGGAAAAATTATATCCAAAAAACCTATAAAAATATTTTTTCAATATCAAAAACCCACATTAAAAATTTTCGTTCAAAAAAACCCAAAAATTAAGTTTAAGAACTTTTTTGACTAAACTACTACCCTTCATTTATTAAGTAAAGAATTGATCAATTGATCTTTTTTTTCTTTTCAAATGATAAGTTGAATTATATAGATCTTTATTTTTGTTATTTAGTATTCAATATTTTAAATATTTTTATATAACTTATTTTGTATTTTACTATATAATTATCTAAAAAAATATATTTTTTAAATTATTTAAGAAGATTAAAAACCTGAAAATTTAAGAATAAATTTATATAATCAATTATCAATATAAAATTTCTAAATAAATAAATCTCTAGACAAAACTAAATTGTTTTCTTTATTCCATTGTAACGCCACGACCAAGATAACAAATTATACCATCAGTGTTACTGTTTAATAATAACATCAACAATTGCTTAGAAAAATGTCATACAAAAGAATTGGTAATCCAACTGCTATGGAACTCCGGAAGTACTTGCTAAATATTAGAACTTAGAAGTATCCTGACAACTATATTGAGAATTTAAATTTTCAACCCAATAGGCTATGTAACATAATTGACACTCTTGATAGATACAACACTTAAATTTCTTCTCAATAATATTACTCGATTCCAATAGATTTCATTTTATATTAACATGTTTATACTGAATTTGAATAATACATTAAGTCATAATAACAATTTCACATGTTTTATCAAAAAAGATTGTTATATGTGAAGGGAACCGCGCGATGAAGGCTAGTTCTAAAAATTTGGAGGTGGGTTTAATGATACATTTTCTTCCCAAGGTGGCTTATGAACAAGAATACATGACAATGTGTAACTATTGTACTTGTATATTGATTTGTTATTTCAGTTTTACAATGATATTTGCAATAGCCAATAGGCGGACCTAACGGGTACTGAAGCTGTTATGTGTTCCAAATGGTGAGTTCTTGGGTTTTGATTGCTGCTGGATCATTAATTTTTGAAGTATCCCAAAAACAGTACAATCACAGATTTAGATGATGATTACAACTTACTCAAGCATGATTATGCAATAAAGAGAAACAAAAGAGACCTTATCCGTATAAAATTCCCAATAATGGGATTAACAAGAAGACTCCTGCTGTCAAATATTGGGCAAATGCAGCCCAACCCTGGCCTCCATATTTGTTGATGACCACTGACCAGACCACTTCAGTTAAATTGACCAGAAAAAGAAAAATGACATATATATGTGTGTGTGCGCGCGCGTGTGGATTGAAGTGTGTATTAGGAAAAGGAATAAATGAAATGATTTATTGCAGGGTGCAACTCCTCATGGAAGGTGTGAGGTTAACAGAAAATATTCAATAAGACGAATTAGATTCCATGATAAGCTTCATCAGTAAACTGAATTCATAATCATGGACCGAATTTGGTTGGTGTTTCTCTTGAAATCTCCATTAAATCCCCTGCTCTGAAAATACTCGAGAATTATATGAGAGAGGCAACTGAAACTGATGGTTATTGCCTTATAAAAACACCAACAGTGTGCCCTCTGCTAAGACGCCAGAAGATGCAGTCGCGTGTGTTTGGCACGACCTGCTTCTTAAATGCCTGAATTACAAGGTTGAAGTAGCTAGGTTCACATTGTCCAGTGGCTATATATGCATGTACTCCATATCACATATTATCACCACATCCTCTTCTTTCCACATGCACCTATTAAATTATATTATAACTACATGGTCCGGCTCATACCATCTTTCTATCACTTCAACCGGACCCCTCGTTGCCAAATAACCGTATTCGCAGTCCATGTATACTCAGGTTTGCTGCTTGTTGCACTGTCAAGCATCCTCCGACCCCTTCCTACTTTTAGTAATGCTGTTGGGAGAAATTAACCCTTTAGCCATTTGATTGAAGTTGATCAGTGTACCAAAAGCATCTACATCAGGTTCATTCGAAAAGAAGGCATTTCATTTTTCCAAGAATGCAGAAAGCAAAATCTATCAGATTGCTCCAGCAACATGCAGCGAGCAAGGCCATGTAGTGTTATGAGATCGGCTGCAACCCTTCTTCAACAAACCCTGATATGAACGAAAGCTAACTAGAGTGGTAAGTCAAGCAAACAAAGTGTTATTGTAATTTTGAATTATGGTAACTCAAAGCTACTGTACAATCACATAAAATCCTTGGTAACAAAATATTTAAACACCCGCGTAACATGATTATACATCTATCCTATTATACATGAATAACTCAAGATATTTTACGTTTCTTATCTTTTTTGTAAGGACAAGTTTAACCCTTCGTAAGTATTAGAAATGACAGGCTTGTTAAGGATAATTGAGTAAACATAATGTTATGTTAGTGCTAACAATTGACTATGGAGTAGAACTCTATTTCCTCAAGTATATATAAATAGGGCTATTAATGCTCCTAAAACATAAAACTTCAGCAACCAAAAAGTTCGAATATAGACGTAAAACCTGAAATTCGAGAATTATAAAACTAACAAGAAGTCTTTGTATATAAAAGAAAAGAAGGGGCCAATTCGAAGACATCAAATTAAAAATAGAAAGTTAACAAAAAAAGAGTATTGTTTTTTGACTTGTAAATTGTCACTAAATTATTTGTCAACATACCTATTTCCCTTTCTCAAATAAGATGCTTTTCAATATCAATAACCAATGCATTTTCATGAGTTTTAAATTTCATTGGTCAAATGAGTTGAAAAATGACAATAAATATTTGTAAACTAGCCATTATGGAAAACTAAAGGCCATTCTTTGACATAGTCAGTTCAATAAAAAAAAATCTATCTTTCTCCAGCTTGTGCCTCTTCATATAACCTAGTATAAGAATAATCTTCAAGGTGTTGCACCAGAGTAGCTTTGATAGTTCTGCCCCATTAGCCGTGATCTAGATTTCAGGAAACGAAATTCTTTGGCTTTCCTTTTGTTCCATTGTAAGAAAATTGCAGAATAATTTGTAAACTTGCAAGTCTCTCCCTTAACCGTTGAACTGCATAGAACTGTTTAAAGACACAACCGTTGTAACTACAAGAATTGTATTTGTTCCTCCAAACAATTGTTGAAATTCTCAAACAAAAAGAAAAAAGAAAAGGCAATAATAAAGATGAAAAAAGAAAGCAAAATTTAAATCATGGAAAAAATAGCAGTTGTACAAAACTCGAACAAACTTTATCAGTTCTCTCATCAAATTACATAGTAGATCTGTGCATTATAAAATTAATTGATAAACCTCAATTTATGATATGATTATGAATATGTATCAAAATAATAGTGGTACATATTTAGTTAAAATGATTAAAAAAACAAAAAATTCGCACTAACTTAGAATTAAATTCAAAATGTCGCCAATCTTTCATCTTTTTTTGTTTTTGGCGTGTCACATCAAGTTTAACCTTCCACTAGCAAGTATAGTATAAAAAATCATGACAGTGCCCGTTACAATAAAGCAATTTGATGTATTAGGAGCCTGTAATACTTAATATGAAACGATATAGTGAAACTTTTCTCTTTTAATCTTAAACGTTTTAGTTAGAACCAAGATCCATTTATTTTATTGTATTCTTTTGGTAAGGACTGTCTGGGTGGGTAGACAAAGAAATAATAAATTACGTACATAAGTCACTGCAACAATAAGCGAACAATAACAACACAATATCTTTGATAGGAGTAATAAAAAATAAACAATGTAGTTTATCAACAACAATGTGAGTTTTTGAGGATGGAAGATAAACACATTAGTATATCAGGAGACGGGGCAAAATTTTGGCAAATATTTGATCTCATCATAATCTTGCAATAAAGGGAAATTAAACCTATTCATATCACTTTAATGAAAAAGATTGTAGTACTACAAAACTTTCAAGATACTATATAACCTTATAAAAATAGGAAATTTGATGTACACTACGATGTGCTCTTTAGAAAATAACATGTATTTTGGGCTAACAAACAGAACTTTCTTGCTTTAACATAGGATGCTATACCTGGACATTTAATATGATTCTTAGTAACATTGTCATTATATAAATGTGTGAATGAGACAGATGGTTATTTATTTTTCTCGTGAATACCATAAATACACCTCTCACAACCACAGGTCAAAGTACACCTTATAAAGACAATCGAGTAGGTATATTATTGTCAACGGTTCCATACTCCAAATAGGGTACATCACACTTTTGATATTTCACTTTTTGAGCCAAGTGATTCATTATTTACACACATAAATATACATACATATATATGTATATAAGTACGTGTATGCGTGAGCATGTGTGTCATGCTGTAGCATACCATATTTTCTTACAAATGTCAACACAAATTCAATTTTCTGTTTTATAATAAGAAGGAAATAAACAAATGTAAGACTATGAATAAATGTTTAAAGATGTAGTGCCTAGGTCAAGTAAATAGTCATAAATTAAATATTATTTTCGAAAATACAAAAATAATTTCCGGAAAATATTTAACATGTTTAATTTCAACATGCTTGTATTTTAATATATTATGTCCTTAAACAACTATAGCATGTCTCTCTTCATACACAAATGAAAAATTAGTTGGACGTTCTCAAACTTTTTACGTAGACAATCATAAGAGAACAAATATGCCGAAAGCCTACTTAGGAAATTCATAATAAAGAACAGTAGCCACTACAAAGACATAACAATTAAATTAAAAAATAAAAATAGTTAGTTTGAAGTAAGTATGTACGTGTATATGTATTTACATATGAGGGTAGAGAGGGAAAAAAAATGTGATTTCCAATATTAAAATTTAAAAGAACTATAACCATATTCAACTATGTTAAACCTTTTAACTCAAAATATATCTTTATCTTTAACAAAAAAAGCTTTTGGACATGTTTATAATTATTAAGAGAATGAAAATATTCCATACAACACCATAAAAACATACAATTATCTAGATGATCAATTAATTGTTAAATCACAAGATGATAATGAGTTTATTTATCATCTTGATTTTTAAATAATAAAAATCTTCTTCCATTTTCAATATGTTGAATTTTATATACTTACAAGTATTGCATATGAGAACAATTTTTTCAAGAATAAAAACAAGCATTAATTGTCATGTGCATCGCACATGCACTTTACTTGTGTTTGCGTGTGTCTCGGGAGAAAAAGATTGATTATTCAAGTTCTCATTCCAGCGTGTGACTGTAAAGGGTGCAACAACCGTCTTTTTCCATTCCATTTCTAATTCATTAAGCCTTCTTGAGTAAGTTTCTAACCTTCCAAAGACTGCAGGAAGGGGGTTTTTTTCTGTTTGATGATGGATTGGCCAATCAAGTGTAAACTTAAATGGCAACTTCTTTGATATTTAAACACACAGCTAATTTGAAAACATGAATAATGAGTTTATTACCCTTACCAAACTCATAACAATTATTTTGCCGCAGTGAGTTTGATGAGGTCCAAAATATATAAACGGCCCATGAAAAGCATATGAAAACCAAGATGGGAAATCTTGAAAGCAATCGTGATTCCATCAAAAAAGAAAATCCATCCATAATAAAACACACACCAGCGAGCTTGATAGCTTCTAGTTTCAGAAAAAAATGCTAAAAAGTCAAAAAGAATGTGGGGGTTTGAAGGAAAAATAAGGTTGCCTCAGGATAGACTGCCTAATCATATAAGGAAGAAGGCATGTGAAGGATACGACAAGGTCTCTGAATAACATTCTGAGATAATAGATTAGAACGATAAGATAATCTCTGAGCTGAATAAGAAGCACGTGATACGACTAGAAGCACTATAAGAAATCTTTAAACAGTACAAGGCTTGAAGTAGAAAGTTAAGGGGACTTTAACATGAGACCACACAGTTAACAGCCAATGCTTAAGCAGCTCATTAACATGAAGAAATTCAAGTTTGTGGAATAAATTAATCAGGTTCAGAGAACATTCTATATTTCTGCATAATAATGAGGTAAACGGTCCAAAGATCGTTCTAGGTATGTCCAACATTATAAACAATGTGCAATAATAATTTTAACATGCAAAGAAACAATTTAAGTTTGCGCAAAATTATAATTTTTATGGTGCCAAAATTTAAAAAAAAAAAAAGGATTAGGCTTGTGCACAATAATTAGTTAAGCATACCATTTTTCTTAATTGCTATTCAACCAGTGATGGCAAGAATCCCATCCCTATGAACAATGATCTTAAATTGATTTCCAATGAGCTTCCTAAGTTTTCCTATAAAACAATGCAGTCCCGAAGACAATATGTAGACCAGTAAGTTTTACTTAAAGTGTCTGCAATATAGATATGACTGTCTAAAAAGCATCCACTAACCCCACCCCTCCACAATTTCAGGCACCAAAAGAGCTGGAAAAGAAATCTGCATAATTACAAGAAAGTCGGGCTGCTGGTTTATTTTAAAATTACCTCTAGTCAAGGGAATTTTCAATAATAATTAAGTGAAGCTGAGGACTAAAAGATTCTTCTTTCCTTATAATTATCACTCATATTGCACCTTCCCAGCTTCCCCCAAAGAAAAAGATAAACAAATTAAAAGAACATTGCAAAGAACATCTAAATGAGCATTTTAAAAAAGAAAAAGGGGGAAAAGAGCAAACCTTGAGGCCATTGCTTTCCTTAATAGCTGTATTCCATGAGGCCATGCCTTGGAATTTATATCTCGTCAAGATTCTCCTTTCTGCTCAGGGTTTAGGATTCAAGGTCTCACAAAGGCGTATGCAACTGGATATTGGTAATGCATCTCTTTTCAAACTTTATCTTCTTTCAGAACTTAAAAGAGTCCAGAAATAGGCCAAGTGAAAGCCCAGCCTTCCAATAATTGAACATAACAATTAAGTTCCTTATATTGTCCACTAATGGGAGAGAAGCCTTGTACATAAGTGCCCCGATTCCCTCCACTATAGCCACAGTCAAAGCAGCAGACAGTACATCCCAATCACCCGTTTGTCCTATTGCTGTGGCAAAAACAGTGGCACAATAGAAGCCCGCTAAGAAAGAGAATAATTTTACAGGAAGATTTTTCTTTAACTCCTTTAATCTCGCAATTATCTTGTATTGAATAGATTGGATAGTCCTAATGAGCCGAGTTCCGCCACTAGGGTCGTTGGTAGGAGACGAATCTACGCCACTGTCATCAGCTGCACTTTTAATAGACCATGACGTCCTCCTATACCATTTTGTATAAAAGTTGTAGCTTAACTTTTTTAAAGAATAACACATAAAAATAATATGCATAGAAAGACTGAAAGATACTACTCACTTGAATTTCCGGACAGTACTAAAATGTGGATCAATGTGAGAAAAAGTCGAATGAAAGCGCATAAATTTGCCCAAGGAAAGAGCAGTAGATAAGCTTGAGTTAGAATCTTGGGTTAAGCAGCTTAAATTTACATGCCATGGCATATTATTTACTCCAACCATGAAGAAACCTGCAATCCGAAAAATCGAAACATCACAAAATTCCTTCTTGATAGTTTAGAGCTTGAACATGAATAATTAGATCAAATAGTTAGTCCGACAGTCAATAAACATGAAAATATACAACTTGCAATAATAAAGTAAAAGGATTCATCTCTACCACCCAAAATACCACGAAATAACAATACCCAGATGAAGAAATTTTAGGAGTTTTACTATTCTTCTTCTTCTTTTTCTATAAAGATGGAATTTAAAATGTTCCCTAAATTGAGTAATCTATGTAGCATTTGAAATTATTTCATTTCAATACACAAAAATATATCCATAGGAACAAAGAAACTTGTTAGGAGAGGGATAAACTCACCTGTGACAGTTGAATGGAAAATAATGAGGAGATTCGCCGGAACAGTGACTGATGAAGGGCCACTCCCACTCCGCACCTGTATTTGCCCTTTGGCTTTTTTGCTTTACTTTTTGTGGTGTTATATTTTTATGTAAGTTGGAATTGAAACAAGAAGGATTGTATTGTAAGGTGCGGTCACTTCAAAAGATCATCTATTTATGTCTCAAGAGAGAAAAAAATATACATGGGTATGGGTGGTGGTAGTCGTATTCAAATTGTGTCTATGTACTTTTTAAAAAAAATTAATAAAAACTACGTGTGTTATACGTGTAAATCTGTTATGTGTGTAAGTTATAAGAGGCAAATTAATCTTTAAGAATATAATTAAAATATATTTATGTGATTTAGTAATCACTTTTGAAAGTTACAAATACTTTATTCTAAATAACACAATAGAAAGAGATTTTGATAAAAGAAACAATCAAACAGTGTCTTTTTCCTCCTAGATGGAACTATTTTGTTAAAAAAACTTTCATGTTAAACTTTGAAGTTTTTATCATTCGTCATTCTATACCAAGTCATACATCTTATATTTATTTCACATGTTTTCTTTTAAGTATAAATTTTTTTTTATAGGGAGTACGTATATTAAGTGAGAAGACTTAATTCGTAATGATTAAGCATCTTAAGAATTAGAAGATGTACCTATATATCTTTTGTTATGCTTTTAAATAAATAAGTTATTGATATTATATATATATATATATATTATGAGATAAGAGACTATTTGGTCTTTTCACAATTGAAAGAAACACTTTTAGGATTCATAATTTTATAGTAGTATAGATATAGATTAACTTTGTCCCAGTCCATGTCCGTGTCCATGCAACATAGATTGTATGTGATATATCATACACCTATGCCACCACTAGGGGTGAGCGTTCGGTTCGAGTTGTCGGGTTCGGGTTGTTCAGGTTTCGAGTTGTAAATATGGCTACCCGAAACCGAACTGATTTACTCGGTTTAATAGGGTTCGAGGTTAATTCGGGTTAGGGGTCCGATCAGGTTCGGGGTCCGAATTAAGGGTTTTGATTAGGATTGTTGAGTGATGACTTACTATTTTGATTAATTTTTTTTTGAAAAACAATCGGAATGCGGCGCCCAAATTACCCGAAGAAAATAAAAACTCAAACCCGAACCCGAATTTACCCGAAAACCCGATCTGACCCGAACCGAATGCCCACCCCTAGCCACCACATGTATTTTCCAGTGGTACTTGGAATAAAAAAAAAACATTTCCCTTTGTTTTGTTCTTTTTCAAAAATGTTAATTACATCTTTGGAAGGAGTGATAAAAATATTTAACTATTTATCATATACAATCTCATATTCAGTAGGCATGATAAAAGCCATGATAAACCAACCAAAGGCCGGGCATACCATCCCTTATTTTCGTATTAACAAATATCATGGAAGGGGTAGGATTGTTTTATTCAATTTAAGTGGATTACTTTGATGGGTGTGCATTTACCATAACATTCTCAATATTCTATGAAAAATTACTTTTATCTTTAATTATTATTCATTCTCTCAAGTACCCCAAAAAAAATGGAAAAACTATGCTTCTTTTCAAGCATGTCGTTAAGAGAGAAAAGAAACATCACATGCCTCTGTTTAGTTAGAATGTAATCCAGTGAATATAATGTCTAAAGTTTTTTAAATTTTACATGAAAATTAGGTTTAAAAACAAAAAAGGTTCGCCATTAGGTTAGGGCGAAAAAATGTTCTCCTATCTCTCTAACTTTCTCTCTCTAAAAATCTCATACTAAAGTTCGTCATGACTGACTTGTCTTCCTCGTTTGGGTCTTCTTCATCATCAATTCAAGATAAATACAACGATTTTCAGATGCATTAGACTTTGAAGCTATTTCAAAAAGAATAATAGTTTCATTAACAGGAGTTTGTTATTTTATAAATTCCTTCATCTCGTGATAGTTGAGTAGGAAATTCATAAATATAATTTTTTTATTTTTTATTAATTAATTAATTTATAAAGATAAAAAGATTGCAGGTAAACTAGTATCTATATATTTTTATTTTACAGGGATACAAATTCAGAAACTAATTAACTAACATTTGAAATAAAATTTAATTGAATAATAGTCTGATTGTCCATCATATAGAGAGGACTTTTAGGAAAATACCACAAGATTCTATCATATCACATGTACTGAATAGTGGATAAGAATCATGATATATATATCACATCCTTTCTCCCAACTTATCAAACTCTTGATACGATATACAATATAATCATCTTGATAAATTTATACCTTTTGGCTCATAGTGCTATATCACAGTTACTGAACTTGCCCTTCGTAAATCAAAATATGATGCGTAAAGAAAGACATTCATGGACTTAGAATATTCGGAGAAAAAGCACTACATATAACATTTATATTTTCTTTTGTTTTTCTGTTCAAAAATGTTAATTATATTTAGAATAAAGTAAATAAAAGTATGAAATACTAGGTAAGTACAACCGAAAATATGAATGTACATTCAATGAGAAGACAATGCTATTGTACTTTCTAATTGTCTTCCCATTAAGTCAGTCAGTTACACCTGAAACGTGATTGTTCAATTCGCTTATAAGCGAGTCAAATTTAGTTAAATAGAAGTTATGTTCAATTCGAACCTCAAACTTTAAGCATATGAATTGGTAAGTTGGGTATGAGTTTAATAAAACTCAGTTTAAATAAAGTCACCTCGCATATTAAGCATCATAATATAATATTTTCAATGTTTATTACCACTCTCGCACTGCTTCATTACGATGATGCTTCTAATAAGCTTCATTTATTAAATTTTAAATGTCCTTTCTTTTTTAGAAATATTTCACATCATTTAGATTGAAACTATTTTATTTATTTTTTTGAAAAGGAACTATTTTTGTTTGTTGAAAGGTGTATTTACATTGAAACTTGTTTTGTTTCACAAGAGAAATGTCAGACAATTATTTATTTACAATGATTCTGCTTTCCTTATTCCGTTCTTTCACCAAGACATTAAATCAAAACAAGAATAGGGATATATATACGTCATCTATTTCCAAAAGAAAAAAAAATTGCGAAGGAAAACTAGGAAGAGTCAAATAAGAGCCGCAGAGAGACAAAGCTGACGCAGGCAACCAGCACTTGCGAAATTTTTTTTTTTTTTTTTGAAGCAAAATATATTAAACCAGAACGGCACTTGCGAATTCAGAAGCTGCTGAGAGGCGTCGAAATTATAGAATTTTCACCCCAAAAAAGAATTGAATACCTATGATAAATTCAACATAAATAAAACTTAGTTGAAGTTAGCCTTTTAGTTCTTCATGCTGAAAACCACTTTCAAGAAGAAACACAAGTTTGAAATATGTAACGGCAGAATTTACACCACAAAAAGTTAGAACAATGCTAATTGGCTAGCAGGTTTATGACATCAAGTCTTTCTTTAGTCCACAGCACATATGTCTCTCTAAACTCCGAACCCCGTAAACATAGCACTTCTTAGATCCATTGATTCGAACCCCGTAAACATAGCACTTCTTAGATCCATTGATTCAAATCACCGCAAGGAAAAAACACACAATGATAGCATCCCTTTTGTCAGAAAATAGACATTAAAGTACTCCAAATGTCCCAAACCACCTGTATGTTAAATAACACGAGGCTGCCTCAATCATTAACAGCACGGTTTAACTTGATTTATCCATTTCTGATATGCAGCGTTATAAACTTCTCATAGGAGTTTCCAACAGAAAATAACACACCATAACCACTCACATCAATACCGCTTCATTTACATCAGAGCTAGCCTCTATTTCAGCATCATCATATTCTTTAGAAATCTTAGCATTCATCATTTCCTTTTCTTGCTCTAAATCATAAACCTTGTCACTCATACCTTCCTTTCTATACGCATCCATCATTATAGAGTAAGTCGTGGAATCTGGTTTGCATAGCTTGTCTTTCATTCTCTTAAATACTCTCTCCATCTCCATTAAATCATCTGCCCTTGAACACGCATATATTACCGCATTAAAAAACGATGTATTCTCAGGTATCTCCAATCTTCCCGCTAACTGAACACAGTTAATAACCTTATGAAAAAGGCCCGCATTAGCATACCCTCTGATGAGACAGCAAAATGTCTTCGTATCTGCCTTCATGCCTTCAGCACGCATTTGATCAAATGTGTATTCCATGTTTTTTGCATCACCAGCATCTGAAAATGCCTCAATTACATTATTGTAGGTAGAGGTTGTCCAGGGAAAAGATAGCCTACGCATATACTCCATCACAGATGACATCTTATCGTACATTCTTTTTTTGCCATAAGCACCAATAAGAATGTTAAAAGTTCGTGTTTCAGGCTCTACTCCAAAATTACGAAATTTTTCATACCATTGTTCCATCATTTCAATCTGACCCTCATTTCCAAACAAGCTAAGAATAGTATTCATAGTCCATATATCAGGCATGCTTGTTATACTTTCGAGCATCCTTGAAAGAACCTTCTCCATCTCTTCATATTTCCCCGCCTTTCCATAACCACTCAGAACTATATTTTGAGTAACAGTATTTGGAATAATTAAACGTTCAGCCATTTGATCGTAAAGGGACTCAACCAGTTCAAAACGACAAGCATCCACACAAGCCTTAATCAGTATACTGTAAGTATAAACATCTGGCTGGCAATGAGGAAGAGACTTCATTTGTTCAAGAATAGAAAAAGCTTTATCAATTAGATTGCTTCTACAACATGCACCAAGCAAGGCCGTGTAGAGCTCCGGTGTTGGTTCCAATCCCTCTTCAACCATTTCATCAAAAAGCTGACAGGCTTGTCCTGGTTGTCCAGATTTCCCAAGAAGAACAAGGAGCTTCATGTATGTCCCTTCTTTTGGGTAGTAAAACGGTTGCACCTTTAGCATCTCAAATACCTATATAAATTTAATCATCGTGATGATACGTTTATCAATTATTACCAGATTTACAGTGTTTCAAAAAAAATGAAAATGTACATAGAGCTCAGTCAGCATGCACAAAATCTTCCTCTTTTTTCCATAGTCAAGTACTTGTGCAATTTGGTTAATTCACCATTTTATGTTCAATATATATATATATAATCACATTGAAACCTTACTAGATAAGAAATTCAAAGTCACTGATTATTTTATTCAAGGGGAAAAAAAAACATTCAGAAGACTGTATAAATGCCACTCTCTAATCCTTAACCATCCAAAATATCATAAGCTAATAACAAAGCTGGAAAATAAATCGATTTAAATAAAGTTCATATGAAAGTGTTCTTTTTCTTTTCTTTTGGAAAACTAAAGTAGCAGCACACAATTTCCACCCCAAAAAGGAAAGTGATTAAATACAGACATATCAATTGAAAATAAAGACAAATAAAAAATCAGTGGGGAGAAAGCACGCACAAAAATTGAGCACTTAAAAAAGAGTATCAGAACCTGAAGGGCGCGTAGCCATTGCTTTTTGTCAATGGCTTCAGATAGAGCTTCAGTGACAGTATTAGCCCATGCTTTAGCATTATTCTTCTTGTCCAGTTTTTTCTTGATGTTCTTAATAGGTGTTCTCTTCTTATTATTTCTTGAGAATTGTGGACTCGATGTTTCGGAAACGCCAGGGTATTCCCCTACTTTCCAGTGCTTTTTCTTCGGTGTTGTTGAGGTGGTGGCGGCGGAGGAGATGCGGAGGAGGATTCTGCGGCGTGGCTGAGTGGCGGTGGTTCTGGTGGTGGTGGAGAGAGGAGATGGTAGGAAGGTGGAGGAGAGAGAGAGCTGAAACGCCGTCGCCATTTCTGTTTTGCTTAATTTGTGAATCAACTGTGTGTTTATGTGCGTGTGTGTGTGTGTGTGTGTTTGTTTTGGTCAGTTGAGAGGATGAAGCAGTGTGAATGTCCAAAATGCCCTTATCTTCCCCTTTGCCAGATAGTTCAATTTCAGTAGTTCGGGAGACAGAAACCGGTTATACATTAGATTTTATACAATTTTCAACATATTTTGTTTAGTTTTTCGAGATAGTTATTTTTCTCATAAATAAAAGTATGGTCTTTTGAATAAGTGATTTTTTGTGTTCGTTTGTTAATTATTAAGATGTAATATGTTGAAGAAACTTAGGTTATATTTGGTTATATTTTGGGATGGTATTTTGGTGGGAATTATTGGTGAGAAATTTATAGGGACACATGTATATTTGATGAGATTGTGTTTTATTTTATTTTGGGAGTTGGTTTTTGGATTTTTTTTTAGTGAGATAATATTTGATTTTGTTTCCATTGAAAATAAAAGTTATTGTAACAGTCAAATTATGAAATTTTTGTTTGTTACAAATTAGTTATGATTGAAATTTAGATGAATGCTATATATATAATAGTTGATATTTAAAATTTTATCTCTATTTTTTTTATTAGTACACATTATCGTTAATTTGTATATATGATAATAATTTATACATATAAATATGTATATACAAAAAAATATTTATGGTACATTGGCCTGATATTGATTGGGTTTGGCCCAAACCCAAAACAATTGTTGGGTCTAGACCCAAACCCAAACCCAATAATTTTTTTTAATTGAGCCTGGGTCTGGGCCTAGACCCACAAACCCATAGACCCAAATACCTTATAAGCTATTGTTTTCTCTCTCTTCATCTATCTCTCAGACTCTCACTCTCGTCTCTCTGTCTCCCTCTCATCTCTCTCCCTCTCTTGTCCGCCGCCCCTCTCTCTCCCCGCCGCCGCCGAGACTTAAATATGTACACTCAATTTCCGTCCAGGTTCTAAATTCTAAATTATTGCAACTAAAGAAGAAGAAGAAGGACATACACTCAATTTCCGTCCAGGTTCAATGAACTTGAATGCCGTGAAAATTTATCAGCTTTATATATATATATACACATATATATATATATATATGTATATATTATTTTCGTATAATCATATAGGGATTATGGATCTTATCAAAAAAATATAGGGATTATGGATAGCTGTAGTTTTCAGGTAATGAGAAGTACAACTATAGGTGTAAGCACTATGAACACGTCTTTAATTTCTGCGGAAAAGAAAAATTAAAGAAATCTTATTTATTCAATTTTTGTATGAATTGACAAAAAAAAGGGAAAAAAATTTCTTATTTCGTAGAAAGATTTAAGTTTATATTAACAATATCTTTTGCAATAATGAAAAGATACCCGTGTGAACTATTTTTTCTTTTCTTTTTTATAATTTATGTAAACTAAATTTAAAATATTGAATCTTGGCAAAAATGATATATATATTACTCATTCAAAGTTGGGTGTGAGAAATAATTGCTACTTGAAAAAAATAGAACCCAAATAAAACTAAAAAACAATACACAAAAAAGCCCAAAAAATACAAGAAGGAATTGTGTCTAGACTTAGACCTAAAAGATTGGGTCCAGACCCAGACCTGGACCCAAAACATTGGGTCTCAAAAGTAGACCCAATGATTAGACCCATTGGGCCTGGATCTAGCTGTAGACCCAATGTATTGGGTCTGGATCGGACCCAGACCCAAAGTTTTGGGTCTGGGTCTAGGCCAGGCCCATTATTTTAAATATTTAGTAAATTTAATTACAAATATATTGTTATGATTATTATATATACAAACTATATTGTTTATAGATTTATAGTATATATGTATACATGCACATGTATCAGTAGAGGTTCATATGACCTGAGTCTGACAAAATTGTTCGGCTCTGCTCGAGCTGAACGAGTAGAAGAAAAGTGCTCGAGCTTGAAAAATATATATTAGTAAATATATCTTAATCAATATTAAGTATGTGTTGATATCTATACATGTACATTCATAGTGTGTATATATATATATACATATATACATACATACATACATACATATATAAAAGCATGTATATACATTATATATAATGTGTATATATATATATACACAAAATATATATTAGTAAATATAACATGTTGAAGAAATAGTAATCGAGATTCTGCCCGAGTCGAAGATTGCTCTTTCTTTAAGACTTTATTTGTACCCTTTTACTGCTAGGTTTCAACAAATAAGTCTCTCAAGATAAAACAGACAATACAATATTCAAGTAGCAATTTTTGAATATTCTTGAATAGAGCAGATTCAAAGAAAAACGAAAATTGTATATTTTTTAATGTAATGAAGTAGTAATTTCGTATTTAAGGGGTTAGATATATATAGAAAACGTAAAGTCATCACTGAAGAATCACATTGCTTCAGATAGACTGTTGAACGAAAAGGTTGCACCTTTTCGTTCAAGCTGAAGAGTTATGGCGCCAAACTTAAACCATTTCATTTTTAACGGTCAAAAAATTTAATTTTGGCACACTTTGTGACTTTTCCATACTTAAATTAGAATTTTCAACAAAAAGACAGACCACGACCACCGACGGCAAGCTAGCACGGGCCACGGCCCGCCCCGCCCCGCCCGTCCGACCCGACCCGACCTGACCCGGACCGGCACTGGCCTCGGCCACGGCCACGGCCGCGGTCCATGGTCCACGGGTCGCGGCGGTGCCCGGTGCGATGCACCATCCCTCCACTCCCTTTTAGCTTATCAATTTAAGTATTCAAGAAAGTACATGTATTCTATACCCACTTCAACTTACTTACTTTTTCTATATGGGATAAAGAACTTCCTCATAAATATTCCAAACAAGTTCTATTTAATTCTTCATTAAACACTTGTTTATACAAACAGTTATTACCAAAATTCCAACAATCCCCCCCCCCCCTCAATTTTCGAAATTCCATACAATTTCCAAAATTTCTATTTTAGCAGTATTTTGCACTTCAATAAAGGTGTCTTTCGACTTGAACCTTTACATGGTCTAGCACGTTTCAGGTACTCAAATATTGTGATAGTAAAAACTTTGAATCAAATATTCATAGTGGATACTAGCACATGTTAGACGTACAATTTACAAACAGCTCATTCAACTTGCTCGCACTTTAACGGCCTTGTGCGACAATCTCAGGATTAATAAGTGACTTAGAGATAAGCTTCCAATCTCGCAGAAGCGACCAAACTTCCTCACTTACATAGGTGAATCTAATCAAGTGTACTTGTATGATTTACACTTTCCAAAATGGACATAGATTCATTAAGAGATTTATCTCACCCTCTTTTCCATACAAGCATGCACTACCTTGAGATGGTATAGAATTAAATTCTATATGTTTGTGCATTTCCAGTTTTAACTACAAGTGTTTTTCCATTAAATCAATTGAATTGGATGCTATCCAAGAACTGATTGGTTTCCACCTATAGGTTACCTTTTACAAAGCTATTAAGCCCATCTCCCTTGAGGTTTTCCAAACCACATCCCTCGCAAGGCCTTTGGTGAAGGGATCAGCCAAATTCTCCTTTGACCTAACATATGTTATTGATATGGTACCACTTCCGATAAGATCTCGGACATAACTATGTCGTAGACTTATGTTTCTAGACTTACAATTATAAATCTTGTTATATGCCCGTGATAATGTAGCTTCATTATCACATAAGATTGAAACAGGAGGCATTGGTTTAGGCCAAATAGGGATTTCTATCATCAGGTCCCTAAGCCATTCTTCTTCTTTAGCCGCAGCCGCTAAGGCAATGAATTCAGATTCCATAGTTGAGTGTGCAATGCACATTTGTTTCTTTGAACCCCAAGAAACCGCACCTCCACCAAGTATAAATAACCATCCACTTGTGGACTTGGTTCCATCAGAATCTGTAATCCAATTTGCATCGGTGTATCCTTCTAACACCGACGGATGACCTGGATAACTTAATGCATAATTCATTGTGCCTTTCAAGTATCTAAGAATCCTTGAAATTGCATCCCAATGAACTTTACCCGGATTACTAGTAAATCTACCTAGTACTCCAACCGCAAACGCTATATCAGGTCTTGTACAATACATTGCGTATATAAGACTTCCAATCACACTAGAATATTCTAATTGTGATATAGCAATACCTTCATACTTCGTTAATTTAACCGAAGGATCAAAAGGTGTACTAGCAGTCTTACAATTTAGGTGATTAAATTTCTTCAACACTTTCTCAATATAGTGAGATTGAGACAATGTAATTTTATCATGTGATCTAGTAATTTTAATTCCTAAAATTACATCAGCTTCTCCCATATCTTTCATGTCAAAACATGTAGATAAAAAAGCTTTAGTTTCTAATACTATGCTACTATCAGTCCCAAAAATTAGTAAGACATCTGCATATAAAGAAATAATCACACATTTTCCATTTATGTTTTTAGAATAAATACACTTATCAGATTCATTTATTTTAAAACCATTTTGAACAATCTTTTGGTCAAATTTCTCATGCCATTGTTTAGGAGCTTGTTTTAGGCCGTACAAAGATTTAATAAGTTTACAAACTTTCTTTTCTTGCCCTTTCAAAACAAATCCTTCAGGTTGTTCCATGTAGACTTCCCCATCTAATTCCCCATTTAAAAATGCCGTTTTAACATCCATTTGATGTATAACTAAGTTATAAATTGAGGCTAAGGAAATTAGAACTCTAATGGAACTTATTCTTGCTACAGGTGCATAGGTATCAAAATAGTCTTTACCTTCCTTTTGTCGATAACCTTTTGCAACAAGTCTAGTCTTGAACTTGTCAATGGATCCATCAGGTTTAAGCTTACGTTTAAAAATCCATTTGCATCCAATAGGTTTACAACCAAGGGGTAAATCAGATAGTACCCAAGTTTTATTTAACATGATTGAATCCATTTCATCATTAATAGCTTCTTTCCAGAAAGCTACATCTATAGATGAAATTGCTTCCTTATAAGTTAAAGGATCATGCTCAACATTGTATACTATCGTAGAAGTAATATCATTTCTATCACCTTCTACTAGATACATGTAGAAATCGGAACCATAAGACTTAGCAGTTCTTGCTCTTTTACTTCTTCTTAGCTCAACAACTTTATTTTCCGTAGATTCATCTACAGAAGTTCCATTGAGCTCTTGATTTGAATATATGTTTTCTTGTATTCTTTTTCTAGATGACGAAAAGTAATTTTCAAAAAATTCTACATCTCTAGATTCAAGAATTGTATTTTTATCAATGGAATTCGTAGATTCCATAGTAAGAAATCTATATGCTTTACTTTGTAGTGCATATCCAAGAAAAACACATTCTATCACTTTACAACCAAGCTTAGGACGTTTAGGGTCCGTAAGTCTCACTAATGCTTTACACCCCCACACCTTAAGGTGTCCAAGAGAAGGCTTTTGCTTTCTCCAATATTCATAAGGTGAAATATTAGTTTTCTTGTGAGGAATACGGTTAAGTATGTAGCAAGCCGTGTTCAAAGCTTCTCCCCACAAGTTGTTTGGCAAACCAAAAGTATTAAGAAGCGTATTAACCATTTCTACTAAAGTTCTATTTTTTCTTTCCGCTGCTCCATTTTGTTGAGGAGTATAAGGGGCTGCCACTTGATGAATAATACCATAATCTTCTAAGAAGTCATTATAGGCTATATATTCACCACCTCTATCCGATCGAAAATTTTTAATCTTACAATCTAGTTGGTTTTCAACCTCAGTCCTATACACTTTGAATTTCTCCAAAACTTCATCTTTAGTCCTCAACAAATATACATAAGCATACTTAGAATAATCATCTATAAAAGTTATAAAATATCTTTTACCACCTCTAGTTAGAATTCCTTCTAATTCACAAATATCAGAATGAATTAATTCTAAAGGACTTCAGTTTCTATCTACCTTATGAAAAGGTTTTCTAACTATTTTCGATTTAACACAAATAGAGCACTTTTCATCATTTGATTTAATACTACTAGGTATTAATCCTAAATTCATCATGCATTTCATACTTCTAGAATTAACATGACCAAATCGATAATGCCATAAATCAAAAGAATCAACAACATACACAGAAGAATTAATATTATTACTCAAACTCAGTTTGAACAATCCGTTGGTTACATAGCTTTTTCAAACGTATTGTCCATTTTTAGTTACATTGATGCTATCAGACTCAAACAACACTTTAAAACCAAATTTGTTCAACAAACTCACTGACACTAGATTTTTTCTAATGTCCGGGACATGAAGTACATCATTCAGAGTGAGTTTCTTTCCGGAAGATAAGTTAAGCACCACTTTTCCTTTCCCTGCAACCTTTGATGATGAGGAATTTCCCATGTGAAGGCATTGACCGTCTTCAATTTCCTCATAGGTTTGGAACAAACTTTTGTTTCCTGCTATGTGCCTTGTTGCACCCGAGTCGATCCACCACTCACTATCATCATCAACCATGTTCAGTTCGAACACCACAGCAACAAAGTCTTCATCATTTATGACATTGGCTTGTACATGTTGTTGTCCTTTTTGCTTAGATTTCTCTTTGCAATCTTTCTTGAGATGACCAGGTTTACCGCAACCCCAACAATTTCCTTTGACAATTTTGGGTTTCTTGCCATTACCGGAATTGTTATTTCCATCATATTTTCGTTTCTTTCCATTATTCCGAGACTTATTTTCAATAACCATAACCTTTGGATTTTTCTTATCAACTTCAATTTTCTCCATATTTAGGGTATTTTCCTCAATTTGGAGAAACTTGATCAATTCTTGTAAATCCAAAGGTTCTTTCTTTTGTGTCAACTCTTTACGAGTATTTTTCCAAGTCGGAGGCAACTTAGCAATTATGCTAGAGACTTGGAAAGCCTCGTCAAGAGTATGACCCTCAAAAATAATTTGATGAAGAAGTACTTGAAAATCATGAATTTGAACTAAAACAGATTGAGTATCTACCATACGAAAATCATAAAGTTTACTAACCAAAAAACGCTTATTTCCTCCATCTTCGGTTTTGTACTTGTTCTCCAATTCTGTCCAAAATTCCCTCGCCTTTTTGTTTGTCGAAGTTGGCTCGTACACATCATACAGTGAATTCAACATAGCATTTAGTATGTGACCCTTGCACATAAAATCATCTCGTTCCCACTTCTGGCGTTCTCTCATTTGTGCCATTGTTTCGCCCTCTACTTCTGCCGGAGCATCCCGTTCGAGAACGTAACCTATCTTCAACGTCATGAGATAGAAAAACATCTTTGCCTTCCAACGCCTAAAATTTGAACTATCAAATTTCTCCAGTTTCGAAATTTCAGAAACACCATTACCCCTGACAGAACTCTCTGCCATTGCTATAGAAATAAAGTCTTAAAATTGTTGAAGAAATATTAACTGAGATTCTGCCCGAGTCGAGAATTGCTCTTTCTATAAGACTTTATTTGTACCCTTTTACTGCTAGGTTTCAACAAATAAGTCTCCCAAAATAAAACAGACAATACAATATTCAAATAGTAGTTTTTGAATATTCTTGAATAGAGCAGATTCAAAGAATAACAAAAATTGTATATTTTTTAATGTAATGAAGTAGTAATTTTGGATTTAAGGGGTTAGATATATATAGAAAACGTAAAGCCATCACTGAAGAATCACATTGCTTCAGATAGACTGTTGAACGAAAAGGTTGCACCTTTTCGTTCAAGCTGAAGAGTTATGGCGCCAAACTTACGGGCCCCGGCCCGGCCCGCCCATCCGACCCCCACTGGACGCGCTCGCGACGCGGTGCGATGCACAGGCGTGGGTGATCCCTCCACTCCCTTTTAGCTTATCAATTTAAGTATTCAAGAAAGTACATGTATTATATACCCACTTCAACTTACTTACTTTTTCTATGTGGGATAAAGAACTTCCTCATAAATATTCCAAACAAGTTCTATTTAATTCTTCATTAAACACTTGTTTTATACAAACAATTATTACCAAAATTCCAACATAACATTAATTAATCGTAATATAAAAAAATACTAATATATATATATATAAATGTATACATATATTATTTTGGAATGTGCTATACTGTTAAGTGTCAATGAATACTAGATATACGTTAATATGTAGAAAGATTACTTAAAAATCATTTAACAACACAATTATAAATAACTTAAAATTTTTTAATAACAATAAATATACAATAATTATACATATATATATATAATATACATATGTGTGTAGCATGCATGTCTGGACAGTATGTGCGTGCCTCAGTGTGTGTCCCTTCATTTTGAAAAAGAAACTTTGATCCAACCACAATTTTGGTTAGATAAAAGGCCCCCTTCTTGGGCCAGAAAAACTAGAGGCCAAACAAACTTTGGCCAGAATATTTGAACAAAATGAACTCAAAATATATCCAAAGATGGGCTTAATATTTGGTACTTCAATTATTCTTAATAATATCTTTAGTAACTTAAACTTGATATTCATTTGAAGATAATAAAAAAAACGCAGACTATGTACAAAAAAAAAAAGTTGAATATATTATTCATGTAGTATTGAAGTTAATTTTTCCGTAATTGGTAATGCCAGTTATACTGAAATGTCATTGGTCGTGATAAGTATAAAATATTCATCTCCCTATCAGGTCAATGGTCAACAACATACGGTTACTGTTGAGTACAAAATAATAAATAGCATAACGGGTCGGGTTACGACCCGACCCGGTTCGTTGAACCGGGTCACACATGTGACCTAAGTTCAATCAATCCTTGACACCTGTTTGGTTTCAACATGCCTAATTATCATATCATGAATAGTGATTATCTTATCACTTATAAATACCCCCTCTTGTTCATTTATGGGGGGGGGGGGACAAGCAATAAATTCTCAAAAATACTGTTCAACTATACAAAGGAATATACACTTAAAATCGTGATTAAATAGTTAGCCTTGTATCGTACGAAGCCATTGCTTATATCATAGAAAATTATCCGGAACTACGCATAGACTTGATCCTATATAAACAGGTACGTAGGCAGCTTGATTTTATCAAGTTCAGTTTATAATATAATATATTGTATTGTTGTGTGATTTTGACCCTCTGGGGTCATTGGATTTGCCTCGTTCTTCTTGACAAAAACGAGGCTGATCATTTGGCGCCGTCTGTGGGAAACCTGTTTCCTGTGGTTCAACAGCTATAATGGAAGAAGTAGGTTAGAAACGAGGAGAAGATGTGGTAATAGAGTCTCAGGGGTCACCGTTGGGAGACCCCCAACAAGAGCTCGGAGTGGAACCATCACAGGAGAGGTTGATTACGATGACTGAGGCAGAGTTCAATCGAAAGATGCAAGAGTGGGGGCAGAAGTTCCTACAAGAACAAATGACTAAGATGCCACTGACGCCAAACGTGGGGACTGCTCATCCCACCCCAACCATCCCAGGACGGCAATTCCCAGAACTCGACCCAGAAAGGGAACGAGGGGAAGATGGTCGCGATACTTGGGCACGCCGAAGGCTATTTCATGAACCTGACCCGAGAAAGGAACAGGGTGGAACCAGTCGAGGTGAAGGGGACCGGAGAGGTGAAAGGGAAGGGAGTCCACATGAGGCACGAAGCAACGCCAATTCAGCACAGCGTGACAGAGTCAGAGTTGAGATAGAGCCTAGCGAGGTAAGGCACGTGGAGGTCCCGCAGAGGTGGACGACCCAGGTATCAGCACTACAGCGTCGTAATTCACCCTTCCAAGTGGATATTTTGTCGGAAGCTATGCCGTTGAATTTCAAGGTACCGGATCTTCCAAAGTACGACAGAACTCGGGATCTTAGGGAACATGTAGTCACTTTTGAAACGATGATGGTGTTGCATAATTTAAGTGATGCAGTGAATGTAAAAGTTTTTCCAACTACCTATGTGGGTCAGGCTTTGGATTGGTTCGTCAATCAGCCCCCAGGTACAATTGTAACGTATGAACAATTTATTCGTAAATTTAAAAATCATTTCGCTAGTAAGGCTCGAGCGGCAAAGTCAATGTCAACTTTGTTGGGGATAAGGCAGCGAGAAGAAGAGACGCTGAGGGAGTTCGTAGACAGGTTTAATGACGAAGCCCTAGATATCCAAGGTGTGCAGTACGAGGTAATTCGGCAGTTATTTATCAATGGCTTGAAGGAAGGACCGTTGGCTAGAGCGTTGATACGAAACCCTCCTGTGGATCAAGAGGGCATGATGATCCTTGCAAGGCAGTATATACATGAAGAAGAGGTTTATAGAATTAAGAAGGCCGAGAAGAAGGTGTCGAAGCATAATAAAGAGCAACAAGAGCGACTTGGAATGCCGAGATCCGACAAGGATCAAGAACGGAAACCGTGATATGCAAAATACGAAAGTTACACACCTTTAAAAATGACACGGGGAAAAGCCCTAATGGCCATAGAAAATTCAAAGTTGATTGTTTGGCCTAAGAAAATGAGATACGATCCAAAAAGGAAAAATATCCATAAATATTGTCGCTTTCACAAGGACAATGGTCATGACACTGAGGATTGTTTTCAGTTAAAAGATGAGATCGAGAGGTTAATTAACCAAGGATACTTGCATGAATTCATTGACAAGGCCCGAGAGGCCGAAGCAAAAAAGCAAGGAGGAGGGACACGACGAGACCACAGGTTTAGAAGTCGATCCCGGGAATGAGGAAAGGAGGTGGAAAGAGGCAGAGGTCGGGAACATGATGATAATAGATATCGTGATGACCGGAAGAATCTGCCTCGACATGATGAGAAATGGATTCATGAAGTTCAAAACAATCCACAAATTTGGGGTGAAATTCATACCATTGCAGGGGGTCCCTCATACGGAGACTCCCAGAGTGCACGAAGAAGGCACCTTCGTGAAGTACGAGCTCATGAAAAAAGAAGTGAATCATTGCTTGTAATGAATGTTATTTCAGGTTGCAATGCTATTAGCTTTGATGACCATGACTACGAATGAGTGATATGACCTCATGATGATCCAATGGTGATCACAATGAATGTGGCAAACTTCTCTATCCACAGAGTGTTAGTGGACAGTGGCAGTTCTGCAGATATTCAATTCTTACATGTGTTGAGAAAAAAGAACTTTAATGAAAAGAAACTTACCCCTGCAAATACTCCTTTGAAGGGGTTCGGAGGTGGAGAAGTCGTACCTTTGGGGACGATCAATTTACCCGCCTCGTTGGGATACGAACCCAGGAGAAAAACTGTCATGATGAAGTTCTTGGTGGTGGATGCACCTTTTTCCTATAATGCAATTATAGGTCGACCTGGATTGAATCTGTTCGAAGCCGTGGTGTCGACGGTACACTTGAAGTTGAAATTCATGACTAGTGGTGGGGTCGCAATTGTACGGTGCGACCAACAGGTGGCCAGGGAGTGTTACACTATGTCTTTAAAAAGGACAAAAGTGAAAAGCAAATAAAATCGGGAATGCTAGAAAGTAATGCTACACCCATCGAAGAAATGGAACAAGATCCTGGAAAAAGACCTTGTACAGAGTTTGGAAGAGTTGAGCCAATGGAACATAAAACTGTTGAATTGTTCCCTGGAGACTCAATCAGATGTACCAAAATAGGGTCTCAGATGCCGGAGCGATTAGAAATGATGATGATTGGGTTCCTTAGGGAGAATTCCGATATGTTTGCCTGGCGGGCTTCGGATTTCAAAGGAATCGACCCCGAAGTGCTAGTACATCGTCTGAACATGGACCTAAAAGCAAAATCAGTGAAGCAGAAACGCAGGAATTTTGGGCCGGAGCGGAATGCGATAATAGAAGCAGAAGTGATAAGCTGCTTGAGGTGAATTATATCCAAGAAATTCAGTTCACGGACTGGCTAGCAAATGTGGTGCTTGTACCCAAGTCCGGAGGCCAATGGCGTATGTGTGTGGATTTTACTAATTTAAACAAGGCTTGTCCACGTGATCCGTACCCATTGCCTCGTATTGATCTCTTCGTGGATTCGACGGCTGGGTGTGCTCTCTTGAGTATGATGGATGCATATCAAGGTTTCAATTAGATCATGATGGCACCAGAAGATAGGGACAAAACTTCCTTCGTTACAGTGAAAGAGGTATACTGTTACAATGTGATGCCCTTCGGGCTAAGAAACTCCGGAGCGACATATCAAAGATTGGTGAACACAATGTTCCGAGAAGAAATCGGGAAGACTATGGAGGTCTATGTTGACGATATGTTAGTTAAAAGTGTAAAGGAGAATGAACACCTAGATCATCTGCGAACTGCCTTCCAGACTATGCGTGAGTACGGTATGAAGCTAAACTCGAAGAAATGTACTTTTGGAGTTAGAGGGGGAAAATTCCTGGGATTTATGGTGACGGAGAGTGGCATCGAAGCCAATCCAGAGAAGATAAAAACGGTAATAGAGATGCAATCCCCGAGATCTGTAAAAGAGGTTCAGAAGTTAACCGGGAGAATGGCTAGTCTCAGCAGATTTATATCAAGGTCCGCAGATCGTGGTCTACATTTCTTCAAAATCCTAAAAAAAGGTAAAAAAATTCGAATGGACAGAGGAATGTGAGAGAGCATTTCAAGAATTAAAAAGGTATTTGACCTCTGCTCCGTTATTAACGAAGCCAGTGGTCGGAGAACCTCTTATGTTATACTTAGCTATATCCGACGAGGAAGTAAGTGTTGTTTTGCTTCGTGAACAGGAAGGGAATCAACAACCAGTCTACTACATCAATAGAACGGTGCAGGGAGCTGAGAAGAACTACATTCAAATTGAAAAATGGGCATTGGCCCTGGTCACTGCGGCTCGTAAGTTGCGACCCTACTTTCAGTCACATCATATTGTGGTACTAACTGATCAACCACTGAGGCAAATTTTAGCTAAACCTGATGTTTCAGGGCACCTCGTAAAATGGGCTGTCGAACTTGGTGAATTCTCAATCGAGTACAAGCCACGAACCGCTGTAAAAGCACAAGCATTGGCAGATTTTATTGTCGAAATGACAGTAAACGATGAACCTGAAAATGCTCCTTCTGGCCCATGGTTGCTTCATGTCGATGGCTCATCCATGACCCAGAAAGGGGGCATAGGTGTATGGTTACGAGACCCAGAAGGTACAATAATTAATTGTATTGCATAACATAAACTTTGCGTTAGAAGCAAAGTAATCATTACTTATAAAGGTAAAGACTCAATGACGCTTAGCCACGTAAAAAGCACAGTAATCATTACTTACACTTCGTAATTAACGAATAACTGCTCGCGGCTATATTAAGATGTCTTAGTTTAAATAAATAAATTGCAAATTCTTCAATGCAGGCAATGATCATGAATTTGCTATCAAGCTAAATTTTGAGGTAACCAATAACGCAGCGGAATACGAAGCCTTGGTGACGGGCTTAAAGATGGCAAAGATCATGAAGGTGAAACATTTGAATGCGTATACAGACTCTTAGCTCGTAGCGAATCAGATCTTGGGTTCGTATGAAACGAAGAAAAGGAGCCTCGTATTATATTTGAAAAAGGTGAAGGAATTGATGAATGAATTTGAAAAGATAAATATCTACCAAATTCCACGAGGTGAAAATGAGAGAGCTGATGCCCTTTCAAAGTTTGCAAACCTAATTATTGGAATGAAAAGTTGGACGGTTACCCTGTTGGTATCCGAGAAGTCAAAGATCTTGTCAAACGAAGCTACAGAGGTGATGGTCACAGTCAGTGAGGCGAGCTGGAAAGATGAGATAAAATTATACCTGTTGAAGGGAGAATTACCCGAGGATCGTAACAAGGCCCGAAGGATCGTATATAAAGCTTCGAGATTCACAATTATTGACGAGGAGCTCTATAAACGATCCTCAGCTGGCCCACTATTGCGTTGCCTCACTCCTTCCGAAGCAGAGTATATGATGAGAGAAATTCATGAAGGAAGTTGTGGAAACCACTCAGGGGGTCGTGCATTGGCCCAAAAGATATTGAGGCAAGAATACTATTGGCCGACGTTGGTGAAGGATGCCTCTGAATTTACTAAAAAATGCACAGAATGTCAGTTGAATTCGAACTTATTGCATCGTCCGTCTACTGAAATGGAACCAATTAAGATTGCTTATCCATTTGATCAATGGGGGATAGATATCTTGGGTTCTTTTCCTCCTGCCTCGGGGCAAAGAAAATTTATTATTGTGGCGGTGGAGTATTTTATGAAGTGGGTTGAAGCCGAGGCAGTGGCAAAAATAACGGATCACGAGGTAATGAAGTTCTAGTGGAAAAATATTGTGTGCAGATTTGGGATTCCTCGTATCCTAATCTCATACAATGGAACCCAATTTAATAGTAAAAACGTGGTGAAATGGTGTGAAGAATTAAAAATCCAACAAAACTTCACAGCGATAGGCAATCCCCGGGCCAATGGACAGACTGAGGTCGCAAATAGGATAATTCTTCAACACCTTAAGGCTAAGATCGAAGGGAAGAAAGGTAATTGGGCCAAAGAATTACCCGGAACTCTATGGGCATATCGTACGACGCTGAGGACATCGACAGGAGAATCTCATTTTTGTCTTGTATATGGTTCGGAAGTGGTGATTCCCGCCGAGATTGGAATGGTGTCGTACAGAGTACAATCTTATGACCCCGAGGAGAATACAGAAGCTAGGGCATACGAACTGGATGTTGTTGAAGAACTGAGGGATAGAGCCTATGCCAGAATTATAATGCAAAAGGAAACAATGGCAAGAGCTTATAACAAGAAAGTAACACCACGAAGTCTCCAGATCGGAGATCTAGTTTTGAAGAAAGTTGAGGTGTCGAGGCATGTGGGAAAACTTGACCCAAATTAGGAAGGACCTTTTAAGGTCATAAAACTAACAAAGAAAGGGACATATAGGCTGCAGATGGGAAAGATCTGCCTTGGCCATGGAATATTCAGAACCTACGAAGGTTCTATGCTTAAAGAAAAAAGTTAATGGAAGTCTACCCTTCTTTTTGCAATGGGGGACTCGATTTAGTGTATATGTATCTTTTGCTTCAATGATATATAAACACATTTTTGGCGTGATGATATAGGAGTACCATATATGGCTTCCATACGTTACCTCGTTATGAAAAATAGTAAAGTAGCTAAAGGAAAGTATGAATTACGAGCGAAACATATAACTAGGAAACCATGATAACACTGATGAATTCTACGAAGCAATTGATAAAACGAAGCAATTGTTCTACAAGTACGAAAAAACGAAGCAACTGTAAAACAATAAAAAGACAAAAGTAAAATCCTAATCTAAATATTCTCAGCGACCGAAGCTTGAGCCGCCTCGTCAATGTCTTCTCTATCAGGAACAGGGCCTGGAGGATCGAATTCGGGGAAGAGAATAGCTGGCGGGCTGGGATCGGCACAAGAGTCTCGAAGAGGCGGAGAAGCGACGAACTTCTGAGCAAAATCCTCTTCGTCGAAATCCTCAGGTAGGATCTTCTCCTTCTTCAAATAATCTATGGCTTTTACGAAGCCATCGAAGAGAAAGTCTAATTCTTTCTCCTCCACCAACCTCTCGAAGGCAACGGAGCCTTTGAAATCTTGAGCCGCTTTGAATCAAATCGTCCTCTTCATCTCTCGGAATTCCTCTGAAGCTAAGAACCTGGACCTACCCTCAGCCAACCCAGATTGGAACTCTACCTCTTTGGTCGATTGCATGCTAACTTGCAGCTTCTGCAAATCTGAGTGGAGTTTCTTCATCTGCTCCCGTAAGGAGTTGACTTCGAAGATGCGAGCATCTAACTGCTTCTCGAGCTTGGCCTTCCCATCATTGAGGAATGCAGTAGCTTCGGATGCTGCAGCTCGAGCCTCCGTCAACTCGCTTTGCAACTTGAGCCTCTGTTCCTTGAATTCGGCGTCGGAAGTAAGTTTTCGATCGCGCCAAAAGGAGAGAACAAGGGAAAGCTGGTGCAAGCAGAGAGCAATCTGGAAGGAAAGCAATGCCGATGTTAAAATAAATTAGATTCGAACTAGAGAAAAATGAAATCAAGCAATACGAGGGAATTACCTTAGCAGTGGCCTCGAAACCCTGTTGCTCTATGATAGTATGGGGAAGAAAGGCGAAGCTGGCCTTGTCCTTTGGCAAAATGATGCCTTGAATCAATTCCGAGGCCGTCAGTGACCCCGATGGCCCCATGATGGAGCTGTCATCATAAACACTCCAATTTGGAGTGATGGCAGTTTTGCTTCGATTTATGTATAGGCGGTCACGACCCTCTGTAGCCTCGGCCCTATCCCTTGACCAAATTGTTTTGAACTTCTCCACGATCCAAGCCACGGAAGTCTCATGGAGATCACCAAGAGTTGAAGTTCCTAGTTCGGGGCTATACCCAGTCCCGTCAAACCTTCTCTTCTTCCTTAACTCGCCAGCTGCAGAGCCCACAGGAGAGGATGGGTTCGTGCGAGAGCCCTCTGATATCTCGACCACTGGATCCCTCAAGGGTCCTGCCTCGTTTAGAGGAAGGACGTCATAAATCGGATCATCGTGGTGGGGGGGCTCAGATACACCCCCGCTGGGAGTAGGAGCACGATGTTGTGCCCTTGTTGCTGCAGCGGGGGCACCTCGCCTAGTCTTCCCGGCAGCACATTTTGCGAGATTTCTCTGCATACGAGCCGCCTTTTCTGCCATGCCTGAAAGAAAACAACAAAAACAAAATAAATACGATGAAATAAAATTAAGCTACGAGGCTACGGACTAAGCTAAGTACGATGCTTACCCACTCTTTCGGATTCGATGGGAGCATGACTTATCCGTAATCGAACCAAGACCCCTTCGGTGAGGAGAAAATCGGCATTATATAAATGCCAAAAATGTTCATTGATAAAATCCTGACCCCAAGTCACCTCACCAATATCCTCAAGACGAGGTAAATCCAACCTTCACTCACGAGGTACTTTCCACTTCTTAAACTTAGGTTGGGCTATATAAAAATACTTATTCTTCCACGGACCGTACGAGGAAGTATTCTTCTTAAAAATACGAACGCGGGGATTACGAGGGGAAATATAGAAGAATCCCTCGTCCCCAGTCCCTGACCTACTAAACTTAAAGGTCTCCATGAAGTGGGCCAACGAGGCTGCTGCACGCCAATGGTGAATAAGGACAATGAAGGCATTAATATGCCTATAAGAATTAGGCAAGAGTTGGGTGGGACACAACCCTAATCTAGACAGGATTCGAACTGTTGTAGGGTGAAGGCAGAATCTCACTCCAGCCTGCAAGTGAGCAAGGTGAAGGGTTCTGTAGCCAGAATGAGGGGTGTCTATGCGATCGGTTGGACCAGGAATTTTAATATCAAATTCCTCAGAGATATAATATCTCTCTCGTATCTCTGGGATCATCCCAGGATGTAAGGTGGATCGCATACCACTCCAGGAGTGGTATACGCGAGGTACTCTATGAAACACTTCGTCCTCGAATTCATCTTCGTTATCTCCCTCCTTGTCCTGATCACCCTCGTGGTCAGACTCCCTACTCTCACCTATCACCTCATCACCCGCCTCGTTATTATGAGCCTCGTATTCATCTATTTCTAGCTCATCATCATCTACAGTCCTAGACAAGGAATCTAACCTTTCTACTTCGTGCTCTCCTACTAACGACGCAAGAGACTCATCGGATCTAGTCCTCGAAGTTGAACGGACCATGATAAAATAAAAATAAACAGAGTATACAAGGCTAACAAGAATACGAAGTAGAAAAATAAACTCACGCACCTCAGAAATTTGAGGACGAAAACAGACGAGTACGAGGAAAAAAAAATACCAACGATAGTATCTTGCAAGAAGATAAAGGGATGTCTAAGAAGGAAACAAGCCCTAGTCTGCGTGGCCCTGTACTGTAGCCTGAGTATGGCACAATTTCCTCCTCTTTCTTCTGAATGTGAAGGAAAAATCCCCTGTAGATTCGCCTAAAATCTCTGGGTAAGGGAATCGGGTGAAGAATGATGGAGTTGTATCTCTCTGATAATTCCTTCTCTCTCGAAAGTTCTCTTTAAGTGTGGGAGGGGGTAAAAAGTAAAAGAAAAATAAGTCTACTATTCCTCTATTTGTCGACTACTCTGTTAGGTAGGAGTTTAAATAGTTGAAATTGAAAATTAAACCAACTGCTTGCACGTTTAACAAGGAAATTGCCGTTATTCACCCCACTACCCACAATTTTATAATAAATAACTGATATGCAGTTATTAGCATTAAAGGAGCGTGGTACTACTCGCTATCATGCTACCCGACACGTGGCTTATCCACAGGGAAGAGGTAAAGTGAATCTAAACTGTAGCAAGAAATATCCCATCACTTGCCTCGATAAAGCGGATAAGAAACTGTTAAGCAAAATCGTGCTTTGTGCCCAGGGTGTACAGTTCATAGGCACGATGATTACGCGTCGTAGTCTACGAACTGGGGGACTAAATGATGAGTATAAAATATTCATCTTCCTATCAGGTCAATGGTCAACAACATACGGCTGCTGTTGAGTAAATAATAAATAGCATAACGAGTCAGGTTAAGACCCACCCGGTTCGTCGAACCGGGTCACACATGTGACCTAAGTCCAATCAATCCTTGACACCTGTTCGGTTTCAACATGCCTAATTATCATATCATGAATAGTGATTATAAATACCCCCTCTTGTTCATTTATGGGGGGGACAAGCAATGAATTCTCAAAAATACTGTTCAGCTATACAAAGGAAATATACACTTAAAATCGTGATTAAATAGTTAGTCTCGTATCGTACGAAGCCATTGCTTATATCATAGAAAATTATCCGGAACTACGCATAGACTTGATTCTATATAAACAGGTACGTAGGCAGCTTGATTTTATCAAGTTCAGTCTATAATATAATATATTGTATTGTTGTGTGATTTTGACCCTCTGGGGTCGTTGGATTTGCCTCGTTCTTCTTGACAAAAACGAGGCTGATCAGGTCGTATAGTCATTTTAAATCTCGTTATATGTATAAGTGCCTTAAGTATAATATCGAGTTAATTCTACAAATGATTGATAAACTCAAATAAACATAACTTAGGAAATCTCTTTTGATTCAAATTCACGAAAAAAACCTAGCAGCTCTGAGTTTTTAGGAACTCCTCTTGGCGATTGCAGAACTCTATTCATGTCGGAGGCTTTCTCCGGTCAACCACCGCGCCATCGACGAATGGTCTATCAAGAAATTTAAGAGAGGAATTACAGGAGATGAGAGGGACTACACCCCATCTTCTACAGGTCATGAACAAGACGATAATATGGATCTGCATGACGGCAACGATTCTGTTCCAAGTCCAAATCAGTGGCAATCTGGTAGGTTGAAGGAGAATTGGACTACTGGCATCCCTCAGCGTCCGTACTACAATGGGAAATTAAAGGAGTAAATACCGGTGAGCAATTGATACTGGATCTGGAAATTCCGCCAGTGGTTGAGGAAGGGAAGGAGAAGAACTTACCATGGCTGAAGTATGCGGAGCCCTACATGCGTGCGTTAGTGGTGAAGGTACTTGGCAGAATAGTGAGTTTCACCACCTTGAAGCAATGGATGAAAACCCTTTGGCAAGTCAAATACGAGATAGATCCCGTCGATTTGGGAAACGATTTCTATGTGGTACGGTTTTATTCGAAGGAGGAATATGAGACTGTGTTAGCAGGAGCTAGGGCCATGGATCATCATGGGACATTATCTCACGGTTCGAAAATGGAGACCCGACTTTCAATCCGCAACAGCAAAGATATCATCAATGGTGGCATGGGTTCGATTCCCCAATTTACCTATCGAGTTGTTCAACTCTGATGTTTTATATCAACTTGGATCACTCATTGGCAAATTTGCAAAGTAGACAAGAATACGGAGCACTCGATCTGGGGTAAATTCGCTAGCATAGGCATTGAGATCGACTTGGACAAACCCCTCCTTCCGTATGTGTATATCAATGGATGACCTCAAGCTGTTGAGTACAAAGGACTTCATTTCATTTGCTTCGGTTGTGGAGCATATGGACATCGACAGGAGACATGTAGTAAGGAAACAGACCTAGGTAAGGAGTCACAGGGTACTACGGAGAAGTCGGACCAGGGACCTAGTGTTCAACAAGCTTCAGAGACTATTATTGCACTACATATAGATACTAAAAGAAAAAACTATTATTGCAAAACTAACAAATTCTCAACAGAAAGAAAAAACAAATGTATTAATAGACAAAAGCAAAAAACATCTCTAAAAAAAATCTCTAATTCAATATATTTCAATAGATTTTAATTAGTTAATAGTTTGACGGTGCCGTGCGGATTGTCAATAGTCAAATATATATATATATAGAGAGAGAGAGAGCGAAAGAGCGAGAGAGACTATATTTTAACAATTTATTTGAGCTCTTGACTGACTTAAGCACAAAAAGAACAAAACATAAAAATAGTTGTTGCTAAGCTGCATACATATATGACTGCTGAGGCACGAGGATTGACCTGAATACTAAGGTAATTAATATCGTTTTATTTGCTACTTTTTGTAATTTTAATATCAAATTATTATAAACAGTCTATTTTCAACACTATATATATACTCAAAGCTAATGCTCACGCATTACATTAGCACAAGCACAGGTTAATCATCTCTAGATTTTCATCCATGATGACTTAAATTTGCATGCATTTTTGAAGAATTTAGGATTCTAAATCAATTTAAATTTATGATGACAACCCTAACCAGTGATTATTATACCTCTGTTTCTAATTCTTCAAATATATACATTATATAGATAATATACATATATATATATACTAGGGAAAAGCAAGAACCGCGCGTTGCGCGGTCAATAATGCCCAGACTTATATTTAAAAAATGAGTAAAAAAAATTGCATGCAAATGGTAAGTATATAATTTTCAATGGCAATATAAAAAGTGATTAAATATCAGTACGTTAAAAAAACAAAATTATTTTGACATCATTATTTTATATAAAATTATTCGTTGATATCCCATTGAAACCCGAATAGATTGTTTTACTTCATACACGTGAAAGTTGATAAAACAACATATATCGCACTCCTTAATATCGCTAATCAAAATCAAATACAAATTTTATAGTTCGATAATGTTTCACATAAATAAGGTTGAACAACAACTTGTTCGGATACACTCGACTCATTTACATCATTATAAATACTATATAAACGTTGATTGGTGGGTCTTAAAGTTAATCATTACAATGACCAATGGTAGGTAATCATTATTGATTTTTCTATAATTTTTATTCGATGGGGGTGTTTAAGAAAATGGTCATTTACTATCATCTCCCTCAAAGGAACAACATGAAATATAGTTTCACAAATAGAAAAATCGGGTTGTAAATTCCAATCACTACTATAATCAGATAATAATCCACTGTTTTGCCCAGTTTCCATCGTAATTTGATGATGAAAAAGAAAATAATTTTTGGTTTTCCGATAGGGGTGTTCAGTGGTGGCAAAAACATGGGATTATATATATCTATATATATGGAAGAGAAGACGTTTCTGGTTTTACTCAGGCTCCTTGTCCTTTAATGTCAAGAGTCGTGTGACTGTGGTCACTTTAATGTCAAGAGTCTTCGTTTCCTTTAATGTCAAGAGATGTCGTGTCCTTTAATGTCAAGAGTCGTGTTTTTTTTAACTTTAAAAAGATATATGTATCATTAAATAATGTCTAATAATGTGCTTATATTTAATAATAATTCTTTGTACCATAAAGTTGTTTCCTTATCTCGATAAAAGATATTGAGTATATTTTGAAATTCCATATCCTCAATAAAGGTTAACCAAGTTATTTGGTCTCAACAAAGGTGAACGGATCACATGGTATAATATATATACATACATATATATATATATATGACATTAATTTAAATTTAGCACAGTAATGTGTACATAGATGATAGGACCACAAATATCCAAATGGAATAAGATAACATATAAAGAAATTACCACATTGTCAATTGGATCCATCGTTTCATTACATTGTCTTTCTCTTTTATCACTATTTTTTTACCTAATAAGCGAAATATCCCCTTACTTATAATCTAAGAGTAAAAAAGAGAAACATAAGAAGAAGATACAGTAGTTACCTTTTTTTAAATATAGAAAATAAATTTTTATGCAAGTTTGTCCTATTATATAAAAAATATTCAATTTGTAATTTAAAAAATTAAATTTATAAATTCTAAGATATACGTAACAAATTATTTGTACATCAAATAACTTTGATATTTAAATTTCGGAATCCATAATTGAAGTACCAAATATTGAGATTTTTCAAAATAATAAATCTTAGGATGAAAAAAATCGAGTGTAAGAAAATTCATGTGGAGTAAACAAACTCTCATACGAGAGAGAAAATAAATAGAGTATAAACAGTGGATAGTCATAGAAACAACCATGGAACGAGCTACAATTTGTAATAATGGACTTAGTTTTCTTTGTGACAATATAATTTTTCATGTTATGGGAAGGTTATCATGGTATGCATGCATTGTGGAGGAAGGCCAATTGGGTCTTTTAGCAAAATATTTTCAACATTGTTGGTATTCCATCCCTATTCTTTTATTTGATATTAACCTAAAGTTGTTTCCTTATCTCGATGAAAGATCTTGGGCAGATCTTGAAATTCCATATCCTCGATAAAGGTTAATTAAAGTTAGTATAACTAAAATTGGGTCCATTGTTTCATTTCATTGTTTTTTTCTTTTATCACTATTTTTTTGTCTAATAAACTAAATATGCCATTACCAATAATCTAAGAGTAAAAAAGTGAAAAATGTCTAATAATATGGTTATGTTTAATCATAATTCTTTGTGCCATAAAGTTGTTTCCTTATCTCGATGAAAGATATTGGGTAGATATATGAGTTACGGATATGGTCCACTTTTTTATGATGTAGAGTTTTTTTTCAAAACTCTCACATCCTTAAATAAGCAAATACAATTAAAGATAATACTAAATATTAAACTACATCTTCGTTCCTCCTTGCTGTACCTCACTTAATCATTAAAATACCTTTGATAACAACTTAATTATTAAATACAATTAAGGATAATAATGATGTTCTTTTTCCGTCTTGCTGTTCGCCACTTATAATTAAAATATAATTGATATCGACTGAAATGATTAGCATAGTCAGTCTGTTGAGATTAACATATAATTGTTATCCACTTACTGAACCGATTAGCACATTCAAAATCTATTCAATCAACAATTTCAGTTCTGCAAAATGCGTCATACAATGCAAATTGCTCAAGAAACCAAGCAAGGGATCTAATGTGGCGGTGGTCACCCAACACAAATTCTACCCATAATTAAAGTCTGTCTAATCACACCACTAACCCCACTAATCACACCACTATCTCCACTAATCAAACCACTAACTCCACTAAGAATCATAACAAAAGAAGACTTCCCAAACCCTAAACAATCAATTATAAAAAATATTCAATTTATAATTTTAAAAATTAAATGTAGAAATTCTAAGAGTCGTGTGTCTTTTTAACTTTAAAAAGATATATCTATCATTAAGTAATGCCTAATAATGTGCTTATGTTTAATAATAAATTTTTTGTACCCTAAAGTTGTTTCCTTATCTCGATGAAAGATTTTGGATAGATCTTGAAATTCCATATCCTTGATAAAGGTTAATTAAAGTTAGTGAGGATCAAAATTGAACAATATCTTCCTCCACCAAACCCTACAAAGAATTTTCAGAGTATAAATAGGGAATATTTGTTAGGATCATCTTCTACGAAAAAGAGGAGATATAAACAGGGGAGACAGGGCATCATCTTGCACGAGTAGAAACAGAGTATAAACAGGGAATTAAGGGGATCATCTTGCACAAGTAGAAACAGAGTATAAACAGGGTTAGTTCATATAAACAACCATGGAACGAGGTACAATTTCTAATAATAAACTTAGTTTCCTTTGTGAGGATATAATTTTTCATGTTATGGGAAGGTTATCAAGGGATGCATGCATTGTGGAGGCTGCCCGATTAGGTCTTTTATCAAAATATTTTCAACATTGTTGGTATTCCATCCCTACTCTTTTATTCGATATTAACCGTTTCGAACAAAGGGGTTATCATGGTTTAGATTTTATTCATTTTGTTAATCGCACTATACTTGAACATAATGAAAGTGTGGTTGAAACTTTGAGCTTTGAGTTACCAATGGGGGCCGAGGCATTGCACTTCGATAAGGCAAGAGTGGGTGGCTTTTGGAATAGATCATTCTGTGCGCATACTGAAATTAGTCGGTCGGTTATCCACTTCACTCCCCAACGGTCTGTTTTTCTCACAAACTGTTATTCAGTTAAAATTATATCTACCGAACTACATTGTTAGGTGGGAAGATAGATATAATTTACGAAATTTAAAAAGACTCATATTGAAGTACATTGTGCTGTATGATAACACATTTTCTTTACGACTTGGAGAATGGTGTCCTCAGTTGAATGATTTGCAGTTATTCAATTGTGATTTTAGAGGACTAACAGAATTTCAGGCATATTTGCCTTCTGTAAAAATATTCAAGATGGCATTCAATCGAGCCCAAGGAAATGTGAATATAAAAGTACACTTCCCCAATGTAGATGTCCTTGTTATTTTATTGAAACAAGATGAACAGGGTCCCGGTCATTTACAAGTAATGGGGCCGTTAGCTCGTTCTCTACAGTGGATAGTACACCGTCATGTACAATACATCGGATCAACTTGCTCAACATATCGACTACTTCGAGAGTTTGTAAAAATGACGAAAGAATTGCTGTCCAGCGAACGAGCACGTGTGCCGGTTGATTTTGTTAGGGTATATCTATATATCATTGTTTGAATAAGTGCAAATGCTTTTAAGAAGTTTTTTTGATTTTTTTTAATTGTTTGGTTAGAGGTTGGCGCATGTGGAGTCTCTACATCGCATTATGGCGAGGTATTTTTTTGTTAATATGCACTGTCTAGAGATCAGGTCTTCGAAGCTGCTTGACAATCTTGCTGTCACATTGGTGCTCATCAGTAGATGTACAGGCTTGAATAAACTTAAAGTCGATTTGGTGGTAATATTTTAAGTTTTATTGTTTGTGGTTTATTAGTTATTACATGGTTTATTAAACACGTTTTTTGTTTGGTCTTCTAAAATAAAATTGTAATTGACTTAACATGTGTAGGGTGCACCATGGGAAAATGCGGGCATTAGTGTATCCAACTACGTAAAGGACTGGAAGTTGCAAACAATGGGATTGGAGTCATTGAAAGAGGTCACGATATTCAACTTCTCGAGTTCTGATTGCGAGCTAAGCTACATTTTGTACGTGTTGTCGCAAACAACTGAGTTGGATACACTAAATATTTACTGTGTTAATCAATTTTTTGATGATGTAATTGGTGTGTATAAGAGGGCATCAATTAGAGCATATGAAGGTACCGCGTCAAAAAATGTGCAAATTCGTTTCATAAAAGGGGCTTACCCTATAATAAGAGTAGAATGAAAATTGCACAATAATTTTACAGTAGTTCGAAATATCAATTTGATCCAACAATGTACTTAATTTGAATATGAATGTACGAGGTCAAGCAATTTGCACAAGGGCACTTAATTTCACATTCTTTGCCAAGATGTTTCATAACGAAATTTATAAATGAATCAACTCCAAAAAGTTCTCACCCAGTTCATTTTAATTAACAATTAGTAAAACTAACATAAACAAATTCAAAGCAACATCCATAGTGAATAAGACCGCAGCATTCGATAATTGCATTTCAAAGGCCAAAAGCATGAACAAATAATTAACCGAGTATTATTGCAGATGGATACACAACACTATTAATCCAAAGAGTGAGGTGAAAAATAGTAGTTTGGAAAAAAACCAAAAAAAAATCCAACTCCATGGCCTAAGGAGTGGTTATTTACGTTGGATTCATTTATAACATCAAGTCCTTTTCCGCTTGGAAGACCGTATGATGGGTACATGTTCATCATCGGAATCAGCTACACAAATCCAGCGAAAGCTATATAAGTGGGTATGTTTTAAGGAAAACAACAGTTACAAGAATATGTGCAATAAAACGTAAGTGCATACCAGGAAGTATTAATTTGCGAGGGCCTTTTTCAACAAGCGGATTGACATCAACGTCTGAATCGCAAGGTATAGGTTCTTCTGTGGGAGCACACATTGTGGTGGACGACAAGCAAGGAGGAACCTTATCCTTGTAAACCAGTTTATCTGAGCAACGTGGAACGTATAAATTAGACAAGGGAAAAAAATCATGAAAGATGTCGTAATCTCAAAGAAGACACAGAGCCAACCACTATCAAACAGCTTCTTTGTAGTTGTAGTGGAAGAAACAAGGTTGAGAGTGTGACTTTGAGTTCCAGCAGGCGTAGAGCTAAGCTTTGCTTCTGCTGCTATCAGGTTATCCTGCGTGGGCCACACCTGCACAAATTTATAAACTTAAATAAATATCTGAGGATGTGGAAAATGGTTGATGGATAAAGTTGAGGTAGGAAGATGTATGGTCCTTGCCAGTAGGGGTAGTTGATTTCGAACCCTCTAAAGAGTCGTGCAAAGGTGATAACTGAGTGAGCGAAACAGCTTTGCCCTTATCATCTTTACCAGGTCCAAGATCAGGTGTGTCAGTCATTGTCATGTCTTCATTTTCATCGATAATATCTGTGATTATATACTGGTCCTCTTCACCATGCTTTCGCAAGATGTGCTTTTTCCTAACAGTGAAAACGCATGCCTTCTTGTTGAGTTGTTCGTTTGCAAAATGCATGAAACCATTGAGCCCCTGAAAGTTAGTAAATGTCAGCTATGATATGATAGGCAATTTGATAGCTGAAACCAGTCAGAGACCACTCACCATACAATGATCATTCATGCAATCCGCCGCATTACGCCTAAGCAGTTTTTCAGCAATTTCACCAAATGCAAATGCATCAACATCGGCGTCTTTATCATAAAGCATGATTGATACCTTAGCCCTGAAGTTTCTATAGTCAATAACCTATGACAGCCCCAATCATGAACTTAATACACATATGTGATATGTCTGACCTGGGAATTGCAACGTGCAGTTCTTGGCAACGAGAACACTCAAATTCCCACCCTACTTCAGCAGTCGTAGAGGATGGGCATTTGTCGCATGCAACGTAGAAGCATCGTTGCTCCATATCTGTAATTTTTGCATAGGCTTCAACCCGCGTTTTCCCCATCTTTTTTAACGACCACAAGAGATGGACCATATCAATAAATTTAATTAGTAAGCCTCCGGACAGATTCATTTTTAACATAATAAATAAACTAATGCAAGTGTATGATATACCTCTGTCGAATTCAGAAGTGAACTAATATCCATTAACTTAACGGAATTTGCAGAAGTTGATGCACCTGATCTTGAGAGATAACTTCGGTTGACAGCAATTTCGCGCAGAACGTCAACATTTTTTCGTTTCCTACATCTCAGTCACAATCGATCAAACACGCATTCAACGTGCAAATAATGTAAATGCTAGTATGCTGACTTCAAATGAATGATTAAATAGTTTGTACATGAACTTGATGAACAATGACATTACCATGCAGTAAGCTTCGCAGCCTCAGGTATGGGGGGATTAATAATGGCACCAGACGAAGCCGTTGACCCTAAAGAAATTCCTGAAGTGAAAATATATGCACAATATGAACAATACCAATATCATACACATATTAAAATAAACAGCAACGGAGAATATGCACAATATGAACAACGCAAATATCATACACATATTAAAATAAACAGCAGAGGAGCTTTAATATATACCATAATAAGTGTTCACTATAAACCTAGTGAATTTAACGACCGGCATATTATGGGAGTCTACTTTGAGCTTCGTCCCGAAGTCTTCAACCAAATTACTCCAAAGTGTCAGGGCGTATGGTTTTAAACTGATAGACACGAATAGACCATTAAATCTATGATATTTCAATTCAAACTGTAGCATAATTCAAAAGAATGTACAGTTACGGACTCTGAATCGATGACACCCAGGTCCTGAACAGTGATATCCCTCCCACGCGAAACAATAGTGCGTTGGGGCATTGTGTCAATAACAACCACGAGAACATCTACAAAAACACCAACTCAGTGGGCAATCAGTCAGCAATGAAAGTAATGGAAGGCATAGTGGTTAAACTGCACATACAGATAAATAATAAGCGAGTAAACAAATGCAAAATCCCCAAAATACATTACCAATTAAAGATTTGCTCCCAACGAGAGATGGTAGTTCTGATAAACGAGTGAAGAGCGATGCATTTTCAGAACTCGTTGTAAAACCATCATCGACCTTCAATATAGCGGTTTTAGAGTTTATAATCCACTGGTATGGATTATCAATGATCCTATATTTTTCTTCAATAGGATTAACGCGCGCCCTAGATATAATATATGTGTTATGAACCAGCAACGTGTTGGCAAGAGTATTAATGTCACGCTGATACAAAGTGGCAACCACCTTTGAGCCCTGAATTGAAACACACGAATGGTTCAAATAACAAGCAAGAGAGAAAAAGCGCACACCGGTTCTATTTTATGATAACGGTTAAAAAATTACCTTTTCATCTGCTAATATAATTTTTTGGTACTTGGTGGGACTTGTGGTACTTTGGCGGGGCTGCATTTTCTCCTCCACCCGGACTTTCACCTTCCACGTGGGGGTTGAAGGCGTAACGTCAGCAATGAAGACCAAATTGGACTGCATCTGAACATCATAGAAGAAAGTATAACACAAGAAGGCATGAAACATTGTCTAAACTACATGAATACAGCACATACACAGACATCGCAGAAAATCCAAGCACGAAAAATAGAAGTTGCATTGAAAACAACCGTTCCAATCATATTAACTAACACATAAACAACACGTTGACAACAAAAGGTATCGACTGACACACTTAACATCAACAAGACGATAGCTTAAATATCTCAGGGTAAACAATATTTTTGGTACTATGAAGAGGTAAATGAGTATCATCGTGCGAGATTGGGCGTATGAGAATTTTCACGTTAGAGGAGGTGCGGGCCCTTGAGATGGCCACGTATAATTGACCATGGGAAAAAACAGGTTCCTGCAAATAGATTCCGACATAGTCCAATGTTTGTCCTTGAGCCTTATTAATGGTCATTGCAAAGCACAGCCGCAGTGGAAATTGATGGCGCTTTGAAAGGAATGGGACACTTTATCTTATCAGAAGCTTGCAGGGGAATTCTTGGAATGAATACGTGCCGACCTTTGTAGTCTCCTATAGCCACTTTAGCTGCAATCAAACGAGGGCCTAGATGGCAAACAATAAGGCGTGTGCCATTGCACAATCCCTCAGATGGGTCCAAATTTCTGAGTAACATCACTGGGCAATTTAGCTTTAGCACAAGATGGTGAGGAGGTAACCCACTAACAGAAACTGAATTTAGGTAATCTCCATATTCACTCTGCTGCCCTGGATCATCAGTTTTATTGAAGCTCATATATTCGACAGGAAGTCCCGGGAATTTCTCTATAAGTTGTGCATTAATATCATCAACAATATCATTCTTCGGTGTCAATATGGCACGACTGACAACGAAAAATGGATCAGCGGTGTCAGAGTAAAAAGAAGGGAATACACAGTTGATTAATTGACTTAATGAGTCGGCAGGATTGACAAAAGGAATGCACAGATGTGATGGCAATTGTATTATATCATCGATGACACAAGGATGGGTACCGTCACCGATACTGAGCAAGAGATCAATGAACATAGGATCATCACGGGCACGCATGTTGACATGTAGCCTAAGCTTTCGGATTGAAGGCCATAAAAATGAACTAACAAGACTGGCCCCAACCATATCATCGCGAGAACCTCCCACAATTATAGGGAGTGTCTGCCTAAAATCCCCGCCAAACAGAACAACCTTACCACCGAAAAGTAAATCTGAATCGCAGACATCACGGAGTAATGTATCCAGCGCCTCGACAACACATTTGTTCGCCATTGTCGCCTCATCCCAAACTATCAATTTGGCCACCTTAATCAATCGCCCTAAACTGCTCTGCTTACTAAGCTTTGAATTAGCATTATCATCAAACTCGAGAGGGAATTTAAACCTCGAATGAGCTGTGCGCCCGCCTGGTAACAAAGAGGCAGCTACACCAGATGTGGCAACTGATAAAGCTATGTGATCATGCGACCGCACATATGCAAGAATAGATCTATAGAGAAAAGTCTTCCCTGACCCTCCAGGGCCATCAACAAAGAATGCGCCCCCCACATCACCATCTAAGGCAGAAATAATCAAGTCGAATGCTTCCCTTTGACAAGCATTTAGCATAGATGCTGAAATCAAGTCTTGCGGGGACACGATATTTGACTTCTCCTAGGCTATTTCGGTGAGAATTCTGTTCTTCGTTAGGGAATGGACTGTTCAGACAAAAGGAGAGTCATTTATACTTTTTTCCTGATTGCAGATACAATGTATGATTGTAAAGCATTTGTGAGCTACAGCATCACGAGTTGTTGTTGTTTATGAAAATCCTGAGACAGTTGTAGATGGAATGAGTGCCAGGATGAACTGGATCCCTGGAGCGCAGTAAAAACTAAAATGCTGGCAAAGAGACGACGACGACTGGGAGCCATTGCAATGCTATTAGCTTCGATGACCATGACTACGAATGAGTGATACGACCTCATGATGATCCAATGGTGATCACAATGAATGTGGCAAACTTCTCTATCCACATAGTGTTAGTGGACAGTGGCAGTTCTGCAGATATTCAATTCTTACATGTGTTGAGAAAAATGAACTTTAATGAAAAGAAACTTACCCCTGCAAATACTCCTTTGAAGGGGTTCGGAGGTGGAGAAGTCGTACCTTTGGGGACGATCAATTTACCCGCCTCGTTGGGATACGAACCCAGGAGAAAAACTATCATGATGAAGTTCTTGGTGGTGGATGCATCTTTTTCCTATAATGCAATTATAGGTCGACCTGGATTGAATCTGTTCGAAGCCGTGGTGTCGACGGTACACTTGAAGTTGAAATTCATGACTAGTGGTGGGGTCGCAATTGTACGGTGCGACCAACAGGTGGCCAGGGAGTGTTACACTATGTCTTTAAAAAAGGACAAAAGTGAAAAGCAAATAAAATCGGGAATGCTAGAAAGTAATGCTACACCCATCGAAGAAATGGAACAAGATCCTGGAAAAAGACCTTGTACAGAGTTTGGAAGAGTCGAGCCAATGGAACATAAAACTGTTGAATTGTTCCCTGGAGACTCAATCAGATGTACCAAAATAGGGTCTCAGATGCCGGAGCGATTAGAAATGATGATGATTGGGTTCCTTAGGGAGAATTCCGATATGTTTGCCTGGCGGGCTTCGGATTTCAAAGGAATCGACCCCGAAGTGATAGTACACCGTCTGAACATGGACCTAAAAGCAAAATCGGTGAAGCAGAAATGCAGGAATTTTGGGCCGGAGCGGAATGCGATAATAGAAGCAGAAGTGATAAGCTGCTTGAGGTGAATTATATCCAAGAAATTCAGTTCACGGACTGGCTAGCAAATGTGGTGCTTGTACCCAAGTCCGGAGGCTAATGGCGTATGTGTGTGGATTTTACTAATTTAAACAAGGCTTGTCCACGTGATCCGTACCCATTACCTCGTATTGATCTCTTCGTGGATTCGACGGCTGGGTGTGCTCTCTTGAGTATGATGGATGCATATCAAGGTTTCAATTAGATCATGATGGCACCAGAAGATAGGGACAAAACTTCCTTCGTTACAGCGAAAGAGGTATACTGTTACAATGTGATGCCCTTCGGGCTAAGAAACTCCGGAGCGACATATCAAAGATTGGTGAACACAATGTTCCGAGAAGAAATCGGGAAGACTATGGAGGTCTATGTTGACGATATGTTAGTTAAAAGTGTAAAGGAGAATGAGCACCTAGATCATCTGCGAACTGCCTTCCAGACTATGCGTGATTACGGTATGAAGCAAACCCGAAGAAATGTACTTTTGGAGTTAGAGGGGGAAAATTCCTGGGATTTATGGTGACGGAGAGTGGCATCGAAGCCAATCCAGAGAAGAATAAAAACGGTAATAGAGATGCAATCCCCGAGATCTGTAAAAGAGGTTCAGAAGTTAACCGGGAGAATGGCTAGTCTCAGCAGATTTATATCAAGGTCCGCAGATCGTGGTCTACATTTCTTCAAAATCCTAAAAAAAGGTAAAAAAATTCGAATGGACAGAGGAATGTGAGAGAGCATTTCAAGAATTAAAAAGGTATTTGACCTCTGCTCCGTTATTAACGAAGCCAGTGGTCGGAGAACCTCTTATGTTATACTTAGCTATATCCGACGAGGAAGTAAGTGTTGTTTGCTTCGTGAACAGGAAGGGAATCAACAACCAGTCTACTACATCAATAGAACGGTGCAGGGAGCTGAGAAGAACTACATTCAAATTGAAAAATGGGCATTGGCCCTGGTCACTGCGACTCATAAGTTGCGACCCTACTTTCAGTCACATCATATTGTGGTACTAACTGATCAACCACTGAGGCAAATTTTAGCTAAACCTGATGTTTCAGGGCACCTCGTAAAATGGGCTGTCGAACTTGGTGAATTCTCAATTGAGTACAAGCCACGAACCGCTGTAAAAGCACAAGCATTGGCAGATTTTATTGTCGAAATGACAGTAAATGATGAACCTGAAAATGCTCCTTCTGGCCCATGGCTGCTTCATGTCGATGGCTCATCCATGACCCAGAAGGGGGGCATAGGTGTATGGTTACGAGACCCAGAAGGTACAATAATTAATTGTATTGCATAACATAAACTTTGCGTTAGAAGCAAAGTAATCATTACTTATAAAAGTAAAGACTCAATGACGCTTAGCCACGTAAAAAGCACAGTAATCATTACTTACACTTCGTAATTAACGAATAACTGCTCGCGGCTATATTAAGATGTCTTAGTTTAAATAAATAAATTGCAAATTCTTCAATGCAGGCAATGATCATGAATTTGCTATCAAGCTAAATTTTGAGGTAACCAATAATGCAGCGGAATACGAAGCCTTGGTGACGGGCTTAGAGATGGCAAAGATCATGAAGGTGAAACATTTGAATGCGTATACAGACTCTCAGCTCGTAGCGAATCAGATCTTGGGTTCGTATGAAACGAAGAAAAGGAGCCTCGTATTATATTTGAAAAAGGTGAAGGAATTGATGAATGAATTTGAAAAGATAAATATCTACCAAATTCCACGAGGTGAAAATGAGAGAGCTGATGCCCTTTCAAAGTTTGCAAACCTAATTATTGGAATGAAAAGTTGGATGGTTACCCTGTTGGTATCCGAGAAGTCAAAGATCTTGTCAAACGAAGCTACAGAGGTGATGGTCACAGTTAGTGAGGCGAGCTGGAAAGATGAGATAAAATTATACCTGTTGAAGGGAGAATTACCCGAGGATCGTAACAAGGCCCGAAGGATCGTATATAAAGCTTCGAGATTCACAATTATTGACGAGGAGCTCTATAAACGATCCTCAGCTGGCCCACTATTGCGTTGCCTCACTCCTTCCGAAGCAGAGTATATGATGAGAGAAATTCATGAAGGAAGTTGTGGAAACCACTCAGGGGGTCGTGCATTGGCCCAAAAGATATTGAGGCAAGGATACTATTGGCCGACGTTGGTGAAGGATGCCTCTGAATTTACCAAAAAATGCACAGAATGTCAGTTGAATTCGAACTTATTGCATCGTCTGGCTACTAAAATGGAACCAATTAAGATTGCTTATCCATTTGATCAATGGGGGATAGATATCTTGGGTCCTTTTTCTCCTGCCGCGGGGCAAAGAAAATTTATTATTGCGGCGGTGGAGTATTTTATGAAGTGGGTTGAAGCCGAGACAGTGGCAAAAATAACGGATCACGAGGTAATGAAGTTCTTGTGGAAAAATATTGTGTGCAGATTTGGGATTCCTCGTATCCTAATCTCAGACAATGGAACCCAATTTAATAGTAAAAACGTGGTGAAATGGTGTGAAGAATTAAAAATCCAACAAAACTTCACAGCGGTAGGCAATCCCCGGGCCAATGGACAGACTGAGGTCGCAAATAGGATAATTCTTCAACACCTTAAGGCTAAGATCGAAGGGAAGAAAGGTAACTGGGCCAAAGAATTACCCGGAACTCTATGGGCATATCGTACGACGCTGAGGACATCGACAGGAAAATCTCCTTTTTGTCTTGTATATGGTTCGGAAGCGGTGATTCCCGCCGAGATTGGAATGGTGTCGTACAGAGTACGATCTTATGACCCCGAGGAGAATACAGAAGCTAGGGCATACGAACTGGATGTTGTTGAAGAACTGAGGGATAAAGCCTATGCCAGAATTATAATGCAAAAGGAAACAATGGCAAGAGCTTATAACAAGAAAGTAACACCACGAAGTCTCCAGATCGGAGATCTAGTTTTGAAGAAAGTTGAGGTGTCGAGGCATGTGGGAAAACTTGACCCAAATTAGGAAGGACCTTTTAAGGTCATAAAACTAACAAAGAAAGGGACATATAGGCTGCAGTTGGGAAAGATCTGCCTTGGCCATGGAATATTCAGAACCTACGAAGGTTCTATGCTTAAAGAAAAAAGTTAATGGAAGTCTACCCTTCTTTTTGCAATGGGGGACTCGATTTAGTGTATATGTATCTTTTGCTTCAATGATATATAAACACATTTTTGGCGTGATGATATAGGAGTACCATATATGGCTTCCATACGTTACCTCGTTAGGAAAAATAGTAAAGTAGCTAAAGGAAAGTATGAATTACGAGCGAAACATATAACTAGGAAACCATGATAACACTGATGAATTCTACGAAGCAATTGATAAAACGAAGCAATTGTTCTACAAGTACGAAAAAATGAAGCAACTGTAAAACCATAAAAAGACAAAAGTAAAATCCTAATCTAAATATTCTCAGCGACCGAAGCTTGAGACGCCTCGTCAATGTCTTCTCTATCAGGAACAGGGCCTGGGATCGAATTCGGGGAAGAGAATAGCTGGCCGGCTGGGATCGGCACAAGAGTCTCGAAGAGGTGGAGAAGTGACGAACTTCTGAGCAAAATCCTCTTCGTCGAAATCCTCAGGCAGGATGTTCTCCTTCTTCAAATAATCTATGGCTTTTACGAAGCCATCGAAGAGAAAGTCTAATTCTTTCTCCTCCACCAACCTCTCGAAGGCAACAGAGCCTTTGAAATCTTGAGCCGCTTCGAATCAAATCTTCCTCTTCATCTCTTGGAATTCCTCTGAAGCTAAGAACCTGGACCTACCCTCAGCCAACCCAGATTGGAACTCTACCTCTTTGGTCGATTGCATGCTAACTTGCAGCTTCTGCAAATCTGAGTGGAGTTTCTTCATCTGCTCCCGTAAGGAGTTGACTTCGAAGGTGCGAGCATCTAACTGCTTCTCGAGCTTGGCCTTCCCATCATTGAGGAATGCAGTAGCTTCGGATGCTGCAGCTCGAGCCTCCGTCAACTCGCTTTGCAACTTGAGCCTCTGTTCCTTGAATTTGGCGTCAGAAGTAAGTTTTCGATCGCGCCAAAAGGAGAGAACAAGGGAAAGCTGGTGCAAGCAGAGAACAATCTGGAAGGAAAGCAATGCCGATGTTAAAATAAATTAGATTCGAACTAGAGAAAAATGAAATCAAGCAATACGAGGGAATTACCTTAGCAGTGGCCTCGAAACCCTGTTGCTCTATGATAGAATGGGGAAGAAAGGCGAAGCTGGCCTTGTCCTTTGGCAAAATGATGCCTTGAATCAATTCCGAGGCCGTCAGTGACCCCGATGGCCCCATGATGGAACTGTCATCATAAACACTCCAATTTGGAGTGATGGCAGTTTTGCTTCGATTTATGTATAAGCGGTCACGACCCTCTGTAGCCTCGGCCCTATCCCTCGACCAAATTGTTATGAACTTCTCCACGATCCAAGCCACGGAAGTCTCATGGAGATCACCAAGAGTTGAAGTTCCTAGTTCGGGGCTATACCCAGTCCCGTCAAACCTTCTCTTCTTCCTTAACTCGCCAGCTGCAGAGCCCACAGGAGAGGATGGGTTCGTGCGAGAGCCCTCTGATATCTCGACCACTGGATCCCTCAAGGGTCCTGCCTCGTTTAGAGGAAGGACGTCATAAATCGGATCATCGTGGTGGGGGGGCTCAGATACACCCCCGCTGGGAGTAGGAGCACGATGTTGTGCCCTTGTTGCTGCAGTGGGGGCACCTCGCCTAGTCTTCCCGGCAGCACATTTTGCGAGATTTCTCTGCATACGAGCCGCCTTTTCTGCCATGCCTGAAAGAAAACAACAAAAAAAAAAAAAATACGATGAAATAAAATTAAGCTATGAGGCTACGAACTAAGCTAAGTACGATGCTTACCCACTCTTTCGGATTAGATGGGAGCATAACTTATCCGTAATCGAACCAAGACCCCTTCGGTGAGGAGAAAATCGGCATTATATAAATGCCAAAAATGTTCATTGATAAAATCCTGACCCCAAGTCACCTCACCAATATCCTCAAGACGAGGTAAATCCAACCTTCACTCACGAGGTACTTTCCACTTCTTAAACGTAGGTTGGGCTATATAAAAATACTTATTCTTCCACGCACCGTACGAGGAAGTATTCTTCTTGAAAATACGAACGCGGGGATTACGAGGGGAAATATAGAAGAATCCCTCGTCCCCAGTCCCTGACCTACTAAACTTAAAGGTCTCCATGAAGTGGGACAACGAGGCTGCTGCACGCCAATGGTGCATAAGGACAATGAAGGCATTAATATGCCTATAAGAATTAGGCAAGAGTTGGGTGGGACACAACCCTAATCTAGACAGGATTCGAACTGTTGTAGGGTGAAGGCGGAATCTCACTCCAGCTTGCAAGTGAGCGAGGTGAAGGGTTCTGTAGCCAGAATGAGGGGTGTCTATGCGATCGGTTGGACCAGGAATTTTAATATCAAATTCCTCAGAGATATAATATCTCTCTCGTATCTCTGGGATCATCCCAGGATGTAAGGTGGATCGCATACCACTCCAGGAGTGGTATACGCGAGGTACTCTATGAAACACCTCGTCCTCGAATTCATCTTCGTTATCTCCCTCCTCGTCCTGATCACCCTCGTGGTCAGACTCCCTACTCTCACCTATCACCTCATTACCCGCCTCGTTATTATGAGCCTCGTATTCGTCTATTTCTAGCTCATCATCATCTACAGTCCTAGACAAGGAATCTAACCTTTCTACTTCGTGCTCTCCTGCTAACGACGCAAGAGACTCATCGGATCTAGTCCTCGAAGTTGAACAGACCATGATAAAATAAAAATAAACAGAGTATACAAGACTAACAAGAATACGAAGCAGAAAAATAAACTCACGCACCTCAGAAATTTGAGGACGAAAACAGACGAGTACGAGGAAAAAAAAAATACCAAAGATAGTATCTTGCAAGAAGATAAAGGGACGTCTAAGAAGGAAACAAGCCCTAGTCTGCGTGGCCCTGTACTGTAGCCTGAGTATGGCACAATTTCCTCCTCTTTCTTCTGAATGTGAAGGAAAAATCCCCTGTAGATTCGCCTAAAATCTCTGGGTAAGGGAATCGGGTGAAGAATGATGGAGCTGTATCTCTCTGATAATTCCTTCTCTCTCGAAAGTTCTCTTTAAGTGTGAGAGGGGGTAAAAAGTAAAAGAAAAATAAGTTTACTATTCCTCTATTTGTCGATTACTCTGTTAGGTAGGAGTTTAAATAGTTGAAATTGAAAATTAAACCAATTGCTTACACGTTTAACAAGGAAATTGCTGTTATTCACCCCACTACCCACAATTTTATAATAAATAACTGATATGCAGTTATTAGCATTAAAGGAGCGTGGTACTACTCGCTATCATGCTACCCGACACGTGGCTTATCCACAGGGAAGAGGTAAAGTGAATCTAAACTGTAGCAAGAAATATCCCATCACTTGCCTCGATAAAGCGGATAAGAAACTGTTAAGCAAAATCGTGCTTTGTGCCCAGGGTGTACAGTTCATAGGCACGATGATCACGCGTCGTAGCCTACGAACTGGGGGACTAAATGATGAGTATAAAATATTCATCTTCCTATCAGGTCAATGGTCAACAACATACGGCTGTTGTTGAGTATAAAATAATAAATAGCATAACGGGTCATGTTAAGACCCACCCGGTTCGTCGAACCGGGTCACACATGTGACCTAAGTCCAATCAATCCTTGACACCTGTTCGGTTTCAACATGCCTAATTATCATATCATGAATAGTGATTATAAATACCCCCTCTTGTTCATTTATGGGGGGGACAAGCAATAAATTCTCAAAAATACTGTTCAGCTATACAAAGGAAATATACACTTAAAATCGTGATTAAATAGTTAGTCTCGTATCGTACGAAGCCATTGCTTATGTCATAGAAAATTATCCGGAACTACGCATAGACTTAATCCTATATAAACAGGTACGTAGGCAGCTTGATTTTATCAAGTTCAGTCTATAATATAATATATTGTATTGTTGTGTGATTTTGACCCTCTGGGGTCGTTGGATTTGCCTCGTTCTTCTTGACAAAAACGAGGCTGATCAGGTCGTATAGTCATTTTAAATCTCGTTATATGTATAGGTGCCTTAAGTATAATATCGAGTTAATTCTACAAATGATTGATAAACTCAAATAAACATAACTTAGGAAATCTCTTTTGATTCAAATTCACGAAAAAAACCTAGCAGCTCCGAGTTTTTAGGAACTCCTCTTGGCGATTGCAGAACTCTATTCATGTCGGAGGCTTTCTCCGGTCAACCACCGCGCCATCGACGAATGGTCTATCAAGAAATTTAAGAGAGGAATTACAGGAGATGAGAGGGACTACACCCCATCTTCTACAGGTCATGAACAAGACGATAATATGGATCTGCATGACGGCAACGATTCTGTTCCAAGTCCAAATCAGTGGCAATCGGGTAGGTTGAAGGAGAACTGGACTACTGGCATCCCTCAGCGTCCGTACTACAATGGGAAATTAAAGGAGTAAATACCGATGAGCAATTGATACTGGATCTGGAAATTCCGCCAGTGGTTGAGGAAGGGAAGGAGAAGAACTTACCATGGCCCAATCTAAACGTCCCGGCGGCTGCATGGCTGAAGTATGCGGAGCCCTACATGTGTGCGTTAGTGGTGAAGGTACTTGGCAGAATAGTGAGTTTCACCACCTTGAAGCAATGGATGAAAACCCTTTGGCAAGTCAAATACGAGATAGATCACGTCGATTTGGGAAACGATTTCTATGTGGTACGGTTTTATTCGAAGGAGGAATATGAGACTGTGTTAGCAGGAGCTAGGGCCATGGATCATCATGGGACATTATCTCACGGTTCGAAAATGGAGACCCGACTTTCAATCCGCAACAGCAAAGATATCATCAATGGTGGCATGGGTTCGATTCCCTAATTTACCTATCGAGTTGTTCAACTCTGATGTTTTATATCAACTTGGATCACTCATTGGCAAATTTGCAAAGTAGACAAGAATACGGAGCACTCGATCCGGGGTAAATTCGCTAGCATAGGCATTGAGATCGACTTGGACAAACCCCTCCGTCCGTATGTGTATATCAATGGACGACCTCAAGCTGTTGAGTACGAAGGACTTCATTTAATTTGCTTCGGTTGTGGAGCATATGGACATCGACAGGAGACATGTAGTAAGGAAAAAGACCTAGGTAAGGAGTCACAGGGTACTACGGAGAAGTCGGACCAGGGACCTAGTGTTCAACAAGCTTCAGAGACTATTATTGCACTACATATAGATACTAAAAGAAAAAACTATTATTGCAAAACTAACAAATTCTCAACAGTAAGAAAAAACAAATGTATTAATAGACAAAAGCAAGAAACATCTCTAAAAAAAATCTCTAATTCAATATATTTCAATAGATTTTAATTAGTTAATAGTTTGACGGTGCCGTGCGAATTGTCAATAGTCAAATATATATAGATAGAGAGAGAGAGAGCGAAAGAGCGAGAGAGACTATATTTTAACAATTTATTTGAGCTCTTGACTGACTTAAGCACAAAAAGAACAAAACATAAAAATAGTTGTTGCTAAGCTGCATACATATATGACTGCTGAGGCACGAGGATTGACCTGAATACTAAGGTAATTAATATCGTTTTATTTGCTACTTTTTGTAATTTTAATATCAAATTATTATAAACAGTCTATTTTCAACAATATATATATACTCAAAGCTAATGCTCACGCATTACATTAGCACAAGCACAGGTTAATCATCTCTAGATTTTCATCCATGATGACTTAAATTTGCATGCATTCTTGAAGAATTTAGGATTCTAAATCAATTTAAATTTATGATGACAACCCTAACCAGTGATTATTATACCTCTGTTTCTAATTCTCCAAATATATACATTATATAGATAATATACATACATATATATATATATTGGAGGTGCGATTCGGTTAAGTTTTTTTATAAGAAAAATTGAAACCAAAGCGAAAAGGCGGTGCGGTTTTCACGTAATTTTTAAACCACAGTTTGTATAAAAAATTGACACAAACGGTGCGATTCGGTTTGGTTTGGGCGGTTTTTGAAATATCATGATCACCCCTAGATGATTGGGACTCAAACGCAAAAGTAAATAAAAAGCAGGAGGACAAATCAAGACTTGTTTGTTCCCCTTTAGAACATGAATTTTGTATTACGCCCTAACTGCATCATTTAAAAATCAAACCTTTTCTTCTAATGACTACCTCAGAAAAATTGCATGTTTTTTTTTTTTCACTGCTATTTGATTTGTCTATACAAGGATTTTACCGGTTTAGTTTTTGAAAGTCACATGTTATTATGTTTAGAAAAAAAGTTTTTGATTATTAATACTCATGATATCATATTTGAATTTTGATCCTAAATAGTTACATTGGAATAATAATGTTATAATTAACTCTTATCATAAAAGATCTAGGCTCTTTAATAAACATTGACAAAGAGGGATATAGTTAATATTTTTGCCCTTATGAAGGAAGCTCTCAGTTTCTATCATATTCTTGGATTGCCTTTAGATTTCTTGGATGCTATAAGTGAAATGCTAGTAAATTCATTCAATTAAATGTTCTAACTTGACTATGTTGGTAGTTAGATTGCCATGGCATTTAGACCTTTTAATTTGTTCAGTAAATATTCAATTGAACAATAAATTTACCTCTTATTTGATTTTTAATTTTTTTTTTACAAACTTTATTATGGTTGGACTTATAATCTGATATTGTGTACATATTTCTTGAGCTTCAATGTCAGCACAAGGTTTATGTATTTTATAAATAGCACAGGGAAAAAGAAAAAGTTAAGGTTAAAAACTTATTTAACATTACCCATGAATTGACCACTTAATTCTTGAAAGAAAATCCTTTTTTTTTTTTTTTGGATTTCTTAAACTTTGTAAATATTTGTTTTTTAACATTGAATATTGTCAATTATGATCCCCTTCGCTCATCGAATATATTAAATAATGATTGCTATTTCAGATCCAATTTTGTCATCAGGTCCTAATCTGACGTGATTATTAGTATAAATATTATTTTCTGAGTAATATTTGTAAAATTAGTTAGTAAATATTAACCAAGAGAATGGGGCTATCACCCAAAAAAAAAATGATATTGGCCTCCAAATAATACTGATGGAACTCCTCTATATACTATCATTTTAAGGAGTTTGGACTTTGGATCGAATAGTAGAGCATATACTATGTAGGGATAATTGCAAAAAATCCCCTTGTGTTAATGCGAAATTATAAAAAAACACTTATGTTAACGAAATAGACTAATCACCGCCATGTATTATTCAAAAGTCTATAAAAAGTCACTTTTTGAAAAAAAAACGAGCGTGTTTTTCATGATTTTCACCTTTAATGACATGCTTCTTTGTCATTTATATACTCTTCAAACAAAATAAAAGGTAAAATAGTATTGTTTCACCCAAAGAACTCATATTTCTTTGTCTTTTTAACAAAAAATGACTCTTTGCAGGCTTTTGAATAACCTATGGTGGTGTTTAGCCTATTTCGTTAACATAGGTGTTTTTTTGCAATTTCGCATTAACATAGGGGGATTTTTTGCAATTATTCCAAACTATGTATTTGGAGTGTTAATATCAGTTTCCATTAAATTATTTGTTTATTAAATTAAATTATTTGTTTGTTAACTGTGTTAAAGTAAAGATTGTATTTTAGAAATAGAATATTATTATTAAACAAATAAAAAGTAAAATACTAGGTATTGATAACCTATACTACTTAATTATTGAAGACGATCAAATGTGTTTTGGATTGGTAAATTGTTTTGGTGTGTCATATGAATGGATAAGTGTTACATGAAATTGGTGTGCATGCACTAGGTGGTAGTTACACCTTGACTTTATTTGTTTTCATGTTGTGGTTTAATAAGCTAAAATACATGAAATCTAGTGTAGTGGATAATCATCCATGATTTATCACAATATCTTCATACATTTTTATCTCTCTATTTTTTCCTTTAATTACATTAAATTTCTTGACCAATTAGGGATCAATTTTGTCGAGTCTAACAAATGGAGAACCAGAAGTATTTTGGATGTCAACATTAGGGACCACAACTGTAATTATCACTGATTTGGTCGTATGCTGCATATCTAATCGTTTTTTATATAGTAAATATTTAATAAGAAAAGAAATAATATTAGTAAGGAAATAATATCATGTATCTTTTGCTATATGTATAATATTTTTGCATTAATATCCAATAAAAAATCAAGTGAAAAATCGATTAAATAAATAAGTGACAAATGGAGTGAAACAAGAAGAAATTGATAGAAATTTTTAAAAAAACAAAAAACCAAGTGAAAAACACGCATTTGGAAATTAATCGAGAAAATTGTCAAGTGAAAAAATGAATAAAAAATCAACTGATAAATTTTCGATAAAGAAAATGCCTAAATTTTATTGCTTGAAATGAGAAGTTGCTAAAATTTGACCTGAAATCAAGCCATATATATAGAAAAATAATTCAACAAACATTAAAAAGAAGAAAAAAACACTATAAATTTTGACCGAAGAACCAATTTGAACTTAGGGGTACTATGTGAAAGTAAATATAATTTGAGGTCATTTTGAATTTAGCCCCGAGTGTCCTCTTCCAATTCAATTAGGAGTCTTAAACAATCATAATATAACACTCTCAGGTCCTTCTCTTCCAATTTACTCAGTATGTATCATCGCATCGCCTTCAATTTGGTTCTCTCTCTCGCTCATGAGTTATTTGTTCCCCTTTATAACATGAATTATATATATATATATATATTATATTATGCCCTAACTTGCTATTTGATTTGTCTATTGGAGTTTAGCAGTTTCGTCCTAGGTTTTTGAAATTCACTTCTTATTATGTTTCGTAAACAAATTTAGCACTCATTATATCATATTTGAATTTGTTCGCCCAATAAATAGTTGCAATGGAGTAATAATAAGAATAATAGAAATTAAAAATCTGTTCAACTGCCTTTGTTCATCAATGGGTTATGTTGATATGGTTTTAACAAAACTTGTCCACCCCCACCTCTTTTTGTGTATAAATATGAAAAAAGGCTGTGTTTTTTGGTTAGAGCTGTAATATTAATACAGATTGACACACATCCCTCTACAAAACCTTAAATTGAAAGGTAAAGATTTGCTTTGATGATTGTCTTGCCTTTTTAATTTCTCTTTTTCTACACTGTTTCGAAGAAGACTTGTTTGTTCCTTGACGATGAATATCCCTTTAAGTGCTTAATTTAAAAATCCAACCCTTCTCTTCTAATGACTACTAGCTCAGAAATATTGCATTTTCATTTTTACTGTTATTTGGTTTGTATGTAAGAGTTTACCACAATATTTTTTGACTATTTAATGCCCATGGTCATTTTTTAAATGTGATGCTAATTGCAATGGGATAAACATGCACAACAAAAGAGAAGCTTCTAATAGATGGTTTACACATTTGAGTAATTGATTGTTCTGAAGATGCTGCTGCAAAATAATGAATAAACGAATTATCTAACTCGTAGGCAATACAAGCCTCTGAGTTGAGAAATTACATAGTTCATTGGTCTAATTCATATATTCTATTTGTATAGTTTTTAATAACTTTTACTGGATCATTGCCTGGAAATGAGGCTGGATAATGTATTGGAACTCTCGTACGAGGAGCTGGCTAGTTATACTGGTAACTTTTCTGAGAAAAACTACCTGGGGCATTTTCAATTTGGCAAACTTTACAGTGGAAAGATCAATTTCACACAAGATATTACTGTGAAGGTATGGGAAGTTCCAGAAATATATGATTATGAGCCTGGTGATAACGAACTTAGACTAATGGTATGTTCATAATGACGACCATAAATTTCAGATAATTTTTTGTCCAGTAAATACCTACAATACTTGCTTTTACAGGATGAAATAATTTTACTTCGGCATGAAATGGTGATTACTCATCCAGGCATGGTAAAGTTATACGGATATTGTTGGGAGGGCGATCATCTTGGTGTTGTTTATGAGTTCAAGCCATTCGACTCGCTTTTTAACCTCATCCCGAAAGGTAATTAATTTTTTTTTCATCTTTCCTAAGGTTTTCTTATCAGATAGCCAGTGATACAAAGTACAAGTCTTATCTCTAGATGATTTCACTTGGATGCAAAGAATCAAAGTGGCCCTGAAATTTGCTTCCCTCCTCAAATTTCTGCACGCCCGAAGGTGTTCATCTTACAAACCTTTCATAGTTCGCAATCTTGATGCTGCTCACTTAGTGCTTGATGAGGTGTGTTCAGTCCTCAAATTGTATATAATATACTTGGAATTATTTTCTTTTTTCTTTTCTAATATTGCAGTTTTTATCATGCAGGACTATAATCCAAAATTATGTGATTTTGGTTTGATCACGGGTGGAATTTTCCCTGATAGGACTGTACATACAACCCATCATGTCATTGGATGCTATGGCTACATTGATGTTAGTGCATTCTATACAGGTATTTGTCAACTTCTCATTTATGCTGCAATTTGTTTCTCTCACTAATATATTTTTTCATTATTATAAGTGGTCATTTATTGTTTTTTACAGGTGATTTTTCAGATAAGATAGATGTGTTTGCATTTGGAGCTATACTCATAAGTTTGATATCGAAAAGAGTTTACACAAAAGAAGACAGACAAGCCAGTGCACCATTTCCTTACAAATTGGCTTTTAGAGAACATGAAGCATATGAAGAAGAGAAAGAATCAAGGCCAAAGCCAACGCCAACGCCAAAATTTTCATTTGCCCATGAAAGTTTAGTAGAGGAACCTGATTTTTGCCCTTTTGATGCTCATAAGCTTACAATGCTGGGAATGGGATGTATAAACGGACCTGGATGTCAACGCCCCACCATGAACCAAGTTCTAAAATCTCTCCTCAAACTTAATGTCGTCAAGAAAAATCCAAACTTCTTTGGACTGGACAAGCTATTTCAGTGTTTAAATTAATTTTAGATTGCAAACTATATTTAATTGCTAGTAGTGTTAGATATAGCAGGATCGGATGCATTCTGGTATATGATTATTTACTACTAAGTCATGTTAATTGCAGTTCATAGAGTTTGTATTTTTATGTTTATATTATTTTAAATTGCAGTTAGTTCATTTCGTGTCGTCCAAGTCCAAATCCATCGTGTTGGTCAATTAGATGGGTGGCTGGTGCATGTCTAGGCATTGGAGCTTGGAGTGTCCCTTGTTAAAGCCTAAGGTCTAATGATACTCTCAGGAGAAAACTTGTTGCTCTGGTGTGTAATGGTGTTCATCTGCGATACATTTGTCTTAATACTTTTGGTTTTTTGATTCTCGCAACACTTGCACATGATCTACTTGTGCTAGCCCTGCGGACTGAACTGTAATCTTCATTCCTCTAAGATTAAAAATAGATATAAAAAGAGTTGTATATGAGACTTACTTTGGTAAACATTCAATTTTGGTCCTATATGTCTATATAGGTAGCAGGTACAAGGACATCAATTTAGGTCCAGTGACTCTTGAAAATCTCGATATTTAATCCTAAAATAAATCTATTTCGATCTTGGCCGAACTGGAAGTTGACATTACTTATGTTCTTCCTTCCCACGATCTGCTAAACCCGTACAAGGATGAAGAAAGAACTCAAGTCACATTAACCTTTACTTGGGCCAGGCCAGAATTGTAAAGACTAAAACCTGAAGATATTCAAAAGTTACAAGACTGAAACTGATATTTTTATACTTACAAAACTGTTTTTGACTCTAACCCATACATATAGGACCAAAATTGAATTTTTGCGTTTTCATTTTCCATTTAAATAAAAAATGTAAATATTATTTATAGAAACATGAAATTAACATTTATATTGAAATAACATTTAAACTCTCTAAAAGTTGGAAAATATAACAATTAACCACAAGGGCATTTTGGTCCACACATTTGCAATAAAACCTGAGGGCAAAATAGAAAAACACTAAAAGATTTTGGCTGGAGCAATTTCCAGACCTGGTAATAGCCAAAGGGTCACACGCCGACCACAAACGCGGAGGGGTATAAATGAAATTATAAATAAAAAAAGGGTACAATGTCTAATTAGGCCTTACCTCAGGGGTAATTTCTGTAATTAACCTTAAATAATATTCACAACTTTGGCAAAATCACTCGTTTTCAAAACAATTCAGGCAAAAAAATAAAAAATAGGACTACTCATCAATATTGAGTTTTAAATGATAAAGTAAGATTAAATAAGAGAGAACCCCTACTACCGGTACATTCCTTCCTTCACAACCCTTAGTGAAGCCGCGTCTGATCATTCAATGCACTGCCTTGCATGGTGGAATCATAATTCACAAGTGGTACCACGAAACTAATCAAGATACAGATGATGGGCGTGAACGAATGGAGGTTGGCCTCCGCGGAAGGGGCACCACTGGTCATGATTACGGCTACCCATCTGTTAACATGGCCTACAAGATGAATTTAGAGATGTAACTGTGATGCCAGACAATTTATTGAACTACTAACTACTACCGCTAAATAATACTCTTCCTTCCCCAAATTAATACCGGTATGTTAGGTGTGTTGGTATTGTTAGTAAGTTAATTTAACCAACTTTCAAAGTGTAACTAATATACAATCTAGTAATTTTTTCTAATATACTTAATTAATTCTAATAAATAATATAACCATTACGATTAAAATTTCATTAGAATTAAACATTATCCAAAAAACCAATATAATAAGACACTTCAAAGAGTAATCAGTTTTTACAATGATGCATACCACAGATGGGGCAAATCAATCTTTTATAAATACAATTTCAGATCAATATAATATTTTAATTAAACAAAAGCTTGGGTCAAAACTTGTAGGAAGAGCTAATTGTGTGGTTTGTACTTATTCTTCAGATACATAAAACATATATATAGGCAGGTTTTGTAAGCACACATTCATTTTATTTCATTTTCTTTAAAGTGATCCAGACAAATATAACACTATATTACAACATTGAATATTAAATGACCACAATGAATTAAGATAAATGAAAAATCAACTTTTTTTTTTTTGGTTTCCCCACGGGGTGTCCGGGCCAGCTTTCGTGCACCTCGACTAATCCCCGCTCGCGGTGCGTGGTTGCCGCTGGCCCGGACAAGATAAATGAATTAAGATAAATGAAAAATCAACTAGCAAACAAGAAATCAGATAAAACAAAATAATATGAAATTAATCTGATTCCGACACTTTTTGTGAAACTTAAAATCAAGAATCTGAAAATACAGAACTTTGGGGTTCAATGTAACTTGGTAGACTTCATATCTGGGTAGGTTCTGTAACCATACACTTGAGTTACATTCCACATTATTATGTCGTAATTAATCATGTTCACAACATGTTTCAGTCTAGCTAACACAGTTTATCCATTGATAAGACACTTGGGAAGAAATTAAGTAGAAAATGAACCATCAATATAAGTCACAATTGTCAAGAAACAAATCAACATAGATAGCTATTGGACACAGCAAAGGGCGTGTGGTATACGATTTAGGATACGGAGCGGGTTAGTTTGCAAATTTCAAAACCTGAGTGGTTAAAATGCTTAAAATCAAAACTCCAAAAACTACAATCACATTTCACGTTTTTCTCTCAGAAATGAAAATCTTCTAGCAAACCTTGAGTTCTTCTCATTTCTTCTACAACCCTTAGATTCAACTTCAAGTTTTGATTTAAATTAGTAAATACATATTTTCAGAATCCATATACCCCATTTGAGATAACCCTGAAGCACTTGTATTGTTGGGCTTGTGAGGTTTCTGCTTCTACCACTGTTCTACTCTATTAGGGCTTTACGAGTTTGGATTTTATTGCTTGATTCATTCATTTGTTGCTTTATCAGGTAAATTTGTTGATTCTTTTAGTGTTTTAATGTAGAAATTATGTGTGAAATAATATATGAACTTATCCATCCTCCAAGTGTTTGCTGAAATACCTAAGAGATGGAAAGAGAGAGAGGAGAGCAGATTTGTTCCATCAAATTTCCTTAATGATTTTATAACAGCAAATTGTATGTTGCAATCTCATAACATGTATGCCTATCAATGCCTGATCAAGTCACTTGCAAATTCTTATTAATAACAGAAGTCATTCATGGTATTCATCAATGTCTTGTTGCAGCTTTGTTATAAATCTGACCTTGGTCTTGGTTGAGGATAAAATACAGTCTCATTCAAGTAACACAGCTACAGAATGCAACTTTAGTTTTAACTTAAAGGAGTCCAAGAAAGAAAGTAAAGGACAAATGAATTATGAAAGGCTTTAAAATATTTTATTTTGTTTTGTGTATTATTTCATGCACGAAAAAATATACATATTGTCTATAGTCGTGTCGCATCATAAAAATTCCGAATATCCATGTCGCCGTGCCCGTATCGTATCGTGTCGTGTCGTGTCCATGTCCGAATATCCATATCCGTGCATCCTAGCCCTACATTGCTTATGGCTTTTGGCAAGTATTTAATAGCCTACTTACTTCATCATAAATATGTTCATCATCTAACATAGTGCACGGGACAGTGATTTTCATTTGCACACATTTATCTTTAGCACATATTTATTTGCTATTTACCTACTTTTACCTGTCAGTTGTCACATAATCATGGCACCTAAATCTCAAAAGTCCAAGAACAAAGGTAAAATGGCTACAATTCATGGAGCTTCTTCAGGTTCCAAACCATCAAGAGAAAGAAAGCGGGTAACAAGCAGTACTCATTGCTTTTAGCACGTTAATATATTTAACTTATTGATCATTAATCAAACAACATCTACTAAACCAATCCAATCTAATTTTGTGCAAAAGGAGCCCGTGAATTATAGTTTTGAAGAAATCAACGAAATGACAAATGGTTTTCAAGACCTAATAGACGAGGGGAAGTATTCAAAAGTATACAGAGGCGAATTAGATTCGAAAGATATTGCCGTGAAAGTATACAAGGAGAATGTGAAGGAAAGTCCCAACCCACAGGTTTTATTTGTCATTTTCATGAATTAATTTTCAAATTCTATATTGAAGAAACTCTATTGAAATGAATAAGTACTAACCGTTTTTTCTTATCTTCCTTTTGAAGAACGAGATACAAGTATTGACAAATTTGGGATCTTACCCACACATAATTCCTTTGATAGGGATATGTGTTGGCGTAAGAAATTGTTTGGTCATGAAATATGTGCCAAGAAATCTTAAAGAAGTTACTTGAAGGTAATGTTGTTATTACATTTTCAATTGAATTGCAAACGTAGCTCTTCAATATTTTAAACACTATACAAACGGAAAAATATAAATGATTAGCTAGTCTCTTCTTGAAATATAAGCACAACAAATCCACACTTAAGCTATACATCTTAGTCGTTGCACATAAGATGATTTTCCTCTTAGAACTAACTTTTTTTCTTAGGTGTCTAGAAGTTTTCCAAGTCCTAGATTCTTAATGACCAATTTGACAGTAAGAACTATTACCAAACAGTCTAGATAGTAAACAAAAATGCATGGAGAAATGATAATTTAACCAATTACACTAAAAACATCTGGGTTGTCTTCTACTAATACATAGTTATCACACACACAGTTATTTTTCCTTTTCCATTATAGGATCATCAACAAAAAGTTCTAACAGTTTTCATGTTGTGTGTTTCTAGCATCCAAGCTAAACTGGCGACAAAGTATCAAAATTATGACACAACTAGCTTCAGCTATTAAAGCTGTAATGAAAGAAAACTATGTCGTTGGTGATATTAAACCTGATGGGGTATTGGTCGATGAGGTAGTAATTTAAATACGTCCAAATATAATATACATAAATGTATATATATTTCCTCAACAAATTTATATAATTGCAGGATTATAATGTGTACCTGTGTGATTTCGGGTCAGCAAAAAAAGAAGGACGTAACATGCCGACCATGAACTACTACTATGCAGCGAAAGAAACTATTGAGTTAGGTAAACATCGTTACCTTTACCTTCCATCGACCACCTTCAGGATTCAATAATGACACTTTAACAAACTTCATGGCTGTTGAGTTTGAAGTTGCATATAATGTTTGTCTCAAAACATTAAATCTATATTATCGAAAAGTATGTATAATTAGTCATTGTTAAAGAGGATAATGCCAGCAAAAAATATATGATGAAACCGATTTAGTTACATGAGTGACTCACACTCTATATACCTAAAATACAAATTGACCAACTCTAAGAAGACAAAACTCTAGAGCTCCTTTGCTAGATTAAGTGATCTAGATGTGCTTCAACCATAGTTGTTAATGGCGAATGGTGCGGCGTGGCGACAAGGGATGGTGCGGCGTGGCGACAAGGGATGGCGTGGCGTGGAGGCGGCACAGCGCACCCTTTTCGAAGCAAGAATTACATAGATAAAATAATTATACATACTAATACAATCAATAATATGCTAAGTTTTTTAACAATATTAATCATTAAAAATCATGAGAGGGAGAAATAGGAGTAGGATCATACGTTTTGTATTGGATTAATTTAATTTATCCCCAATCTTGCCCTAAGTTTATTAAGTTGGCCCATTTTGACCAAAATTCAATCAATTTTGACCAAAATTCAGCCAATTTTGACTAAAACTCAGCCAATTTTGACCAAAACTGTCACATTTATGTTGACTTGACAAAGGCGCTGATAGATGGCGCGCGCCATGTCGCATGGTTTATGGCGCCGAGGCTGCGCAAAGTTCGCCATGCGCCATGGTGCGCCATTTACAACTATGGCTTCAACTATATGTTATGTCAAAGTTTAAGCTCTGTCGACTACTATACTGCACTTCTCGGGTACACATAGAAGATCAATATATATGAATCAAAAGTCAAAAGCACTACAAGACAAGTATCTCATGTCCACATTACTAATATCACCTCCACAGATTACATGTCTAATGTATTAATGAATCAGGAACACAGATATGGAAGAAACTTTTCATCAATTAACACTCCAAGCTAAAGAGTGGACAAGGCTATATAAGAATTGAATTGGTTCGCTACATATAGAGAACCTAAAAAAGGTAAAACAAGAACAAGCAAAATAATTTTGTATGTGAACTTGAATAGATTATTCATACCTTATTGCATGTACACTGGTGCAGTAGTACTCTAGATTAGTCTGCATGACGTATCAGTTCCCATACCGAGACCTTGCACATAATTCAAAATCATTCTATATCAACAATCATGTCTAACGGAGAAATGAGTTAAATGATGACAATATGGCTTAGAATGGGCAATAGTTTTACCGCTAAGCTATCTAACATTTCAAAACATCAAATAAACACGTAACAAAATGCAAACGAATTTTAGTTAAACCTAAGAGTTATAACTTCATGGATGTCAGCAAATATTTAATGATCTCTACGTTTTTCATCAGAAATATGGTAAAAATCTCGGATAATTACAAGGACGGCATGGGTCTGGCTTGAAAATGTGAAGGATAGACCAAAAACTGAAAAGACTCCAACTTTAGGATCCAAGACTCTAAGTTGCCTGATCTAGATGTGCTTCAACAAATTCTTGTGTCAAACAGGTATCCTTCCTCGATAAACAACAAACCAAAAGCACAATCAAGTAAACCATGAAGCTTCATGATTCTGTAGATCGCCATTGTGATGTGAAAATATCATTCATTCACAAGACTGAGGAAATAGAATATCATAAAGAGCAACTTAAATCAAGTTAAACCACTCAAATCATGCAAATCACTAGAAATTTGTGTACCGACAACTGTAAGCACTTCATTTCAATTCCTTAGGCGCCAATTCTTGCATGGGAGTAAATGTGTTTTACTTTTTCTTTTGTTATATGTGAATGTGATATTTTGAGTCACAATGTGTACTATGTTTGGTGAACAGGACAAGGAACAGAAAAGGCGGATGTATTTAGTTATGGAGTTACCTTATTGCAAATGATAATGAAAGTGAACAAATTTGGTGGACTGAACTTCCACACATCGGTCAAGACACAAGTGACCGCATACTTAGACAAAAAGACAAGAAACAAGAGGAAGAGTGACAAAAATTCTTCAAATGTGTCAACACCTCATATTACAATCTTAGCTAGAGCTCGTGCTAAAACTCGTCACCTCGTGCACAAAGAATTGCTCCAATCAGGTATTGCTGTGCAAGATGCTGAAAAGATTACTAAACTTGGGCTAGAATGCACAAATGAAGAAGTGGGATCACGTCCGTCAATTGACGATATAATATCAGCACTTGCGCAACTTTAAGTCCATCAAGCCCGATAACTATTCTATGCAATATTTTTATCCACATGATGCATGGTGAAATCTATTAAATTTTTTAATATCTAATGTAGTGGATGAAGTTTACCCGTTGAGGTAGAGCTGTGGTGATACTAATTTTTGTTTTAACAAGTCCTAAAAATTGACATCCAAGGTTCACTTGTCATGTACTGTTTTCCTTCTACCATGGTTTATCACCTCCTAAGATAACTGTTTCTCAGTATTTCTGCAGAAAATATATTTTCTGGATTTAGTTCTCATTATTGCTTGTCAAATTTTCTAGTGAAAAGCACTACGCGAAACGAGCTAGCAACTCTGGACTTTGGACATTTCCCAAACTGAGAATCCAAAAGTATCCTCCCTCTCCCACCAAATGAAGGGTGGCAGTGGCAGATTCACACAATAATCGTTTCAATTTCACATTACATTATTCGATGGTGCTTAGTGGACACTGGAAGCCTGAAATTCGTGACTTTGACAATTCTAATATAAGTGCAAGTTGTAATAATTGGTCCAAACTCCAAACACACTAAATATACTTTACATACATTAACCTTAAACCCTACCTTGATGAGAAAGGTGTATTTTCATATTTCAGATCGAAGAGTATGGCCCCCGACGGATCAATGAGAGTTCTCTGCTCATTTTCATCATCATCATCCTGCGGGTCGTTCGTTGGTACACAATTTTAATTGCAGCTCCTGCAAATCCAAAAGAGAAAAAGGAAGGAAAAAATTGATAGCTTCAGCACAAAAATAAAATTAATATTAATCGAAAAGGAAAATATGCATCAGACAGATTATTACCAAAAGTAATTTATAAGCCGCGATTCAGTTCAGATCTGAAACGAAAGCAATCAAATACCATGATACCACCATAACCCTGCTGCAAATCCATCAAACAAGACCAAAGACCAGTAGTAAAGTAAATCTCTGAAAAGGAAAAATCTGAATTATAATACAATTTTATTTTTTTTATAATGTCTTTTTCTGGATTTCAGACCAAAAGAGAAGGGAAAGTACCAAAACCAGATCTCCTCTCATTACATTTGGTAGATAGATAGATACAATTACAAATGCGTTCAGAGTCGAAGTGTAGCTGTACGACTCCGACTTCAAGTCCAACACGCCTCACTCTAACGCGTGCTTCTCACTCGACCTACTTAACTCCTATATAAATAAATTAATCCAATTATTTATTAACCTCTCTCTCATTCAATAAAATAAATACATTTTTTAAATCTTATGATAATAAATGGTTTAATTTGAAGGAATATCCACGCCGCTTAAATTTTTTTCATTATAAAAATTATATTTAGGGATAATAAATATGGTGTTAAAAGTGAATTTGGATGAGTTTTTTTTTTTTTTTTTGAGAAAAGCATGTAATGATTATGGTTGATGTAATATGTTTTTCGATGTGATAAATTTGTTTAGATTGGTGTTTATATATAATTTTTCATCAATATATTTTAGTCAAACTCAGCTATTTAGACATCAGAAAATAGGAAAAGTGAATCTTATTTTGTATGATTGTATTATTTTGCATTAGAATATGTGATTAATTTGACTCTTAATGTTGAGAAATTTATTTTAAGCGATGGATGAACTGTCAAATGACTCAAATCATGAATAGTAAAAATATATATTTTCTCTTTTTTTTTTTGCTAGAATTTCTTCAAAATTAGCTATAGTTTGAGATATTATTTTTGAAAAAATTGATGATGTGTCCACCAAAAAGAGAAAAAATCTCTAAAAGATATTTTTTCAGAGTAAAGGTAGCCACTCAGTTAAAGCCAAAACAATTTTGGGTTATTTGCACCCACTTCCTTTGAAATTTTAGTTTACGGTATTCACCTCCCCCGAGGTCTCCATCTCCCTCTATGTTGTGATGCAGAACGCGAATACAATACAATACAAATATGCGACACATCAATTCTCTAAAATATAGGATACGATGCTGGTGAGATAGATCTATATATAATTAAAATATTAATTTTTATACTGTGAATAAAACATAAAAAAGATAAAGTTAATAAAACAATAAAATAAAGTAGAAATAATATTAAATCAACACTATTTAGAATTAAAGTTACTTAAAACATCTATTTTATCCATTTTCTTGATTATATACCGCAAAATCTCATCATTTTTCAAATATATAAATTCCAAATAGGTTTTGGGAAAATTACTAAAAACCCATTAAATAAACTTTTATATCCACAATATGCATGATAATGTTTTTCGATCAAAAATCCTATTCCACCAACTTTTCATTCAATAAACTCATATTTAGGGTTAATAAATTTATGAACTTAATTGCCCTCTACTTTCTAGATTCAAAATTAATCGGTTGTAATTTTGGTTAAAAATTTATGTACTTTGAACTTTTATAATGGTAATTGATATTAATTGTGCTTTCATTAAAAAATTTAAAATTTTGAATCTTCTTAAGAATTTTAAAAGGGTGTTTTTAGATAATTACACACGGGTTGGGCTCGCCCGCAAGCCCAATTATCGCGAGCCCAAATTACACCGAGGGTGATGGGCTACGCAGGAGCAGCTCATATGCGCACTGTGCGCGCGCAGGTTGGTTGTTCAACGCCAACGGCTTTGCCGCCGACGCCATGGCGATAGGTCAAACCTGTAATTTGCAATTTTTAAATCCATCGCATCAAAATTACATAAAATTCAATTTTTATTAATTTCTTACGAAAGAAAATAAATAATTTCTCAAGAACACGAATTATGCGAAATCCACATATATAATCATGCATCGATAAAAAACTGTAAAAACATGCATCTTCATCACATAATTACATACGCCGAACCCCGCAATTTGGCTCTGATACCACTGTTGGGGAAAATGTGTTTTACTTTTTCTTTTGTTACATAAGCACTTCATTTCAATTCCTTAGGCGCCAATTCTTGCATGGGAGTAAATGTGTTTTACTTTTTCTTTTGTTATATGTGAATGTGATATTTTGAGTCACAATGTGTACTATGTTCACTGTTAGGGAAAAGCAGTGGAAAACGGAATTCAAAATTATTGGATTTTCCCTTCGCATGGTCAATCTCGGGATTTAATCACATGTATGATAGGGTAAATTACACATTACCCGTTGTAGTGAAGTGGTTAATTATTCTTATGAATTTGAATTCTTCAATTCTTCATGAAATATCTCCTGCTGAATTAATGTTGATCCGAGCAGTCCAACTGTTCTGCCTCTAAATTGTCTCGCCGGAAAAAACTTGATGAAAAATATTTCTCCTTCGTTGGTGATGAAACCGACGGTTAAGTGAGGGAGAGGAGTTCTTTTTCTTGTGGTATTGCGTAATGCAACTTATGACCTAGGCTTATAACTAATGTGATATTTATATCACTTAAGTTATTACTCAAATTAAGCCCATTAATCCTCCTAGTGGCCGCCCCTCATAGGTTTAGTGTGCCACATGGTGTATTAATTTTGTGCTTAGTTTAATCTAATATTTAATTAATTAACTTAATCCAATTAATGAATTCAATTAAATAATAGATAACTCATTTAATTAATTTTATTTCTCCAAGAAATATTATATTAATTAAATCATAAATAAATTAACTTATTTCTTCAAATAATTAATTCTGTTTATTTAATTTTAAGTATCCGATACTTAAAATATTACCACAAGAAATATTTCACTTTTCATCAATTTTTCCTTTTTAAGCATGACTCTTTAGGTTCATCTATATTTGGCAATGGGAGGATTCCATGGAATATGAGTCCCACCTAGTCAGTCAAGTGGTTCATATTTTAACCCAAATTAGATGAAATGATTGGATCATTTATACCTTTCCATTTGTAAATACCGTGTGAATACAAACTCTTCATTTCCTTATCCCAGTTAAGTGAAAGTCATGGTTTTGGTTAAACTCACTAACTTAACACTATACTATATTTATAATAAGCTTAGATCATTGAATGCTTTGGCCAAATACTTAAGATCTAACTTACTTATAAATGCATAGGATAATTCCTCGTGCATTTACGAGGGAACGAATCCTTTCTTGGATATCAGTTAAGATTACCACTTGCCCATTAAGTTGCAGTTCGAGGTTGACCCCACCAACAGGTGAATTTGGCCTAACTACTCTAATGACAAATCTAACGTCACAAGTATTTCTTTAACTCGATTCCTCAAGTCTAAAGTTCAGACACACCTATTACAATTTAATCAATTCTGTCATTGACTGTCAAAGAGTGAAAACCCATGTAACAGAATCGATGCGAGGCATGTCTGAGTGCCACTATCTCTATCAGTGCACCTATGATATGAGTTTTTCACTACTTCCTAGTGATTGACGGACACCTTTCTCGTCAAAACTGATATCATACAAGTTTTTATTATTTTCAATGCCCAATTGAAAATCTTTGACTTGTAGACTATTTTAATCTACAAGTATCAGACTTCTCTAGTGCCTTAGAGAGTTAACTCTTGTGTTCATGGACTTATAGATGATTACAATATATAAATGTTAATATGAATGTAAACAACTAAAATGCTTTTTATTGATTGATTTAATAAACAATTACAAATCGATAATGTCCTATCATTTACTAATCTTCTAGTAGCATTTGAGGACATTAACCTAACAACATGAGTTTTAGACCTCAGGATTCATGAAGATTGACCCGTGACACTAAACGAGTTATTAGAGTAGTTAGATCCAATTCACCCTTTGGTGGGATCAACCTCGAAGTGCGGTTTAGAAAGTCAAATGGCAATTGTTCGGTGATTATCGATAAGAGATTCACTGTCTCGGGTAGTAATGAGTTAACGTCCTGTGTGATCATAGGTAAATGAAATTATTATAAGGGTAGTTCAGTAATTTCATCTTACTAAAATTCATAAAGCATAGCATAGAGTTCTGTGAGTTTGACATAATCCATGACTCTCACTCGATCGGGATGTTACAGTGAAGGGTTCATACTCACATGGTGTCTGTGACCTAAAGGCTCGTGTTGATCTATTCATTTCAATTGTGTTTCGATGTGAGTCCACGAGACTGCTAAGTGACACTCACATTCTTTGTTTCCTCCCAATACCAATTGAGATGAATCTAGATAGTCGCGCTTCAAAGGAATTGAGCGGAAAAAATTCTTTCGTTGTCAAATATATAAAATAGGTAATTTGCTATTTGATGAGCAAATTAATTAATTTGATTAATGAAAATAAATTAATAATAAATAATTAGATGTATTTATTATGAACACATTAATTTATTTAATTAATTGGATTAATAAAAATATATTAATTATAAAAAATAATTAGATTTGTTTATTATACTCATCATGTTATTAAAACAATTGGATTATTTAATTTAGATGATTATTAATTAGTAATATATTTTAATTAAATTAAAACATGTTGGACCTAATTAATAATTGGACTAAGTTGAAAGTCAACTTAGCCCAACTAGTATGTGTCAACTCACATATACTCTTTATGTGTGAACTGGATGAGCTCAAAGAATTAGTTAATTCCAAACCTATCACTCCTTACATGTACCTAACTCCCCGGTTAAAAAAAACCCCAACTCTCATAATTAACTTGACAACAAAGAAAGAAGAAGAGAAAAATCTCTCTCCCCTCCTTAGTATAGCCGTCGACCCTTAAAGAGTCAAAGGTGGTGGATTTTTCCTCAAGCTTATTTCGGCATGATCTAGAGGCAGGAGTTCAATTGTTGTTATCTAGAAGATCAAGTTTTTTAATCAAATCAAAATGTTAGTGAAAAGATGAAATTAGATTTCATCTTCTTTATAAATTTTGAATTTTGTGAAAATCATTAAAACCCAAAAGTGATCTAATTGTGAATTCGGATATGTATTTACGTTTTGCTGTGATGAAGTAGGATTTACAACAGTGGTATCAGAGTCACCTTTATGGTTTTAAATGATTTTATGATATAAACATGTTGGATTTTACGTTTATGATGAAAAATATGATTATATTATGTTTTTTCATGAATAGATTTATTTTTTGAAAGTTAAATCTAAACCGTAATTTGATTCCTGATTTATGTTTTGAATATAAATCAGGTTTTTTGTATTGGATATGAATTTATGCATGAACATGAATATGTGATTTGAAACTTTCTGATTTTCGGCTCAAAAAAGTCGAGATGGCGCATGCTTCGCGCCCTTAAGGTTAAAACAATTAAAATAAATTTTTATATTTAAAAAACTCAAGATAAAAATTTTCAATCCGAAAAACCCATTCTACAAACTTTTCATTCCAAAACCCCAAAATTTATGGTTAATAAATTTATGAACTTAATTGCCCTTCGCATTCTAGACTAAATTTTTAATTAATTGTAGTTTTATACAGAAATTTATTTATTTAGAAATTTCATATTGAGAGTTGACTAAATATAATTTTATTTTTAAGTTTTTCAGATTTTTAATCTTCTCAAGAATTTTAAAACATACTTTTTTAGATAATTGTCATAGTAACATAAAAATAAATTATATTAAAACATTTAATACTAAAAATAAAATATTTGAAAGATTTAAAACAAAAAAATTTGACAAAAAAAGATCAATTCTTAACTTAATAAATGAAGGATAGTTTAGTCAAAAAAATCTTAATATTAACTTTTGAGTTTTTTTGAATGAGAAGTTTGTAGAGTGAGTTTGTGAGATTGAAAAATATTTGTATAAATTTTTGGATATAAAAATTTATTTTAGGGGAAGTTTCTTTTAGTAATTTTCCCATAAAATATAAAATTATCTTCTTTCCCTTACCAGGAGGGATTAGGACTCAGAACGCAAAGTAAATTAAAAAGCAGGAGGACAATTTCTCATAATAATAACTCATCACGTCTTTTCTTTTCCAATTCACTTCGTTCAAGGTACGCTCTCCTCCAATACATACATATATGTATGTATGTATGTATGTGTCGCCTCCAGTTTGGTTCTCTGATGTGTTATGTTCATATTATTTAAACAAAATATTGTTGTTTCTTCTTCTTATGAAAAAGGGAAAGCTTTGCCTTTTGGCTAAGGAGCTGTAATATGTACTTATGATGGAAGACTAAAAACTGAAAGCTATTATTGATTTGCGTATTCGCATGTCTGATTCGTTATTCACTTGCTTCTTTGTTTTTTTTTTTGTTTTTCAATTTTAAAATCGAGATTTGTTTGTTCCACTTTAGAACATGAAATATGTATTAAGCCCTAACTGCATCATTAAAAATCAAACCTTTTTCTTCTAATGACTACCTCAGAAAAATTGCATGAGGAGTTTACCGGTTTAGTTTTTGAAATTCACATATTATTATGTTTAGTAAATAATTTTTTGATTATTAATACTCATGATATCATATTTGAATTTTGATCCTAAATAGTTACATTGGAGTAATAATATTATAACTCTTATTATGAAAGATCTAGTCTTTTTAATAAACATTGACAAAGAGTGATATAGTAAAGATTTTTGCCCTTATGAAGGAAGTTCTCAGTTTCTATCACATTCTTGGATTGCCTTTTGATTTCTGCATTATACCCTAGCATGACTTTTGTGCAAAATCCTTTTGAATGCTTCAATGCCTTTGATAATACAATGAAATGGAAACCGTCGTTGAAGAAACAGTGATCCTTACAAACAGCATTCATAGTGTTTTAATTGATTGCTATAAGTGAAGAGTTAATGTATCCAATTAAATTCGCAGGATATGCAGTGCTTTTGGTATATATTTATCAGCAATAAAAAAGATGACACACGGTAAGCTTGCTGATGATGAGCCACGTACATTAGTAAGGCTCACTTACGAGAAGTTGGTTCAGTATACTGATAACTTTTCTAAGAGCAACTATATTGGTCATTTCCAATATGGTAAACTTTACCGTGGAAAGATCGATTGGCTTATGCGTGTGGAATATGTTATGGTGAAGATATGGGAAGTTCCAGAAGTATATAATTATGAGCCCGGGGATAACAAACATAGGCTAATGGTATGTTGATGTGACGATCATACAGTTCAGATATTGTTTTGTCCAGTAAATACCCATAATACTTGCTTAATACTTATTATACTTGGTTTTACAGGATGAAATCATTTTACTTCGCCATGAAACGCTGATCAATCATCCGGGCATGGTAAGGCTATTTGGTTACTGCTATGAGGGCGAATGTCTTGCTGTGGTTTACGAATTCAAGCCATTTGACTCGGTTTTCAACCTCATTCCAAAAGGTATTGGGTTTTTTAATCCCTCTTAAGATGTCATTTATCTGATAGCACCGTTTACTTTTTATATAGGGATAGCCGTTTCTCATTCAATAACTTCTTGGTATATAGTCTGGTTAGCTATAAAAAAGGTTTGCATTTTGGAAGTCTTTTAGCATTGTTACGCCGTGACATCTTTTGCATTTTGTATCTATGATATGAAAGAGCTGATGTTGTGAACCTAGTTTTAAGCAGAAAAGTTTGGTTGTGTTTCACTGCATGGTCAATTCACTTGATATTTCTTTTCTGCTTCTTATTCTAGATGTGGGTAAGTGTTGAAGTTGGTTGATGATATGTCATGTCTAATGATACCGTGTTATTTATGCTACTCTTTGGCCATTTGCATATGTAATATGTTGGAATAACTGAAGAATGTGTTTTTTAACATGTAGATGGTTTCACTTGGCTGCAAAGAATAAAAACTGCATTTGGATTTGCTTCCCTTCTCAAATTTTTGCACGAGCGGAAGTCTTCATTTTACAAACCCTTCATAGTTCGCAATCTTGACGCTGCTCACATAGTGCTTGATGAGGTGCGTTTTCGTGCTTCTAATCCTCAAACTGTTAATACTAGTACAGATGAATGAAATCAGGCAAATTGCATTTTTCATCCCAAAGGTTACCCCGAGTTTAAATTTGGCCCACTGTTTATGGAAATACCAATGTTAGTCCCAAAAACAAAAACAAAAAAAAATCTCAGCGTTCGTCCTGCCGTCAAATAATTAACGGTCTTCCATTAGTCAAGTGACTGGAGGGCAAAAAGATATGGAAAAATTGCAAATTAGTCTTGTACCTACAAGGGGTAGTAAAGTTGATCCACGTAAGTTATGCAACACACAATTTTGGGATAATTTTCCTAACTTCTATTTGTTTTTTGTTTTTTCCCCATGACTGTCCCCGATCCCGCCACTATCACTACCCAGTGCCACCATGATGGCGGCACTGGGGTGGGTGTTGGCGGTCGGAGGCTGGGAGGAGAGTGGCGGGGGGGAGTTTTTTTTTTTGGTTGGATAGGTTGGTTGGGAAAGATGGGAAAGAAAAAAAAAATGTAAGTGAAAATTATGAAAATACTAAAAATGTGACAGTGTGATCTATTTTAAAAAAGATCTACGGTTTATAAATATATGTTTGATAAAAATAAATATTTTTAAATCTATTTCAAATGTGGACTGGATATCGTATGACACAAGATCTGGTGGCTCCTATAAAAAGAGACTAGAAAAATATATATTTATTTAAATATATGGAGCCATCAAAATATTGATTGATCTAGGATGAATTGGAAGGCTAACATAAGTTTTGCCTGAAAATTGAAAATCTCCAGTTTTAGTGAATCACATGTGAGTTTTTACAGCTAAATAGAATTTCCGGTGAATTTTGGACTAAACTCGCGAGTTTTGGTTAGTTAATGTCCAAAAATTGTCAATTGCATAATTTACGGGGTCAATTTTACTACCGCCTATAGATGGGGTACTAATTTGCAATTTTTCCTTTTTTTTTTGGCCCTCCATTGACTAAGGGAATACCGTTAAGAATTTGATGGCCGGACCAAGATTGAGTTTTTCTCTGTTTTTGTTTTGGGGACTAACTTTGAGATTTCCTTAAACCGTGGGACCAACTGAACTCGAGGTAAGTTTTGGGACGGAAAAATGCGATTTACCAAAATGAAATCAGTAACTAAATCAGTAATTATGCAGGACTATAATCCAAAATTATGTGATTTTGGTTCGATAACTGGTGGAATTTTTCCGGATAGAACAACATATGGAGGCCAACACGTCCTTGGATGCCATGGCTACATTGACATTTCAGCATCAGGTCTGTTATTCTCACCATCAATGTGCTCAGAATTTAAATACTGATTGTCTTGCCCATCAAAGTTTCATAGACTATCATAGTGTGAAAACTTGTGGAATAAATTCTGAGCTATCTTACAGTAGTAAAAGCTAAAGTATGAATCCCTTTTTGCTAAAATAATTCACACCTTAAAAGCTTTTCTTACCGGGGCCGGGGGTGCCGGTTGCAAGCAGAACTTTCTTTAGAAAGTGCAGTTTCATTTGGTTGGTTACTTGGTTTGTAAGCACAAGCAGATAAACTCAGAGTTTGCAGTATCACTGTTATATCTAAATGTGAGTTAAAACTTAAAAGCATATCCTGAATCTGATGCATGATTGTGATATGGGAAGTACTAAATGGAAAGGTATAATGTTTCTGATTTTTGCATCCACCAGTAGCCAACCTGTCTAAAGATGATAAAGCTTTCAATACACTGAAATTTACAAACCAAATGGAATCAGATCTATTTAGACGAATCCTTTTAAGCCCCTTAATTAGTGTGCCACACAAATAACTCATTACATGTTATTGCAAAAAAGTGGGGAAATAATAGTGCTGCGTATACATGAAATTTTTGTACTGGGTAATGCTATTAGTTTAGGGTAATTACACTGACCTCCCCTAATGAATGGGTTAATTACAGGCCCCTCCCCTGCCGTCAAGAACAACCATCCAAAACCCTAATAGAATCGATACAATGACATTTTTGCCCTTGCCCTAAACCATTCCAATAATTTTAAACTTCATTATTCATTTAAATCAAATATTTTGTTTATTAGCAATTACAGATTTGTTACAATTTGAACCCATTTTATTCATTTTATGGTTGGTCCATTAAAATAGTCAACTCCTAGATAAAGTCAATACAAGGGTAAAATCGGATTTATGAATTTTTTTGTCGATGATGTCAACTTTTCCCTTTAAAAAAGTGAACGGAGGGGGGAAATTGTAAGACGGATGCTGACGGCAGGGGGTGTTTGTAATTATGCATAGTTGAGGGGAGGGGGTTGTAATTAGCTCATTCATCAGGGAGGTCAATGTAATCATCCCTATAATTTTTTTTTTAAATATGGGGGAAATTGTAATATTGGGTGAAATTGTGGTTGCTTGAGTTAATGATGTGGATGATAGATGGTGAGATATGTGTCACACTTTGGTCAGAGAACATAACACATATGTAGTATTACAGTTAAATATGTGAGAAGGGAAACTTTTAGATTCGAGAGATATTAAGTGATCTAAGTCGTTTATAAGGTTTGTTGTTTACAGGTAATCTTCCAGATAAGCAAGATGTGTTTGCATTTGGGGTTATACTTGTCAGTTTGATATCGAAGGAAGTCTACACAGAAGACGACAGGCAAGGCAGTTTACCATTTGTTTATGAATGGGCCTGGAGAGAATTCGAAGCGTATGAATCTGACATTGACATGGAAAAACCGGAGTTTTCACTTGTCCACAAAAATCTAGCAGAGGGACCTGATTTTTGTCTTGGTGATGGGCATAAGATTACGGCGTTGGCACTCAAATGTGTAAATAGAGATGAGTGTGAGCGCCCCAACATGAAGCAAGTTGTTAGATCTCTGCTCAAACTTGAAGTTGTTAAGCAGCATTCTCACTTTCTTGGACTGAACAACAACTGGGGGGTTCTACGTCCCTGTCAAAACGACACCACCTAGTGTATTTTGGTGTATTTCGGTATAATTAGGTTTACTTAAGTTGCAACCTGATGTTATTATTTATTACATTAGAAGATGCATTCTGGCAGATATATACTGACAGTTTGTAGATTTAGTATCTCTTTTTCATTTAAATATTATTTTGAATTGCAATGTAGAGTCCAGATCTATTTAAAACCAAATTCATAATGTTAACTCACTTAATTATTAGCCTTGCTTGGTGGAATTTGTTATAATGGTAATTACAGGCTTATTTCGGACTGTGAGCCATGAGTTTACTTTAGATGATATTGGACTTGGATTGACTAAATAAAATCATAGAAAGTCATTATATTGCCCAAGAAAAGGGAGAATTACATCCACCTCCCTTAAGGTATGGTTACTTTTGTTCTTCAGAACTATGGATATTTTTGTATATTGAAATGAATTATTTTCAGATGCTACACAGATTACTCATTTTAGCAAAAATTTATTTCATCTTTATGCACTCTTCGTAAAAGAACAGTAAGCTCTTAAAATTTCTGCCGGTATTCATCTAGGTATTATTATTTTGTAATGCTTTGGATAGCGGAGGTGAACCGTTTAATATATTTTGAAGTATTATATTATCATGTTTAATGACTGTCAAACTATTAATCTTAAATGGATGATTGCTTCTTTAGACTGTCATATGTATATTGCAGAAACTTTTAAGTAAAACTTACTGCTCTCTACTTACTGTCTTCAGGGCTGCATTAATTGTGTTATAGGAGAATGTCTGAAGCTCATGGGGAGTCAATTTAAGATCCTTGGTCATAGGGATGGGATTCACGCCATCACTGGTTGACAAAGCAATTAAGGGAAAATGGTACGCTTAACTAATTATTGTGAACGTTTTCTCTTTTGCACCGTTTAATTTGATAATTTGCGCAAAGTTAGATTATTCTTTGCACTTTTGAGTTATTATTGTGCATTGTTTAGTTTATTATTATGCATGAAGCTAAAACGCTCTTTAGACCGTTTTAACTCATTATTGTGCACAAACATAGAATGTCCTTTGCACTCCTTTAACTTATTGCTTAAACTTAGAACTTTCTTGAAGTTAATAGCAGTCTTAAGTATCAAGCCTTAACTGTTTAAAGAATTCTTTTAGTACTTGTATCTCCTGCTTCATATTCAGCTCGGGAATCATCTTATTCTTTTCATTAGTTATCTCAGAATGTTCATGACAAACCTTCTCATCTCGTCCGTATTTTTCTCTTACTAATAAAGTGTACGTGCGTTGCATGTAGAATACATATTTATATGCTAAAGAATTCCAATATTCAAGTACTATATCTGAAAATATAAAAAATCTAATTCAAACCTGTTCATATGAAACATTTTGATATAGAATGTATTTAATTATAGTATGAAACTGAAAAAAGAAGAAGATATATTTAGAGCCTAAATTGCACGAGAATTGACAGATATCAAGATTATATTTATAGTAATCTTGGAATGATTTTGGGAAGTTGGAGAGGGAGGGCATTTTTATTATTTGAATGTGAAAAGTTGCTCAAATTAATAAGGTGGATTTGATTTCTTTACTATCATGATTGGCTTATATAGGTAATTTTGTTTATCACAAATTCATTAGGGGGACCTTTGAGTTTGCCGGCAGTTTCAGGTGAAGAATTCCAAGAAAATATAGAGTCTCAAATGTTTTAATGTAGAGTTTCAAATAATTATTTAAACATAGGTGTTAAACAAATGTGGTAGATTTAAGTAAAATTAACATTGTAATATCACAATTGGAAGAAACAACTTCCAAGATCCATATTTTTATAATAGTATAGATATAGATATAGATATAGATATAGAGATAGAGATAGAGATAGAGATATATAGATAGATATAGATATAGATATAGATATAGATATAGATATAGATATAGATTATGAGTCAACCTTATTTTCTTTCAATTCCTCGTATTCTTTTCGACATTTTAGGAATATTTTCTCAGATTATAATGCATCGCGCTCGGTTAGACTCTGCAATATTTATTCCCAATGAATGGTCTTTTATCATCGAATCGCGATGCCTTTTCAAAAGTTTCCGTTTTGGTTGTCAATTGTATCACCATACTGCAAGTAAAGTTTGCTAATTCCATTAGCTGTAGCCTAGAAGAAGTTTATGCATGCAAAAGTTCATAAATGTAAATGAAATTATGTACAAGCAGATGCTATTCTGAAACAAAGTTCATTCATACTTCGAAAGTATACTAAACAAAACAAGAAAGCTCGTAAAAACATATCATAACTCAAGGCAAAAATATACAGATTACAATATGCATAATAAATTAGAGTTTCTTGGACATAGAGATCAAAATATTCTAAAAAACACATAATCTGTTAAAATCACGTTGATTAAGGGAGAAATATTCCCCCTGATTTATTTCCTTTTATTCCTAGCAAATCCCCTAAAATATGTGATAGTGATTTAGTTTACCTTTTTTAGCTACCCGGTTGTATCTATATATTTCTTTCTCTGCTGTACAGAAAAAACATAGAAAAAGACAGAAAACAAATATTCCCGTGGACGTAGGTCTTTCGACCGAACCACGTTAAATCCAGTTGTTCTTTATGCTTTATCTTTAGTTTCTACATGGTACCAGAGCAGGTTTAAGTTATCATATTCATGGCGGATATCACCAGTAGTGGGTCTACCGCCTCGGAAACCCTCGACAATGAGAGGGAAACCATATCTAATTCTAATTCAACCGGGTTCGAGAATTCATCTTTCCAATTGACGGTGGAAAAACTCAATGGAAAGAATTACAGAGAGTGGGCTCAATTAATTAAGCTCGTAATTGACGGAAAAGGGAAATTAGGTTATCTCACCGGAGAAGTGAAGAAACCAATAGATGCTGCGTCTCGACAAAAATGGAAGTCGGAGAATTCCATGGTCATGGCTTGGCTTGTCAATTCTATGAAGCCCACAATCGGAAAGACGTACCTGTTTCTACCAACGGCAAAAGACATATGGGAGGCAGCCCGGGAGACATACTCCGATGCTGAAAACGCTGCTCAAATCTTTGAAATCAAGACCCGACTATGGCAAACCAAACAAGGCGGACGAGAGGTCACTGAATATTACATGGAGATGATGAATCTATGGCAAGAACTTGATTCTAGCATGGAAGAAGACTGGAAGTGCACCGCTGATAGCGTTCGCTACAAAAAATGAGTGGAAAACGAGCGGGTGTTTGAGTTCTTGGCCGGCCTCAACAGGGAACTTGATGATGTGAGGAGCAGAATTCTTGGTCGTGGTTCCTTGCCAAGTATCAGAGAGGTTTTTGCAGAAATCAGGCGAGAAGAAGGACGATGCAAGGTTATGTTAGAGGTGGGATCTGCTACTACGTTTAATTCTTCAGGTTTTGTGAGTTGTGGGCCTCCTAATGGGTCCAATTTTCAGAATGGTTCTGTTTTTCAGAATGGGTCTAATTCTCGTAATGGGTCTAATTTTTATAATCAGCCCAATTTATCCAATTCTCAGAATGGGTCAACTCAAAATCATAATGGGCCCAATTCGCAGAATAGGCCAGACTATAAAAATCAGACAGGAAAAATTTGGTGTGAAAAATGCAAAAAGACGGGCTACACAATCGACACCTGTTGGGAAATTTATGGAAAACCCGCTGACTGGAAGCCCAAACAAAATAGGAGCCGGGGTTACCAAACAACTGTTAGTCACTCGAGTGAGAAAAATCAAGGGGAAAAAGGTGGGGTTTTCAATCCCGATCAGTTAGAAAAACTTTATGAGTTATTCTCCACCTTTCAAGCTTCGGGTCAGCCTCAAATACTCATTCTGCTTCTATAGCCCAAAGAGGTAATTTTTTAAAAGCATTAAATACTACATCTCGTGTTAATTACCCGTGGATTATTGACTCTGGTGCATCAGGTCATATGACTGATGATTATCGATTGTTTTCTACATATTCACCTTGTGCGGGTAATTTGAAAGTCAAAATTGCAGATGGATCACTCTCATCCATAGCCGGTAAAGGGAGTATTCGGATATCTGACTCTATAATTCTTGACCCTGTTCTACATGTCCCAAAATTATCTTGTAATTTGTTATCTATTAGCTAATTGACAAAAAACTCGAATTGTTCGGCTAAATTTTTCTCCTCGCATTGTATCTTTCAGGACCTATCATCGGGGAGGACGATTAGCAGTGCTAAAGAATGTGAGGGACTCTACTACTTTGAAGGGGTTAGAGTTAGTGTTAGTGTTAGTGACCAGTGTCACACAACTGTTTTTGATTCTACCGCTAAGAATAATGATCTTATGTTATGGCATTCTAGAATGGGATATCCCAATGTTGAGTATTTAAAACGTTTGTTTCCCTCTATTTGTTCGAATAAAGATTGCTTTGATTTTCAGCGTGAAATTTGTGAGTTTGCTAAACACCGTCGTACTTCTTAGTCCACATATAAACCTTCGCTACCATTTACCATGATTCACAGTGATGTTTGGGGTCCATCTCGAACAGTCAATAGGACAAATGGAAAGTGGTTTGTTACTTTTATTGATGATCATACTCGTATTTGTTGGGTTTATTTGATACATGATAAAACAGAAATTCACTCCATATTCATTGAATTCCATCACATGGTTCAAACTCAATTCAACACTAAAATCAAAATTCTTCGAACCGATAATGGAACTGAGTATTTTAATAAAATGTTAAGCACATATCTTCACGAGCATGGCATTATTCATCAAAGTTCTTGTGTTGACACCCCCCAACAAAATGGGATTGCCGAAAGGAAAAATAGACACATTCTTGAAGTCGCTCGTGCCTTGCTTTTTACCACTCACATGCCCAAGAGTTTTTGGGGAGATGCCATTTTAATAGTGACTTATCTCATCAATAGAATGCTTAGCCGGGTCCTATCTTTTGCCACCCCTTTGGAAAAATTCCAGGAATATTTTCCTAATTCCCGCCTTTTCTCCACGATTCCTCTAAAAAATTTTGGGTGCATTGTTTTTGTCCATGTTCACACACACCATCGCACAAAATTGGATCCTCGAGCCATTAAGTGTGTGTTTTTTGGGCTATTCACCCACTCAAAAAGGGTACAAATGTTATGATCCCATCACCCGCAAGATGTTTGTTAGCTTGGACGTTACCTTTTTTGAAACTAGACCCTACTTCCAAAAAACCTCGCCTCAGGGGGAGAATCAGAATGAAGCTCGTTTTTTGGACTTTGAATTCCTCCTTCTAGGATCCCCACCTCATGCTGTAAACATTGAATCCTCGGCTCCTCCACCAAACAGAAACTTAGGGGGAGATTTGGAAAAATTGAAGGATAAGGAATTATTGGTTTACTCAAGAAGGCCAAAGAATCCAGAAAACCTCATATTTGAAGCACCCCAAGAGTCCGAACCGGTACTGGGTTCAACCACCTACACTCAGGTAACAAATTCTAAATTCTCTGAGCTAAATTTACCCATTGCTCTTCGCAAACAACCACGTTCATGCACCCTTTACCCCATCTCAAAATTTATTTCTTATAATAACTTGTCCAATAGATATTGTGCTTTCACCACTAATCTGGACAGGATCAAAATCCCGAGAAATATCCAAAAAGCTTTTGAGATTCAAGTATGGAAAGAAGCAGTTATGGAGGAAATGAGGGCATTGGAGAAAAATGAGACTTGGGATATAACCGAGTTACCTAAAGGAAAAAGAACAGTTGGATGCAAATGGGTGTTTACTGTAAAGTACAAAGCTGATGGGACAGTGGAACGGTTTAAGGCTCGTCTCGTGGCCAAAGGATTTACTCAAACATACGGCATTGACTACACAGAGACATTTGCTCCAGTGGCAAAATTAAATACCATTCAAGTTCTTCTATCGTTAGCAGTTAACTTAGATTGGCCACTTCTGCAGTTCGATATTAAAAATGCATTCCTTAATGGCGAACTTGAGGAAGATGTTTACATGATCTTACCTCCAGAGTTCTGTAAAGAAGGTAAAGAAAATAAAGTGTGCAAACTCAGAAAATCCTTGTACGGCCTAAAACAGTCTCCCCGGGTGTGGTTTGATAGGTTTGCAAAGGTTATAAAAGGCCAAGGATACCAACAAGGGCAATCAGATCATACTATGTTTTTTAAGAGGTCCGAAACGGGGAATAAGAAGACAAGTTTGATTGTGTATGTTGACGATATTATTCTAACTGGAGACGACACAGCTGAAATGGAAAGACTAAAAAGGGTCCTAGCTGCTGAATTTGAAGTTAAAGACCTAGGACAAATGAAGTACTTCTTGGGCATGGAAGTTGCTAGATCAAAAAAAGGTATTAGTGTTTCGCAACGGAAGTATGTGCTCGACCTCCTGACCGAAACAGGAATGTTAGGATGCAAACCAAGTGACACTCCTATTGAAGTTGGCAAAAGTGCGACTAGTGATGAAGAAAATGTTGATAAAGAAAGGTATCAAAGATTAGTAGGAAAATTGATCTATCTGTCTCATACCAGACCGATATTGCTTTTGCTATGAGTGTTGCTAGCCAGCATATGCAATCACCCAAGGAAACCCACTTAGAGGCTGTGTACAAAATCCTCAAGTATCTCAAAGGCTCCCCAGGAAAAGGGCTATTCTTTAAAAAATGCGAAGGACGGGAAATAGAGATATTTACAGATGCTGACTGGGCAGGTTCAATCAATGATAGAAAATCTACTACTGGATATTGTACCTTCGTATGGGGTAACCTTGTCACTTGGAGGAGCAAGAGACAGAATGTAGTGGCAAGAAGTAGTGCCGAAGCTGAATTTAGGGCTGTTGCACAAGGAATATGTGAAGGATTATGGCTAAAGAAGCTTGTGGAAGAACTTGACATCACAGTTAAGTTACCCATCAAACTTTACTGTGATAATAAAGCAACTATTAGCATATCTCTCAATCCAGTCCAGCATGATAGGACCAAACACGTAGAAGTGGACAGACACTTCATCAAAGAAAAAGTCGAGAGAGGAATAATGTGCATGACGTATGTTCCCACAAAAGATCAAGTTGCTGATATTTTTACCAAGGGACTCCTAAGGCAAAGCTTCGATGATTTCGTTTGCAAGTTAGATATGATTGACATCTATGATCCAACTTGAGGGAGAGTGTTAAAATCACGTTGATTAAGGGAGAAATATTCCCCCTGATTTATTTCCTTTTATTCCTAGCAAATCCCCTAAAATATGTGATAGTGATTTAGTTTACCTTTTTTAGCTACCCGGTTGTATCTATATATTTCTTTCTCTGCTGTACAGAAAAAACATAGAAAAAGACAAAAAAACAATATTCCCGTGGACGTAGGTCTTTCGACCGAACCACGTTAAATCCAGTTGTTCTTTATGCTTTATCTTTAGTTTCTACATAATCATCCTTAACTATCAAAAGAGGGGTAATTTATTTGTCAATACTAGAAAAACAAGTGAACTCCTATCATCCCGGAAAATTGTAGCTCACACTAGGCTTAGCCGCACTCAAGTGTATTTCACAAGGAGAAGTTGTTTTAAAAAATACACATGGGTTTGACCGAGTCGGGAGCGGAAGAAAATAGTGAAGATTAAACAATGACGCATTGTTAGTACTTAAAAAACATAAAAAAAGTTCTCAACTTCAACCAAAAGAACTTGTAGTTTGTATGATTGCAAACTAATTTATTTTATGATTGCCTTCCAAGTAAATATTTACAACGGTTATATTCTAATTATGACTTATATCAGCTACTGACAACTTTAAAAGGGTAGAATTCTCGAAGACGAGGGCATGGGAAAGCGGAAAAGAAATTAAAGAAGAATAGTAGATTGGAAAAACAAGAGAGGATAATAGACGTCTATGGAAGCTAACAATTCAATTGTCAAAGACGTTAATTTTGTTATCTCACTCCAACCTCCCCATGAATTGGTTATTCCTAAACGAGTTATAAAGGGTATAACGAACATACGCTGTCTCCACATTGGATCAAGAACAGGGTCAGAAGGATCAAAAACTGCTAATTCATACAGAGCCATCGAGCCCGCCCAACCAGCAACCAGAGCTGTATGCATTATATGAACGGAAAGCAACTGGCCGGGATCATTCAATACAACGGTATGAACACGATACCAAGGCAAACCCATGGAAAATACCCCTTTATCAAAGAAAAATAGACAGTACGTAACTTTATTGCATTGGAAAAGACTATACTATGACTATCCTATGGACCTCCCTTGTTCAGTGGATTATTTCCTAACAAGGGTTAGGTTAATATTTTTTTTTTGGCTATCTCTTGATCTTCCGTTTTTATGTGGGAGATATTATATCAAATTATGAAATTATAAGTTACTTACATCAATTTAGTTTTGTCAGAAATGCTTATGTTTCATGAGCACTAACACATAAAACACTATATTTTTATCAGCATCAAGAGCCAACAATTGTTTTATGCAAAAAGTTAGTTCATGAGATATTTATTGCAAGGATCAAATTTCACTTGTGATTCACGACAAGGAAATAGCACACCAATATTCTTTTGAATGTTATTATTTTATCTTCATCAGTGGGTTGTTAAGTGTCTTGAATTTTGTATATTTTGTGAAACTAAAATCAAAACAAATTTTATTCCAAATATTTTTGAGATATTAAATTTTACTTTTACAAAATTTTCCAAAAGAAACTGGATATTGTTTGACAAAAGTACCTTTTTTATCTGTCCTATTGAGGACTTTTTAAAAGAATAATACTATTTTAAATAAATTTTATATAAATAATACACAAATAAAAGAAGCTCCGGAAATGGCACAATCCGCCATTAGTAATGGCGGAGCCTGACAAAATTTGTCAGGTCGGTCAGGATTCGCCATTACTAATGGCGGATCCTGACAAAAATTTTTTTTATGTGAGGATCCGCCATTAGTAATGGAGGATCCTCAAATAGAAAAAAATAGTGAGGATCCGCCATTAGTAATGGCGGATCCTCAAATAGAAAAAAATAGTGTGCGCGTTTTCACGAGAAAATTCATAACTCATTGTAGAAAGCTCGGATTCATGAACCGTTTTCTTCCCATGAAACTAGACACGTAGGGCTATCCACACATATATCGCACATAATCTGGAGATGTCCAGAACAAAGCAGTTTTCTATTCAAAGTTAGCACAAAATCTGTCGGCTGTGCAGACAGCTGTGCGCGTCTTCACGAGAAAATTCATAACTCATTGTAGAAAGCTCGGATTCATGAACCGTTTTCTTCCCATGAAACTAGACACGTAGGGCTATCCACACATATATTGCACATAATCTGGAGATGTCCAGAACAAAGCGTTTTTCTATTCAAAGTTAGCACAAAATCTGTCGGCTGTGCACACAGCTGTGCGCGTCTTCACGAGAAAATTCATAACTCATTGTAGAAAGCTCGGATTCATGAACCGTTTTCTTCCCATGAAACTAGACACGTAGGGATATCCACACATATATCGCACATAATCTGGAGATGTCCAGAACAAAGCAGTTTTCTATTCAAAGTTAGCACAAAATCTGTCGGCTGTGCACACAGCTGTGCCCGTCTTCACGAGAAAATTCATAACTCATTGTAGAAAGCTCGGATTCATGAACCGTTTTCTTCCCATGAAACTAGACACGTAGGGATATCCATACATATATCGCACATAATCTGGAGATGTCCAGAACAAAGCAGTTTTTCACGACCCGTGACTTAAAAAAAACTCACAACTCGTGACTACAATGCAGACAAAAATGCAGGTTTCGTGACTATACACTTACAACCCGTGACTACATATCTACTCGCAACCCGTGACTACAATGCAGACGAAAATGCAGACACCCGTGACTACACACTTACAACCCGTGATCAATTGGGGCTGTTTTTGCGGGGCCATATTTCTTCACTCGGGTGTCAGAATGAGCCAAATCTTATAGTTTTACAAAGTTCGTAACATCACCTACAATTTTTGTGTTAAAGTCACGGGCAAAAAATGTACAGAAATAGGCCAAATGCGAGCCAAAAACTAATAAAAAATATGTTATTAATGCGTCAATATGCCTAACAAATACACAACATCAACACCCAATTACAACACATATAACTACCAATCCATCTCATTAGGAATTCGAGTACTCACATTTCTGCCTACACGTCGTTGTATCCTCAAATGAGGGTCATGGACCAGCTTAAAATCAGGTGTATCCCAAAAATGAGCATCATGTAAAGGATGAAATGTCCCTTGATATGTTTGTAAATACTCACTGGCGCTATAATATTTTTCAACTAACGAGATCGACCTCCTTTGCAAATCTTTGCATAACGCAATTGCATGTGAACACGGAATTTTGAATGTGCTCCATCTTCCACAAGAACAATATTTTGCATTGATGTTAACAGCAAACTTCGGACTACGATATCCGAGCTGGGCTTTGGTGTTAACTTGGCCACTTTGGTCAAGATAATTAAAGTGCCTGACAGTGTGTGTTTCGGATGCTTTCGCCGATTCCGAGTACATTTTGTAAGCATGCTCTGTCAACCCCGAGTTTCCCCCCATTCTCAAGGCATCTTCGTGTCGTTTATAAAAATAATCGACACAACGATGAAAAGTGCATTCCACAATAGCGGTGGGCGGAAGATGGCGAACACCTTTCAACACACCATTTAAGCTCTCTCCCATATTTGTTGTCATAATGCCTTCCCGCATCCCTCCATCATGTGCAAGTGTCCACTTTTCACATGGAATTCTGCTCAGATAAATGAAAGCATCTTCATCCTTTTGTCGGATATCCGCCATGATTTTATCGAACTTCGAAATACTATGTGTCATACCTGCCTGATAACATAGAGTCTTCATAACTTTATTTTTGAAACGATTATTAAAGTTTGAAGACACATGTCGTAGGCAATATCGATGAGCTCCATGAGGATGGCAAAAGACGGGTACAAGCTCAGACGCATGACGTATGCTGTTGTGACGATCAGAAATAAGGCACACACCTTCATTCATTCGAAGAAAATGTTTGCTCACCAACTGCAGAAACCACAACCACGAGTCATTCGACTCATTATCAAAAATTGCAAATGCAAGAGGCAAAATCTGATTATTTCCATCAAGAGTCGTTGCGATCAACAACTTAGCTTTGTAGCGTGCATATAGATGTGTCCCATCAACGCAAATAACTCTCCGACAATGTTGGAATCCATCTATACATGGCTTGAACGCCCAAAACACATACATGAAAATTTTTGGATTTCCATAGATGCTTTTGTGTTTCCATTCAACAACTGTGCCCGGATTCCACTTTTGGATAGCTCCTAAGAACTTAGGTAACAATGGAACGGAGTTCTCCCTAGTCCCGTATACAATCTCATTTGCACGTTCTAAGCTGTGCTAAGCCTTGCCATACGAAATATTGCATGCCCATTTATCAGCTACCATTTGAACTATTCGTGCAATCTTAATTGAGGGATCAATTTGAACTTGTCCAAGAAGTTCATTGGCAATTAGATTCATGTCCAAATTATGGTGGTTTGGTGCCACAGTTTCGAACAGACATGAATGTGGCCCTCTATACTTTGATATCTCCAAAAAATGTGTTTTCTTGCTAAAATGAGCTCGAAGTCTAAAATTGCACCCTACATGTTCGGCTTTGTGTTTGCATACAACAGCATAAGTTGTCGGGTTACTGATTACCACCGTAAACTCTCGTTTTTGATGTGTTATGTGGTAGTCTTTCATCGCTCTTTGCAAGCTTTCTTTGTTATCAAATGTCAATCCCAAACCAAGATTACCTATCCGATAATCATAAGTCATATCACTTGCTTCATTTGGTCGATCTAATGAGTCTCCTTGTAATTCTTCATAAGATGTGGAGTAGAATGGGAGCACATGATGAAGTCGTGGTTGATTCCCTATTCGAGGAACATCTTCCTCATAAGTCGGTTCGTTGTGGAGTTCTTCATTGAAGTCCGCATTTGAATGCCCATCAAGCGAATTTCGACAAGCACTGTCATTGTCATCATCAAACTGATCGTTCTGAGGTGGTATCGAACTACTCGCCCCTTCGTGATGAGAAAAATGAGTGCTATAGTTGGCTTCCTCAAAATGCCCAAACTCATGATGAGTGTGTGTAGACAGACCTACATGTACAAAAATTAAGGGTGTCATTAAGATTTGTCATAATACATGTGATAGAATGCAATGATAAAGAATACGATAAAATGATACTAAATTATGCAAACGTGGTAGACCATTCATTATTCCCTTCATCTACATCCGGATTTGAATAACGCCCTAAACCATGAGTCGCCAAATGGAAATTTGGTACACTTTCAACACCTCCAAACGCATTACCCGATGTAGAACATCCTAAAAAGGCAATCATAATAACAAACTATAAGAAAATGATACAAATAAAATTTCTTATCAAAAATTTACACAATTATAACATTTATTCAAAAATATGATGATACAAAGTAAATATAAAAATAAATTACCTGCATACACATCTTGATTCGGATAACTACCAATATTTAATCCGGGTAATAGTGGTCGTGTACAAAATGATAAGGATTGGTTTGGCTGATACGACGTCACTTGTGTTAACAGCGATGTGAATCGACCCTGAGATTGTATTGGCTCTTTTTCAATATCAATAAAAGATCCATTGTACTAACATCAGTATAAGGATCCAAGAAAAAAATTAAATCATCGTCGTTTTTGACCTCCATTGCTCTCTGCCTAAGCAAATTTCTATCTTCAAATGAGTACTTCGAAGATACTTTCAACGAGAATTGATTCGGATTAATTCCTGTACTCGCATATATCTTATTCAACAATTCAATAAATTGATCGACCGGGTATTCTCATGTAAGTTGTTGCTGGAATGCTATAACTCAGCATATAGTTGGAATCTTCAATTATTTGTCCATCCAAAAATATACAAACATCAACTAAATTTTGCCTCGACATTTCTGCAAAATATAAATTATCAATTCAAACTTTTAAAACACAAAATATATTCAGACACATTTAAAAAGCCTAAAAATATCATTCATAAACACTAAATTTGATATTACACTTTCAGCATCATACCTAAAAATTATAAATTGTACCTAAAATATTATATCAAAGTTCAAACCCTATAAACACCTACATTCGAAATTGGGGTCCAAAATTATACAAAAAATCAAAATCTAAGTACAAAATAAAAACTATAACATTAAATCAAAATTCATAACATAAATACTAAATTCGATATTATACTCAAAATGATTATACCTACTATTAGAATACAATAACAATATAACCATAAACTTAAAGACTAACATTTAAACTAATTTTGGTCATAATTTGATTCAAAATTAAAATTGAAAACTAGGGTTTAAATTCACAAAAATTATAAATATTTAAACCATAAACTCTAAATTAAAATAATTAACTAACTCAAAAATGTAGTTAATGAAATAATAACATAGAATAAAAAAATTACCTTAGGGATAAAATGCTAAATCGGAGAGATGGAGCAGAATGGAGAGAATGAGGGAGAAGAAGAAGAGAGAAAGAAGAAGAAAGAAGAAGAGAGAAAGAAGAAGAGAAGGAGAAAAAAAAAAGAGGTAAATCGGATTGGGTGAGGATCCGCCATTACTAATGGCGGATCCTCACTATTTTTTTCTATTTGAGGATCCGCCATTACTAATGGTGGATCCTCACTATTTTTTTCTATTTGAGGATCCTCCATTACTAATGGCGGATCCTCACATAAAATTTTTTTTTGTCAGGATCCGCCATTAGTAATGGCGAATCCTGACCGACCTGACAAATTTTGTCAGGCTCCGCCATTACTAATGGCGGATTGTGCCATTTCCGGAGCTTCTTTTATTTGTGTATTATTTATATAAAATTTATTTAAAATAGTATTATTCTTTTAAAAAGTCCGTCCTATTGAAGACTTCTTTAAAATTTGATAATTGTGTGACCGTCTATGTGATGGGAAATATCATTTCCTTATGAATGGAATAAATGTGCAATACACACATGAGCTTTAGAAAGGACTAATTGTATTTATTATTTTTTTTAAAAAATTAATAGGATTTTTTAAATGACTTTTAGTCTGAATAAATAATTTTCCACAGCTACTTTCATATCTAATGCTTTTCATAAAACTAATTCCAACACCAAGAGATTTTATAAAATTTCTATTGGATCTATGTAAATTTTATAAAGAATAAAGTTTTCAAAAACTATATACTATATTTAGTGAATATATTGATTACCATTTAGATAGCAATTTTTTTAGATTGAGAAATAATTAAAATATATTATACTTTGAATGACTAAGGACGATTAACATTAATATGAACGTAATTACAAATAAAAGGTAAGGAGGCATAAAAAGAATACTTGATTTCATTGTTGTAATGGCTCGTCACAAAAAATTAAAAGTTATTTTTTGAATTTTTAATATACTGATAATCATGAATTACAAGGAAGCTCACTTGATTTAATTATGGGCGAATTGCAATTTACCTCCCTATGAAATCTCGGAAATGCAAAAAAAACTCCGTGAAAAAACGAAAGGCAACTTAACCCCTGTGGAAAAAAGAATAAAGCATGCCTCCCTAATCGTATTGGACCTAGATTTAGGGGTGATCACGGTTCGGTTTCGGTTTTTTTTTAGTCATTCTCAAACCAAATTGCCAAATGCGGTTTTTTCAAATAAAAATTTCAAACTGCGGTTTTGAGATTTGAAACCGTTCATGCGGTTATAGGCGGTTCGGTGCGGTGCGGTGCGGTTTCGCGGTTTTTGAATTGATTTCCATTGATTTTTTCTTTTCCATGCATCTCTCTTACAAAGAACACAAAGTGACAAAAGTGAAAACAAAAGCAATAACATAATTCCACCATCTAAAATAGTAACATATTATGACCATCAAATCCACACACTAAGAAAATTTTCATAATTGAAATAATAAGAACTTGAGTTTCGGCATTGCCTTTTTTTCTTCTCAATTTCGTAACACAGTTAAGATTTAAGAACAGCAAGCTCACTGCCTCACTTTCTTGCAAGTTATCCACCTCCACCAATGAATGAGTTGAATGCTCATAAGTTATTATCTCAGCCTGAAAAGTAAACCAATGTAATATCTAAAAACTAATCAACTGTAAACATGAGCAAAAGTCAAGTGAAAAGCTCAAGCAACAACTATAGAAAATTATTTATAGAGATACAAGATGAGATATTCACCTTCCTCCTAACTAATTGTCCCCATTGTCGGTGCCCGTGGATTTGAAAGAATTTGATCCTTCTAATTCTGAGATATTATCATATCAACAACACATTATTAAAAGGAAATACAAATAAGTAAATACGAAAAAACTAAAATAAAAAATAGACAAAATAAATGAAATGCTTCACCATTTTCAAACTCCTCAAATTGTTCAATATCCTCCATTAATGTGCGAAGATCAATCGGAGAAGGAGCAGCGCGTAACCAATCTTGACCACATATGAGAGCCACCACCATTTTTGGAGATAAAGAGCTTCTAAATGGATCGATCACACGACCACTTGTGCTAAAAGCAGACTCTGAAGCAATGGTAGATACCGGGATAGCTAACACATCTCTTGCAATTTTGGAAAGAATAGGATATTTCGGAGTGTTCACCTTCCACCAATTTAACAAGTCAAAATCTTTACTCGATTTTTCACAACCATCAAGCAAGTATCTTGTTACTTCTGATTTGGTCTCAACGCTCTCTTCTTCTTCCAAATGCTTAGCAAATTGAGACTCTAGTAATTCAGTTAGATCATCTTCCACATCTATATGCATGTAATTATCCCTTTGACTTGCACATTCATCTTTACTATTTGTTTGAGAATTAGAGCCTGCATAATGCTTATACAACAAAGCCAACATGCCTTCTATTTTCTTAGTCATCCTCTTCACAAAATATGAATCACCTTCATACATCGTGGAAAAACCAAAGCTAACATACTTCAATTTGTATCTAGGGTCCAAAAGAATTGCAACAAACAACAACCAATTGATATTTTCGATATTACCCCAATATTTATTGAATTTCTCTTTAATACGAATAGCCATGGCAGCCATATGTAAATTTCCCTTACTGATCATGGTAGACAAACCAACATAGACAGTAGTAAGCTCGCGAAAAAAGGAATTGGAAGTGATGTATGATGAACCAGAGAACTTCAAAGTCACATTATAAAAGATTTTCAAGAACTTAACAAAGTTTCTCGCATTAATCCAATCTACCTCCATTGGAGGCCCAATTATCTTATTTCCTTTCCCTTTTCCTCTTCTTCCTTCACTTTCCTCTTCTTGATTGAATTCATAACAATCAAAATAGTCCATGAATTTTTGATCTTCATCGCCTAGCCTCTCAAAAGCCTTTTCAAATTTCTCAGCAGCCTCAAGCATCATATAAGTCGAATTCCATCGTGTCTCGACATCTAAGCAAACTAGGCTCTTACAATTAATTTTTTCTTTCTCTACACACTTCTTGAACGCCTTTAGCCTAGTTGGTGAAGACCTCACGTATTTCACAGCATTTCTAACCCGCTTTATGGCCTCATGTTGCTCTTCTAACCCCTCTTTCACAATCAAATTAACTACATGGGCAGAACATCGGACATGCATGTAATCATTATTCAAGATAACATCTTTCCACTTGCATTTTTTTTTCAAATGGATGATTGCTCTATCATTAGAGCTTGCATTATCAACAGTTACTGTCAAAACATTATCAATACCCCATTGGTTCAAACATTCTTCGACTTGTTTTCCAATTGTTTCTCCTTTATGGTTCTTAACAATGTAAAAATTTATGATTCTCTTTTGAAGTGTCCATTCATTATCGATCCAATGTGCAGTAAGACACATGTAGTTCAAGTTTTGCACTGATGTCCAAGTATCTGTGGTTAAACACACTCTTTGGGATTTCAAAACCCTTTTCAATTTCTGTCTTTCTTCAAGAAAAATTTTCATGCAATCCCTAGCAACAGTATGCCTAGATGGTACTTCAAACCTTGGTTCCAAAGCTTGAGAATAAGCTTTGAAACCTTCACCTTCCACAATTTTGAAGGGTAACTCATCAATGATTACCATTTTGGCAAGATTTTTTCTAAGTTCTTCAAAATTCAACTTCTTTCCGCTCAAGGTAGGATTATCATTTTGTTTCACAGCCACACCTTTATACTCATGCAAAGTCTTCTGTGATTTTCTCAATCCAAGTGGATACTTCTTGCATATCTTTTCTAAATGTATCCACAAGGTAGAAGTTCCATTATTTTTCGAATGAGCTGCATAACTTGTGCCACAATAGTTACACGCTGCTCTAGGTGGATTACCACCCTTAAGTCGAGTAAAATGATCCCATATTTCAGAAATATTCTTTCCCTCTTCTTTCTTAACAATTTCAACTGCTCTAGTTCTCGGCCTTTTTTTTGGTGGTGGCTTAGGTGCATTCTTATTCACATTGGAAGATGATTCTTTTGTGACAAGCATTTCATTTGGTTTTTTCTCTTGAGGAGTCGTTTTGCCTTCACTTGGTTGAAGTTTTTGTTCCTTAGTTGAAACTACTGACTCCTTTATAATTTCCACTTCGGACATATGCTCTGAAGCTACTAAGTCCTTATGTATAAGATCAACAAAAGAAAAGGAAAATAGTATAGATTAACACCAATTGGAACCATCTAAAAATATACTAAAATGTAAAGAATCGAGTATATTTTAAATATCAAAATTCTAAAAAATTATAAAGACATTAAGTATTTGAGAGATAACTACAACTTACAATTGAACTGTTGGGGTGCTCCATGGAACATGCAACTCACTATGAAATCGAAATCAATTAAATTCCTGCAATGTTGAATTAAATCCCACTATTTTAATAAATCACTCTCATTAAACAAGGTTTGTTTTCCCCTCTCTTTGACTGAAAACTAAGAAATTACCTATTTGGTATTTACTTTTAAGTAAATTATGTGATTGATTGTTGCTGCCTTTATAATTTAAAGTATAAACACACACAAATCCTTTCATTCCTCAACAGTACACATACACAGCACAACAATACCAATAATCTGTCTCTCTTCAATCCTTCGTATGTATAATGTATACATATATATTGATATACCAAAAATATTTAGTATTTACCTTATATGGGTCTTGACTCTTGAGAGTTTGAAGAATCAATGGCAAATCGGGCGAAGAAGCAGCGAAGAGGCTTTTGCAGACTGCGCAGTAGCAGCAGCTGTGAAGGTGAAGAAAGGGGCTGGTTTGCAAACCCTGAAAACTGAAAAGTGAAATCACCCCTCTTTTTTTATATTGCTCACGACCCGGCCGGTTCAAGGAAGCTGAATTAATTGTTGACTATACTGATTATTGACCATCCAGATTAATAATTCCAAAACATGAACTATAATTTTATTATGTATATAGTAATAAAAAATATAAATTACATCTTTATTTTAATATTATATATATATATAATATTTAATATGTAGGCGGTGCGGTGCGGTGCGGTGCGGGTTTTTTATAGGTAAAATTTAAACCAAACCGTATAGTGCGGTGCGGTTTTGATTTAATTTTAAAACCAACGGTTTGTATAAAAAATTGACAAAATCGGTGCGGTGCGGTGCGGGCGGTTTTTGAAAATTTATGATCACCCCTACCTAGATTTAGCATTATAAAGACCAAAATACCCTTACTTTCTTAAAGTATTTACATAATAATTTTCTATTTTCTTTTACATTTTCTAAATTATTTACATTTTTTTTATTTATTTTCTTTCATCATCTTCCTCACCCATCATCTTCCCCACCAAGGCCCTAACACTAATTCATCTTCTTCATCACTTCCAACATCCACCCTTATCAACTACAACATTCATCCAAACTCAGTCCGACCTCCACCCTTCATCCGTCACCCAAAAATAACCATAGCTAAACTCCATAGCCAAACTCCATAGTTAAATTAATTTTTTGTAATTAAAGCCAAACTCCTATATATATAATCACTGCCAAACTCCATTGCCAAACTCCCAAAAATAACCATAGCTAAACTCCATAGTTAAATTAAATTTTTGTAATTAAACCCAAAAATCACTGAACAAAAACCCAATTTCTCCTCACTATGTGTGTGTGTATATATATATATATACAGATATAAATATAAATATATATATATATATATATATCTACCTGTATTGTATATATATAATAAGTTTATATTTTTGTTCAAAAAAAATAATAAGTTTATATTTAATATTTAATTTAAAATTTATAAGTATATATTAATTATGAAAATTAAAATTAAAATATACATAAAATAAATATATTTAAAAGGATAATTCTAGACCATTGATCTTTATTTAAGATGTATGGTTGATATTAATTTGGTTAAATAATATATAAGTATTTAGTCTCTACCATTGATCTTTATCAATTGGATCCAATGGCTATTAGATATGGGTAAAATGGTCTTATGAAGTCAAAAATCTCATAACCACTTTCAAAATGAGCAAGTGGCGCGCGTAGGGAGTTAAATTGGGTTTTTTTTTTTTTAGGGAGGTAAATTGCCTATTTTTGTTTTACAGGGTTTTTTTTGCATTTCCGATATTTCACAGGGAGGTAAATTGCAATTCGCCCATTTAATTATATTTCTAAGATTAATTTGCCATTATTACTTCACGCATAACATGTTTACTCGTGCAACGAACGTACTTAATGCTAGTCCCTATAAAAGTAACTGTAATGCATTTGTATTTGTGGAAATATCAATAAAATCCACATTATTTAGTAACAAAGTGAATAAAATTTACTTGGTATATTTCCGCTAAAGTTGGTTCATTTTCTGGTTCTCAGGATCTTGTAACAAGATTTCGATGAACAACACATGATTATATAGAGTGAACTTATGCAGAGACTTTAATTTGAGTATATAGAGTGAAGTGAACTTATGCAGAGACTTTGAATTAAACTGACCACTTGAAAATTTTGAGAACTGCTAGCACAGTGGCAATAAAGCCAACTCCATAACCGATTGCAAAACTTGGATAGTTGATGATTTCCTCTACATTTTTCAGGCTACTTATTGGTGATCCTTCTGGTTCATAGTAGCTACGACGTCCACAAAAGTGCTGCAAAAGCGGATCACACAGCCCTGGATTTCCTTTAAAGCTTGCACTAGGGAATGTGGAGAACTGGCCACCGGTGGGCACACGACCTACGAGATTGTTATATGCAACACTAAAAGAAGATAAGAAATGAAGGTTTACAAGTGATGCTGGAATTTCACCAGAAAGAAGGTTTCCAGATAGGTCCAATTTTTCCAAGTTTGTGAGATTAGATAGCGTCTCGGGAATGGTTCCGTAGAAATTGTTATCACTGAGACCCAAGGAATGGATAAACTTAAGCTGACCAATCTCCACTGGGATAGTACCAGTAATGTTGTTATTACCAAGATATATAGCTGGTGATAGGTCTGAGAGCCGATTGTATTGCAGATTAGGTGGTTGAACAAACATAGGCAACTCTAAATAACTTCTGTAAACTTGGTTAGAGTTCTTCTGTGATGCTAATCTTCTCAGTCTAGTAAGTTCCATAGGGAAGTATCCTGAAATATGGTTACTTGACAGATCAATGTACAAAAGGTTTGGAAGAGCCCCAATCCAACCTGGAATGGAGCCTGTGATTCGGTTAGATGATAGGTCTAGAACCTCCAGCCTAGCCAGGTTCGACAACCACATTGGGACCAGACCGGTGAATCTGCAGCCACCCAAGCCCAGTAATTGGAGATTTCGAAACCCATCGGCCCCAATCAGTTCTTCATCGCCGGGCAGTTCTTTATCATAAAAATTCTGTGAGAGAATAAGTATGCTGAGGTTCTTACACCCTGATAGCATTCTAATTGCACTTGAGATATCGGTTAAACAGTTATAAGAAAGGGAGAGGAAAGGTAGAGATTGTAATGCCAAAATGTTGGGCAAAATCCCCCCCCGTTAGGTTGTTTTCAGCCAAGCGAATCGCTGTTAGTTTCTTGCATGAGAAGAGACTTGCTGGTAAACCTCCATTAAAGAAATTAGTTCCCAGATCAACTGACCTGAGCTGAACGAATTTTGCGAAATCAAAAGACGAAAGTTCACCTTCGAGGGCGTTGACTCTTAAGTTGAGTGTTTTGAGTCTGGTACAGTTTGAAAGTGACGAAGGAATAGTGTTGTTTAATTGGTTTATATGAAGCTGCAAATGTTCCAAGTTTGAGAGATTCCCAATATCTCGAGGAATCATTCCTGTCAGGTCATTATGATACAAGGCAAGAATTCTAAGGTTGATGAGTTTGACTATCCTTTCATTGATATATCCCGAGAGCATGTCAACAACCCATATATATCCTGTGCAAACTCTCCTGACAAAACATTGAAACCTGCTCGCAGACTCTTCAGTTTTGAGCATTGGCCAAAACCTTGAGAAATTGGGCCTTCAAAGTGATTGTTGGAGAAATCAAGAATCCAGGTTGAGGGGGAAAAACTGCAAACATAAGAAGGAATTGGCTCGAAAAAGCTGTTATTGCTAACATCAAAAGTTTTTAAATTCAATGCTGGCTGGAGAAATGAAGATTGGATTGTTCCATGAAAGTGGTTGCTGGACAAGTTGAAGGTTTGGATTGTAGCAGGCAACTTATCTGACACGGATATCTCTCCAGATAAACGATTATGACTCAAATCAATAACTTGGAGGCGGTTCAGGGATGAGAAGAATGTATGCGGAAGAGGGCCAGAGAGCAAATTATGAGAAAGTCTAAGTCGTGAAAGAGTGGTGAGATTCGCAATAGAAGGAGAAATATGTCCTGTTAGGCCTCTTGATGTTAGCCACAGATTGGTAACCCTGACGGAGTCATCACAACTTACGCCTTCCCAAGTGCAGCAATCCGCTGAGGTTGAATGATGATAAAGAATCATGGTCGAGACGATTACAGGAGCCGTTGCAGGTATATGCAAAGCAAGAAATGGCTACAAATATTACTAAGAAATGATAATCAAAAGGATGGATACTGAAACGCATGGTTGCTCCAAGTCTACCCCTCCACTGGTGTTGAATAGGTGTTTTATGATTAGTCAATTGTGTGTTTAGCATTATAAACGTTTTAATTTTAGATGATACACAAGTCATTTTCAGTCAATTGTGTGTTTAGCATTATACACATTTTAATTTTAGATGATACACAAGTCATTTTCCATGAAATACATTGGTCATTGTCACTCTTCTGCATCACCAATAGTATGAAAACTGAGTTTGACAATTGACCAATTGTGTTCTTCGTAATTCCTGACCATATGAGATAATGTTTGTAAATAAATACTGCAATTAATAAATAATGCTCAAAGAATTATTCAAATTACTTGCTGAAAGAAATTTGTCACTTGATAAAATGTAAATTAATTTGAAAGTCCTTCATCCAAAACATATTTGAAGTTATTGCGTTTTTTTCTACTCAAATTGTGATTTTAATTGGTACTAAACCTAAGAATTCGCTACTTTCTAAATATAGAAATGTATCAAGCTCTTTGTAACTTTAAAAACCTCCAATTCCCTTGAATCTGTAGATTTTAGTTTGAACTAGATTTTATTTATAAACTTTTAAATTCTAATAGAACGACTTTGATTTTAATATTAGCATAATAAATTTAATAACTCATGATGCGGTATCAAAATAGTGTCGAGATTAAAGTTGGGAACCTCGGAAAAAAAATATTGAAAAATGTGTACAGAACGTTGGGGCTGACAAACGAGAGCTTTCTTAAATGCAGTAATTATGATTTTTGTGTAATGATTAGATAATCATGACTAAAAATAATCAATAAATATTTATAGTGTTCATAGTGAGTCGTGGGCCAAAGCCTTTTGGGTTGACCTATATAATAAGTTAACATTAATAATGGACTATAACATATCAAATCCATAATATCCCCAAATTCATTCTCTCATTTACCAAATTACCCGTAACTGTTATCATGGCACATCAATTCAGAATACACTATTTGTGATTAGTCAATTATTGAACTCCATCATCTATATGTATTTGGAATTTTTGCAAGATACATAGAAGGATTTTATTCACATTTATATAATTATAATTTTTTGCTAATTGAAAAAATAAATGTTTGAGTTCTATGACGAGGAGTAAAAAGAAGAAGATTAGTCAATTTAGGAAAAAATTTGACATATTCAACATACCACTCATAGGTACAAAACATATCAAAAACTGCTTCACTACTTTTGGCAATTCGGTCCAAATATATTCGGAGATGAGGGTCCATGAAAGTGTCGAACAACAATTTTGGTTTCATGTATCTTCACGTCACAAAAAGGCTTATTGAAATATTCATTTCTTTGTTATTTCAGTTTCATGTTTCTTATCGTCACAAAAAAACTTAATGAAATATTCATTTCTTTGTTATTGCTAGATTTTATAAGTTTGAACAAATAACAATTTTATTGCATTATTATTATGACTTTTGTCCTTTGTCTCATACACTACAAGAAAATTAAGTATTAGCTATGCTATGGTTTTAAGCCATGGTCTATAACAGTCTAAAATCATGGCTAATTTGGTCATAGTAGATGTTCCATATGGCCACCCTAAGGTGGGCCGTGTTGGAAAAAGAATGATAATTATTTTAAGCACCAACAAACTGTAGTGAAAGAAATGCTAATCAAACATTTTTTTATCATGGATGAAAAGTCATGATCTTTGTAAATTGTAATGAACTAAACATTGACAATGACTATAAGTCATGTGCAATGTTTTGGCCATGCTTACAGATACCATGGCTAAAGCCGAGGTAAAGCCGTGGTCAATCAATTTTGACCATGCAAAGAGATTTTTCACTATTTCTAAATGACATGAGCATAAATCAAATTTTTTGTAGTGATAGCAGATTGTATATGCTTCTAAACTATTATCTTCACCAATGTTACAAAGAAATATAATAAAAAGTTGATAATTTTTTTATTTTATTTTTGAGTTCAATTAGTAGAGTGTACGTGTGTTGCACATAAAATACATATTTATATGCTAAATTTTTTCAATATTCAAGTACTATATGTCTATATCTAGAAAAATGTAATTCAAACTTGTTCATATGAGACATTTTGATATAGAATATATTTAACTGTAGTATAAAACTGGAAAAAAAAATAGATTTAGAGTCTAAGTTGCATGAGAATTGACAGATATCAAGATTATATTTATAGTAATCTTGGAATGGTTTTGGAAAGTTGAAGAGGGGGCATTTTTATTATTTGAATGTGAAAAGTTGCTCAAATTAATAAGGTGGATTTGATTTCTTTACTATCATGATTGGCTTGTCACTAGTACAGAAGAGGCCTGTTACAGCAGTTTTTTTTGCACTATTACAGCGGTTTTAACCGCTGTAATACGTATCGCTGTAATTGGTATGTTTACTATTACAGCGGTTTTTAACCGTTGTAAAATGTGACCTATTATAGCGGTTCAATAACGAACCGCTGTAACAGACTAATAATTTTTTTTTTTAGTTTAAAACCGTACACTGTTACAGCGGTTCCGCAACGAACCGCTGTAACAGGTTTGAATTTTTTTTTCTTTTTTTTTATTATAATTTCAGCTAGCTGTATCCTTCCCACAAGCTCAAAATTCAACTCAATAACACATAAAACAAACCAATTCCTCAACAGAAACAACAAATTAAAATCCAAAATTAATTTCATTCACCATATAATAATCTCCAATAATTACAAATGATAACGTGTTTACAATAAACCAATATAAACTAATCACCGCTTTTAAATCAAATAAAAATTTACAATAATTTACAACTTACACCGCCGGCATATCAAAAGCGCATTTAAAAATGTATTGTGCCAATTCAGAACGTGCTTCATCAAGTTGCGCTATAGTGTAAGTGGCGTACCGACAATCAGCAAAGTACTGCAAGACAAATATTAAAATCCAACAAAAATGTTTAATAACTTAAAGGGACATTAGAATTTGATTAATATTAATTAGGATTATGCATACCGTCGGTGGGATTATAGATTCTCCGTGTCTAATAATATCGTTAATGAATTTCATGACGAAGAAGCCACAATCTATGTCATTTATTTGTGGGGCACTACAAATTAAAGCCTAAGTTGCACGAGAATTGACAGATATCCAGATTTTATTTATAGTAATCTTGGAATGGTTTTGGAAAGTTGAAGAGGGGGCATTTTTATTATTTGAATGTGAAAAGTTGCTCAAATTAATAAGGTGAATTTGATTTCTTTACTATCATGATTGGCTTGTATGGGTAATTTTGTTTATGACAAATTTATTAGGGGACTTACCAAGATCAGTTGGTCTAGTGGTATCCATCTCCCACTTTATGTGAGAGGTCCTGAGTTCGAATCCAGACTGCCACAAGTTGTGGCTCTCCCCTCCTTTATAGAGCTAGATAGAATCTTTATGGCTAAGTACTATAACTATGAACCCGAGTTTGTCGGGCTAGATATGTAGGATATCCCCTTTCTTTTGGATTGAAAAAAAAGAGGATAGTTATGATTATACTAATCCCAACGTTAAAAAAAAATATTCGGGGACTTTTGAGTTTGCCTGTAGTTTCAGGTGAAAGATTCCAAGAAAATGTAGAGTCTCAAATGTATTAATGGAGAGTCTCAAATAATTATTTAATTATTTAAACAAAGGTGGTAAATTAAGTAAGGGTAATATTGTAATATCACAATTGGAAGAAACAATTTTCAAGATTCGTAGAGTTTCAAATGTTTTAATGGAGAGTCTTAAATAATTATTTAATTATTTAAACAAAGGTGGTAAATTAAGTAAGGGTAATATTGTAATATCACAATTGGAAAAAATAACTTCCAAGATCCGTACTTTTATAGTAGTATAGATATAGATTAGGCCTGCAAAGTATAATAGGGAAAAATGCAAAAAAAAAAAAAAAAAAAAAACTTGTGATATAACTTTTTTTGCTAAAAATCCCCTGTGATCACGAAATAGCCTATAACCCCCCGTGTTCTTAAAAAAGTCTGCAAAAAGCCACTATTTGTTAAAAAGATAGAAAGAAATATGTATTTTTTTGGGTAAAATAACACTATTTTACCTTTTATATTATTTGGAGAGCGTATAAATGACAAATAAGCATGTCAATAAAGGTGAAAAACATGAAAAATACGCTCGTTTTTTTTTTACAAAAAGTGGCTTTTTGCAGACTTCTTTAAGAATACAGTGGGTGATTAGGCTATTTCGTGATCACAGGGGTTTTTTAGCAAAAAAGTCATATCACAGGGTTTTTTTTTTGCATTTATCCCAAGTATAATATGAGCAAAAAAAAAAAAAAAGAATTGGATTTGGGCTTGCAAAGTATAATATCATGCTACTCATTTATCTATCCCAAGCTGAGAAACCAGTATTAGAATTATTACATGTTTCCACAATTCTAGCCTTTCCTTATTAGCAGATTGTCAGATTCTTGAGAATCTGCTAATAAGGAAAGGCTAGAATGGTGGAAACATGTAATAATTCTAATAATCAGATATTGAAAGACCATGAACGTTCACACTCATGTTGTAAAGATTCTTCAAGTCTTGTGAAAATTTCTGATGTTTATACATTATGCTTTCTTAGGCACGTGTTTTTCCCTTAGTTTACTTAGTACAACCGAGGAAACCCCTACCCATCTCTTCGGAGAGTGCCCGATTTTCGCTCCTTTACACCGTTTATTTTCACTAAATTATCGAGAAGCCTTCTCGTCAAGCTTTTTTCTTGCCCTCCAGCAACCGTCTCAGTCCATCGATTCCAAATTGCTCTTTCTCTACTCCTGCTGGAATATTTGGAAAGCGCACAACCGGACTATTTTTAATAATGCTCCAGTGAACAACTGATCAATTCACAGGAAAACTCGATAACAACTCATGCAACATCTTTCCTAGCTACATCATCTGCCATCACCATTGATCATACCCCTACGCTAGGCTGCTCCACCACTCTTTTGGCATAAGCTTAATATAGACGGGTCATCTCTGGGTAATCCGGGTCTGGACAGGCATAGGAGGAATCTTGTGCTATCATCAGGGGGATTTTGTGGCTGGTTTTTATGTTAATATTGGCATTACCACTAATAATATAGCATTGATATGGGCAGTGAGTGTTGGTTTACAACTGTCTATAGATATGCAGGTGCAAAATTTAATAATTCATACTGACTCTGTTATGTTATTTTGGTGTATGTCATGCAGAACCGCACAGGACCCAGCGATGAGCACTATACTCCAGAATTGCCAGATGTCCTGGACTAGGTTACAACACCTCTAAATCCATTTTTGCTACAGGGAAGTAAATATGGTTGCTAACCAACTGGCGAAGATTGGCGCCACACAGATGGACCGAGCTGAATATTATCTCACATGCCCTGACTTTTTGACCAATCTCATGTATAGGGATCGTGTTTGTGCTACCTATAGTTTTGCCCAGTGAGGCCATCTTTGTATTAAATCCTGTACTATGTTTTAATCGTATGTATATAAGTGTGATGTTTGTTTAAAAAATAGTCAAAAAGTTTTTTGCTTAATTTACTTAAAACCTAAAAGTCAAAAATATCACTCTACTCATTAAAATTTTGTTTACTTTCTAAGTCCAATGTGATGACTTCCTTTTGGTCTTTTTTTCATTTTTTTTATTTTTATTATTATTTTTAAATATCAAAGATTTCCTATTAGATTTACAATTCTTGAATTTCAGATTTTTCACTTCATACATTGTAATAAGAGATACAATATAGTTACAATAAAAGATCTTATCTATCTTTCTAGTTCTACTCCATTGTCAATTTTTAGCACTAACGTCGTACTTACTCACTTATCCTCAATAAGTACATTCCTAATATTTATGGGGCACGTTCTGTGATATGATTAGAAGTGACAGAACTAAAAGGTTGATAAATTTATCAAGACAATTTTATGGCAAGATTATTTTTTTCATACTTTATCTTAGCATGTTCGCGATTTTGGTACTTGAATGTGGGGGTGACAATTTTGATACACTATTGATACAAAAAATGGCACATTGCATACAAATTTGCCCCAAAATTTTGAATTTGGCCAACGTGACACTTAAATTCGCTAGAAAGTATCACGTGGATATCACGTGATACTGAATTTGAGGATTTTCTCCAATTTTGGAGAGAAATCTGACGTCAGAAATACAAAAAATAAAATAAAAAATATTATAATCCCATTTGCTTATCACGTGAGGGAATCTGAAACAATTAATGTGGTGAAAAAAAGGGAAAAAGTCACATTTTTCCCAAATTGATTGAAGCAAACCCTAAACTCCCAAAATCCCAAATGCAAGTTTCTTGGTTCAAACCTGAATTTGAACCCAATCCCTATAAACGAAGGCTTCAAAGAGACGATCTCATAGAAATGGTGGTCCTAACTCCTAAGGCATCCGGATTTGAACTATATGCCACCCCGCATACGGTAAATTTTCTTTTTCACTTTTTATCGTGTATTCTTAAAAATGGTATTTCCTTTGTTGTTTTGTGTGATAACCACATAAAAAAAAGAATAGTTTTTGATGTTTGTGGTCCCTTTATTTTATTTTCGTGACAAAAGGTAGTATTTCAGACTTTCATTTAAATATTTTAGCAGATTTTCAGAGTTGTGATCCCTCTGTTTTAGAAAGTATCATTTTTAAAAATTATTTTGAAGAATGATGTTGATTTTCATGTATTTTACATGTTTATCTTACCATGTATTCTTTGTGGTCCCTGTTTAACTATTTTTTCCTTTTTGACAGATCCAAAGAGTAGAACTATGACTTTATATCTGCATTATGGGAGTGTGATGATGAAATATAGGAGTATTCCAAGGTATGAAGTTGGGTCTGTTTATAAGTTTAACCATTTTGACATTGGTAAAATTTGCATAGCTGGATTGTAAAAATTCTGTAGGCATTTGGATTTGCCTGATTTTTTGAATATCTACACTAAAGTCAACAATGGGTTTAATCTACTTAGGGATGATACAGAACTAGATGATGCATGTGTACAAACATTAACAAAAGACAAAGAGCTTAATGTGTACTTAGACTATGATATTGATGGGATGGGGAAAGAGGACATAGTTAATGAAGAGCAGGATGACAATGAGTGTGGGGATGAGGCTGGGGTAAAAAAGGGTAAGGATGATGTTGGGGTAGAAAAGGGCCAGGATAATGATGCGGTAGGAGAGGGCTAAGAAACTGTTGGGGTAGAAAAGGGCCAGGATGATGTTAGGGTAGTAGAGGACCAAGAAACTAATGGGGTATAAAAGGGCCAGGATGATGTTGGGGTATGAGAGGGTAAGGATGAGGATGAGGATGATGATCGTGAGAAAAAGTTAGAGGATTTTTTTGATAGTGATTATGATATAAATTCTGAAGATGATGATAATGGTAAAGGTGATGATAAGGGTTAAGGCAAAATAGTAGCTGGTGGTTTTAAATTTTTAGGTGAAGATGATGATAATAGAGTTGAGGGGGGGGGGGGGGCAAAATGGAGGTAAGAGTGTAATGAGAGTCAAGGTGAGAGTGAAATAAGAGTCAAGTTGATAGTGAAATGAGAGTCAAGGTAAGAGTGAAAATGAGAATAATGAGGGGCTAGACAAACTGAAATTTTTCTGGAGAAGAGGATGTTGTGGAGAGTGATGATAAAATGTATAGTGCTAAGGGTTCAGAAAATGAAAATCAGTTTACATTCCTTGTCTTCGACCCTGTTACAATGTATGGTCCAAAACTACAATTAGGATTGGCCTTTAGCACTAAAAAATAGTTTAGGCAAGCTATATATCCACATGCCATAAAAACATATTACATAACTTCAAATGACATAAAGAGGATATATGTTAAGTGTGTTGACAAAGAATGTCAGTGGAGGGTTCATGCACATAAGGTGAAAGATAAACTACCTTTCAGGTAAGGGACTATATGTCTGATCATACATGTAACATGTGCACAAAGTTTTAATGTAAAAAATTTAAAATCAAGTTGGTTATTTGAGAAGTTTATCAAGAAATTTAAATCTGACCTAAAAAGAAATGTAAATGGTTTTAGGACTGATGTCATAGAAGAAGTTCAAGTTCACATATCAAATGATCAAGCTGATAGAGCTAAAAGAAGAGCTTTGAAAGTACTTGAGGGAAATCCTGATGAGCAGTTTGCCTTGTTGTGGGATTATGCTCAAGAAATCAAAAGAACCAATCCTGGTTCTACTGTCATCATTGGTACTAATCAATCAACTGGACTGAATTTATTTGATAGGTTTTATGTGTGCTTGAATGCTTTGAAACATGGGATTTTAGGTGGGTGTAGATTGGGGTGGATGAGTGTCACTAGAAGGGTCCTCATAAGAGGGTTTTGTTAACAGTTGTTTCAGTTGATCCTAATAACAACATCTACACCATTGCATATGTTATGGTTACCAACTGGTTTTTTACCATACTCAAGATAGGTTTAAACATTGAGAATGACTCAGACTATGCCTTTATGTATGATAAGCAAAAGGGGTTAATCATAACATTTTACCAAGTCTTTCCCAACTCTAACCATAGGTTTTTTGTAAGCCACCTCCACTCTAACTTCAAATTTGCTGGTTCTAGAGGCCTAGCTTTAAAAGAAGCACTTTGGAAAGCAGCTATGGCCACAACACCCAATGAATTTAGTATGAAGATGGATGAGATGAGAGCCTTAAATGTTGAGGCTACTGCGTAGTTCAATGACAAACCACCAGAGCAGTGGAGTAGGTCACACTCCAGCTTCCTCAGTAAATGTGATATATTGTTGAATAATTGTTATGAGGCTATTCAACAACAATTTACTAGAGGCTAGGGAGCTCCATATCCTTTCTGTGTTGAAGTGGATTATGTAATATCTGATGATAAGACTGCAAGAAAACAGAGATAGTGCTAAGCATAAGTGGACAGGAGTTGTCATATGTCCAAAACTCAGGAAATTGATTGATAAAAATATGGGGAAGGTAGGGGACTATATACCCAAAAAATCAGCCGAAATGCACTACCAAATTTCAAGCCTTGATCAAACACAGTATATTGTGGATTTGAAAAATAGGATTTGTGGTTGTAGGAAGTAGGATTTGAGTGGAATACCTTGTAAACATGTCATATGTGTCATTCATTGTCAAGGTTTGCAAGTGGAAGATTTTATAGATGATTGTTGTAGTGTAGACACTTATAAGATAGTGTATGGGCTGCCATAATGCCTATCAATGGCAGGAGTGAATGGTGAAAACTAGTTTTATATCTTCTCTACCTCCAAATAGTGGAAGATCCTCTGGCAGGCCTCTAATTGCAAGAAGGGTGGAACTTGATGAAGTGAGGACAAAACAGAAGAAAAGAAGTAGGGGCAAGCTAATATAAGTAAACAACCCATTCAAGCTTAGGAGACTGCAGAAGACTTGTAAATATAGTAAATGTGGTGAGGAGGGCCACAATATAAAAGCTGTCTATTTATGGATTCCAGAGATGATAATGCACAAGATGGATTCAGTCAAGTTTCTGTTGATTTGGGAAGTAATAGTGATGTTTTTGGACTTCACAAACCAAGATAAAGGTAAAGTTTATTCATAAGTGCATATATTTATTGTCTATTATTTATTGTAGCACATTTATACAAAATAAATGATTCATTTGTGTGCCTGTTGGTGAGAAAAAGGAAAGTGACAAAAACAAGGATAGGTGAGGGACAACCTGTACCTGATAGACAAGCCATTGTAAGTACTTTATCTTTAACTTTATTTAAGTGCTTTATTCAAAATTTGGTAGGTGGATGACATTTAATTCCTTTATCTCTGTTAAACAGGTAAACACAAACCAGACTAAGCATAAAAAAATTGAAGACCAGTTCCCAACCCCACACTGAGGAGCATGGCATAACCACACAAGTCTCAACATCAGTGTCAGCACCAGTCGCACAAGTTTAAGTAGCAAAATCAACCACTATAAGTAAAACTTATGAACTTTAATGCATTTATACTATTGTTACAAACTAACCACCCACTATAACATACTTTAATCGTGATAAAGGGCAAAACTATAAATGCAACTATTAAAGGAAATAATAATAAATAGGAAGAATCAAGTACTGGAGTCAATAAGAAGGTTGATTCAAAATAGCCGAAAGTGACATTTTCAGCACCAATTAAACCATCTGTAAGTCTGATTCACAAAACTAAATTTTACACTTTTGTGATATTTGTGGAATCTGACCATGTACATTTAATGTGGAACAGGGTAAAAGTTCTCAAGTACTTGTAACAAGAAACAAGCAAAACCTGGAGAAAGCCACAAAAGAAACAAAGGAGGTTAATAGATGGGTAGAATCAATTGGAGCTCCAATTCCAGTTGCAATTCCACCATTTATAAGTTGGATTTGTCAATTTTTATGCATTTCACACTTACATAGAATTAATATGCAACTTTGGTAAATGTGATTAATTTATACTCTTAATGTGATTCAGAGCAAAACTACAAAGTAAGACAATTCAAGAAGCAATAAGATACTAAATTCAGGTCGTACTGTAACTGTTAACTTTGGTAAATTCAAGTGCAATGTACCTTATTAAACATCTAATATGATTTCAATGTGGAACAGGGCAAAAAAAACCAGAAGAAATAAAAAATTGGAGGCATCCAAGCAAGCAATTTGAAACTTGTAGATGAAGATGATGAATTTCCAAATGAAGAATTTCCATCTAGATTTTCACCTGGAGCTTTTTCAGCACCAGTTTCAGCAGCAAAGGCTGGTCCTTCTATGTTTTCACAAATGTAGCAGGGCCAAGTTCCACCAAAGTTAAGGGTGATTATTAGAGAACCTCTTCCATTCAATACTGGAAAGGAAAATGTTAACTATAATAGTCCAGGACACAGAACAGAGGTCTATTCAAGTTTAGTACTTCATAGTAGAGGGAAAATATATATCACCTTGTCCAACCTAGCAATTGCACTACCACATCATAAGAAGTTAACTGGAAAAGATAAAGACAAAGGAAAGCAGAAAGTCTAATGTAAAAGCCAGCTGCATTTTATTACTTTTGTTTTCGTGATGTGAACTTGTTAATTTTTTTGATGCTTTTGAAGTATGTGGTGGTTATCGTTGTATTGAAGTCCTTTTGTTTTTTATGAGCAAAATATTTATTTGTGAACAAGTAATTGTGTTGAATGATATTGTTTGTTAATGAGCATCTATTGCATCTATTGTGATATTTTGTTTCATGTTGTCATTTTGGAGTCAATAGTCCCTTTACTTATAGCATTGTAAGTAAGCATTGAAAGCAAACAAGTACAACACAAACTTTCATTAAATGAACTTTCATTGGAAGTAAGCATTGAACATAAGCCACATTACAACATACTTAAACCAGGTTAAATTCCATTCTATTCTTCAAAATACTAAACTAAACCAAACCTGTCACTAGATATAGTGTTGGGAAACGAATGTAAAAAGGCAGCGAAAGTTAAAATCCCTCTGGTGGTCATCTTTGAATTCCATATTCAAACATAAAGATGGAAAAACTTACAAGTTCTTCCACATATGCGTTTGCTTTGATTTTCTGATCCGAGCAACCAATAAGTTGCTGCCTCTAAATCACCACGCCGGAATCCAAAGCAAGAAATACTCTTCTTCTCTAATGGGAATGGCTAGGAGAGAGAGAGAGAGAGAGTTTGGAGAGAGGACTTGGCATCTTTCTTTTACAGTAAAAGTGAGGCTAGGGTTTTATTTCTCACTTAGCAATATATTTACATCATAAGAGAGACAAAACCCTTGGCAACCAAGAGAAGATGGACGCCTATTCAAGGCGTGCAATAGCCTCCAGGCTAGTGCAACCACTAGGTTCCAATTTCAATTTAATTATTTAATTTTTATTTATCCAATAAATAATTAATTAAATAACTAAAAAATTAAATTAATTCAATAATTAATTCCTCCAAGAAATTAAATTAATTTGTTAATATTATTAATTAATTAATTCAATTTCTAATGATAAATTAATTATTTAATATTGAACGATATCAAATACCGATAAAACCCTTTAAGTCAAAAACCATTTTTCCCCTTTGCAATTCCTTTAAGCGCGACTCTTTAGGTTCATCTCAAAAGGCAATTGGGAAGAAACCAAAGGATGCGAGTAACAGCTAACCAGTCATGTGGCTCACATCGTAATCTAATTGAGAACGAATGATTAGGATCATTCCAAACCTTTCCTGTCATGAATATTGTATGATTATAAACCTTTTATTCTAATATCCCAGTCAAGTGAGAGTCACAGTTAGTCAAACTTACAATACTTGACCATACGCTTATCATAATGAGTCGAGGTCACTAAGTTTACTCTTGTGTCTAACACGAGCAACTCCAATGCTTTGGCCAAAGACTTTTGACCTCCCTCATTCATGACGGCATAGGATATTTGTTCATTCACTTGTAAGAGAATAAATTACATATTGCAAATCAGTTAAGACTGTTACTTGTCTATCAAGCTGCACTTCGAGATTGACTACGCCGACAGGTGAATTGAGTCTAACTACTCTAATGACGAACTTGATATTACAAGTGCATCTTTAACGTGGTTTCGCAGGTCTAAGGTTCACATGTATCTATCATAACTAATCAATTATGTCATTGACTGAAACTCATGTGACAGAATTGATACGAGTCATGTTCCAACTCATCAGTCTCATTGATGTGTCTATGATACAAGCTCCCGCCATCCCATAGTGTTCGACTGACACTTCCATGTCAAAGCTTATGTCACACAAGCCTTATCTAGTCCTGATGTCCAGTCAGAACTTTCTTTGACTTGCGAACTTGTTTAGTCATTAAGTACCGAATTCTTCTAGCGCCGATCTCCCTAACTCATAGGGAGTAGAAGGTTCACCTTAACGCCAAGGACTTAATGTTGTTCATTAACTTACAAATGCCTATAAGAAAACTCGTTATGGAATCTTAGGTGTCAAAGTGTAGATTTCATAAAATGCCTTATATTGATTAAGAATGTTTAATTAAAATAAGCATGCCCTATAGCATCTATCATCTATGGCATTTGAGGGCATAACACTAACATATAGATATAGATACATAAACATCATTGTAAACATACATAAACATCATTGTAAACCAACCAAATGAATAAAAAACACACCAAGAAACTACAAGAATAAACCGCATCATTTGGTTTCTTCTAGGGAGACTAGCAATCGCATCATCAAGTTTTCATATGTTTCTATCCATGTTGCTATTTTCAAACTCCAAAGTGGATAGCCTTCTTTCCAAGTTTATATTATCATATCTCAAGTTTGATATAATCCTTCCAAAATTCACCTTTTCATCATCTAAATTGCAAATCTTTCTTACCATCTTTTCTTTTTCATCCTCCAACCTAGATATTCTTCACATCTGATGACCTTTTTCTTCTTCCAATCTGACTCTCTCCCATCATAATTTGGGTATTATGATCATCCCCCTCAAGCAGATTGGAGGGTCTTCCTAAGAAAAATACTTACATCCACCAACATTCTGATTCAAAGAAAAAAGCAAAAAAATAACAATCAACATCAATCATGGACCTAAATTGAAAGAAACTAACAAAATGTAAAATTTGTAAAACTGAAAAACAACAAAATTAAAAAACTAAATCAACATTCTTATTCAAAGAAAACTGTAAAATTTACGAATCGAACCCTAAATTCTGACATTCCAGTGTTCGCACCCCAAAATCTTCTTCCCGGATTGTCTTCCGTCCAACTGGTGTGCAACCGAGCCAATTTAGGGCAGTCACAAGAGTGAAATCCAGGTGTGGAGGATGGTGTCGTGGAGCTGGAGGAGCTTGACATCTCTTTTGATGGATTTCTCAGTCGATTTTTTTGAAATTTTTCTTTCTTCAATTTAGGGTTATCTATTGTGCAATTTTGAGGTTAAATTGCTGAAAGTTTCCCTCCAAATCCGCGTGTTGCCTCCACGTTAGATTTCCCTCCAAAATTGGAGAAAATTCTCAAATTGAGTATCACGTGATGTGCAAGTGATACTTTCCAGCGTATTTAAGTGTCACGTGCAGGGCATGTGATATTTTATGGGCAAATTTGTATGCAATGTGCCATTTTTGTATCAATAGTGTATCAAAATTGTCATCTCCCTACATTAAAGCACCAAAATAGCGAACATGCCAAAATAAAGTAAGGAAAAAGTAATTTTGCTTAATTATATTGTATATCATATTAGGAGTTTGGTAAATTGAAAAAAATTATGTGACATATATGTCATGTGTTCAGTAGATATGATATAAAGGGAATCTTGTGATATTTTTAAAAAATACCCTCTCTTTATGTTGAGTAATATTTAATAATTATTTGATAAAACTTTGTTTAAAATGTTAGTTAATTAGTCTCTGGATTTGTTTCCCAATAAAAATAAAAAAATATAGATATTAGTTTATGCTAAAGATAATTATTTTTATAAGTTAGTTAATCCATAAAACTTAAATAGTATATCTATTAACTTCCAATTCACCTTTGACGGATGAAGGAATTTATAAATTTAAAAACTCCATAACATAATAAAAATATTATTCTAGTACTTATAAAATTTATATCATGAGAACTTTAGACATTAGAGTCACTGAATTTTATTCTAACTAAGTGGAGGCAACACTCTATTTCTTTTCTCTATTAACGATGTGTTTCATAAAAAAAAAAGTTTTCTTTTTTTATATTTAGGAGAATAAATAATTGGTAAGGATAAATTTTCCATCAGATGTTGAGGATGCTATTATAAATGCACACATTAGAACCTACCCTTTTCCATGGGATTTACTAATACGAAAAATAAAGGATAGTATACTAGTTCTTTGAATTATCATGGACTTTCATCATGACTACCGAATATGGGATTGTACATGATAAATAATCCTATGATCACTCCTAATCAAAGCTACCTAACGCGCCCATGAAGGATGAAACTTGTTCTTGCAAAGTTAAGAAACATAAACTATTTTGAGCCATCCATTTAATAGGAATATATTGATCATAACGTTACGAGGGAGCTCATTTTATTTTTACTGATATGAATTTTATGTGATTTTAGTTATTATTATCCAAAATTACAAAAATACCTATCTTGCTTCGTTTACCATTCTATTTAGCTTTCATTCCTATCTATGATACAAAGTATCGGCCAAAGTCCTAAGTAAGTGAGGTCAAAGTCTTTGGCCAAAACATTCAAGCTGCTCGCAGTAGGCACGAGAGGAAGCTCAATGACATCATCTTATTATGACATATGCATATGGTCAAGTTCAGTGAGTTTGACAAGACTATGACTCTCACGTGACTAAAATTCGAGAATAAAAGATTTATACTTACACATATTCATAATTGGAAGGTTCAGTGTAATCCACTATTTTGAGCTTGATTGGACTACGATGTGGGTCACGTAGCTTGTTAGATGTTACCCACATTCTTTGTTTTCCTTTTGTTGTCAACTGAGACGAACCTAGAAGAGACACACTTATAAGAATTATTTGATTAAGGGCAAAATTGGTGTTTGATACCAATTTTAAATTAGATGAATTTTAAGGAAGAGAATTAATTATTCATTAAACAAAATAAGTAATCAGTTAAATGTATTAGAATTAATTATTTATTTATTATTTAGTTTGACTAATTAATTAAATAATTAAATTAATTTAATACAATAATATATATTTATATATATACACATAAGTCACATGCTAGGGGGGTGTGTGTGTGACATGGCAACACGCCTAGGCGTGTAGGGCAAATTAAGGAGGAGGATTTTGAGAAGTTTAAATACTCCTCTTAGATACCTAGCCTCCTAATTTTATCTTCCAATGGAGAAAAGACAAGAAAGTCCAAAAACTCCCCCCTCCTCCCACACCAATACTCTAGTTGCCGGCCCCGATTTAGAACAAAGAGGATGTCTTCAATTTTCCTCCAGCGTGGAATTTAAAGAAAAGGTGATTCCGATGCTTGGATTCAAGAAGACTCTGTTCGTTTGACGAATAGAAAAAATAACGGAGGTGGTAACTCTACCACTACACTTCAAGAGGTAGAGTTTTGCTTTCTTACTGTAGAAATGATTGTGCCAACAAAGTTGACCACTTGAGAATTTATCTTTTTGCTTCGTTTTTTTGTATATATCATGTTTCTCAACACACCCAACCTATCCAAATGCCATAACAGATTTAGAGCATGAAGTAGAACTAGGTTGGACAAAGAGAAGAGAAGAGGACCAACAAACAAGATGATCCAAACACTACAAGATTCAGAGCGAAAAGTGGCAGTTCAAATCCCATGTTACACGACTATGTAACACTTTTTGTTAGACACATATATGTAATAAGTGTATACATAGATGACTAGGATGTGAAAAGAGAAAAAAAAAGATGAAAATTCTCACTCTAAATTCTAATCAGTCGTGTATACACTTATTACACATCATGTATATAATAAGAAGTGTCATATGATTGTATAAAAGATGATTTGGACAAAGAAATGAAACCAGTCGAAGGAAGAAATGTGTTGATTGGGAAGTGTGAAAATGTGTGACTCGTGAATACTAAACATGATAATTCGTGAATTAAATGAATTGACTATATATCAAGAACAATAATACTGAAATGATAGGAATATCAATTGGTCCAACTCACAAGGAGCTCTATCTAATATTGGGCGAGTATTACACAAACTCAGGCCTAATAAATACATTTCATACCAAAGCCCGGACCCATTCAATGAGTATGAGACCTAATCCAAACCTGACTCGAACCGAACGTGATGATATCAATTCGGTCTGGATTCCTTCCTGATGAAGACCCAGAATATACCCAAAGACCCAATTCAAATTATCAATTCATTGATAGAAAAACCCTAAGCCCCAGACCCGCACAACGAATATGAGACCCGATCCGAACCTGATCGAACCGAACTTGATGATATTAATAAGTTCAGTTCGGTTTGGATTCATAGCCAAGAAAAACCCCCCGATTCAAATTTTCATTTCATTGATCGACTCTGTAGAAAAACCCCAATCCCCAAATACCTCAACTCGATTCTCTCTCCCATCTCCTCCTCCGCCGCCGCCGCCGCAAAACCTACCTCCGGCTACAATCCAGCTTCTAAGTTCTAAGGTAATTGTTTGAGTAGAGCTCAACACTTTCAGGCCAATCCGATTGTATTGCGTTCTGCTTTCTGTTGTTAGACTTAAAATGTGTTCGTGTTCGGTTCCTACTCTTATCTATCAATTCCCAAGTCATGAATTTAGGTTTTCTTTTTCCTAATACATATATGTATTATTGATGAAATAATTTTGAGTTTTTTGGCTCTTCAAAGAGCTAATTTGGGATGTCCAAAACCTGTCCTTGTCTGTAAAGAGAATAAAAGCAATCCAAATTGGATGAGGTGCAGATAACTTTTGCATACTCTTAACCATCTCATCTCATCTCATAGATGATTTCAGAATAATAGAAAATTATTTGAGTTACATTATTTCTATTCTAAATAATTCTTTGCCAGTTCATGTCTAACTGTCATTATGACTATGAATAGAAAAGGGTAAAATGCATTTTTGACTCTAACCTTGGAGCACTTTGGTACCTAATCTATTCATTTTTACACAACCTTTGTAAATTGTAACAAGTAAGTCCATCGGAAGAGTAATTTGACTTAGATTTATCTATACATTGCATGATATGTGCACTTTGCACTCTATCCTATGATATTTTGTGCATCCGACTACCTATACATTGCATGATACGTGCACTTTGGTACACAATTTAATTCATGCCTAAGGCACATGACAACATATTCGGAGGGAATATTCCATTTTTTTGCTCCGGTGGACCTACTTGTACAAATTACAAAGGTTGGGTACTCGAATGTAAATCTTAATAGCATAGGTATCAAACTGCTACGACCGACATACTTTGGGGTTAAAAATGCATTTTACCCAATAGAAAATCTGCACTTCTCTTTTCTAAAATTGTACATTGGCATATATATAGTGTCTTCATTCTTTAAAATGCTGTTCTGTTGGATCTAATTTTTGCAATTTAAAAGAAAAAAAGGAACAGGTCCATACCTGATCCGACGTCCGAGTTTGAAAGAACAGACCCGATTCTGGGACCTGTCGGGTCTCTGAACGGGGCAGGTCTGGTTATGGTCCTGGGTATACCCGCCCAATAACAGGCCCCATGTGAATCAGCATTCTTCACTGAAGCTTAGATTTTTAATATGTTTTTTTTCCCCATATTTGGACTCCCGTATGAGGTCCTACCTTGTGGGTTTGGGCATCTGAAAATTGCAAAAAGGAGAGAGAGATCATTTAATCCCCATTACAAGAAATCAAGTGTTAAACTCATGTTGTTGTAGCAAAAGAGCTTCTGGTCAAGAAAATAATTAATTTGAAACATGGACAATAATGATGCTGAAATAGCAAGTCAGAGTATGAACGATCTGAGCATCAAAGAGCACTTTGATGAAAAGATGGATGGCGCGCAAATCACGTGCTTTTCCGAAGTATCAGACGACGTCACCCTCCACTTTCAGATTATTCGCCTTCATAAACAGGTTAGTGAAAATCTCGTTCATTTTTTCTTGCTCGCAACTTTAAAAACTGAAGAAGTTGTAACCATTTCTTGGTTTGGTTTGTCTTGTCAAGCACTTGTGCTTTTTCTGCCGATGAATCATTTTGGGTTCAAAAGGTTCCATATGGAATTTGGTTATAGTTCTTCAAGAATTTTTGCTAGGTTTTTTCCAATACTTCGTCGATTCTTTTTGTTCTTTTGTGTATTTGTCATGTTTGTGTGTAACTACAGAAATTCGAGATGGATGGATTATATCATCACCTGTATTCGATTCTTCAAGTATTTGTAATTGTTTTTTCAGGTGTGAAGCTGACAAGTTTCAATTTGTGCCTCTAGAGTTGTTCTGGCATTGGGATTGTTATTAAGTCTTCAACCTTGTAAAAATTGCTTCGAAATTTGAGTATCTTTTCAAGCTCTGATTTCTGAGCTATGAAATTATCAATCAAGATCAGTTTGGCTTAGAAACCTGTCCGGTTTCTATAGATTCCAAATGCAAAAAAATATTGGTGTAGCTTTTGTAGGGGCATTTAAGTTTAAGCTCCATATTGTCTATGATTGGAACACACCCTTTCGCTTCTGCAAGTGTAAACGCATCTTTTTACCATTCCATTAGCATGAATCCTACACTTATCATTCTATGATTGTATTAGATTTATGCGTGGATCGGTTGCAATTCTTCAAAAATTGGACATCTATATGCTGCTGCAGCTACACGACCTGTAAGTTCACCGTTCTTATTGTTTGGCTGATATCTTTCTTGGTTCTTTTTCTTTGTTTTCTCAAGGTTATATTACGTCCTTGGATTTTTCTAAGAGTCAAGAAGATCTATGAAAACTGAACATGGTGAAGAAAACGTTAAGGAAACAATGTTTGCTCACTAAGTAATACGAACTGCTTTATATTGTAATAGTTTTCTTTTTCATTTTCCGAGGTATTATGTTGTCAATTCAAATGAGATAATATCATTGCAAGCATCTAACTGAAAAATAATTGGAAGACAAGAATTCTACGGCTAATAAAGTTCTTGGGCGGTCTTGTAATCACGAGTATTGGAGCTGTTATGCATTGGTATGTTCTGTGTCGCTTATTGATGATGTTTTGACGCGATGCGCAGAGCAATGCTGTTGGTGTGACTTGTCTGATTGGAGGGGCTTCTGATAACACGGGATCTGGTATTGCACGTCGATTAGGTAAATTCTTACTAAACATATTCTATACATCATTTGGGCAGTTGGGCTGATCTGTGACTTAATTTCAGTTCTAAAGACTGGTCTGAATATCATTCTTGCTTGTAACATACCGAAGAATAGCCCCATGCTTGAGGTTAGCTCTCTGTGTGGTCTTTGCCTTGACTAAATGAGAATTGAAGGGTTCCTCTACCCCGCTATCTCGTTATTTGTCATGTTTACTTCATTATTCTTTAAGCGCCGTATTTCTGTTTTGGAATGTTCAGGTGAAGGCTGAGAAAGTGCTGGTGCAAAAGCTGATTAGTCTAGGTTACACAAAGCCAAGAATATGAAAAACTTAACATAGAGGACTTTTTTTAGCTATTCTCGGTGATAGATGTCAGTTTAATTGGTGAAGCTGTTTAGTTATCATTGTACTAAACTGCTAATAGATGAGAACAATATGTATCATCATCTTCAAGTTTGTAACTTGTATACGCAGTAAAAAATAGCGAAGGCAGACAAACTGCGGTAATCCTTAAGTTGGGTTTTATGACAGCCAAATTCGGGGCGAAGTAAGGAATTTTTGTTTCCTGATCTTTTAGCAAACACATGATCGGACGTTTTGGAGATCACTGAGAAACAGTTCGAGCAATGTAATCCTTGATTCGAGATTCATTGTCAAAAGTTTGTTTGAGCTTGATTTATTTAACATAACAAACAAGTCTGACTCGATTAGTTAAAAAATAATAATATGCCTAAATATCAATCCATTCGAGCTTGACTTGTATTTTATTCGATTAAAGCTTGTTTGAGTTTGGCCGCTTAATAGTCAAACAAAATTCAATCACAATTTTTAAAACTCCATGAAAATTCAGATAGTCTTGAATAATACATTATTCAATCTAGAGTCGCAACATCCTTCAGTTAAACTAGAAAAACCCGGTTTGTTGTTTCTTCCAGACATGGACAGTGGTTTAGTAAGCTACGAAAAACCTTCTTGGTACCCAGCGCAACGTAGAAGTCATGTCTTTTATTGCATATACGTATTATGTATGTGTATGTATGGTATATCATAGTGGAAATGTTGAGTTTTAAATGAGGTTAATTATGAACTTGCTACCGTTTCGTCAACATGTCTATATCTGGCAAACCATGTATTTCCTCAAAAAATGCCCGATACATTTGGTCCGAATGTGTTTCATGCGTCTATTTTTTTCACGCAAGTATGTGCGGACACCGTACATAATACATTTTATAGTATGAGAGAAATAAACAGTAAGACCATTGAACTTGGTCTACCACATCTACCATATATTTTTCCCTCCACAAAGGCATAAAGCAATAATTAATTCAAAATGCAACTTGCCTAAAATTTCTTCAAATGAAGAAAAATGGACAAAAATCCTAAAGAGCATTTGGAATTTAACAACAAATTCTCAAGTAGCCATCGTCGGTTCCTAGAAGAAAAAGGCGGGAAAAGGGGAGAATAGTAATGGCTGAGAGCATAGACATGTTCTTTGATTCTCCATCTGCCATATACACATGTTGAGGGCTAGTACCATGCACCCCATCCTGTTCCATTCAACGTAAACACATTTCAATATTGGAAGATGACAAATTAAAGAAAGCAAAAGATATATATGAATGAGAGAGAGATGTGTACTTCATCAGCAGAGCTGTGTAAAGATGAAACGCTAATTTTGTTTCTACATATGGAGATCACATTTTGCCCCCATACTGAGAAACTAGAAACTCCGTCACTATAACCTCTGAAAACTGTGTGTTCTGTTGTCCAGTTCCTGTGAACATTCAACGAAAGGGCAGGTGGGCATCTGTCAGCCACATAATCTTATATTCAACAGACACTGAAATGCAGAAAAAGCCTCTTACAAACAAATTTCCACTAATATTCACAAATGTTATCCAATAATGACATCAGAAGATAATGATTTTATTCAGGATTAAGATTTCCTTTTTCTGAAGTGAAATTTGAATAATTTGTTGAACAAATAATAGTTGTAGATAAGAGGTAATTTTCGTGACAAAGGAGCACTTTCATATCAACTATGACATATCCCAAAGATAAAACCAGCTACATTAGCTTCTAACTTAAAAGCTTATTCCACCATATGAGCTACACGGCGTGTTCAAAGGTAACAAATTGGTTAGAAGAAAGAAAAACATCAGAATTACTCCAGTCTAGTAACTAAGATAAGAGAAAAAGAATACCTTCTCAAATCCCAAATTCGCAAAGTTTTGTCAAGAGAGCTGGATATAAGCTGATGATCTGAAGCAGAAGCTAGCTGCAACAAATGAAAAGTTGTATATAAATCAGTATTTTCTGACGGATTTGATATAGGTAGCATAATCAAATTACATAAATACCCTGCACACTGATGGATATAATTGCATAAGGTCCCAAAATCCACGTATGTTTCTGTTGGGGTTCGAAACGGACCCAACCCAAACAAACCAGATGACCTGGCTCCATGACCGTTGATCATGTACACATTACACATTTGGGTCGTGCCATGTGTCTACCCTTTGACCGTACAACATCAAATAGTATATAAATACCCCACTCCACAACATTTTCCATGTATGCTATTAACTACCCACTCTATACTTACACCATAATCCACCTAAATAGGCTTACTGACTTGAACGTCTGATGGTCCACGCTAGGGAAAACTTCCAGCTTGGCCTTAACGGGGGTTCTTTGGTTACAGATAGTTCCTGACCTAGAGGATCAGGATTGACCCTGACCCTAGCTCCTACTGAAGAGAGTTGACAACACATATTCGACCCAAATCAGGATTGACATCCCAATATTTATAGTACCTTTGTCACATATCCATCATGAGCCTGCCATGAAGAAATAATTTTTCCACTTCTCATGTCAAACAGCTTGCAATGACCAGTGCTCGATGCAGCTGCAATCCAAGAGGGAAAGGCGGTACTTTCCTCAGAACTAGACGAGCAAATTGATGATATAAGCGGAGGAAAACCAGAAGCAATGGACTCGCTTCTCCACAGATGAAGTTTCTGACCTTGATTGACATCAATGAACCTGTGGACCATAAAAGTAATTAGACACGTATATTCATATAAGAGATTTGGCCTTGTGAATGCATAATTACCTGATAGCTCCATTTCCAGTACCCACAACAAGTCTGTCGTTGAATTCCAAGTGGTTCATTGTAGTGTATGAATTCCCATGAAATGCACTACTAAGCATTCCACTATGTAATGGATTAAAATGAAGCATATTGTCCTCATCTCTTTCCATAAGTTGTGTGGCGGCTAAAGAATTCTCAGAAAATATAGAAATTAGTTTACCACTTTGCCCATTCCATATATGTACTGTTCCATCACAGGAAGCTACCCTTGCTGAGGATGCTAAAACACGAAGGTCGTTTACGACCTGATAGTTAAAATGGTAATATAGATATCAGATTTACTACTAGAAAGTTCATGGAGTGACATAATTGAGCAAAAGTAAAGCAATTATATGATATGCAAACCAGTAAACAATCGGTTTATGACCACCGAATTATTTTGACTCAATTTAACAGCTAGTTATGTCTGTGAAACATGTTTTACTTCTGAGAGAATATAAAATATAAAATGGCTAAACTTGCAAATGAACAAGCATAAAATATCGGAATAGAGTTATTTTTCCAAAAAAAAAAAAACATCGAAATACAGTTGAGAAGCAAAATATGCAGTAGAATATTGTCCTGGAATCTGATGTACACATTTGAAATAGCGGGCACCTTTGTTTTGGTAAAGAAAGCGCATTGGTAAGGCTATAAAAGTTTCCACCTTCTTTCTAAACTTTCTATCCAAAATAAGAATTAGTCAGGTATATGTCATACTTGACGTGCGAGCTTCTACTTTAATAGTCACCTGAATGCATGCTGAGAGCATAAATAGTCACCCGAAATGTCATTAAGGAGCTAACTTTGAGACTACATTTTGTACAATAAAATTTTACGGGAAAAGAAGGGATGGGAAAAGAAAACGCTATACATTATCTTTTATTTGGTTGAAGAAATATTTGCAACGGAAATCTGGGTCCATATTAGTTGTCTACTGTTCTCTTAAGCAATTCACGTCATTTTAATTACTATATGTGAGTATATCAAATAAAAAAGTACTTTTTGAAACTTATGACCCACCGTGCTCCCACCTTATATCAAACAGGACTAAAAGAAATGGTTTTCCTTTTATAGTTAAGTTTCCCATCCCTCCTACCCATCACGACCTTGATGGCAGCGCAACAACAAATTTCAGGCTTTCACAGAGTTTGCCTGTAAATGCTTCACAATAGCTAACGGAAATTAGGTTGCTATTTTCCCTAATGGCAATTAAAAATTAAAAGAAAGAAAAGAAAGGGAAAAAAATAGTAGAAAGGAAAAGTGAGTATGCAAAATAAAACTCCTTGCTGTTCTTGTAGTGCAAAACTATTGTTTTCTCTGTTTTAGACGCAATTTAACCATGGGAAAACTGAAGCAAACCTCGCTATGGCCATTATAGCTTGATACACAATCAACAGTTGCCAATTCCCACTTCTGAATATTTCCTTTGAATCCTGGTCCAACTCCTGCAGTGAACACGGTACACTCGTCTTGACAAACAGCAAATGACCTCAGTGCCCCATGATGTGCACGTACAGATTGTACAACTGATCCTCGAATTTTCCATTGAAGTTCATCCTTTGGACCACCAGCACGACCACCAAAATCAAGACCATTCAAATTAGCTGCAGGACTAGGAAACCAATACCAAGGTTCTTGCATTCTCAAATTTGGACTTATCCCATGCCTCTCCACTGAATTCTGATGATACTCAGACATATTTTTACTTGGAGGGAAGTTTTTGGCACCTTTTTTACCCTGTGGTTGTGGTCTTGACCATCCAACCCCATTGAGTAAGAGTTTGGCAGGTATGTTTTCTGACGTTGAGCCCTTGTGGTAAGAGATTCGTCTACCGTTTATACTATCCACACCACTTTGATTGGAATCCCCTGCATGTTCCCACTGAATAACAACAGGCTAAGAAGGAGTGTAGATGCATAAAGTTAAGTTTAGAAGAGTTTCCTGATAAAGAACTTAATACACTTAGGTCTAAAATAATATCATTTCCTGATAGCTTCTAAATTAATAAACTACTTTATGTTTGAAAAAGTTTTATTTTTTGGTTTATCTATATTTTGGCAATGCCTGCGTGTTTCAATTAAGGTGTCATGGTTTCTTATTTTATCCCAACAGGAAAAAGTGATGCTTTAAGATCCAATCCTTTTCAATATTAAAAATAGATCATAAAGTGCGTATTTGTTACGCTTTCAAATATAATGATAGCCACCTACAAATGCATTTTCTTCATAGTATAAGCATCAACAGAACTAGAACGATATGGACCCTTTTCTTTCATTGCTGCCACAGAAAGATCTTCATACATGAATCTCTTGACTGCTTGCTAATTATGACAAGGATGTGGTCAGAGTACCACCGAGATTCAAAATGTGAAAATGTATATAGCATCAATCATCCTAACGTGAAAGCAACCTACTCATATAAGAATAAAAGGTCAAACCTTCCAATTATGATGCCGTAGAAGGAATTGCTCAAGAAGCAACCATGTGGCACAACACTGACGAAGTTTCTCTATTCCAAGTAGCGAAGCAAATTGAGGATACAAAAGTAACCTGTCAAGATTTCATAATTTATATATGCACCTAATGCTTGTGTATGATTAAATCCCATATAGGTTCTAAGACCATCACATGAAACGGCATAGAGACTCACGCCAAATCCATGCGGCTCTCGATGCAATCCTCCTCACCCATTTTCATGCTAGGGTCTGTCAGTCTTTCACCCAAATTGACAGAATAACTCTTCTTTTCCTGAGAAAAAGCAAGCTCATCGAACAACACTTTAAGTTTTGGCAGAACGTGCAATGCAGTTGAATCTGGACCAATCTGCTGGCAAAGCCTGATAAGACTCTTGGCAGCGCACTGGAGAATAAAATAATTAGTGTCAATAAAACATAGTTTAGTTTGACAATGTCGAATTGTTCACGATTGTGAAAAACATGATCAATTAGTTAAAATAGGACACTGATGTTAAAATATTCAAACTATAACGAGTATGACCACATTGAGTTGAATATAGAAGATATAAAAGCACCTGAAGCACCCGGACTCCGATATCTCCGTGCATGAGAATCTTAACATATGGGCAATTTTCGTCCTGAATAAGCATAAAGTTTGCTTTTGTTACCATATTGCTTTAGCGAGTATGAAAATACACAGTCCAAATTAAGGTTATACCTCAAGCAACTCCTTAACAATCGTCTCATTTGTCAATACAGGAACAAGACCATCTAATGCTGTCATACAATCTATTAAGGCTAAAGAACCCCAACTCTGGATGGGTTCAGGTTTATTAACATATGAAGTGGAGATGCAAGGATGGATTACTTTACGTAATAATGGTACAATTTGTTTCACGATGAAGTTTTCTCCAAAAAGTCCACCTGAAAATTAAGTTAAATCACATTAGAAGTTGAACAAGCACATTTTTAGAAAAAGTACTATATCACAACCCAATGTGGGGAACATACCAATCCTAATCAATACATCAACTCCATCATTGCACAGCCCTTTCCCAAACGAGAGTATCAGAGGCAAAATTGTCTGGACAATTACTTTACATTAGCCTGATATAAATATATAAGTATTAAATTGGAAGTACAAGTGAGCATTATGACATAAGCATTTGCTTAGATATACAACATTTATGTGAGATATAATCAAACCTGATGAACTGTAATTGGTACACCAAGCTCTTCGCTGGACCCAATGAGTAGAACAGAGGCAGCAGCACTTGAGCTTTTATGAGGAGCAACATACAAGTTTGATATTATAAGTGGATGTATCGTCTCTAAGTACGCTTGTTTACCTATCTTATTCCACATCTCCTGCATAAATGAGCCTTGAAGAAGAGAAACCTTCAAACGTGAATAGCCTGTAGCCTAAAACAAAATCCCTTTTGAAATGAGAAGCAATAGAAAAAAAAATGAAATGGCTGCACAAAAGCTATAGCACTTATACAAAACTATACGAACTAGCCTGTAAAATTCTCTGGATAGATGGCACAATAAGTTTTATAACTGCCTCTAACTTCAGACATTTGAGAAATTCTGTCAGTAGTATATAAGCCCATTCAGCTTCAGAATCTGATGCAGAAGTCACCGCAAGAGGTAAGCAATAAGGAGCACACATTTCAGCGCCAAAGGCTCCCATTGTTTTCAGAGCTCCACGTTTTGCAAAAGTTGCAGCATATTGAAGACGGGATTCATCTCTCGCAAGAAGGTGAAATGAGGCTAGAAACGAGTAGGATGACTTCACTGAGTTCGGGAAGTACGGAGATTCTAAAAGACATTTGGCAGAAGGCCTCCTAAACGTTAAAATATAAAGGGGAAAATTTTAGCTACAAGTGGGTAGAAACCAAATTCTAATACGTAAAGGAGATATAATTCATTTTACCTGTTCCACTCCTTCTGAATGCTGGCTTCAACAATGACTTTCACGTGATGAGGGAGGTCTTGCATTGAACTTGGCAGGACACCACCCTCCAAGTATGACGCCACAGAAATAGGACCAAAAAGTGGCTTCCCCAGCTGAAGTTCTGCTAAAATACATCCAACAGAGAATATATCATCTGCAGCTCCTCTAGAAAAATTCTTTGAGGAAGATGTTTGCCTCCAAAGCAGTAGTTCTTGATATCCCAAAGAATTATCATCATCCACCTCAATATTTTCAAGAAGATAATTTGAATCAATAGTTGATGTCTGCCCACAGTTCTTTGCAAAGTCAAGTTCCATAGATGACATATATTCAGAACTCTTCCCCAAACGCTCGTTCTCACAGGGGCCATCCTTCAAACAGTTATTAGAGTAAACATTATAATTAGGAGTTAAGTGCCATGAATTCTCACAGAATGAAGTTGCTTCTTCCAATTTATTTAAATAGTTAGTTTCAATAAGCTGATCGTGCTTGACCCCAACATCAGTCACTTTAGTTGAACCGTTCTTCTTCTCAGGGGTCCCCCTTGTAATAATTTGACGTGGAGGGTGAGGTTGAGTAAAAAGCTGGCGGCGGCCCATTGATTTTGGCATTGTGGATGTTGATGCTGGCAACATTACATTCTTAGCAGCAATAGCAGCCTCACCAGACATTTTGTAGCCAAAGGTGATATCTATCCAATGATGTATTTGACATGAAACTCGATTGCTTTCTAATGCATCTCTATGCAACTTAATGAACTCCTCTGCAGTGCCTGCCCATGAAGGCACAGCTAAATCAGGCATGCCAGAATGTAGGGAATAAAATATGCGTGGATCAGAGTAGAATTCAGGAATGCATTCGTCAGGGGTCCATTGGTATAATCTTTGCATGTTAGAGGGATACTCATTAGGTTCATAAACTGAACGCACGGCTATTCGCAAAACACTCAAAGGTAACCTCCTAGCTTTATAACTGCAAACAGCCAGTTCAGATAGGCATTCATCTGAGACATGGTGAGGAACTTCAGATGTTGAGTAAGTGAAATCTAACTGTTCATCACCTTTCGCCAAGCGCCACTTGGTCTTGGTCAGATCTCTCCACCCGGCATTGCTATTTTCATCAGGTTTAAAGCTAAAATCTAGTACCCAAGGCATGACTATATAAAAAGTGTGGTCACCCCACCTTCTCCCAGCTAATCTGTTTAGGATGAGGAGATACTCAAAATTACTCAACTCTCCTTTCCACCAACTATAGAAACTAGACTGCCAATTGTTAGATTCAGAGAGACGTAAATCAGCATAAAGTGCATGGGCGGAACAGCCTTCAAAACAAAAACCACCAGTAGGATTACTGTAGAACTCTTCCTTTAAATTCAACTTTGAGTTCAGCAGCTGCTTCTCACCAATCTTTAACCAACACCAAGATGTATCAGTCAACATGATGTTGGATGGGCGCAGATTCCCATAGGCCATACCTAATCCCTGCATGTACGACAGAGCTGAAAGTATTTGATAGATTAAAAACCTCACATGCCAATCAGACTTTATGGCAGCAGGGCTATAGTACAGAATGTTGTCAAGGGTATATGGCGTCTTTGGCAACACTAAAATAATATGACTAGATGACTTTAGCATTCCCAAAATGGGACCAATATTTGGATGCCTTATACATCCAGGAAAGCCATTCTCCTTAAACGACGGTAAACCTACCAAACTAAGAAAATTTACACTGTCTCGTCCTGCAGATTTTCCTCCTACAAGAAGGTTTAGTGAATGCAATATGTGATCTTCAATTGATCCAGATGAGAAACTTGAAGCAAGTTCTTCAAATAATTCATAGGATGCATAGCCGATCTGAGCAGTGGGAGCTAATGAGGTAATTATCCTCAAGCAAGAAAACTTATTGGAAATAATACATGTTTTGCAACCTTTAAGGAATATGTTTCTGCCACCATTCGATGAATGCCGATATTCAGTTGATGTAGTATCTAAAGCAGAATTTTTATCACCAGAAATTCCGACACTGACATCTGCTTGATCTTGCTTTCTGTTTAACGACTTTGTGTTCTCTATTGCACTATCATCGCCACCTTCAAGCACACAATACTCATCTCTGCAAAGAAGACAGAGTTCGTTTATCTCAAGAGCACTAGTTCCATAAGCCCAGATGACGATCGATCTATTATGTGCTCAAGCAAACCTGATCACAAATGATATATACAAATTTTACAAAAATATTACTCATGATTTGTGCTATAGTAAATTTCTTTTCCTCATGACACTCGTGGGCGATACAACTTTTGGGTTTCTCTTGAAAGCTAAGCACGGTCAATAGCAGAACAAACTCAAAACATTAACTTTAGTGAAAACACACACAAAGTTTCCCAACTCATATCAATGTCATTTATCAAGTCAGTAATTAATCCACTCAATGTTATAATATGTGCGTTTGAGCCGCCCACGCTTATCATCTCTAGTCAGTCAAATGATCAATCAATAGAAAGGCAAAAACACATAAACAAGAAATCAACTATTGACATTCTTATCAACTTAAAAAAAAAGCTTAAATTGTTAGTCATCATACACGTATCTGGCCAAGCAATCATCTGGACTATAAGGAACATAATTCAACACGAACTGCTGCGCCGCCTCCCCTCCAGAATTCGATACCTGCATCCAATTAATGAACTGGTAAATATACAAAGTTACAACAAACACATGTTAATTACACAGATAGATATGTATGTATGGAAGGATTGAAGACCTGAACGAGTGCGCATGAACCGAAGGGGAGTGGAAAATCGGAGAGGCCATGGATGAAAGTGAGGCCGCCGGAGAAATCAGCTTCAATTCGTTGTTGAAGGCACTCGAAGCACATTTTTGGCGCAATTTCCATTGTTCAGATTTCGCTAGCTCGTTAATTGTTACAATTGATGATCCTCCATCAATGGCGGATTCAAAGATTCATTTGATTTTGAGAGAGAAAATCATATCTCAGGTAGAGTTGAACTGGAACTAGAGATGGTACATTCCTGCTGCCCAAAAAGGAAAAGACGACTTTTCTTACACAACGCTGTTTTTACAGTTCCCACTTCATTCAATCATAGGAAACTGGTATTACCCATCCAGAAAATAAGAGTTAATAATTTCGACTATAATTTCCTTTTTTTTTTTATATAATTTTCCCATACTACTCATCTTGATCTAATAAGAGTCCTATCTTGAACTTCTATTAACTCTTTATCATTCTATTAACCATCCTATCCTGAACTTGTATTACCCAACTTCCAGAAGTATGCTTCAGGATGCGGCATAATTTCAGACAAAATTATGCCGCACAAGAGAGGAAGCACACGATAAAAAGGAAAAGAAAAAAAAAAAAAAAACGGCGAATCAAATTGATATTTCATCCACAAAAAATAGGTATAAATTCGAAAATTCATACACTACTCTAGTGGGTGGTTTAAAATACCTAGTTCAAAGACGTTCCAATGAAAACATCAAATGATCACAAGAATATTAATTTCAATCTTAAAATAAACGAGTTTTGAATTATTAAAGAAGAAAAGAAGAAGAAATTAAATCGGACTTACATAATCTGATTATAGGCGACCAGAGATCAATCTTTCGTTGAACAAGAACATAAGCTCTATTCGCTCCCGTCTTCTTGTTCTTTACTTAACTAATGCAAAACTACACTGAACCTGCTCAGGTTTTTGGGAAATCTTTAAGCTTTAGAGTTTCGAGAAAGTTTTGGACATGGAAAATAAATTCCAAGTCACGAAATAGGCAATAATATAATATATCATCAGACTATTTCCGAACGATGCATAACAAATTCCAAACGACATAAATAAGTTTATTAGATCTTGAAAGGTGCTTTTTCCGACTTTGATATTACATTATTACTTTTACTTAGATATTTTAAATTTACTATCTTTTTTTAAATAATTTTATTGATTAACCTTAATTAAATAATTTTTTTAACATCCACTCTACATTTTCGAACAACCCTTCAACTGAATAGCACACTCAAACGTCCTCTTGAATGAAACTTATGTAAAAGTATTAACAATTCTAAACTGACACCATAAGAGCCCCTAGTGACACAATTCAATAAAATTATATCATTAGCACTATTCGTAAATATATTCTAACTATATCAAAATGACATAATGGAACTTGCAAGATTTCATAATTAGTTATCTTCGTGTAATACTAGCTTAGAATTTTTACTTATTATATTTATCATTTTTAGGAATATCAATTATATAAAATAAAATAAATAAATATATTTGTTCACACACACATTATTTGTATATTATTTTAATTATGCTTAACAAAAATATCCCTATTATATATAATATTATTATATATTAACGTGTAGAAACTTGGATATAATTAATATTTTAGTGTTAATATTATTTACATGAAGATAATATATTTATGTGTTATACATGCATGCATGGGGTATGTCCGCTATACTTAATAAAATTGAAATACATAAAACTATATATTGTATATGAATAAGCACAATATTTGGGTATGTATTAGATTTCTTTATAGTAATACGAATACTAGAAAGTAAACTACAACAAAGGTTTTGTGATCAGTATGCATCAAATTTCCCGAATAATATATAGATAAATAATGCACTCATGTGTAATGTACATGTTATTTCTATATACTATTATGGCCAAATACGACCAATAGTCCCTCAATTTTATCATTTGTCCCATTTTAATCCCCCATATCTCAAATGCATTCAAATAGTCCCTCAACTCTATTATTTGTCCCAATTTAGTCCCTCATCTCTTAAATGCGCTCAAGTAGTCACTCGACTATTAGATTCATCCCATTAAACTTCCTAAAGTGCATTTTTTAACTTTTGCAAAAAAAAAAATCCTCCAAACTCCTACCAACATCTGCACCAATTAAAAGCGGATAACATGGCAACAACGACGAGAGGAGATGAGCAGCGAGAGGGGAGTTGGCGGCGGGATTTGCACATGATGGAGGAGGAGGTAGGCAATCTGTAGATGGTAGAGGAGGCAGCGTGGATGAGACGGCATCGAGGAATTTGCATAGGATGGGGGCGGCAACGTTGGATTCTCAGAGGTGGAGGTAGCAATGTTTTATTTTCCAAAGGTGGGGGGCAATGTCATTTGATTTCTTGTGGGTGAGGGCGGCGGTGCAATTTGAGAAGGGTGGCAGTGGTGGCAATGCAGATGGTGGATATAGGGTGGAGCCACGGAGGAGGTGGATAGGGAGATTAAGCTATGAGATTGGGATGAGGTAAAATGGGGATTAACGTTGGGATTGGGGAAAGAGGGGGGGCAGGGGAATTTAATATAAAATAAAATAGATAAAAGTAGGTAGTTTTGGAGGGAAAATTCTTGCAAAATTCAAAAATATTTGTCCTAACATGGTGTAAGTCACGTGCCTCAAGGTTCCGTCAATTTTTAACTTATAATTGATTACAGGGACTTTAATGGGACGAGTTTGCGAGCTGAGGGACTAATTAAGCTCATTTGAGATATGAGGGACTAAAGTGGACAAATAATAAACTTGAGGGACTATTTTAGTGCATTTAAGAGCTGAGGGACTAAAATAGGACAAATGATAGAGTTGAAGATGCACTGAGCGACGGAAGCAAAGACAAAATCAAGCTAGGGAAGCCTCCGCGCGAAAGGACTATTGATGGTATTTGACTTACTATTAATAAAATATGAATTTTGTGTGTGTCTCTTTCAATTGTGAAATAACAGTAGAACACTACGAATTCTATAGGTTATTTTTTCCAATTGTGAACAGCCTTAAACACACTTATTAACAAGCTTAATAAAAAAAAATCTAAGTTTCCAACTTATATTAAGTTTATTTTCATGGGTTTCTCATGTGTGATAGTGCAGGCTTCGATTTCACATTTTATACTTCATTCATAAGACTTATTTAAAATATTAATTTCTCATTATCTATCTTTGTAAAAACAACTCTTTAGATAGAGTACATAATATGAAATTTTAGTTGAAAATTCCATCAATTCTATCAAAATTGATTCATATATTAAAGGTAAACATCATATATGACTCAACTTATATGCAAATAATTATGACCATTAGTCCCACAAGGGAGATTCAAGAAGTGGGTTTAATTTTTATAGTTGCTTCTGCCTGAACAATTTCTAAATCCAAGCATCTACATTAAGTTATGTAATCATTCTAATAATCAAGAGAAAAATATTTTGTACTACCAGAATGCAATATAAATACATTGCAGTTAACCAATTTCCAACGTATATGGACAAATGAACTAAATTACAATTATACACTTCAAATAAAAGATACTGGTTCTCCTCAAGAACATATATCTATAATATCTCAACATCAATTTTCCAAATAATGTAGAAATCATTAGGTACTCACGTGCAATGCACTTGCTCTATACTAGTCTATGTAAAAGTATGATTCCAACTGGGATGTCTAAGAGACTAAATGCTAGGACTAAAGAAACTCTCTTTCTCGTAACCTTTTCAACTGTAGTGGAATGCTATGCACTTGAAAAATATACTTTTTTTTAAACCAACCGCCTTACTGGGAAGGGTTTTGTCGGACCCATCACCCCTTTTTTATATCAATCAAAATAAAACAAAAAAATAAGGAGAACTAACTGTTGGGAAAGTTCCCTCGATGCCAACAAGAAGATTAGAATATAAGGCACTAGTTTATATTGCACAACCCTTAACTAATAGAAAGGCATAAGTCTTAATGGCATCTATAAGACTTGGATGAATAATAAGTCCATGTGAATCAAGGCGGACCTTCCACTCCTTATAGTGGTTAAGGGGGTAGGTGACACGCGAAATCCTAGCAAGTATACTAGGTCGTGCAAAGTAATAAAGTGGACTATTTAGCCCGGGGTGTATCGTCTCCACAGGGACAATTGGATTCAATGCTCGTAATTGCTATATTATCTAACTCTAAGCTAAATCAAATTATAAGATGATGGTTGATTATACTATGAAAATAATCAAAGACAACTATGTGATAAACAAGATAATAAATCGAATGGAAAGAGGTGATTGGGTTATGATCCTACTATGTTCTATTCTATGTTCATGAACTCTCAATTATCCGGATTTTTAGAACGCTCTTGTTATGGCGAAACCCCCTAATGTATTTATTATTCAATCTCTTGAAATAACAAGCCTATACTAGTTAACAACTTCCTGTATCTCTATAGTGAAGATTGAATTAACTAACATGCATTTAGGTTCAAAGGAATTCCTTGCTTACGAAGATCCTACATTCAATCGGGTCATCTTATCACAAAAAGCCACACAACGCAATCGATTCTATCTCTAGTCAATTGTTACGTTATGATGTTTGATTTTTCGATCTCCCTTTATCTATCTCCTCTCGGTCTCAAGACAAAGCATTATATCAAACACATGGTGATCATTCATGTGAAAGCATTAAGCATAAAATCAAACATGTAACAAGAATGTAATAAATCCGGAAATTAATCATTCATTAAACACAAAACATCACAAAGTATTTACATAACCCAACCACAAAGATGCTTAGCTCATATTTACAATAACAAATGATTCAACAATTCTATAAGACATAGTTGATAAACTAATCAAAGAGAAAGAGTTGAATTACTCCCTATTACAAGGTGTGAATCCAAGCTTTTGATGATGAAAATGGCTCCTCAAGCTTCCTTGGGTCTTCCTATGGCTTCCCTATGTGTTTTTAGAACAAGTGTAAGTGTTTTCCAAGAGAAAAGTGTGTTATAAAGGGGGAAAACGGCGGACTTAAAATTAGGGCATCGGGGAAATCGGACCGCGGCACACATTCTAAACCGACCGCGGCTCGGATGGCAAGCAGTGCCGCGGTCTAAAAAGCAAGTCATGCCGCGGTTTGCCGAGGCCTAACAGGGTGCCGAAGGGTCAAGGCCGCGGTTCTGTGCCGCGGTCCTATCCGGATTTCTCAGGGCCGCACCGCGGTGTTCTGGGCGTCCGATGGCAGGCTTTTCCTTCTCTTGTTCGCAATAATTGATCTATTTGACTTAAATCCCTACACACATGAAATTGTCAAAGCACTATGCAGGCGACGTACCTATCCGTGACTTATTTCATCGTCTCGGATGGTGAACAAATCTCAGATTGTATTCCTGACCGACCAGCAAGTGGGTCGCGCCGAACCTCAAGGACGTTTAGGCCGCAAGATGTCGGTAGCTATGGAAAAGAGCCTCGTGCCGCGGTCCAGAATGGCAGATTTCATGCATTATTTTTCTCCGGCTAACTGCACCCGGGCTTTTCCTTCTCTTGTTCTGCCTTCTTACTCATATAATTGATCAAGACACAAAGCAACTATTTGACTTAAATCCCTACACACTTAAATAAGATTCAATCATGACAAAAATAAATCTAAATCAAACTCCCTCGTATTTTTTTGGGTTGAACTTCGATCTTGTCTCTTCCATGCTTCCTGCACTAGGTTGTTGCAGGATATTCATTACTAAATTATGACCAAGAAAATTCTCTTTTCTTTACCTAATTCTCTTGCTTTCCATCAAAGGGGTACCAAGAATGTGAGCTACCACTTGTACCAAGAATGTGAACCTACTAAGAATGGGAGCTGCCATCGTATTTTCCAGCGCTACCCTCCACAACCTAGGCTTTAGATCGTCTCGGATCAATAGATGGTGGAACAGAGATACTCATAAGTATCAGATTGTTCGACTGTGATTCGGGATCTTTTAAAGGCTGAATGTTTCAGAACCAAGTATGCACATGAGGCTCAATTTTTGCACTTCCCACAAAAGAGGTGAGTGTTACTCCCTCGAAAATAGTCATGATAAGTTACACGTTGCCTAGAACATTCAACAATTTGAAAACCTCTAAAACATCTCGAAATCCATCTCTTAATCATGAACTCCATATCTATTATTTTTATGTCAAAAGCACGTTTTTAAAACATGATTATGCAAACTCATTAGATAATAAAAACATTGAAACAATCCAAATCTTTGTTAACTTTTCGGTGTGTATGAAGTGTGAAAGTCACGATCAAAAGGTCTTTTCGGCTTGTAACGTAAGGCTAGGTAATGGCTTGGACGGGAATATATGGATAAAGTGACTAAATTCAAGAGAGCATACAACGCAATATCATCGAGCTAAACACTCACTTATCAACCGAACAATTCTGTACCTCTTGTCACTTATCACTTTTAAATTTCCTTTTTTTTTCTTTTCTTTTCAAGCTCACAACTCCCAAACTTGTCACTTATCATTTATCACATTGAAGTCTAGTTCATAGCCTTGTCGAGAGCACAAATATATTTTTTTTTTTGTTTTTTTATATATATATCTCGACTATTTAACCAACGTTCAGTTCTTCATTTCATCCCCTCTTTTCACATAAAATCCAAACCTCCAATATTTTATCATAAGCAAGAACAACACCACCTTCTAAACCACTAATCAATGAGCTTCGATACCCAAAACAAAGTGTATACCCAAATAAATATCAAATGATATGAAGTTCTATGCTCTCTCAATTAGGAAATAGACTTTGTTTTACTTTTAGGCTAAAGGGTGGTTGGTGTGGCTTACGAAAGAAAGACGAATGGTGGTTTTTAGTGTGCTTAGCACACTCCATTCTTATCAATATGGCTCAAAACAAGGTCTAGAGATTATGCAATATAGTGAAGGCTAAATGTAAGGCTAGAGACAATGAAAGATGGCCTAAATCATTTCATGACTTCGCACAATCAATACACACTTCAAAGTCGACAAAAGTGAAAGTTCAATGCTTTAAATCCTCAACAATTCACATAAGCATGGCTAAAAAGGCTTTCACATATAAAATACGACAAATGATTTCATTTTAGATGAAGTAGAGACACTCAAACGAATCATGCTCCAAGCAAAAGTATGACAAATCATGAAAATGAAATCATTGATTATCACAGTTTTCTAATCCCAAATCAAGCATGAATCTTAACAAATGAGCACAAATTACACCAATTCGCCACATCACAATAAAATATGGGACGTCTAAACCCACCCCCCAACTAATCTAGCACATTGCCCCCAATGAACGGACATATAGATGCAAAGAAGAAGAAAGAAAGACGTCCCTGAGTGTGGAAGGTAAGTGATGTCCAAAAAGCGAAAGAGCAACAAGGCGTAGAGTCTGAAACTAAAGGCGAGCCATCTGTTGAGTTAGAAAAGACAAGAAGGAGCATCATAACACTAAGGTCACACATAATGAGGAAAGCATAAACACCACAACCAGAAAACGACAATAAACGTGAAAAGCCAACAATACAACCGTTCAAAAGGAAGAAAAGAAAAACAATAAAATGTCTAAGGGGATGTGGGCATAGCGTCATCAGGAGCTTCGGAAGTGTCGGGCTGTGGATAGGGTGGGGATTCCCAGGCAGGGGGTGAAAGTGGGGTACTGGAGCCGGAGTGGAGGTTCTCGAAACTGCGTATCTGATAATCCCATAGGCGCTTTTGGCGCCTCTCAGTTCGGTCCAACTGTGTAGTGATCCCGTGAAATGCTGTCATCATCGTATCAAAACCCTGATGCATATCCATCCGTAAAGCATGTATCTGAGCATCGAGGTGTTCATACCTCGCAGTCTGAGAACGTGGGGCTGGGGGAGGGACAGCGGGAGCCTGCATATGAGGAGGTACATCAGCATCACCGGCATCCGCATAAAGTGGTGGAAGCGGTGCAGCAATGCTGGCATCATCAAGATCGCCCATAGGCCGTGTCGTGGCCTCAGAAGAGTGAATAGGGACACCCGCGCGTATAGCTAAGGCAGTGATCAAATGAGGGTGCGCCAGATTCTGTGTAGTGCTCTTCTGAATAGATTCCAACAGGGATTTGTTTAATATGCGGCCTACCTCAATGCTGCGGCCACTCATAATGGCATAAAGAAGAGTTGCTCGGCTCTTTAGCACCATACTGACCGATGTGGTGGGAAGAAAGCGGGTCGTAATGAATAGATACCATAGCTTGGCCTGGGGCAGAAGGCACGTGCGGGGAAACTTGACCGGAATGCCCCGAGTCGTTATCTAAGTGGACCCGGGGTGGCAAAGGTTGTTCATCAACTCCATAGGGTCGGGCTCAAAGTGCACAAATTCCTCATTGCCAACGTATGGAAGCTCAAAGAGTCGGTGGATGGTTTTCTTATCAAATTTAACCGACACACCCCGCACTATTCTTCCGTTTGACTCGATCAAAGTCGTGAGCATTGGCATAAAACTCACGAACCACCGAGAGGACAGCAGGCTGAGGTGTTTTCACAAAGTTAGTCCACCCACGGTTTTGGATTTGAAAGAGAATTTCCTGATTCCGATCTGTAACATTTATTCCACGCTCGGGAACACAATTCTTAGATAGGAAAATCTCAGAGTAGCGTGTAGATGCTTCTAAGCTCACAAATTTGGATCGATCATAAAGTGGAACCTCAGACTCTTCGGGCTCGGGTGGTGGTGGAGCCTGAGAAGAGGAGGGTTCATTGGCCCGACGTGTGCTAGAACGCATTGCACTCAATTCCAAAGCAAAAACCGACAATGACCCACAATGCAACACCACCACAAACCAATTTTCTCACCAATCAACACCACAATATGGTCGTCAACAACAAAAACCGAATGCAGATATCCCAACAACCAAACCAAGGATACACAAAATAAGCCGGCAAGGCGCACGAATAAACGAAAGATACAAGAGGGAGCGAAAAGCCTTACCCACCGAAAACAATCCCGGAGTTGGCCAAAAGTGCCAACGTGTCGCCAAACAGTCCCAAAGCAATTCGCACTAGCATAAACAGCCCCTGTAAATCTGGAAATTGCAAAAAGAGAACCCCGAATTTGTTGAAATTTGGCAAAATAACCACTGAAATTAGTTAAATTTTTAGAATAGGCCCTGAAATTCGAAATGTGAGCATCAATCGACCCTGAAACTCTGAAAATCAAACAAATCGGCCCTTATCCGATGGAAATGGTATAAAAATCGGACCCCAATGTGAACTTTTGAAAAAATTTCGCCCTATGCATGAACCCTAGGAAAAATCACTCAAAATTCACCTAAAATTCGAAAATAATCGGTGGGATAGAGAGGAAAGATCGAAAATAGGATGGGTATTGGTGATTTTTATGTTTGGAAGTGAAAGAAGGTCGGATTTTGGGGCGGGGAGGTGAACAATGCCGCGGTTGGGTGGGTGGAAGAAAGGAATAGTGGTGAAAATGAAGCAGAATTTAGCCCTTAAAGTGCTGAGTATCCGCGACGTGCCGCGGCACAAACAAAACCGCGGTCCAGGGACGCGGAATGGTGCACTTGTGCACTTGGCAAAGAAGGGAGGGGGAACCACGGTATGGTTTTGGAAAATCACATTGACGCCGCGGTTTCGAGCCGCGGCGCAGAAAGTGCGTAACGTTTGCCCGTATTTTTTTCAAAGAAGACCCCGGTCCTGTGCCGCGGTACAGTGCTGAGATGTGTAGGCATTGACTAGGTGCCGCGACACTGAACTGCGGTCCTGTTCCCAATTTTTTTTTTTTTTTGAAAATAAAAACGCAGCAACCGAAAAGTCAACAAACCCTGAAACAAAAAATCAAAAATAACTCAGCTCAAGAAGTAAAACAAAAGGAAAATCAATGAAAAATTAAGAAAACATGAAAAACGTGGGTTGCCTCCCACGAAGCGCTGGTTTATAGTCATTAGCTTGACGTTTTAAGAGGGGGTCACGGGGATGGATCCTGAAGCGGGACGGTGTGCTTATCCTTGCTCCATCCTTGATGAAAATAATGTTTCAACCGGTGCCCATTTACAGTAAAAGTACCCTTTACCTCGTCTTGAATCTCAATAGCCCCGGATGGATAAACCTTTGTGATAGTGAAAGGACCTGACCACTTTGAACGGAGTTTGCCCGGAAAAAGTCGTAGGCGAGAGTTGAAAAGAAGTACCACATCGCCAACTTGAAATTCCCGGGGTGTGATCCTTTGATCATGCCATTTCTTCGTTCGTTCCTTGTACAACTTGGCATTCTCATATGCCTCATGTCGAAATTCGTCAAGCTCATTAAGTTGGAGTAACCGATTTTTACCTGTAGCTTGCATATCAAAGTTAAGCATTTTAATAACCCAATATGCTCTATGCTCAAGTTCGACAGGTAGGTGACATGCTTTTCCAAAAACAAGGCGGTAAGGTGACATGCCGATTGGGGTTTTAAACGTGGTTCTATATGCCCAAAGTGCATCATCTAGCTTGAGGGACCAATCCTTCCTAGAGGAACTAACTATTTTTTCTAAGATGCGTTTAATTTCCCTATTCGACACTTCTACCTGTCCACTCGTTTGAGGGTGATACGTGGTCGAGACCTTATGTGTGACACCATATTTTGTTAAAAGAGCATCAAATTGTTTGTTCCGAAAATGTGTGCCACCATCGCTAATAATTGCTCGAGGAGTGCCAAAACGAGTGAAAATATGCTTCTTTAAAAATCTTAGCACTACTCGAGCATCATTAGTTTGCAATGCTTCCGCCTCAACCCACTTAGACACATAATCAACGGCTACAAGTATGTACTTGTGGGAATGAGAATTAGGGAAGGGTCCCATAAAATCAATTCCCCACACATCAAAAAGTTCGCATTCTAGCATATTATTTTAAGGCATCTCATGCTTTCGAGAAATATTGCCAACACGTTGGCATTTATCACACGATGCAACAAAAGCATGGCTATCTTTAAATAAAGTAGGCCAAAAGAAACCCGATTGTAGCACCTTGAGGGCGGTCTTAGTGGGTCCGAAGTGTCCTCCAATGACACCATCGTGACAGTGGCGCAAGATAGACATTGTTTCCTCGAAGGGAACACACCTCCGGATAATACAATCTGCACAAACTTTAAACAAGAAAGGATCATTCCACAAATAGTGCTTAGCTTCAGATAGGAATTTCTTCCTCTGATGATAAGTAAAATCTGGGGGGAGTTCCCTCGTGACAAGATAATTCGCAATATCAGCAAACCAGGGGCGGGGTCCATTAACGATAGCATAAAGATGTTCATCCGGAAATTCTTCTAAAATTGGTGTGGCATCTAAAATATCTACCCGAGAGTCCTCAATTCTAGAAAGGTGGTCCGCAACAACATTTTCTACCCCCTTTTTGTCTCTAATTTCTAGGTCATATTCTTGTAACAACAAAATCCACCTAATCAATCTTGGTTTTGCATCTTTTTTAGAGAGGAGGTATTTAAGAGCTGAATGGTCGGTGTATACAATGACTTTATTCATGACAAGGTATGAATGGAACTTATCAAAGCGAATCGACAGCTAGTAACTCTTTTCAGTAGTTGCATAATTCTGTGTGCATCATTAAGTGTCTTACTCGCGTAATAAATTGTTCGAAATACCTTATCCTTGCGTTGACCAAGGGACGCACCTACCGCGAAATCACTTGCATCACCATTAGCTCAAACGGGGAGACTCAAATCGGTGCCACGATCACGGGAGCCGTAATCAATTTTTCTCGAAGAGTGTGAAATGCCTGTAAACAAGTAACGTCAAAATCAAATTGTGCATCTTCATGAGGAGATTAGATAGAGGTTTCGAAATATATGAAAACTTCTTAATAAACCGTCTATAAAAACCGGCATGAACCCAAGAAACTCCTCACTCCTTTGACAGATGTGGGAGGGAGGAAGTTTCTCGATAACTTCCACTTTAGCGGGATCCACCTCAATACCTTGTGTGAAATACGATGTCCCAAAACTATGCCTTCTTGTACAATAAAGTGACACTTCCCAATTTAAAACAAGGTTAGTATCCTCACATCTCTGTAAACCAATGATAAATTATTCAAACAAGAATCAACTGAAGAGCCAAAAAACAGAGAAGCATCCTGAATATTTCAATGAATTTGGAACCATATCATGAAAGATAGCCATCATACAACGCGAAATGTGGCAACGCATTACAAAGGCCAAATGGCATTCGTCTATAAGCAAATGTACCATAAGGACAAGTGAAAGTCGTTTTTTTGATCCTCCGCGTGAAATAGCAATTGATTATAACCCGAATAGCCATTAGGAAAAACAATAGAATTCATGTCCGGCTAACCTTCTAGCATTTGGTCCAATGAAGGGGAGGGGGAAAGTGATCTTTCTAGTAGCATCATTTAATTTCCTATAGTCAATACAAACACGCCAAAACTGTCACGGTGCGAGGTGGGATTAACTCGTTTTTCTCATTGAGATAACGGTTATTCTCTTTCTTTGGCACGACTTGGTTGGGCTTACACACATGCACTATCTGAAATAGATATATTATACTGAGTCAAGCAATTTAATCACTTCCTTTTTTACTACCTCTTGCATCATTGGATTTAGTCTCCCCTTGAGGTTGGATTGTGGTCTTGTAATTGTCCTCCATTAAGATTTTATGCATGGATAGCTGGACTAATTCCTTGATGTCTGCGATCTTCCAATCCGAATGCCCTTTTGTGAGTCTCAATACCGTAATAGTTTTCTTCCATGCTTCCTGTTAAAGATGAAGAAATAATCACAGGTAAAGTTTCCGAAGTATCAAGGAAAGCATATTTCAAATGAGATGGTAAAGGTTTGAGTTCGAGTGTCGGAGGTTCTTCTATTGATGTTTTGGTGGAGTGGTCAATGGGCGATCTAGAGATTCAAATCTTGGTCGATAACTCCGCTTATTAGGCGGATTGGCCTCAAGGCTAGCCAACATCTCTTGTAAGTGCTCCACATCGGTCTCTTTGTCCATAGGGCCAATTAAGCAAGTTTTTAATAAGTCATCATCATTATGAAGCTGAAAGTACTCAACAGAAGCATGATCAACAATATCAATAGCATAACAAGTAGGGGTAGTGGAAGGATGCCTCATTGCTTGATATACATTAAAAGTAACCTGATCACCTACTCGTAGTATGAGCTTACCATTAGCGACATCAATAAAGCTTTACCCGTATTCAAGAATGGACGACCCAAAATAAGTGGAATCTCGACGTCTTCTTCCATGTCCAATACTATAAAGTCCACCGAAAGATGAACTTATCAACCTTGGACTAGTACGTCTTCACCATCCTCGTGGTACTTAATGGATCGATCCGCAATTGGAGAGAAACGGTGGGGGCTTTGGTTCTCCGAGCCCCAACTTCCTAAAAAGCGAGAAAGGAAGTAGATTAATACTTGCTCCTAAATAACAAAGAACTTTAGAGAACGTAAGAGAACAATTGTGCAAGGAATTGAGAAACTCCTGGGTCTTTAAGCTTAGGGGGAAGTTATTCTGAAGTATCGCGGAACATTCCTCG